>CAWUFW010007749.1:0-600000 GCA_963921515.1 Calotriton arnoldi | reverse complement strand
ATTACATCACTCATGACATGGTCAGTGACATCACTCATGACATCACTGATGACATCTCAAATGACATCACTGATGACATCACTGATGATATCATTCAGTGAATGTGTGTTTTTCTGAAAATTAAATATGTTTTATATATGTATATCTCAAGGTCGATGGAAGAATAAATGGGTATATAAGTGTCTAAATGGATGATTTTGTTTTGTAAAATTGATTGTATAACTGACTAAGTGTATCTTAGTGAATACATGGGTTAGTGAGTAATGTTTAAATATGAAAATATCTGTATCAGTCTCTCACTTTGTGTATAAGTGGCTGCATGGGTTGGTGAGTAGCTACATGAGTGTCTATATGGGTTATTAGTTGGTTTTTTGAGTATCAGTATGAGTGTCTGAGTGTCTGTATGGTTCGGTGGAGAGTATTACTTAGTGCATAGATGCATGAATGAGTGACTCACTGTTTGTATGTGTTGAAGACAGCATGTGTGCAGGACTGTATAGGTGGATGAGTATGTGTATGGGTGTGTTAGTGAGTGAATGACTGTCTCAATAGTGTCTTTATGAGTAACTACATATGTTTTAAACTAGTATATGTGAGTATTGGTGTATATAAGTGAGTATATGTGAGAGTGAGAGATTGGAAGAGTTCCTGTACAAATAAGTAGGTGTTTCTATAAGTGATTGTTTAAGAGAGTAAGTATGTGTAAGTTTCTGTAGAAGTAAGTGTGGTAGTGTGTGTATAACTGTATATGCAAGTAAATGGATGTTTGATACTTTGTTTGCATGTGTGACTATGTGTGTGAGTAACTCTATGGATGAGTGGAGGTGTGTAACAGGATGTATAGGTGTATGAGTACATATGATGAGTGAGTACATGTATGAGTGACTGTATAGGGACTGTTGGTGAATGAGTGGATGTGTGTGTAGATCTTGGAATTACTGAATAGGTGTGTTGTAACTGGTGTTGGTATGTCCATTGTTTTGAAAATGTTAGTTTGTATTTTTGAGTGTGTGTATCAAAGGTTATATTAGGGTGAGAGGAGGTCTGCCACTCTATCACAAGGATGATGTCATCAGGGATGTCATCAGTGATGTCATTTGAGATGTCATCAGTGATGTCATGAGTGATGTCACTGACCATGTCATGAGTGATGTAATATGTGACGTCATCAGCAGTGCATTGCAGGCGCGCGAGTTATAGTTAGCTGAACTAACTATAACGGGGGAATTTCTATGGTTTTGTACGAGTGAAATGTCCAACTAACTATAACGCCCCTGAAACCTATGGTTTTTTCAGTGAATTATCTACTGGCGGTCGCCAGTAGATAGTTATAGTTAAAACCTATTATCCATAGGAAATCCGCGACATTCTATCTGAAATAACGTTGGCGCCGGTTGACGAATCTTCGCGAAAGTTTCCAACTTGTTGGGGCGCTCCGGTCCGCTCCTATCCTGAAAGTCTCGGGGTGATACGTCAAGCGGGGGCCGAGAAAAAAGGGGGGTCCCAAAACGCGTTTTCCCCATTCATTTTTCCATAGGAACCTTTAGTCGCAGCTACAGCCCGAACTGCTGAATGGAATTACACCAAATTTGGCAAAGAGGGAGCCCTTGGTTCAGTGTCGTGCCTTTTGCTTAAATGGTGTAAATCCGTTCAGTAGTTCCTGAGAAAATCAAAAGTAAAGTCACATATATATCTGGGCGGAGCCTAACCACACATGTCATCGTGAGATCTGATTGGCTGTCAGCACTTCATCCTGGAATTGCTGGCAGCCATCTTGGGACCAATATAAATGATAGTACCTCATTGAAATGCATTGTAGTGAATAGAAGATTTTGAGGTCACCAAAAGGAGAACTATAAAGGGTGATAACAGACTTTAGTTACATTAGAATTCATTTGTTGATGGTACCATACTAATTTTAGGAATTGTGGTGTATTCTAAGGTGATTTTACCATGTGAAAAACCTTCTGCTGGGATATCATGAATCATGTTTGAGAGAAAACTATTTTCACATGCTTGTCCCATACAGTTTTGGAAGGTGCTCCAGAAGCTAAAATGAGAGCATATTTTCTATAAATTCACATTATCTTTCTCACTCATGTGAGAATGAAGTCTCAGTAAAACATGTACATCCAACAAGGGCAGAGACTGTCAGTTGATGCCTTTGTGTTCTACTGCAGCTTCCCAGAGTGTTCTAAAGAACAACTAGAGCGCTAACAGCCTTACTTATGACAAAAGTATGGCACACCTGAAGCCATCTTGATTGGAATAAACTGGTAACACTTAAAACATTTAATTTAAAAAGGAACAAAATGATGGGGTTCATTTTGTCATAGAAATTATGGTTAGTGCTGTAGAAAGAAAAATTAGGACATATTTCAAGTGTGATCTCAAATATCTTCCTGTTATATTTCAACAGGAGCAGCCTGCCAGTTGATGCCTTTGTGTTCTACTGCAGCTTCCCAGAGTGTTCTAAAGAACAACTAGAGCGCTAACAGCCTTACTTATGACAAAAGTATGGCACACCTGAAGCCATCTTGATTGGAATAAACCGGTAACACTTAAAACATTTAATTTAAAAAGGAACAAAATGAGGGGTTCTTTTTGAAATAGAAATTATGGTTAGTGCTGCAGAAAGAAAAATTAGGGCATGTTTTAAGTGAGATCTCAAATCCTCTTCTATTTCATTAGAAAATTCTGACATGCAGACTGAAACAATCACTTTCAATACCAGCAGCAGACTACCAGTTAACTCCCTGGTGAGCAGTAGCTTTACTCCAGTGATCTAATGAGCAACTAGAGTGCTAACATTCTGAATTTATGGCAGATGTGAGACACATCTGAATGCCTTCTTGATGGAATCAAAGTAAAAAACTGAAAGCATTTCCTACTGAGGAGACTGCAGTAAATGAAGAAATTAGGAAACTTCATAACAAAGAAGTCTTCCAAGATGGCCACCAGTGAAAAAAGAGCCCAAATGTAGCACAAATATTACCCAGATGTAGCCCACATATAGCCCAATGACAAAAGTGTGCAAAACACTTTTTATTTTTAGTTTTTTGCAGTTTTATGTAGTGCAGACTGGTCAGGTATTGGAGCATTGCATCTTAAAACATGACCCCCTACACTACAAAAACACCACTGCACTACCTTAAACCCTAAAACACTACCCCCAGCACGACCCCCTACACTACACAAGCACCACTGCACTATCCTAAACCCTAAAACACTACCCCCAGCACGACCCCCTACACTACCCAAACACCACTGCATTAACCTAAATCCTAAAACACTACCACCAGCACGACCCCCTACACTACCCAAACACCACTGCACTACCCTAAAACATGACCCCCTACACTACACAAACACCACTGCACTACCCTAAACACTAAAACACTACCCCCAGCACGACCCCCTACACTACACAAGCACCACTGCACTACCCTAAACCCTAAAACACTACCCCCAGCCCGACCCCCTACACTACCCAAACACCACTGCACTAACCTAAATCCTAAAACCCTACCCCCAGCACGACCCCCTACACTACCCAAACACCACTGCACTGCCCTAAACCCTGAAACATCACCACCAGCAAGACCCCCTACACTGCCCGAACACCACTGACCTAAACCCTGAAACACCACCCCCAGCACGACCCCCTACACTGCCCGAACACCACTGCACTGCCCTAAACCCTGAAACACTACCCCCAGCATGACCCCCTACACTGCCCGAACACCACTGCTCTGCCCAAAACCCTGAAACACCAGCCCCAGCACGACCCCCTACACTGCCCGAACACCACTGCACTGCCCTAAACCCTGAAACACCAGCCCCAGCACGACCGCCTACACTGCCCAAACACCACTGCACTGCCCTAAACCCTGAAACACCAGCCCCAGCACGACCCCCTACACTGCCCGAACACCACTGCACTCCCCTGAACCCTGAAACACCAGCCCCAGCACAACACCCTACACTGCCCGAACACCACTGCACTGCCCTAAACCCTGAAACACCACCCCGTGCATGACCACCTACACTGCCCGAACACCACTGCACTGCCCTAAACCCTAAAACACCACCCCTAACGCGACCCCTTACGCTGCCCGAACACCACTGCACTGCCCTAAACCCTGAAACACCACCCCCTGCACAACCCCCTACACTGCTCGAACACTACTGCACTGCCCTAAACCCAGAAACACCATCCCCAGCACGACCCCCTATACTGCACGAACACCACTGCACTGCCCTAAACCCTGAAACACTACCCCCAGCAAGACCCCCTACACTGCCCGAACACCACTGCACTGCCCTAAACACTGAAACATCACCCCCAGCAAGACCCCCTACACTGCCCGAACACCACTGCCCTAAACCCTGAAACCCCACCCCCAGAAAGACCCCCTACACTGCCCGAACACCACTGCACTGCCCTAAACCCTGAAACACCAGCCCCAGCACGAACCCCTACACTGCCCGAACACCACTGCACTGCCCTAAACCCTGAAACACCACCCCTGCACGACCCCCTACACTGCCCGAACACCACTGTACTGCCCTAAACCCTGAAACCCCACCCCCAGCATGACCCCCTACACTGCCAGAACACCACTGCACTGCCCTAAACCCTGAAACATCACCCCCTGCACGACCCCCTACACTGCCCGAACACCACTGCTCTGCCCAAAACCCTGAAACACCAGCCCCAGCACGACCCCCTACACTGCCCGAACACCACTGCACTGCCCTAAACCCTGAAACACCAGCCCCAGCACGACCCCCTACACTGCCCGAACACCACTGCACTGCCCTAAACCCTGAAACACCACCCCCAGCACGACCCCCTACACTGCCCGAATACCACTGCACTGCCCTAAACCCTGAAACACCAGCCCCAGCACAACCCCGTACACTGCCCGAACACCACTGCACTGCCCTAAACCCTGAAACACCACCCCCGCACGACCCCCTACACTGCCTGAACACCACTGCACTAAACCCTGAAACACCACCCCCTGCACGACCCCCTACACTGCCGGAACACCACTGCACTGCCCTAAACCCTGAAACACCACCCCCAGCACGACCCCCTACACTGCCCTAACACCACTGCACTGCCCTAAACCCTGAAACATCACCCCCAGCACAACCCCCTACACTGCCTGAGCACCATTGCTCTGCCCTAAACCCTGAAACACTAGCCCCAGCACGACCCCCTACACTGCCCGAACACCACTGCACTGCCCTAAACCCTGAAACACCACCCCCAGCACGACCCCCTACACTGCCCGAACACCACTGCACTGCCCTAAACCCTGAAACACCAGCCCCAGCAAGACCCCCTACACTGCTCGAACACCACTGCATTGCCCTAGACTCTGAAACACCAGCCCCAGCAAGACCCCTACACTGCCCGAACACCACTGCACTGCCCTAAACCCTGAAACACCAGCCCCAGCATGACCCCCTACACTGCCCGAACACCACTGCACTGCCCTAAACCCTGAAACACCAGCCCCAGCATGACCCCCTACACTGCCCGAACACTACTGCACTGCCCTAAACCCTGAAACACCACCCCCTGCACCGCCCCCTTCACTGCCCGAACACCACTGCACTGCCCTAAACCCTGAAACACCACCCCTGCACCGACCCCCTACACTGCCCGAACACCACTGCACTGCCCTAAACCCTGAAACACCACCCCTGCACCACCCCCTACACTGCCCGAACACCACTGCACTGCCCTAAACCCTGAAACACCACCCCTGCACCGCCCCTACACTGCCCAAACACCACTGCACTGCCCTAAACCCTGAAACACCACCCCCAGCATGACCCCCTACACTGCCCGAACACCACTGCCCTAAACCCTGAAACACCACCCCCAGCATGACCCCCTACACTGCCCGAACACCACTGCACTGCCCTAAACCCTAAAACACCACCCCCAGCACGACCCCCTACACTGCCCAAACACCACTGCACTGCCCTAAACCCTAGAACACTACCCCCAGCATGACCCCCTGCACTACCCGAACACCACTGCACTACCCTAAACCCTAAAATACTACCCCCAGCACGACCCCCTACACTACCCGAACACGACTGCACTGCCCTAAACCCTAAAACACTCCCCAGCACGACCCCCTACACTACCCGAACACCACTGCACTGCCCTAAACCCTAAAACACTCCCCCAGCATGACCCCCTACACTACCTAAACACCACTGCACTGCCCTAAACCCTAAAACACTACCCCCGCATGACCCCCTACACTACCCAAATACCAATGCACTACCCTAATCCCTAAAACACTACCCCCGCACAACCCCCTACACTACCCAAAGACCACTGCACTACCCTAAACTCTAAAACAATACCCCCGCACGACTCCCTACACTACCCAAAGACCACTGCACTACCCTAAACCCTAAAACACGACCTCCTACACTACACAAACACCACTGCACTACCCTAAACCCTAAAAAACTACCCCCAGCACGAACCCCTACACTACCCAAACACCACTGCACTACCCTAAACCATAAAACACTACCCCCAGCAGTACCCCCTACGCTACCCAAACACCACTGCACTACCCTAAACCCTAAAACACTACCCCCAGCAGTACCCCCTACACTACCCAAACACCATTGCACTACGCTAAACCCTAAAACACTACCCCCAGCAGTATCCCCTACACTACCCAAACACCACTGCACTACCCTAAACCCTAAAACCCTAAAACACTAACCCCAGCACGACCCCCTACACTACCCAAACACCACTGTACTACCCTAAACCCTAAAACACTCCCCCAGCACGACTCCCTACACTACCCAAACACCACTGCACTACCCTAAACCCTAAATCTACCCCCAGCATGACCCCTACACTACACAAACACCACTGCACTACCCTAAACCCTAAAACACTACCCCCAGCACGACCCTCTTTACTACCTAAACACAACTGCACAATTTGTTACAGGCGTTGCAACGCAGGCCTGTGGTGCTTACTGGAAGTACGTGGTGGGCTAGTTGGGCCCCAGGGACTCTCAGGATTCAAGGTGACCTAATCCCCCAACTTAAAACGCGCCACGGGACGCGTTTGCACAGTGGTGAAGGGAGGGGTGGGGCCTCAGGTGACATGTGCGCAAACACGCCCTGTGGTGCGTTTTAAGTTGGGGAGTTAATTCCCTTTGAATCCTGGGGGCCAACTAGCCCACCAGGTACCTTCAGTAAGCACAACAGAGTTGCGTTGCAGAGAGGTGAAAAAGGTGCGTGGCCTCGGAACGCCTCTCTGCAACTCAGCTCTGTGGTCCTAACTGTAGGTACCTGGGGGGCTAGTTGGGCCCCAGGGACCCTCAGGATTCAAGGGGACTTAATCCCGCAACTTAAAACGTGCCACGGGGCGCGCTTGCACACATGTCACCTCAGGCCCCCTCCCTTCACCACTGTGCAAACGCGCACTGGCTCTGGTTAGTCAGAGTCAGTTACCACCAGTACCCGTCTGAAAAAGTTGTGGGCACAGGATGATTTTGCAACAAGGCCTCTTTCTGCTCCTCAGTTGGTTCTTTCTGCACATCTTTTGCTTCTTTCTGTGCGTTTTTTCTTCTTTCTTCACATGTCCTACCTCTGTTGGCATAGTTAGAAACTAGCATTTAAAAACCTTTGAAATTCACTGAAAAAACCATAGGTTTCAGGCACGTTATAGTTAGAAATTAGCATTTAAAAAAACCTTTGAAATTCACTGAAAAAACCATAGGTTTCAGACACGTTATAGTTAGAAATTAGCATTTAAAAAACCTTTGAAATTCACTGAAAAAACCATAGGTTTTAGGGACAGTTATAGTTAGTTGGACATTGCACTCGTACAAAACCCGTGAAATTCCCCTGTTATAGTTAGTTCAGCTAACTATAACTCACGCCCGCAATGCACTGCTGATGACGTCACATATTACATCACTCATGACATGGTCAGTGACATCACTGATGACATCTCAAATGACATCACTGATGACATCATCCATGTGATAATTTCATGCATCTTCTCACACCCTAATATAACTTTTGATATACCCACTCTAAATTACAGACTGCCATTCTCAAAACCATAGACACTCCAACACCAAAAACTACATACCCACTCACTGATTCTTAGGTCTACACACACATCCACTCACTCACCTGTACAGTCACTCATACTTACAGTCACTCAGTACAGGACTATCATATGCACTCATACACCTATATAAACACTCACACACCGCCACTCATCCATAGAGGTACTCACACACCTAGTCAGTCATGCAAAAATTAATCACACACCCATTTACTCACCTATACAGTTATACACACACCAGCTCACTTACTCATACAAATACTAGCACATTCTTACGCTCTTATACAATAACTGATACAAGCACACACGCATCCATACAGCCACTCTCACAATAACACACTCTCACTTATAGCCATTTAAATACTCTAACACACATATATACTGCCTTTTACATATGTAGTTACTCGCACATGTACCACTGAGATATACATTCACTCACTAACACACCCATACACACACTCACCCACCCAAGCAGTCCATCACAGATGCACTCTTGAAATCATGCACCCAGTGAATCACCCACTCACACATCTATGTATAGAGTCACACACACCCCACCCACACAAACACTCAGGCAGCCATACAGATACTCAGAGAACCAATCAATAACCCATATAGACACTCATGTAGCTATTCGCAAATCCATGCATCCACTTACACACCAACAAACAGACGGATACAGACATTCACACAGTTTAGTCACTAACCCATGCATTCAGTAAGATACGTTTAATCACTCACTTGTAGAGTCAGTCACTCACGTACTAAATCATCCATTCAGACACTTATACACCCACTCATTCTTCAATACGCCTTTCCCTATATATATTAAACATATTTAAACTTTACAGAAACACAGTCACTGGATGATGTCATCAGTGATGTCATCAGTGATGTCATTTGAGATGTCATCAGTGATGTCACTGACCATGTCATGAGTGATGTAATATGTGACGTCATCAGCAGTGCATTGCGGAGCGCGAGTTATAGTTAGCTGAACTAACTATAACAGGGGAATTTCACGGGTTTTGTACGAGTGCAATGTCCAACTAACTATAACTGTCCCTAAAACCTATGGTTTTTTTCAGTGAATTTCAAAGGTTTTTTAAATGCTAATTTCTAACTATAACGTGTCTGAAACCCATGGTTTTTTCAGTGAATATATATATATATGTAACCAAAAACGCCCAGATATATATATATAGAGAGAGAGAGAGAGAGAGAGAGTTAGAGAGAGAGCGAGAGAGAGAGAGAGAGAAAGAGAGAGATATACACACACATATCATGATTTCTTTTTTACCATTGATATTATCAATTAAATGTCTGTCTATACAGAATTGGTTTTTTTTTGACTGGCCAACCACTTCTGAAAATCTGCTCATGTATCTCAAGCACACTCGACACTGATCGGCGGTAAAGCAGGGAGGTCAATTTGTACTTCCTTGTTTAATGCAAAAAGCATTTTACTATTCAGACCTATTCTGTTTTACTAACCATTTTCATCCATACGTTCCTGCTCATTGCAGTCAATCTAAAACCAGTTGCCTTTATAGTTCATAAAGATTAACTGAACATGAAAGACTGAGCTCCCTCTCGGGCTTCTGGTCTCCAAATTGTTGAAGCTGAGGCAATTTGCTTCTCATACCGCCTTCAGGAAAGCACTCAAACCTTTTCTGTGTTAGGTTGAATTGCAATGTTCTTAATTTCAGATTTTAAAACTACTTTAGTATATTCAGTTCTCTGCGAGAAATAAAATGAAAAAGAAAACTTTTTAATGTGATATGTTCTAGAAAACCTAAGATTAACATACCGGCTGTAACTTGTTCTCAGCAAATTTGAGTGCTTTAAAAGCAAAGCCTGGTGACCTTAAGAAGAGTGGCAGCATACCTACAAGCAAGCAGATGCCATTACTTATAAGTGGCATCTAAAGTTATACAGATGCCTAATCAGGACAGCCAAGAACATCCTTGCCTAAGACAGACATTCGCTCAGCCAAATTTATCAAGGAACTGCTTAATATCATTAGTGAAACCTCAGTCCCTTATATCAGTTTCCATCACCACAATGATGGAGCTTTGGGAGAGAATTGATAAATATTTCTTGTTACACTTAGCACTTTTAGAAACTTTCAAGAAAAGGAAGATTTCACACTGTAGAGAGGGATCCCAATAAACTTCCCTGTTCTATGGTCTCTGAGCAGCTTGAACCTCTATACAAACCTGACTTTCAGAAGCTATTCTGTTCGTCAAGTACTCTGGGTCACCTCACAATCCTTATTTCGAAAAGTGTAAATTGGCTTGATAATCTGGATGATCAACACCTATACATGTGAAATACTGATCTCTGACCTTTGGAGTAGATCTTGCTAACTAGGATACATATCATATGGCTGATTCTCGATCCCTCCAACCCTGCAAGGTTTGTCTGATCTCTCTATGCTGTCTTTTTTCACTAATGTAATTGAGTGTCATAACTATCCAGTTAGATCTGTTCACTGAATATTATGGTTTGCTCACCCATATCAAGTTGATTTCAGGAAAAGTATGAGTATCAAGGGTGTTCTGTCTGTGTTCAATGACTTCTGTGTGCAATCGAAGATGGCTCTATTGGGGCTTTAATTTGTTACATGTTTCACAGCCATTCAACCCAATCCACATCCCCTCCTACTTCAGTGATTTGAATAAATATCTATTATGATTTTGTTTCATTAATGTAGAGTTTTATATAGTGCGAACTAGACCCTTACGGGTGATAGAGAGTTTTACAAGTGGGAACAAAGAGAAAATATGATACAGACAGTGATAAAGTACAGACATGTTATAGATCACAGAGAACAACAGAACAATATTTACAAATATAAATAAAAGTGGTAGGGAATAGTCGCTCATGAGGATGGGGGGTAAGAGCCTCATTATGAGAGGAATTTGTTGGAAAGTAGAGTTTTTACTTCTTTTCTGAAGATGGAGGTAGATGGGTTACATCTGGTCTTGGGGGGAGAGATCCAGATTGTGGGGGCACATTTGGAGAAGGATCTGTTGTAGGTTTTCTTTTCCTAGAATTTTTGTGGCTTGATTACTAAGAATCTTGTGCTTCTAGAGGTTCTGTTTCCACCCAATAAGGTCAATTTCTGGGTCAGTTAGGAGGGAGTATTGTGGTGCAGCGCTTTTGGGTCATACATGCAATCTTGAGGTGGATCCTTGACTCATAGGGTTGCCATCTCAATGATTGCAGGTCCGGAGTGGTTTGATTACATTTTTTAGATCCAGTGATGAGCCTAGCAGCTGCATTTAGGGTAGTCTTTAGAGGTGCAAGTGAGATTGTTGGAAGGCCCACTAGGGTAACACTACAGTAGTCTAATTTTGATAACAAAAGAGCTCAAACCGCTGTTTTGAGGTCTGCCAAGGGGAGGAAAGGTTTTAGTTTCTTTAGGATGTGTAATTGATGGTTAGCTTCTCTATTGCTAGCACTAATTGGTTTTTGCATGGAGAGGGCTTTGTCCAAGGTTATACCTAGATATTTTACAGAATCAATGGTTTGTGGGGTACAATTCAAGGCAGTGAGATGAGGGAGCCAGTCTTTGATATTGGGAGCTAGTGGGTGGTGATATCAGTAGGAGGCCAGGAACGTTATCCATAAAGGAAGGTGGGAGCTGGATGTCGTTATTAAGAGCCAACATAGTGAGGGGGTTAATGTTGTGGGTATCTCGGACTCAGTGTTTGACTTTCATAGGTTGGCCCCTTGAGATAATTGCCCTTTATGAGATGTTATGGGTTGGGCTATTGCACACTTGGATATGGTTAAGGTCCTGGAGGAAGGATTTGAAATTGTTCATGAGAGGGTCACTGGAATTGTTCCAATGAATGTTAAAGTCACCAACAAAATCTGGTAGTTGTGTTCATCATTGCTAGAGGAGATAATCTCCATGATCTGTTCGATGAACGTGTGGTTATCTCCTGGTGGGTGGTAGAACGTGTGAAGATAACATCTTGAGTTGTCCTTGGTGGTGATGTTGATCCTTAGGTTTTCGCAGGACGGCAGTGAGAGAGCGTGTGATTGTTTCAGAGAAAGTGTGGACCTGTATATACAGTCTAAGCTGCCCCCAAAACAGCCTAAATTGTCTAGTCTGATGATGTCATGATTGGGGGGGCTAGTATGACAAGGATTGAGGCTGAGGATTCGTTCAACCAAGTTTCAGCAAGCACAAGGATGTCCAAGTCATGGTTAAGAATGAGATCGGCTATGTCCACCATGTGGTATCACTGTGAAATGAGTAGCCAAATCCTAGACCTTTGTAAGTAGTGTAGCCCTATCCTCTTTCAAGCCATCTGTGCAACCTGTTAAATGGTGTCCTTAATTTGATAACTTTCCGGCGACTCTGACATTGCTATCTCAGAATACCAGCGATTCTGCTCTATGGACATAGAGTAAGGACTTTTGGACCTTTGTCTAAATAACCAGCATGGCATCATATGCTCAGAGCCCAGTGATGTATTAAGAACGTTCAGGTGGTATATGTGAGGCACCCAGATAAAACTTAAGTTTAAGAAATCTGAAATATCCCTGGCTTCAGTAGAATCTCCACTCTTGACCTGGTCTCTTCACTATGGACCAGTGTCTGTATCTACACAAGGTTGTAGGTCCTGTGACATTCTAATCAAATTGCATTTGTTTGACAAGTTGGGAATCCTGTCATAGTAAAATCATTACATAAAGTGTACATACATAAAATAAATGCATGGGACAAAGGGTTTTCTTATGAGCACACCGCAGGAGCTGCCTGTGTTGCTAATACCAAGACAGATTTGTCTTGATTCCATCTCATGCCTCTTTATTGTACTACCCCACATTTACTGTCTTTTTATCTCATGCTTCTCTTATATCCTCTCTTTCGTCCTTTGTCTCGGTTTTTATATTTTTCCTTTTCTGACTTTCTCTCTCTTGTTCTGGCTGAGATCAAAGTGTTTTTATGGTAAATAGTTTCCAGTCCACAATAGTGAGTGCCGGTGCTCACCACCCGCAATGACCAGCTCAAATTTTGATCCTTTTATCATCAAATGCTATTATAGTCAAATTTTGCCCTTGTTGACGTTTTTCATTAGGTAGTTGGGTCCAAGCAAGTTAATGCATTTAATTCAACTCAAATCGATGTTTTCTCTTTCGTGTACAGATCATTTTCATCTGTTTTCTTATTCAAGTTCCGATCATTTTTCACCTACAAAAGGTGCAAAATCTGCATTTTGAGCCACTTGGAAACTGAAGAAATATGAACATATCTGACAAGGCCTAGGTGTTCTGCATAAACTCTTGATACACACATTTGCTAAATCCTTCTGCAGGACAAATAGAAACTTTTATGATTCCTCGCACTTTTTAAGACTAAAGATTCTGAAATACCAGCTCCTTTAAAAAATAAAGTCATTGTTTAGGAACCCCTTGTTATTTTATTCCCGTATACCACAGTGCTAAATTGTAAAGTTGTGGTTTTGTGTAAAAGTTGACACACTTCTATGCCTTCTGATAGCTGAATAGAATTTTGAAAACGCAGACACCCTCCATATTCTCAATATTGGGAGCCTCCTTGGTTCTAGACAAGGATCACTGTTTCTCTTCGCGCCTCTCTGCCTATCTCACCAAATGTATGCCAAAGAAGACCTCTCAGTGCATGTGAGGAAATGATTGCAACAAGTTCAACAGTGCACCAGGGGTGCCTTGTCAATTCTACTCTCATCAGCAGAGGAAGTTAGATTGACATTGCCGGGCAGAGTTTACAGGATCGAGAATGAATGTGCCACTGTAAGCACAGGATCTAGATATTAGCCTATAAAAAACACAACCAACACAAAATGGTTTAGGCTGAAATTCTTCTCCCTAAATGAAAAGCACATTAAACAATGAGGGCCTCATGTAGAGGTTGGTAGTACTTTTGACTTGAAATTTAACAGAATCGAATTTGGCACCAGAAATGACTCCATCTATGAATATAATATTTGGCATATTTTCCTCATGCAATAATACCACCTATGTGGTATAACTGAACAGATAGTAACATACCATACAGTAAATCAACTAGATTTGAAGTTGTCAAGCAACACCAAAAACTGAGGGAACTACCAAAGAAATTGCAACATCAAAAAGCAGGAAGTAAACAATTGCCACTTTCAATATATGCAGCAAAAAGGACAGTAATTATTTGCATTAAAATGCCATGCCTCCCACTATAAATATCATTATAACTGCCATTGTAGATTTGTTGTGGTCTAGTAGTGACATATTTCTTAATTGTACATGGCCGCACACTAAAGTGTTGTTTTACTGGGTAGTTAGTCAGTATCCCCAAAAAGAGTAAAACCACCATCACATATAATGTAAAAAGTAACAGTGCAGTAACATTATTGACATGTTATACAGGCATAGTTGTTATTGTGTATCAGAAGACTTCACCACTAAGACAGTGCTTAGATGTATTTTAAAACATATAGGGATACTACTACAGAATTAGCATCTGTTTTATTGCATGTTTCACTACACTTTCTAGGAACTGATATTTCTGTAATAATAAAATGGAGATATACCACAAATGTGGTTCAAAGTTGGGTATTCTACATTAAATTAGAACAGAACTAGGGGCCCCATTCACAAAGGTAAACTTACAATTTTGTGTAAGTTTATTACTTTTAGGAATTCACTAAGGTAAACTTAAACTGAAAGTCTAAGTTTGCAACGTTTGGTATTCACAAAAAGAATTTATGAGCAGTATCTTTGCATCCACACTTGGGGTGGAATCTCCACACTCTGGGCGGAATCTCCTGCCGAGTGTGGAGATTCCACTCCAGGTGCGGAGAGTATCAGAGTGTACTCTCCGCACCTGGAGTGGAATTTCCACACTCGGGGTGGAGATCCCCCCCAAGTGCAGACGTAAAGATACTACTCATAAATGCCTTTAGTAAATACCAAAAGTCGTACACGTAGACTTTTGGTCTAAGTTTACCTTTGTGTATACCTAAAAGTAGTAAACTTACACAAAAGTGTAAGTTTACCTTTGTGAATTGTGCCCTATGTGAGGAACTATTACTCAGTTTACATGGAGTAGACAAAGAAACATAAGTACTGACAATTTCTTAACTTGGAAGTGATTTTAGATTCCCCGTCCTCTTCCAAGTACTACACGAGATTTGACTATGATTCCAGTTACCGACTGGGGACGAAATCCAAACTGAAATTAACAGTTTAAATTATTAGAATAATCTCAGGATAAAATGGAGAGGGAGATTAAAATCCATCACTGGGTCCCCAAGTAAACACCATTAGAGGTTGAGCCATGAGCTTGTTGAATACGTCCTAGAGCATTTGTAAGACTTATTGCCACCTAATCTGATGTTAAAATTGCTTAGGAGCAAAATTATTGCTCATTGCTGAAAGGTCGTCACAAAATCCTTGGAAATCTTTAAAATATTTAGCACAGTTTTGGGATAGTGATATAAAACCAATAATGCAAAAATGGGCTTCTGTTCAAATAATCCAATTTGAGTCTGCTACAGGTACTCTCCCTCCTCTTTTGCCACAGTGACTGGAGTTAAAAATCTTAATGATGTAGACAGCATGTGCTTTAAAATTACTTCTGGATTTTCTGAGAATCAAGAGCCTGATGAAAAGTTTAGAGGATGGAATACTTCTTCAAAAAGATGACTAATATCCAGTCCAGCATTTTACTGGTGTATTACATCCTATGACAATTGTAATATAGCGGATGGAATATCAGTTATGTTTGTGACAGACTATCCCATCCGCCAAACACTAAATTAGGCCCAAATCTCTAGCATGGTAAGCAAATAAATACTTTAATCTCTAAGCAAGTCTTGATGTGTTGACCATTCCTAACACCATATTACTCATTTATTAACAGACTAAGAGAGTGCTGTTTCTTGCATCTATCTTAAGACTTCTCTGTCACTTTCCTTGTTACTTTAAAATTTCCGAAGTGAATAACCATGGCTGTAAAGGGCTCTAAACAACAATCCAATCCAGTAAAATACTACACCTCATCTTCGTCTCTTAGACACAAACAGACCTAGCAGAGCAGTGCAGTACCCTTAAATGCCACCTCTTAATGGATAACAAAGACAGAAAGCAATGAGTGGAATGCAAGTCTATCTTTTTTGTCCACAGTGCCAATCCAGACAGGGAGCCACTATACATACAAATCAATCTTGGTCCCTCTCCTTTAGGATCAGTCCAGCATGAGCTGCTAGGCCATGTCCTATGCAATGTCCTATCTGAACAGGAACATACTGCCTTGTTGTTTCTAATCAGTGTAGTGCAGCTTGGGTCCTAAAACAGAGCAAGTAGATGCCGGTGGATGAGACATTCCACCTATCACCTGTGGTTGTTTTACTGTAAGTCCATTTAATGGATGCCCAGGTGATGAACACTCTGGGGATGTCCAAAATAAAAGGGGAAGGTCGATTAAGTGACCTCCACCCTCCAACACCAGGCTCCCAGTTAACTTTTAAAGATGGTCTACGTGAGTGGAACTGACTGTTGAAGATGTAGCTGGGTGGATTTGCTCTGTCTTGGAGGTACAGTGCTACCTTCAATAGCGCCTGCCAACTTCTGATTGGATGTGTGTAGTAAATTACATAGTAAGGCACATGGGTAGTGAAATAAGGGTCAGCAAAAAGAGCATCAGTGAGCATGTATGTATGTTTGCATGCATGTTTTGTTATTTCTAAAACACAAACTTATCAGGCTAGAAATACAGTTCTGTATAGGGCGTAAGCTCCAGTGGGGATTCGTTTGGGGAAAGGGGACAGAGCTAGGAAACAAAAATAGTGGAAGGGAAAAGAAGTCAACTCATGTGAGCTAGAGTTCCTTGAAGAAGTGAGATTTCAGTTCCTTTCTGAATTATAGGAGGGTTGGTTCAGTTATGATGTTGGAAGGGGTGTTGTTCCTGATCCTACAGGTGTAGGCTGGGAAAGCCGGTGATCTTATTTTCTTCTTCTTATAGCGTTTAGTCTCTCATCTGCCTATCTCAGTGATCTTCGTCAGGCACTGACCTCCAGATATTTTTAGTTTGCTATTTAGGTAGTCAGGGATCTTGGTGTAGAGAGCCTTGTAAGTGATGCAGCTGATTGAAGATTTTATGTGAGGTACAGGAGAAGTCAGTCTAGATCGGTCAGTGCAAGAGCAATGTGGTAGATTTCTTCAGCCCCTTGATGAGCCATGTTAATGCATGAAAGGTGACTTTCAGCGTGACAAGGCTGGGTCTGGGATGCTATTGAGTAGGATCTTACCTCTATCTAGGTGGGAAAGGACTAGGGCTTGAACTGTTGCTCAGATGTCTTCTCCTGGTAGTAAGGTTTCAATTTTTTCAGCCAAATGGATTGGAACTAGGATGTTTTAGTTTTCTTTGCAATGTATTCTTCCAGTGTGAGGTTCAAGTGTGGGATTTGAATTTAACTATAGCTGCCTGACATCGGGCCTCCAGTCCAAAGAATCAATCAAACCCCCAATATGTTTCATAGGAGGTGAGAGGGGGAAGGTAGCTGATTGTGGAACACGAGGTGCCCCTTCCTGCACAAAACAATCATTATATAACGGATATTTGCTACTTCTATAGGTGCTGCAGAATGCAGTATACATAGAAGTACCAAATCACCATTATTGATTGTTTTTGTGCAGTAAGGGACACACATGAACAATCACCCCTGTAACGCAGGCACCCTTGCACTATGGCGCAAGGGTGTCTGTGTTGATGCTAGGCAGCTATTTTTAACACCAGAAATAGGGAAAACACAGGGGTGTCCCATATTCTTGTAAATACAGTGCATCCCTGCATTTTGGAAATGATGCAGCGAGATGCTGCAAAATTTGCTGCAGCGCCAAGCTGCACCATTTCCTTGTACATATGCCCCTCAGCTGAAATGCCAAACATCTGTGGTGCAGGTGATGTGCAATGTCCACCACATGCCCAAATGAGACGTGCGCAGCCTCATTGTGTGTGAGCAGGCACATTTATTCTGTAGGATTCTTCCTTAAACTTCACACTGTTAGCTTTTTTTGGTACTGTAACCGTTTCTCCTAACTTGGCATCAGTGTCCTTCTTAGCATCCCTTCTTTTTTTTAAACTGAGCGTGTTATATAGTTTGGCATGTTCATTCAGTCAATTCTTAACTAAAACCAAAGTCCAAAATCACAAACTCTTAGTGCTACTAATTTCAGACACAGATAGAAACGTGCCATTATGGCAATGCTGAACAAACACTTTGTCATCTCTTTTCCACCATTTCATTTCCTGGCAATGTGTCAAATTGCTGAATGGCCAGTAAATGTGTCAGTCTGTGTCTTCAGGGGCTAGTGTCAGCCAGCCAATTAGCGATGAACCTTACGTGTAAGTCACATCTTCACAGCTATTCAGAACTCATTTGAGCTTAGTTTCAGCCCTGAATTACAAGGTATTCTCCAGTTGTGCTCCGAGTCGCGACACAATGAGTGTCTTATGATCTTAATGAAGGCGCTCTGAAAGCACTGAGCCCCTGCTGTTATAGTGACAAAGAAATGTCATGTGTCACATTACCACAAGAGATCTGGGAGGAAAGTGAAAAATATAGTGTTCTTGGGAGAACCAGGTAAGTGCTCAGATTCTAGATACCACTTAATGCTAGGATGAGTTCGTTTTCAGAGATGTCTATTTTTGTCAGAAGGGGACTGAAGGAAGAAGAATGTAGTGATATTCCTAGATTAACATTATTTGTTCACGTGTGGAATTGAACTCAAGATTCCTGGTTTCACAGACACCTAAAGTCAGAAAATGCCCAAGCTACGGGTGTTAAAGTGATAAAATTCAATTTTAGGGATTGATTTAGCTGGACCAGAATGTACCTCTTCTATCCCTCCACTATCCTTCTCAATCCAAATAGCTGACTAACATATCCACCACTCAAATTACTTTTGTTTTTCACTATACTAATTCACCACTAATCCTTTATGGGTTCTGGAGTAGCATGCTATGTGCCGAAAAAGCGCTTTGACGCCTCGTTAGGGGTAGTAAGCACAATATATAAATGCAAATACAATACAATACTTGATGTCACTTTAAGGACGATTTTGAAATGGATCCTTTGACATTATATATTTTCAATTGCATACAACTGTCTGTTCATGGGACTCGCCATACGGCTACATAGAGGTTGTAAAGGCCATCATAAGGTGACTTTGCATTTTAAAGTTTAGCTCTCACCTTACCTTAAAAGGTGACAGAAAAGCATGCTATTGTGATTTCGTCCCAGCTTCAGTAGGGTCTGCTTGAGGGAGCACAGTGCTTAATTTCTAAAATAGTGAGGACCAGGGTCCAAGATATTTCTCAAGAAGCTCCTGCAGCTTGCACCACCAGCTGTCCCTGTCAGCACTGCCAATTTCCAGTACTAACAACACCTACTTACCATTTCAGTTTTACAAATGTGACAATTTGGACTATACTATGTGGCCCAAAGCTGAAAGAACTGCCTGGGTACCCTGATGTTATTCTTTTGTTTAATCATATATTGAAATGTTAAACATTTTGCTTGTGCCCTTTTTTTTAGAAGTAGACTGACAACGCCACCATGTGATGGATTACCATAAATATGTGCTGGTGCTGCAAAATAAAGTGCCGGTGCCAAGAACCTGCACAAACTAAGCACTAGGAGGAAATCATCATGAACAATTTGTGGTATTCAAACTGTCAAATTATTTGAGAGCAAGTTGGGCACACGTAATGCCAGTCATTGGCACATTGCCTCACAAACTAATATGCCCTCACAGCCATCTAACAAATAGTAGCTATCTCTTCCCCACACCTAACATTCACCCCTGTAACAATTTCGATTATAACTTGACAACTTCTGTTTGATGTCTCTCTCTGGTCCTTCTGCCCTTTCTCTTGCTTCTAATGTTTCTTTCTAAATGGCCTGTTTGCACCTGGCCCAAGCCTACCTTTGCCCCATTTCCCTATTCTCTCCATAATTTCCATTGCTCCATTGTCTGACACCCTAACCATGTCCTAAGCGCCCTTCATTATGCTTGCTCCCAAATAACAAAACCGTTCCTCCGCTTACATCATCACCCCTCTGACCCCATTCTGCAGTCAACCCTCCAGCCCCTGCACCGGAGGGGTGGGTGGGTGTTTCCACGTGGGCCCAGTGCTGGATGTGCTATATATTGTCTAGCTAATGGTGGGCACTCATAAACAATGTATACATGCCTCAAATACTTATATTTCCTGAGATTTCCAAGATCTCGACACCTCTCCGTTTAACTCCTTCCTTGCCCTATTGATCACAGTTGGATTTATTGCCCTCTTTCACAATCTCCTGGGCAAGAACTGCATCCACATTACCACTATCTTTTCCCATGACTCCCTTACAGTTCTTTTTATCATTTTAGTCAATTCCAGCCCTGTGGACTGCACCAAATAATTTTCACCTATGTGCAGCACCTAAGCATCTGGGCAAGGCCAACAATCCCATAGTTCCCACAAAGTGGACATCAATTGACCCCCGCATGACTCCAATTCCATACCAGTGAATCAATACATCTTCTCCATCAAATTCTAACTGCTTACACTCTTATTTAGGTGTTAGCCTGCACTCTACCCCACTTAATGATGGAGTGACCACAGATCCAGACCTCCTTTTTCCAAGTTTCCGTCATTTCCTTCAATCATTATCTGTCCCCTTTTCTGACATATTCCCACATGCAAAATATAGGAGGGTCCCTGAGGTACTTTGTGGGTGGGATCCAGGTAAAGGAGCCAAAATAAAGTGTAAATGAACTACCCTGCCCAAACTCATACAATAGGCGGAAAATCTCGCCTTAATCTGGGATGATCATTCCCATATTTGACCTAGCTATTAATACAAACACCATATATCAGACCAAGTATAAATATTTTTATTAGGAGGATATACTTACAAATTGTTTATGCATTTAATAATAATCACAAATGTATAAATAAATGATTATATATAAATCACACTTCTTCCGCAAAATAATAAATAGTCAAAAGAGAAAGCAAATCAAATCAAAATCTCACACAGACCCCCAACAGTCAGAAAACCCTCATCCAGTTGTCTCCACAATTACACCACTCATACACATACCTCTATCACCCAACATACCAAAGTAAATATATACAAGCATTGGATCAGCAGGAACAGAGAAAATGATCACCTAAAATTCAAACATCAAACAATTGTATGCAAGAATGCATATATTCTATGATCAAGAAGACAAATTCTTCACATATATACACAAAAAGAGAGAAATAACATAATCAATTCAATAGATAATACAAGGTTAATAGATAACTGTCAGGATGTCTTGCTTTCCAACATTATCTATCATGGCGTCCTTGAAGGTAGCCGCGTGTGTCGTTCCCCGGGCTGAGTTTGGTGCAGAATGCTGATTTGCTGGATGCATCGTTTGAGAGGTTGTGTCCCCTGATGCCTAGCAGCATCTTTCCACTTTAACTTGTGAGTCCTGGGAAGACTCTACAATTTGGATGAACTTGGACTAGATTTTGAGGAGCGAATGGCCCTTGTCTGAGCGTGTTCCTACCAGGATTTTGATTTAGCCTTATTTGACTATGCAGGCACCTTGATATAGAACCTTGGTGGACAGAGGAACATGACTAGTGAGTTGTTTCTCTTCTCCTCCCCCACTGTAAACCAGGTTAAAGTGGATAATATTTGACTTTAGCGCCCTGAGGAAGGTGTTATCGATATTGGGGTGGTCACCAAAACGCACATCGGTGCTGATTACAGCAGGAACACTAGGAGACCTTGATTAGATTAATGGAAGTATTGCCATGGTAGATAATGTTGGAAAGCAAGACATTCTTACAGTTATCTATTAACCTTGCATTATCTATTTAATTGATTGTTATGTTATTTCTCTCTTTTTGTGTATATATGTGAAGAATTTGTCTTCTTGATCATAGAATATATGCATTCTTGCATACAATTGTTTGATTTTTAGGTGATAATTTTCTCTGTTCCTGCTGATGCAATCCTTGTATATATTTACTTTGTTATGTTGGATGATAGAGGTATGTGTATGAGTGGTGTGACTGTGGAGCAACTGGATGAGGTTTTTCTGACTGTTGGGGGTCTGTGTGAGATTTTGATTAGATTTGCTTTCTCTTTTGACAATTTATTATTTTGCGGAAGAAGTGTGATTTATATATAATCATTTATTTATACATTTGTGATTATTATTGTATGCATAAACAATTTGTAAGTATATGCCCCTAATAACAATATTTATACTTGGTCCAATATATGGTGTTTATATTAATAGCTAGGTCAAATATGGGGAATGATCATCCCAGATTAAGGCGAGATTTTCTGCCTCATGTATGGGTTTGGGCAGGGTAGTTCGTTTATACTTTATTTATATTCCCACATGCAATCACCCTCTGTCCCAACCTTCTGATCTCTTGTTCCTGTAAACCCCTCTTAAATCCCTCTGTGGCTTCTCCAACCTAAAGGAGTGCATTCTGAATTCCTCACTATTCAATCCTCCTTTTTTTAGGCATAGCTGCAACACCCACATCACGTGGCATTCAATCTCCTTGACGCCACCTGCATGCACAAACAATGGACCTTCCTGTGTTCCTCTTCACCAAAACTATTTTTTCTATATCCTCAGTGGGCATATGTTCCTTCTTCTTCTTCAGGTCCCTTTTCACTGACACCAATCAACCTCTCCTCTGATATGTGTTACTTCTTTTCAAACTGGCCCACACTGTGCAGCCCTATACCAATACATCCTCCCTTTGTAAACTTCTTACACTATTGTCTTCCACTACTTTCCTTGTCTCCCACCACTTCTAAAACCCTGAAAGCCCCAATAAACATGAGGATGAAAACCGCTTTAAACAGGTGGAGTTCACAGGCAAGGGGCACATTTATGTTGCCTGTTTCACCATCTCCTCCATTACGGCCCTCGTGATTGGTTGCCTCCTATCCTTTTTCCTCTCCTTCTCTCTTGCCCATTTCCCCAATATCCTTTTCGCCATTTCCCCCTTTTCCTGGCTTGTAGCACCAAAAGCATTTGTAAACCGTGATTACATCTCAAAGGGCCTTGACTGCAGCAAGCCAAAGAAACTTGACACCACGACTGCCCCTGCTTTTGTCAGGAAACGTCCTTTAAGATGAAGTCGGAATCACACTGTGCTTTCACAACGTCGGCAATAGAATGAAAGCATCATTAGCACGCATTTGTTCAGCACACAAGTCGTTACAATGACTTGCTTTAGAGGAGGCTCATTGGTGGAATGGTGTTGGATTTAAAGTCCAACACCTTTCCTACTGTTGTGCAGACTGGAGTTGGAATAGCAAATGATCCTATTCCAAAGTCCAGCGCCCTCTAAGACAAGTCGTTATAGCCACCTGCGTGCTAAACAAATGCATACTAACAACGTGTTCATTCTAACGACGGTGTGATGAAGGCATGCGTGCTAAACACATGCGGGATTTAGTCGTACATTTGCTTTTGTCACCGTAGACAGTTAACAGCCTAACCCAGGATGGACAGGCGAACTGGACAGAACCAGTTTTGAGGGCGGCTAGGGGCTGTACCCCACACATAAGATGGCACTGGGGATAAAGGGTGGCCGTCTCAATCTGAAGTCAGCACTTTCTTAAATGCAATAAGGTTAGCCTAGAGGAGAGATAGTCTTACGACAGTGAAAAATGACTTTAGGAGTTTTGCACTGCCTGGACATGGAAAACCTAAACTCACATGTTCTTCTTTTTAAACACCAAGCACCATGCCCTAGGAGCATTTAGGGCCTTCCTTAGAGTGGCTTACGAGTATTAAAAATGAAGGTTAAGGCCTGGCCAAAGGTTTATGTTGCCAGGTCAAAATGGGCACTTGAACTGCTCTACAGCTGTAGTGGTAGGCCTGAGACATGTTTTAAAGTGCTACCTTAGTGGGTGGCACAAGGAGTGCCTCAGGCCCACTAGTAGCATTTAATGTACGGGCCCTGGTTACAGGTATACAGTGCACTTGGGACTTACAAGTAAATTAAAGGTGCCAATAAGGTGAAGGCCAACTTTACAAAGTTTTAAGGAGAAAGGACAAGTACTTTAGCACTGGTTAGCAGCAATAAAGTGCACAGAGTGCTAAGGCGAACAGAAAAGAGGTCAGTAACTGAAGAAAAAAACCTGGGGATGATCTTGCCTAGAGGGCCAGCTCCAACAATGCCGCCCATGCATCTTGTCACTTATAGGACACTCTCCTGCCCTCTTTTTTGCTCTCACTATCAAAATGTCATTGAGGTAGTACAGCACATGCTTAGATCCCGCCACTTCTTGTCCTGCCCATTCCACAAATGTGCTGAACTTTTCAAAAGCAGCAAATACTACTGCCTATCCCATTGAATTTGCCCTGTCCATATATAGTCTCCCTTGAATTGTATGGCCAGTATTGGCTTGTCTTGTGGGTGAATCAGCAACAATCTGAATGATGATTTGATATCCGCCCTCTCCATCTTGGCTCCTACACCACACTTCTGTACCATCTTGACGGCCTCCTCTGTGCTTGCATAGGACACTGAACTCTCCATGTGATCTATACGATTATTCATTGATGACTCTTCTGGCCATCACAAATGGTTAATCAGTCAAACGTTGCTGTTTCTAATTTGGGCATATGTCCTATTGGTAAAAACACAAAATCAGCAACTGGGAACCTTTAAATGTATCCACCATCCTTCCCCTGACACTTCTTTTTCCAATCTGTCCCAGATACATTTTCCACACGTCCTCTTCCATGGGCCTTAGCTGGGTATTCAGAATCCTATGGTAAAACTTAACTCCAAATAGCTCTCTGCCATCCAAACTAGGTACAACTGCAGACAATTTTGAAACACCTCTAACTTAATTGGCAAAGCTGTCTTTTCTTGACATCACATTTCCATCCCCCCTGGCTCTGTCTACCTCGTAACCACCTTGGCCGCTGTAGCACTGTAATCGTGGATGTCTGCCGCTGTACTTTTGACATTCATGTTGTAAATTGCAGGGGTATCATTAACAAGCCCCCTTTTTGTAGTTCCAACAGATGCCTATAAAGCTTACTCTTCCTGCTTGCCACACCCTCAGAGTGGGTGGGGCACCCTGGAAACTGCTGCAACAGAAGCTGTAACCAGCTTTCTGTGTGAGGGACATCAGTAGCCTGGTTGGAGTCATGAATTACAGTCACAATTCATTGTCCAGTTCTCCCCAAGCCTTCACTGAGTTCTGGCTCCTGCAGAACCTGAACTCCACATCAATCTCTAGCTCCCAAAACGTATACTAGACAACCTTACCACATTCGTGTTAGTTAACAATCCCACACTGGTCTTTGGTGCCTTCTTACATATGATGCTCTCAGAAAGGGTGAACACTGCCACTGACATTTCTATGTTTGTCGGCATCCCCGGTCTCTTTGTCAATTCTCTCTCTTCCTCACATCTCATCTCTGTATGTAGCAACATGAAGATGTCCACATATTCATTCTCCCATATCTCTTCTTTCATGCTCATCAGCAGATGACTATCTAGAGTATTTCTCTCTCCCATGTATGGGAGTTTCTTCCCAGTGTCACAGCCTTTCTCTGTGTCTGTGTTCCCTCCTTTCTCTGTGTCCTGCCCAGCACCTGTCCATTTGTGCCCTTCTACTCTGTGAACAGTACCTTGCCACTGTGCAGCACTCTCCTTGTCTCCTTCTCTCCCTTCTACCCCAGCTAGTCTTCATCACCTTTTCCTGTCCCACAGTTTCTTGCTCACCCTTCCTTTCATCTCCCTCTTCTTCTTCCATGTATATTTTTCCCAGGATTCAAACAAGGCTTTCTGAAAGTAGGACTACCCTCCCGACCTGCCCGCTTCTCACCCTTCTCCCACTCCTTCCTGCCTTTCAGGAGTTGCCCCATTGTTCTTTCCCCTTCCCACCATTCATCCTCATGCAAAGCCTGTATGGGCCCCACCCTTCTCCGCCTTGTCTTCATGGCCTCTGTCCACTACGCGCCAGCCTCTCCACTATACCTTCTTGTCACCACTTGTGTTTGTCTCTCTGTGGAACCTTCATGCACTGGCCTAGGGTACTTTAAAATGCTTTTTCTCCTCTTTCCCATGCCCTTTCTCTCCTGCCTTGCTCTTTTTTCCCTGATGCAAATATCAGCTCTCCTTCACTCCTCATTCCCACCTCACTCTCCCCAGCTGATCCCTCTTCTTCATCCTCTTCTGACTTCTTTTCTATGTCTCCTACTTCTGACAGGCAATGCCTTTGCCCTCGTAATCTCCTCTCCTTTCAGAAGCCCCTTTCTTCTTTTTGCCACATGGCCTGTGCACCAACGCTACCGCTGACTGTATTGTTGATTTCCCACTACGCTTCTGTGTTGCCTACATTACTCTGGTTGTATTTAAAAGCGTTGTCACATCTGGTCTCTAATGCTGATGATCTTCTACTTTGATGGGGGGGGGCACCATGTCATCCTCCACTCTCTCTGTCACCTGCCAGCCTGCCACACCCTGCCATCTATCTTAACTCCGCAAGTGGAGAGTGCTCACTCTGGGACCCCAGTCTATTCGTACCGGAATCCTGGGCTTTCTGTGGGCCTGGAAAAGTTTGCTGTCTTTGGCCGTACCCAGGGTGACACCAAACTCTGCTATTCTATCCTAGCTACCACCTGCTGGAGCTGATTGCCTTCTGCAACCTGTACTTTCTTGTGCTGCTGCAATGCTGATTCTTGAACCATTTTCCCTTTCTGGTGTGAATCCTGGGTCTACCTTGAAGGGCCATGGGTCTTTGTGCTTACCCTCCTCTTTGCCTTGCCCCTCTGCGTCCACTGCTGGGCCATGAACTCTTGCAGTCATATCATCTGTTCTGGCCCCCCTCTTGAGGCTCTTGCCTCTAGCTAAAGTGGTTTGATCTGGTCATCTCCCTTTTTCCACCCCTGCCCAAGTGTTTGGAACTAAGGGTGGCCTGTGGAGGTCCACTCTTGCTGGACCATACCGGGGGAAGATGCCTTACGCGAGGTACGGTCATGTCCTGGTCCCCATGTGACTTTGTGCAGAGACCTACTCTCCCCATGTTGGTAGGCCTTTTGCCACTTTGTGCACTTTGCAATAAGGTGGCAGGAGGCGGCACCTAACAACAAGGGAGCCCCACTTCTTCCCATCCTAAAGAGAGAGTTGCATACCTGCAAGTCTGCAGCCACTTCAGCTGAAGAAGCACTTCTAGGTCCCCCAGCAAGCCCTTGATGTCCTCCTTTCTCTCCCCCACAAACCTCCCAGTGACCGCAATCTCCTCTGCATTTGGTGCTAGCTGCATCCATCCATCCAGTGATGTCAGTGTGATCTTATCCACACCATTGCCTCTCCCAAATTACCCAGGTGAAGATAGTGGTACCCTACCCTCCGCAAGGCGAACTGCTTTGCACCCTAATGTACAGTTTGCCATTCACTTTCAATTTGTGATGGGCCTTATGGCTAGAGATAGACTGAGATGATGTGGTCTTTTTCAGCCAAAATCAGAAACATGAAAGTTGGTTATTGCTTATACAGAAATACATTTCGTTTAAGTATGTTGCTATCTGAATTAAGAGGGATGTTGTATGCACCAACAACAAGATAACGGGAGCTTAGGGAGCCCTCCAATGGCACTTAATGGCAGGGAATTATCATACACCACAGGAGCCTTTCTGTTATCCATCCTAAATCCAACCTACATCATCATGCACACCCATAGGCCTCTGAAGATCGCCAGTGGGCCAACCGGAGGGACATCCAGGTATCGAGCCTCTCACATGTGGCCATAGACAGCCACAGGTTGCTTCCTGCTTGTACATGGGCTGGCCCAACCTGCTAGCACATGATAATGTTATTACCCCCTTTTTAACTTTGCCCCCTAGATAGATCTGCATAAATCTTGCCGCACATACAGAAAATTAAACATGATAAATTTACACCGAATTTCAAGTGGATTATCAAATGATGCCACAGTTATTAACAAATGAAAACGTTTTGACCCCCCTTTTCAATTGTATCTTCCAGATGAATCTGAGGAAAGTTACGAATACTGAAAGTAAGCTAAACATGTGAAGCAAATGTCAAATTTTTTGCAGATTTGTCAAATAGTGCTAAAGTTGTAGACAAATCAAAATATTTCCCTTTTCAACTGTCAAGACATCTCCATTGTTTGAACTCTTTCAAGGCCCCAACACATTTTTGTAAAGATTATTTATCAAAAGTACTGAATAGATTTACACTAAACAAGCATAATCACTTCCCAGAGTAAGGATCAAGGGGCAGATTTACTAACATTTCATGCAACGCAGCAATGCAACTTGCTGTGCTGCGTTGTGTGAAAGGAAGACCTCAGAAATGTGTCACATTTGCAAAGATATGGCGCATTTCTGCTGCCTCCTTGTACTTGTACACTGTATGCTGGCTAGCGCCAATGCAGACACCCTTGGACCATGGTGTGGAATACATCACACAGACAAAGGAAGTAACGAGGAGAAAATAAAGATACACCTGGGTCTGGGAGGCAGACCATTTTAATACATTCCAGGTTTACAGCTCCTTGTAAACCTGGGAATGTTCCCAAATGCATGGGTGGATGCATGGTAATGGCCACGCTCCACCCATGTAATGCCTCCATGATGCAAATTAATGCAAGGTAGCAAAATGCGCTGCCTTGCATTACCGTTGATTTACTAAACCATGCAGAGCCATGCAAGGTGGCTCCATGTGGCTTAGCTAATCCCAGTTAAAGGCTTGCGCTGCGATGCGTCAATGCAAGCCCTTTGTAAATATGGCTCCAAATTTCTTGTCTAGTTTGTTGAATATTTGTTAAGCACATTTTTGTAGTGAAGAGCAATGTTTTCTGAGAGAGGTAAATTAGGAAATTCCACTTTTTTGACCACCCGTTATACATTGATAGAGCAGAGATTGCCCCTAACAAATTTGTGACAAACAAGAGAAAACGGTTTTGATAACACTGTACATAAATGATGACAAACCTGTGTTAGGCTTCATGTTTCTGGAAAAATGATAAAAAGCAACCCTGATTCAGATACTGCATCGTAAAAGCATGCAGAATGCCAGAATAAGCTCATGTTATATTTATGTTTACTCTAATAGATGTGAAATTTTAACACAGTTAATGACATTGATCTTATGGTTTGAATAATGTGATACTAATAATAACAAAGAGATTCCATTTGAAAATTAACGTTTCATGTGCTAGAAATAAATAATTATTGCATGTTCTAACCCGCACACTGAAAATTATAAAAGAAAAGTAGGTGCTACACGGGTTTTAGTTTGTGAAGTTTCTAATGTACCTTTGAATTCCATCTGCCTTAATAACATATATGCAAAGATGATTTATATGTACTTATCCTATCTATATATGTGTAATAGTGATATTTGCAAAATTTTATGAGTGCCATATGCTTACATGAATTAATTATGACTTGATTGATGCGTTTATTAATGCATTATTTGTGAGATATATATTAACTGTTATTCAATGCGAGATACATATTTCAGTATAATTCATCATGAATGAGCTATATTTCATGTAACCCTCAAAATGTTGCTTCCTTTTTCAAATGTGAACTCATGAACTGCTTAGGGCCTGATTACGATGTGAGTGGGAAAGCCTACGACAGCAGGTCGGAGGCTTTCAAACTCACATCGTAGGTTTCACTTTCGACCGCCGCATTACAATGCTGGCAGTTGAAAGTGAAACTGGCTGTAATTCCAGCTGGATTCCGATGGGCTCAAGGAGCCAGTCGACCAGTTGGAGGCCCCACTGTAATCCCTGAGAACGGCGTTTCCGCCGTCGGGATTATGATGTCGGTTTCCGACAGGCTTTCCATGTCAGGCTTTCCGATATGGAAAACCTGTTGGAAAGAGACTTTGGGGGCCCCTAGCAGGGCTCCATTCCTCCATGACCTCCGGTTGGGGGTCGAGGTGCCCCCCTGTTAATCCCCGCACTGCGGGGCAGGCACCTTGAGGTGCCTACCCTGCGGTGCAGGGATTAACAGAATCTCCCATTTCTCAATGGGAGCTTGTGCTACGTCCAGTTTACGGCCGCAGCAAAAGCTCTCATAGAGAAATGGGAGTATGCAACCACATCATGTGCGGTTGCATTGTAATATTGCGGTCTGGACCGCCGACCAGAGGTCAGTCGGTCCAGAATCCGCAATGATGTCGGTCGGAGGCAACTCTGGCCGACATCATAATCAGGGTCATAGTCTGAAGTCTGTGAGAACTTTTTTGTACAGTTACCACTTGTATTTTAACTTTCAATCATCAACTCCCCAGCACAGCTTAACTGAATTTGCAACAAAATCTGTTATATACTAGAACAGATGCTTGAGAAAGGACTGTCGACAATGAAAGAGTATGTTTTTGCTCATTCTCTGAATATCTCAATGTTCATATGACTGACCTTACAATGGTTTAAGGAAACTACGTAACTTGAATTACTTAATTCTTTCGGATTGGATACTTTTTACCTACTACATCATCCTCATCCTCTTGAAGACAACCAATGGGACAGAGTGGTCTGACATTTCTGATGATGTCAAGGGGTGTCTCTTCGGAAACCTTTGGAGTATAATTGATCAAATCTTGGAACAGAGGTTTGGTAGGAGGGAGTATTATTGATCAGCTTTACAGCAGTGACCCTGATGACCTAGACATCTGAGGACAAACGCGAGCTGTGACGAAATACTGCGATGAGCTGCCGTCCGGTATGCTAGTGCAAAACCTTTTCGGCTGAAGGGTTCGCGTCATGCTGCTGTGATTTTGGTATTGCAGCGACAGACTGAGACAGATTACTATCTTAATGAACTGGAACTGGTCACTTGGAACTTATTGAACTTTCTAAGGGTTTGTATGAGGTTCAACTGACTTCCTATTGATCCATATGCTATAGATGTCTATAATCTCCCTCGTCTGAGGTAGATCATTACCTTGTCATCTTAGGATGTTGCAGATTCTGTTACTGCTTTATTAAAACTCAATATTAGAATAATTTTTAGTGTTTTGTCTCATATTTTATGTTCCTTATCTCTGAATGAATAACTACACTTTGAACTTAAATTAAGCTCTACTAGTTCTGACTGATTATTTTCTTGTGAGTAAATCATTTAAATGTTATTCTTTTTTCCAGTTGGTACATTTAGTTTCTAGAAGTTGTGAATGTAGCAATTATCTTAGTCCTGGTCCTCATTTGATAATTGCTCTTCATCCGAATATCCAGTCCCTTTCAGCACAGAAGAATTTCCATCGGAGGACAAATAAAGTTGTAGAATAGTCAGAGGGTTGATGAAATAATTAAACACAAAAATAAAGTTATGGGCCCAGTACAGAACGCTACGACCCCGAATCCCCCCTAGGCAAAATTGCATGAAACTTCACATGCTGAATGCAAACCTGCTAAGCCTTTTTCTTTTAAAATGTGGACTGATTCTTCAAATAGCGCCACAATTAAGAGCATGTTTAGCATGCACTCCAGAGGTGCACAATATAAAGAAAAGACACAGCACAATCAACTGGAAATTCGTATTTCATGTGCCAAACTAAGCCCAAAGGGTCAGTTGCATACTAATCAGCCCACTGAGGGGCAGAAGCAGTGCACGTTTTCTCCAACAACCTGAGCAACACAAATGAATGACACCCAAACACATTGAACAAGTAAACGGCATGACATAGGCAGAGGCAGCATAGCCTTTGAGCATATATGCAGATCCTGTACTGTAAAGACCTTGTCAATGAAGGTTTAATTTTCCCTGAAAAGAGTTAGCAACACAACAAACAGGAGGAACAGCAGCATTCGCTTCACACATATAAACACACAGAAGTATTAGATACAAAGCAATAGTATACACATGCATGTTTTCTTTGCAAACATAAACCAGGTGCCAGACTTCTGCTTTCCACGATAATCTGACATTTATGCACACTCTGCATAACTGAAGTAAATCTTTACTACAATGGGAGAGGTGTGGCGCAGTGGCCAGAGTGGCTGACTCTGGAGTGCAGGGCTCAAGGTTCGATCCCTGGTGGCGGCGGGAGCTCAGCTCAGCATCATGTGACTCTGGGCTCACTTCATCTCCCCAACAGCCCCCAACGCATGAATACTCTTACGGGTGATAAGTTGTACTTCACAAATCTGCAAATATTATTACTACAATTCCCAGAATGCATCCTTTTGTCACTTGCAAGAGAAGAACTAACAACATTTGTCTAAAGAGTTTTGGAGTCATCTGATAAGTGCAAGAATATCACTCTTGCAGAATATCAAACACTCTGCTTGGTAACAGGATCCAAGCTTCTATTTTTCTACCCCACCCTTACCTACTGTACACTCGCTGCCAGCCTACATCTACTCTTCCCTCATCTGCGTAGGCCACTAGGGTGCTTCAGCAAGTCAAAAGCGATGATGGTGTCACCTACCCCACGTGTTACAAAGGAATGGGTGCAAATGGTTGTTTGTTGCCTCCATGGTTAAAAACAAAGTAAATGGAAACTGAGAAACATATTTTCCTCTTCTTTAAAGAATGCAAATGTTTTTAGGTTTAGTCAGCGGTGGCCGACTCAGGTAAGCACGGTAGGGCGGGGCAGGGCATGGCAGGGAGGGAAGTCGACAGACGACGGAATAGGTATAATTAAATAAATAAATAATACCTATTCCATCGGCTTACCCCCTGGCGCGCCCTGCCCCACCCCACCGCGCTTACCTGAGCCGGTCGCCGCTGGGTTTAGTGTTCCATCAAATGGTCAAGGCACCTTTAGCAGTAAAAAAAAAGGAGATTTGACACAATCAGCTCTTTGAAAATACAAAGAATTGCAGCAAATACAGTAAGTGAGCCTTTTGCAAGCCCTCATCCCCGCTGCTGCCAACCATTAACTCGATTTCATCAGAAATATAACACGTCTAACCCTCTCTGTCTTAGTCAAAAGTTTCACTAATATTTTGTCTACGATTTGCTACATTTTTTGTTATTCACTTTTCACTAATAATCATAAACAAATTTATTAGGCATATTTTTTATATTTTTTTTAGAAATCTCAAGCTGGGCAGAGAACCACCAATTACTGAAAGTGTGTGAAACGTTCTAATCGGTCTTAGCAGTTGATGCTAAATTGAAAATTAAATAAGATAAGTTCATGATCCTGAAGCCACAAATGACATCAATTTCTGAAGCTCAGACCACAGAAGCATCTGCTCTCTAAATAATCGCAGCCGTGTTTTTGCTGCTCACAGAAAACGTAACAACTAATGTACGCAAATGTGCTTCAAACTTTATTAAAGATCCTGAGATACTCTGTAAAGATAGGATACTAAAATGCCTTTCAATAAATCAAGAGATTATGCAGTTATGAACTAATGTGATATTATGGTATAATAGTAATATTATATATTATTATATTATTGACATTTTTATAGCATACATAAACTGCCTCTTGGTAATTGGTAGTTCTCATTTTGAAGAAGGATACTCTGAAGATTTAAATCTGTGAATGCAGCTTGCAAATACATCTTTTCAACAGGTGTATGAGCCCTCTCGGTTTTCTTCATGGGATTGAAACGAGGGAACTCTGTATTGCATAGGTTTCTACAGCAAGTACATTATGCCACTAAACTATTCTTTGCAACTGGGACTTGTGACGTTCAAATCACTCATTAGTTTCTGGGCCAGGGACATTACCTGACTGAAATATTTTTCTGTGATTTGAATCTGCAATTTATAGATCAGCAAAATGTCAATAAATGACAAGAAGGTTATAGGTTAAATTCTTATAGCATAACTTTATTTTCGTTGTCATAGACAAGGATTCATACTTTATGTTATCTCGCTCAGTCATAATGGTACTCATGCATTCTTTCATCCTTTCATCCACCCACTAATTTATCTTGCATTTACCTACTTATTCATCCACAATAAAACACAACATCCATAAAATTAACAATCGCATGGAAGGTGAATTAAATGAATAAATGTAGAGAAAGAGAAAATTCGCCTGTGCCTAAATATGGTCGGTGTATTCCTGAAAGGAAAAACTTAAAGTAAACATAGCAGCGGGCGGTCTTACAATGGCCTGGTACATGGTGGTTTATTGTTGTAAAGTCCCAACATGGTTGCCACATTTGGAAACAACGTTTGCCATCTTAGCACAGCAAAGCAATAGACAATACTGTTCCAAAATTGCCACTCGGTTTAGAATTAAGGCGGCGTGTGATGCAGTGCACTGCAGATGAAATGAGCGACAAGTGAGCAGCCTGCCACTATTGTCTGGTGAGCAGAAATACCATATCAATAAATAAATAAACAAGCATTTGCAATGCAATAGGTCTCGCATTTGTGAAAGTTAGAGCTATTGTCGTAGTAAATGACAATGTTTTTTAATTATGTTTTTTGTTTGCAGTGGAGCGATTTTTCAAAGAAAAAGTGTGTTCCAAAGCCGTGCGTGCGCCTTGGAGTTGTCGGACAAATTGTTTTTCTGCATTTAAAATGGGGTACTGGAGGGAAAACTACATGTACCAGAATGCAACAGGGAACTAGAATCTACACCCATAACACAAAAGACGTGGTTCTGTTTCCTTTTGTGTAAGTGTACAACAGGTAACTGTGCATGAACATACACGCAGTGCACATACAGAGAAATCATAGTGTACAGACATAGCACATATGGAGTGTGCAAACAGCATACAGAGATCACCCTGTTCACCTACTCTGGGCATAGATGCATCATGCCCACGGATAACGCAAGGTACAAGACATAATGCTTGTGGCATGCACCCAGAGCAGACGGCACATAAACACTCACACAGGAGACTACATGTACTGCATTCACAAAAGGGGCGCACGCACACAGTACATATGAGGTATGGCTAACAGATGACGGAGTGAACGCACACAAAAACACACGCAGAATGCATTCCATTAGAGTAAACCCCACCAGTAATCACAACAGCTGCATGAGAGCTCTCGATGACCAGCGGAGGCACTTACTTGTTTGAGCCATGCAAATTACTGTCTCCGTGGTGGCATGGAGTTGGGCGAGCCGCACATAAGAAATGAAATGCACGGTCACCGTTGTTGAAGTTGAAGTGTGGCATGCAGCAGAGCCGCCAGCTATACCAGCCTGGCCATGGCAAGTGAGCGTGGAGAGGGCCGGAAAGCCTGTGCCAGCGAGCGACCTCCTCAAGCCTTTCGTGCAAATAGTACAGGGCACTTGTAAAAACAGCACACCGGAGGGTGTCCTCACACGACCAAACACATTACAACTAATGTCCAAAAACAGCAACTTCAACCCCTCCCCCCAAAGAGCAGTGCGTTTCAATGAAATGATGTCACTTCCGCTGTGCGTGTGGTGCATTCAAATAACACTGGAGTCAGTCTCCGCCTCTTCAAAAGGCAGCGTTTACATACATGTACAACATATCAGACATCACAGCAAAAGAGTGCAGGGGCCCCCTTCACTTTCAGTCCCGGGGGCCATCCCGGAGGACACTCGAGTTCCCTTTAACACCATCACCAGCGGAATCGAACAAGCAGAGGCGATTAAAGGTCAATCATGTACCTATATCTTCGCATTAATTGAATGAGAGTCGACTGCGCAGTGTCATGTGCCTCGTCACTCGAGTGGCGCCCAAGAGCACACGGCGCGCTTTGATTTACTGCGCGCCGCTGTCGGATGCGGCCTGGTGATAAAGAGGCGGCTGGTGAGCAGGCTCTCCCACTGGAAATTAATTCTTTCTCCCGATGTCTATCTCAGAGAGGCCCCAAAAGGCACAAGTGTGCTTCCTGCTCGAGAGAGGCCGACGGTATTGTCGAAAGGCCGACTCGGATTACTGAACTAAAGGGCCTGGAAAGGAGGGGGGGGGCAAAAGGGGGTGCCTGCTAGGTGGAGGTAGTGTCTGCAGGAAGAAACGACGAGTCTGCGAGGGGAAAGGAGGTGTCTGCGAGGGGATGAGATGTATCTGCGAGCAGAAGGGGGTGTCTGCAAGGCAGAGGTGTGGTCTGTAGGAAGACACGAGGTGTCTCAAAAGAGAAGGGAGGTGTCTCAGAAGAGAAGAGAGGTGTCTCAGAGAAGTGATGTGCCTGTGAAGGGAAGGGAGATGTCTGTGAAGAGAAGGGAGGTGTCTGGCAGGAGAATGGGGTATCTGCAAGGCGAAGGGGGGTGTCTGTGAGGAGAAGGGAGGTGTCTGGGGGGAGGTGGAAGATGTCTGCGAAAATAATGGGGTGTCTGCAAAGCGAATGGGGTGTCTGCAAGAAGAAAGGAGGTGTCTGAGAAGAAAATATATGTGTCCACAACTCGCTGTTTACAAATAAGCAAAACTCATTAAACAAATGAATCAAGTGAAATGACCCCCCACACCCACCACCGCCCCCCGGAACTGGCAGAGTGGTGCCCGCAGCAGGTGTGAGGTCCCTGCCATCCACGGCCTGCTTCACACGTGCATATAGAACTGATTACATGTGAACACATGCACTGCACACTGACAGGACCCAAGGTACAGAAGCCTGGCTTCCATTGGTGCAGCAGGTGCAGCGGCACCGGGGCCCTGAGGCCTGAGGGGGCACTGAATCCAGATGATTGCTGCCTTTTATATTTCAAACAGTAGCCGGATCAATGTAGGCTCGAAACACACGTGTACAAGAAACGGAATTAGCAATTAATTGTCCGACAAAGGACACGAAGCATCAAGCAGACGGTGCCCCCTCCTCCGGCCCCACTACACAGAACGCGGAGTCAATCCTGTTTCGGCCGGGACAGTACACACTCAACATCACCAACATCAAAGGCGCTGCTCGGTCTCCCGTCTTGACTCGCGAGCAACAGATGACGGGTGGGCGGGGCCTAAGGGCGACAGGGCGGACACCAACCCCGCTTCCAAAGAAGCCGGACAGCAAAGCAACAACAATAGATCTCGATAAGGCGAAGCAGCGCATGCGTGCTGCAACGCAGGCGAGACCTAAAAAAGAGAGGGAAATAAATTGCTGAAGACATATTAAAGGTGAAAATATAAAACTAAAGGACTGGCACACCAGCCCTGGTAGAGACTAATACACTATGTTTCTTGGCTTATGCACATATATGGTCTGGGAAAATGCTATCACTCACAAAACAATAGGGCCAGTGGCTGAAGTGGGCTCGCTAACTGCCCCATGCTGAATGCTGTCATGGATAGAAGCATAGTGTGAATGACACTCGAACAGACCAATGGCAGAAGATGGCCAACCAAAAGCCGCTATACGTATGTATAGCCATAGACATATACATATGTATGTATTTTTTATTTTTTTACTACAAGAGCCTGGTGGACATCCAAACCTACCAGGACCTCCTAAAAGGTTCTAACTAGGATTATCAAAGCATAAATCTTCTACCCCCAGGCTTTGTCAGAGGGGTAAAGAACACAGAAACAATTTTATTTTAAGGTAATCTGTGAAATTCAGTGTAAAAAATACCCATCTGCAGGCTTTAATAAAGTGTAATAACAATCTACTCTTAAAGGTCTATTGTCTTTTACATATGACAGGGATACTCGATTTACTGTAACCTTTCATAATAAACAGTTCTGATCTTTGGCATTTAAAATAGCATTGCCCAATGAACCAATCAGGACTATGGCCTCTAAAATTGTCCTATCTCCATAACCTACTCAAGCATGCTGTCAATATTCAAGTATTAACTTAAACTTTCCAACAAGGCAACTTTCAGTCATACAGTAATAAAAATATAACAATGTACAAAATTAGAGTTGACAAAACAATGTACAACCACTCTCAAATGGGGCTAACAAGGATTATCATAGTGCAAACCTTCTACCCCCAGCTGCATCCGGGGCAAGAAAAAACAATGGAAATTAAATTACAAATGCAGAAATCTCAGCAAGTTCACTTATTTTAGTACAAAGCCAATCCAGCTGGCAAAAAAGATGTCATTTTCCTACTGGTTCTGATCTTTGGATGTTGCCTTGGATAGCATTGAGTGTCTTGACAATTTGAAGGCCTGTTGTGTGACCTGATGAAGGGGAATAATCACATTACTCATAGGCTTGGAAAAAGTGACTATCAATTTTCTCCTCCCCCAACTAGCCATTCTTACATTGGGAGACCTTCATTCATTACAGGCCATTTTGGAATATTTATTTATGTATTAATTTATTTGTTTATATTTTTGAAAGGCGCACGTATGACCAAAGGACTGAACAGAGGTGACTTGTCTATTTAGGAATTTGTTATAGCCAGGCTCCGTGGAGTTATGTTGCAACGGAAAAGCAAATTATGTGGGAGGGTTGACTAAATTATGCAAAATAAACAGTCGCGGCTCCTGGAGGGAGTTGCTGGCGGTGACGTGCAGCGGGGAGGGGCAGGTGGGGGTAGTAAACCGAACCTGCTGAACACAGTGTTAGCAAATAAATAAATAAAACGAATTTGAGCGCGCGCTGCATCGCATTTGGCGATGCAGCGCGCGCTACGAAATTCGTTTTATTTATTTATTTGCTAACTTACCTGGATTCGGCCGGATTCCGGTTTTTACTACCCCCACCCTGCCTCTCCCCCGCCGCACGTCACCGCCCGGCGGAACTCCCTCCAGGAGCCGGTACTGAAAATAAAATAAAATTAAATGGAATAATGTGGCATATTCTCTGGTTATTTTATTTCTCTATTTTGACAGTTTAACACACCATTAAACTGGGTGAAAGCTCACCTCATTAATCCTAGTTTAACACCTGAAAACAACAATAACCACTTGAGAGGTGCTCAGTCAATCAGTGAAAAGGCCCTGCCAGCACGTGATACCAAGAAACAATACTTTTTTTGCGAAATTTGCAATTATGCAACAGATAGTGTATCCAATGACAAGTGTTGTATGTCTAAAACCATGTGGAAACGACAGAACCATAGAATGTCAAAATTCAAGTGACCCTGCATGTAGGTTGGTTCTTGCTATAATGTGAAGTGAAGCTTTTTAAAAATAACTTTTTCAATGCAGAAGAACCATCTCAGACTGGAGTTCTGAACAGAATGGCAGGCACAGTGAAAACGAAAGACAGAAACAAAGTGCCATATTACAACAAGCATTTGCAATGCAATAGGTCTCGCATTTAGGAGAGTTTGAGCTAGTGGCATTGTAAATAACAATGCCTCTTATTTATGTATTGTTTTTAAAACAAATAAATAAAAGGCATTGTCATTTACAATGCCAATAGCTTAAACTCTCGCAAATGCGAGACCTATTGCATTGCAAATTCGTTCGTGCTATAGAATTTTTTTTTAAAATATTAGAAGAGAGCGTGTCCTGCCTGCATCAGTAGGCAGGACAAAGCTATTTGAGAAAATAGTGCTCAGAGGCTGTAATTAAAGCTTACCGAGCAACAACACACGTAACAGGGGGCGTCGCCATGGGTGGTTACAAAATGAGACAAGGCGGTACTAAGGAGGGAGTACTAAGCCTATTGACCAATGAACACCCACAGTCAATGAAAAATATGGGCAGAGAGTGGGCGGAGCTTCATGTCCCTACCTGAATACAGCATGCCTTGCTGAGCAATGCATGCGCTGCCCAGGCTTGACCTAAAAAGCGCCCTTAGGGCACAATGTGCCTTTGCACCTGGTTCTTGCGCTTCCAGGGCGTTTTGCTAATCTAAAATGAGAGATGCTTGTGCGAACCCTTCTGTAGCAAGGATTGTTCCCATGCACATATTGACCCGGTACAATTACAAGTTGATGTTTCCTCATTGCATAAAAGCATGACCCCATGTAAATGAGGCAGCACTTTGCGTCTCAGCACCGTTTTAAAGACGAGTGCAGAGGTTAAAGACACTGTGTGGAGGCACACTGAATCTGCGCTACATAGATGTGGTGCACAGTTAGTGACAAAGGGGGTCCAGGGACCCCCTAGGTATTCTTCTGAGCGTGCACCCACCTGCAGGGGCAGCCCTGTCACCCTTTGAATGTGAGGTATGATCTTCCGCCTTATTGAAAAGCAGACGGGCGACTGCGAGCAGCCAGTCCACTTTAACTAATGCACTGTTCCCAGCGCAGATGTGAGTTTGCAACTTCATGAGGAATCATGCATCGACCGCAATAACAATGGTGACATAATTGTATCATAATCACTCTTGGTTTACACACAATTATTGAGCACTTTAAATATTTAATTTAAATTTGGATGGGAATGGAAACTCCTTCAGTTTCTAGAGGTAAAGTTCAATACAGAGGAGAATCCTCCTGAAAAATTCCCTTTTGTTCTGTTTTGCTTTATAAAGATTAACACTTTCAATGCTTGTGATTTGGTCACCAACACTGCTAGCTCAAACCCTGCCATGGAAATTAGTTGCCCTTTCTGATGAGATCCAAGAGACAGAAACGCATGAACAAGCACTTGCAGTTATGATACTTAAACACAGTCTGGCATTAGATGAATTTTAGATGAGTCACAATAAAATGTAGCTGACATCCTTGTGTGAGTGCAAGATTAGTACTTAAAATTCCTCGAGAGTGCTTTCACTAAGAGTAGACCTTCTCTACCTCTGGACTGTGTTTTGCCGTTTTGGGGATAACCATTAGGAATTCGGAAACCTCCTAAGAGAAAATCTTACTGTGGTTTCTTGGGCCTAGGTAGGTGCTTTTGTGGCTTATTACGGAGGATTAAAAGACAACTGAAGAAACATATTAATATTTTGGTCGACACAAAGTGGGTCAATACAGGACATTTATGGCCTTCAATTATGTGATTCCAGATATAAACATGAATTGTGCAAGCTATTTAAGTTTACATACAAAGCATGTAAAGGTTTATCAATAAGCAAATTGAGGTCCTCCAGTGAAGATCATTTGCATGGGAAACTATTTTTTATTGTTTTGACTGTGATAGTGTGACATAATAATAAAGTAATGTCTATTTTTCTAGGTACTCCTCACATTGAATTGCCTCTAGGAGATTGAGTAATTGGAGTGTCTATGAACGATAAAAAAGATCTCACAGGGTCAAGACTGATTTCATATAGCTGGGTCTGAACTGGGGAGGCAAAGTGAGCTAAAGAACGATGATAGATTCAACCCAGATCTGTGACTGGGGGTGAGTGTCTGAAAAGTTTCAGTGCTCCGTCCATCATCTCCTTGTGTTTGCTTTGTTCGCCCTAAGTTGGCAGAGTATGGCCAGGCGTGGGCTTCTTGCTCACTTTGCCACTGGATTCAAGCCAGCCTGGCTGATGTGGGGTGTTACCCCGGAACCGATCCCAGGATGCTTGTTTTCAGACCAGTGAAGACCTGGCTTGGCAGTTCGGGCTGGACTGTTCCCATGAGGCACAGGGTCAAGACTGATTTGCATATGGCTGTGTCTGAACTGGGATGGCGAAGTGAGCTAAAGAACGATGATGGATTCAACCCAGATCTGTGACTGGGGGTGAGTGTCTGAAAAGTTTCAGTGCTCCGTCCATCATCTCCTTTTGTTTGCGATAAAAAAGATTGCCATTGGATATCATACCAGCAACATTTCTTATTTAAAGTGCCTAGAAGCTGCATGTATGTGACAGGAAGAGCTATACAGAAGAAAGACGCACCAACAGTTTGTTAATGTATAAATAAATGGTGATATAAGTTCAAGTTTGCCTAAAGGAATACATGTGGGTATTCATTGAAAAGGGTTAATTGGAGTTGATGTACACATTATGATATGAGTTTGTGTGGGATAAGACGGTGCATTAGGTGTTGATGATCAGTGTGTCGAGGCATGCATCTCCTACTCTACCCTCCTTGCATCATCTGACACCTCTTTCACTATACCGATCCCCTAAAACAAACCTTTCTAAACTCTTCCCTGACTCCTCCCCTCCAAAACCCCCTTTTACTCATCCAAAAGCCTCCTCCTACTGCTAAGACCTAAAAAAAAAAAAAAATCCTTCACTCTTTTATCCCTCCACTATCCTTTTCAATCAAAATTAACAGACTAACATGTTCAATTCTCAAATTCCATTTTCAACTATACTAATTCACCACTAATCCTTTATGGGTTCCAGAGTAGCGTGCTACTCGCCAATAAAGCGTCCTCAACACCCTATCAGGGTTACAAGCGCTATATAAATGCAAACCTTTTCCCTTTCTACCCTCCCCAACCCTTCTCAATCCAAATAACTGACTAACATATCCACCACTAAATTTACTTTCATGTTTCACCATACTAATTCAACACTAATACTTATGGGTTCCAGAGTAGCGTACTATTTGCGCTTCAAAACCCCATCAGGGGTAGCAAGCGCTATATAAATACAAACCTCTTTCCCTCTTCTATCCCACCACCTACCCTTCTCTACCCAAATAACTGAATAACATATCCACTACTCAAATTACTTCATTTTTTACTATACTAATTTTCAACACTAATCCTTAATGGGTTCCGGAGTGGCGTGCTACTCGCCAGAAAAGCGCTTCAACACCCATCAGGGGTAACAAGTGCTATATGAATGCAAACCTTTCTTCCTTTTTATCCCTCCGCTATCCTTCTCACTCCAAATAACTGACTAATATCCACCACTGAAACTACTTTCATATTTCACCATATTAATTCACCACTAATCCTTTATGGGCTTCCGGAGTAGCGTGCTTCAACACCCCATCAGGGGTAACAAGCGCTATATAAATACAAACCTTTTTTTCCTCCTCTATCCTTCTGCTATCATTCCAAATCCAAATAACTGACTAACCTATCCACCACTTAAAATGTACTTGCATGTTTCACTATACTATTTCAACACTAATCCTCTATGGGTCCCGGAGTAGCGTGCTACTCGCCGAAAAAGCGCTTCAACGCCTCGTCAGGGGTAGTAAGCGCTATATAAATGCAATTACAATACAATACAATGTGGACTTACATGTCTTAGTGTGCAATGACAGGAATGATTAATGTGCAAATAAAAATATCAGTATATAAAGGAGTGTGCTAATTTGCAGTGAGAATTTTGATTTCGGTTAAATACACACCACCTGTAGACGGTATACGCTAATTTAAAGTGAGCGTGTCTCTGTATTTATGTTTGTTTGGGAATGTACAATTTAACTTGTATGTAGAGTACTGTTTGCACATCTCTGTGTAAGTGTGCATTAGCATGAGTGAGCGTGAAGGATTACAACTTGTAATCTGGCGGGCGGTCTTGGAGTGGTGCACCGGCGTGGTGGCCCACTCCAAGGCCGCCAAACTCCTAATCAGGCCCTAAGTGTGTGCGTGCATGTGTCTAAGTTTGTGTGTGTGTGGAATCTGTTCAATGTTTGGGAGTCAAGGTGTACCAGTGTAGCTAAGTGCATGTGTGTGTGTGCATGTCATTATCGTGTAGTATCCATGTAGTTGAGTCTGCACATTTGGTCTTTGACAAGGTGTTCATATCTATCCCTGTTTTTTCATTAGCTAAATCTATGTATTAATGAAACCTCCTTTCTTCTCATCTATATGTGCATGTGTGTTTGTGCATGTGTGTGAATGTCTGTAGGATATCAGGTGTAAGACTGGTCGAAATATTAATTACACTGGCATAACTTGCGTGATTTCAGGAATGCACAATTTGCAGTAAAAATTTAGCAGGAACACACGGCAACAAAAAATCACAAGTGGCTGTGTTTGCAATGCTTTTGTTTAATTGCTTCCTTGTGCCACAACTGACACAAGAATACATTTCAGAGAAAAATATTGCATGGCAGATTTGCATTTCATATAATTAAGCATAATTTTGGCATAATTTCACGTACTTATGAAAAAGCACATTACGCACGTTTCTCACACCACTCCGGTGGATGCTTATCTGACTAACTAATCAAGTGTAGATTAGTGTGCAACAGTAGCGGCTGATGCTGTGGGAGATTAGTGGGGCAGGGGGTGGGAAGGGGTTGAGGGGTGACAAAATAAAAATAAAATAAAAAAACGTACCTGCAGCCGGCCGCGTCGCACTCTCTACTCCTCATCTCGCAGGCACAGGCTCCCAGACTCCCCTGTGGCCAATCCTGACGCTGCGCTCACATCATGAGAGCAGCGTCAGGACTGGCCTGAATACCGAGGATTTGCTCACCCAGGGAGACTGGGATTCTGTGTCTGCTCTCTCCAACCCAGTAACGCAGCTCGGGTTGGAGACAGCTTCAGTGGGCATGACGGTCTGGCCGATCTGAGATGGCCGGCCAAACTGCCATGCGCACTAATCACAGTGCACTATCACTCCTCCTGTGCATGTCATCCCACTGGCCCTGCCCGCAGAGACTCGTCAGGAAAGGAAAAATATAACGATAATAAAACGTGTTTATTATCGTTTTATTTTTACTTTCCTGCCATTTTGAGGCAGCTGACGGGTGGGGGGGCGACACTCCTCCGCCGTAGCAGAGGAGCTGCGGCTGGTGTGCAAGTGTCACTGTAGTCCAGTGTACAGTATGAGCTAGTATGAGCTAGCGTGTTCATGTATGTTCATGTGCCGTTCAGTCTCTGAGCCTTTTAGGGTATCGCTGTATTTCTGAGAGACTATCCCTATTTTCACCCAGACCTCTTTTCCCACCTTCTCAGTGTGTGTTGTGGACTGTGATAATGTATTCCATGAAGCAGTTGCTTCCTGTGAATTTCTTAAGTAGATGCCATAACAGCCTGAAGCATTTGTTTCAGACATGCCCGGAATCGTGAGTGAGAAACAAGGTGTGCAATATCTATTAGAGACGTGCCTTTTGTTTAGAAGTTGGCTAGTGTCTAATGGAAGTGCTAAACCTCTGCTCCGGATCTGAAGTGCTGGGCTCTTTACACCGACACTTTAGATAGTCAAGAAGGATAGGCGGCAGACAGATTTAACTCAAATCTCAGTTTAAACACGGGCTGCTTGCTTTTCAATAGTTAACGATAACTTAGTTGCTTTCATTGAAAAATAATGAAACCATGGGGCATATTTAGAAGCCCCTATTGCCACAGGAAAGTCACTTTTTGCGATGTGCCTGTGGCCTTATTTACAAGGTGGCATTAAGCTACTTAACATGGCTTAATGCCGCCTTGTAAATAAGGCACCCTTTCACGCTATACTTAGCGTGAAAGGGGTGGGCAATGGGTGTTGCGGTGGCGTTCCACCACAACACACATTGATTTTGATGCTGCCTCATATTTAAAAGTGTTGGATAAATATGGGGCAGCAACAAAATTAAGACCAGGGTAAAACCTGGTCTTAACATGGCGAAATGAGGAGAAATGTTTAATTTCGCCTAGTTTTTGCTGTTTCTATGTGTGCTGCATTGTGCAGCACACATAGAAACAGCAAAACGCCATGAATTATTGTTTATTTGCAGGAAGGTGTCCCTTCCTGCACATAAACAATCATTAAAAATGATGATTTGTAACTTCAATGTGTGCTGCACAATGAAGCACACATAGGAGTTTCAAATCGCCATTCTGGATTGTTGATGTGCAGTAAGGGACAACTTCCTGCACATAAACAAGCATTCCTCAATGTAGGCACCCTTGCACTATGGTGCAAGGGTGACTGCGTTGGCGATAGGCAGCTGAATATAGCGCCAGCGCAGGGGGAAGTGCAGGGGTGCACCGTATTATTGTAAATACGGCGCATCCCTGCGTTTCTAAAGTGACTGAGTGCGGCTTTAGCTATTTTGGAGCTAATCCGCGCTCTGACACTTTTGTTGTAAATATGCCCCAAAGTCTTAATTAATTTTTTAGATTTGACTCATTTTATACCCCTAGTATGGGCACTGGACATCCAGAGATTAAGTGGGGATTGTGGTTCACCTATAGGGGAATCTGGGCGTGACCGAAGGACTGTTCTGATTGTGCTCTGGTTTGTGGTCCTTTTTATTAAGCAGTTTGTGGGCCTGTTTGATGGTCAGGTTGGCCGGTTTTTACTGTTGATTTCCCTCAGGTTACCACAAATATTGCCTGTAGCAAACACAAATGCATGCAGTCTCCCATCCCTTGCAAAATACCTATACAGTGTGTCTTTACAAGTTAGAAAGTGGCCTGACTTGCAAATGTTGGCCACTTTTTTAGCCGTCTGCTTCGCTAATAGGGGACACTTTTATTTTGGTGCCTGTGTCTATTTTTGTCCCAGTCCGACCGTGGGGGTGGGTGCTTCTTTGACTGTCCCTAGCCCTTAACGGGTATGCCATTGTGAGTGAGGTGGGAAGATTGTGTTTTTAGCGCGGGAACAAGTTATGGACCGATTGCCCAAGACTGTCTCCCAAAGGGCGCTAAGATGGGATTTATCATTAGGATTGGCTCTGGCATGGTGGTGTTGGGCTCAGGTTTCTAATAGGCCTGGCCCCTGTAGTTGGGGAGAAAGAGAATTTGTCCTGAGTTAAATTTAGAAAGGGGCTCTGGAAATTAGTGGAATGGCATTTAATTGCCCCATTCTAGGAGAGTAATGCGAATGGTAAAGCATGACTCTTAATGGAGAAAAGGTTAGGACATTCATGCCTTGTCTGTATAAGTTTTGATTACTAATGTAAATGATTCTGTGTATTGGTGATCATTTCTATGCAGTTTTTGTGTTTATCCTCTATCTCTAATAAATACGTTTCAAGAAGTGTTTTACGATAACCAATAAAATGTGTCTCCAGCTAATTTTCTAGATTTTGGGCAGGGAGGCTTTCCTATCATAGGACTTGCTCTTTCCTCTGCCAGGGGCGGCTCCTCCGCTAAGGAGCGTCGTCCCACTGCCTTTCAGCATGGCAAAAAGGGAAAAATAAAATGATAATAAAGCAATGTTATTATCATTTTATTTTTCTGTGCTGAGGCAGTTTTGTGGGGCGGGGCTGGGCTGCGCAAGGGGGAGGAGAGGTGACACCCTCCTAAGTGAACATGAATGTTTGGCCGGCCCTCTGGTGCAGGACAAACATTCATGCACACTTAGCATGTTCTGCACCCAGGCTTCATAACAGCCTGGGTGGAGAACATGCCCAGGCTTGCATTGCAGCATTGTGATTGGCTTAGAGGATCCTGGGTGCTTACCAATCACAACACTGAATTGCAGCGTTGTGATTGGCTCAGGGTAGCCTATCCTGCTTCCTGTTCCAGCGGAAGCCAGGAAGAGGACTGAAGAGAGGCGGCGGCCGGCCAGTCAGCCGGCCGTCCGGCAGGTACGTGATTTTTTTTTATCCCCCCCTCACCGCCCCCGCCCCATTACTGATTCGCGGGACCAGCCGAGACTGGCCTCGTCTCACCTTCCTCTGTGGGTCCCTCGCCTATTGATAGAGGCGTGCCATGTGTAAAGAAGAAAGAATGTGTTCAGTAACTGAATTCAAGCCTAAAATGTCAAGGATGTGTTCTGTTGACATTATAATCCCAGAGACAAAAGGTCACTAGATGTATTATTATTACCAGAAAGTTCGGGTGATGTGATAGGCTTCAAATTAATCATAACCTGATATTTAATTTTCATTAAATAATTTTCTTTAGTTCCCGGTACAACGATACCGCAGTCATACAGTTTGTTAGTGAATAATAAACTCATTTTTCAGGAAATATGGTGCGTTCTTTTTTTACTAATAGGGAGAAATATCTTTCTTTTTCAAGTTTTAGTTTGAGACATTTTTGGCGAAGTGTAAAGGGTTGCAATAGCTGGTTCGAATGCTGATGGAGCAAAGGGAGCAAACGAAATGTGCCACTTTGGTGTTCTCTGTCTAATGAGGCCAGTAGCGTAGCTATCACTCAGTAGTGCAGCAGGTGTAATGCCATCGGGGCCTGGGATCAGTGGCGTAGCACAGGTCCCCGCAGCCCCAGCCGTGCGGGGGGAGCTCGAAGCTCCAGGGGGTCCCCTCACCACTGTATTCTGACCGGAGAGCTCATGATTGAGTCCATAGGGGGCCCCTCTATGTGCCTTGTAGGGGGGCCCAATCGAGTTTCATTACGCCAGTACCTGGGATGTGAGGGTCTACTGAAACCAAGGTGTGGCCGCCTCATCATTCAAGGAGGCGGTGCGGCATTTTACTTCCTTGTGTTTGGGCACAATGTTTCCTTGCTATACTCCCGAGTACACGCTTGAATTGCCTACTGGAGGGGTAGGAGGCCTAGAACAAGCTGGTTTACAAAAAAATAAAAAGAGAATGATAGGCAGAAGGTGCCAATGAATTATTAGTGGTTTTATTATCTTATATATCATTTTATAGGCAGTACAAAGTACTACTTTTTAGGTTTGATCACTTGTTGATTTTACAGTAGTTGATTTTATGTGCATTTCATTTATTGCCCATTTGTTTTTTTATTGCTTGTTATGGGTAATTCCAACTATTACTCATTGCAGTGAATCTTTTAGACTTATTACCAACACATGATCCAACCTACTGGCAGTGCATCCATGTTATTACAGAAATGGTTAAACACAGACTCGTGAACACAAATGCACCAACTGTATAAAACATTCACCTATGAGTTACATGAGTTTTTTGCCGTGAAAAATACCAAACTGTACCGACAATGTGAAACATATGTATACAACAAGTCTGCAGACTTCAATCCAGTGAACAATAATGGAAATACCTGTTGCAATCAATTATGTACAACAAATGTACAGTAAACAACTAAATATAATATCAATAATGAGCAAAGCATAAAAAGGAGGTTGTCACTCATACTGTCAACAGAATTATGTAAAGTTGAATAAAATATTAATAATTCAGTGGTGCACGCTACCTGTCACTGTATTGCTTGCTTACATTCTGAGTACTAAGGCCAACTGCAGCTAATGTAATCTAGGTAATACATATGAGATAAAGTACACCCTGATGTACATTATATGATATTACAAGTCATAAGGAGTTCCATGAGCATATAGAGTTACGAGACCGAACGTCATGTTCCTTTATAAGGTTATGGATCTCCCAGGTGACTTGTAATATCCTTATCATGTACAGCAGGGATATTTTATTCCTTATAATACATGGTCAAGCCATCATTTTTGCCACAAACAACTTAAATCCTTGGTGCACAGCTCTTGCATATGGAAAGAGAGAGCATATTGGCAAACATGGAGAATAAAAATAAAATCTCTAGTGCAAAATTAAACACATCTAAGAAGCTGTTAGATATTTGCTGCAAATAGATATTAGAAGCGGTTCAATGAGTTTAATACAACTAATTTGTATTTAAATGCTCAGTTGCTGGTAATCTATTGAAACATGCAGAAAGATTCTAGCTTTTCTATAACTACCCAAGCAGAGCAAAAATAAACATGTTTCCATAAATATATCCTCTCTGTTTGTCACTGTACAGTTAGAAAAACAGAAGGCAGAAGAAAGAAAATAAACGTTTTGTTTTCATCCTTCAAACAGCTGCTTTAATTATGCTCCATGACCTCACCTTCCTTTACCCTCAGCTGCTGACTCTGACAGCAGGCATTGTGACATCAGATCATAATTGTAATAAATTATTACAGTTGAGTGGCTATGTCATTTCTTTATAGTAGGTCACTGGGTCAGTCAGACGTTGACAGTTATAAAGAAATTAGATACGGGATTTTAACACAGGGATTGCATAATCCCACGCACTATAACAAAGATATCAATTACTTATGGATTTATGCAACTTCATTACAAGAGCAATTGTGTCTGAGGGAGAACACAGTACAATACAGCTAAAAGCAACCTGCTACATCATCATCTACAAAGTCAACGTGTCCTGCACCATCATTTATCTGGGTACCAATCTCCCGACTTCTAGTAGTTATTGCCACAGCTGCAGACAGGACACCATCAGATTGGTGATGAAGCAGTACAATAAAAAACCCAAGGCAATGGGCCTTCTTCATACCATCATCCAGTATATGGAACACTGTCTCGTATCCTTCAGGTTAGTCCCAACGCCACTCTAATCTAGGAAATAATGTAATTCTCATCTTGTTAAAGGTCCCTACAGCAGGGCACAGTAACTGCCCACTTCCACTCTCGGAACTCAGTTACCCCTCCAACCAATTGTTGACAGTATCTTTGCCTTTTGACCATGTTCAGTCCTCTGCCGTCTTTGAGCAAAATATGCGCTACATAAATACTACATCCATATTTGGGTGACAGAGTACGGCACATTGCATTGTCACATAGATCCTGAATCGTCTGTCTTTATCTACTTTCCTGGTCACCATCTTTCTAGATGTGCCCTCTCCCATGGTAGACACTTCTGAGATATTACCCTCACCAGTAGGAAATAACCATGAAACACATGTACTCCTGTAGGAATGCTCAAAGAGTAATGTGAACCTTTCTAGGAAGCACAGGCCTTTTATTATTCTTGATTAATTTCGTTTGATGATATTAAAGACCAGGATTATTTGACTTTCACAACCATTCACACCTGCAATTATAAAGAAGCTGCTAACATCAGCTGCCCTGAAGCAACTGTTTAATTCCTATGAGCAAGACATTTTAATCTAATTCCAGTGCAGATGGCCTATTTGCACTAAACTCATTTTAGTTATCTCCCTACTCTTTTAATCCCATGCTCCTCGCCTTTTTTCAGTCTTTCTATCTTTAGATCTATGTCTCACTCACCCCAGCGACCTACTCCCATCACTCCTTGCTTAAAACGTACCTGTCTTCAGCTTCCATCGCTGTCCACCCTCCCAGAAGCTGCCCTTTTAAATGTTTTTGCTACGCAGCTCCATATTCTTGGCTCATTCAATCTTCATCTCATTTCCCACTTGCTTGTGCAGGCTTGTGAATAAATGTCCCATGTGAATATACAGATGGTGCGTCATGTGAAAATGCAGAGGAATCCCTTCTTGGGGCTGGTGGAGGGGATGTACATGTTTCTCTTTACATTACCCAGCTCGATCAATGTCATGGAAGTGTTTCATAGCTTAGAGTTGCTTTAGCAGTGGTGTCTGCATGAGTTGTGCAAGAGAGGCGTACAGAGATGTTTTAAGGCATGGGCAAAGTTGGCCATTGCCAAGGGCCCCTCCCTTGCATGGGGCCCAGTAGCGGCTCCTCGAGGGAGTGCTGCGGGGCGGTGGGGCGGGGGAGGGGCAGGGTGGGGGGTAGTAAACTCCGGAATTGGGCCGAACGGAGTTGAGTAAAGAAATAAATAAATAAAACGAATAACATTGCGCGCTGCATCGCCGATTTGGCGTTGCAGCGCGAGCAATGTAATTCGTTTTGTTTATTTATTTCTTTACTCAACTTTGTTCTGCCCAATTCCGAAGTTTACTAACCCCCACCCTGCCCCTCCCCCGCCCCACCCCACCGCCCCGCAGCACTCCCTCGAGGAGCCGCTACTGATGGGGCTCCTTGAGAAAGTGGACTTTCTCTCTAGATCACATCTGTGTGTTTCTCCATCTCAGCCTTTAACATATAATGCAGTATTTTATTTATTAATTAATTTATTTATTCATAACATTTATAGAGGGCACTATCACCATACAGGTTTCCTTGCGGTGGGAGACCTCCATTTATACAAAGAGAAAGGTGCTATCAATATTGTTATATTGTTATCATCATGGGGCTTGAATCAAAAGAAAATGGGTAATAAAATGCAAAGCTGTACTTGACAGGGGCCCCTAAAGTATGTTTTGTCTAGGGCCCCCAAAATGTTTAAGATGACACTGGAGGTGTAGATTTACAATTGTTGACACAAAAGGAAGGCTGTGTGAAAAATGCAGAGCACAAAAGAAGAATATTGTCAATTATCAAATCTACCAAGAGTTGCATGCCAAAAGAGTCACACATAGAAAGCGGAATGTGGCTCCCAGGATTGTTCTTGTGCAGGGAGGTACCCCTTCCCTCACAAAAACAATCCTGCATGCAACAGAGGTGCCCTTGCATCATGGCACAAGGGTGCCTGCGTTGGTGCTAGGCTGCTAAAAGGGCGCCAGCGCAGGAGAAAGGACAGGAATGCGCTGACTTGCCTTAAACACAACTAATTTCTGCCCTTTCAGAGCAGTGAAGCAAGGTGACTTGATGCGCTGCACTGCACCACTTTCTCATAAATGTGCACCCAAGTGTTTTTGGGGGTGTGTCAATTTTTGGCGCAAGGTTGATTTTGGAAAGACAATTGATAGGGTTGGCATTTACATACTTTGTGCACTACTGGGGTTTTAGCACTAAGCTATCATAAGTTTGGGCTGGGAAAATGCTAAAACAAGGCGAGTGTGATCAGGTAACAGCCTAACCATCATTCCAATGTCTGGCTTATCATTGCCGCAAGAACACGCCTCCATACTCAACTTCATGCATACTGAAAAAGGGGAGCTCCTGTTGTTGATGATGTATTAAATTACATACTAGCATGGGTGGACAATTGTATATGTACACCATAAAATACCCTTTTAGTTCTTATTTCGGCCCCTCTGCCCCCCTTGATGTGCCTCATAAAAGCACTATGTTTTGGGTATGCATCCCACCTCTGACTGACACTGTGTACAATCTCTGATGGGTTGCGCTAAGCCATAATCTTTAGGTTTCCATTCCTTTGTAGTTAGCGCTTGCTCTGATTAATTAATTGAATGCATCTATGGAGACGTCATCAACACAATGTTGCAAATTAAAGCCAGATTATATGGACCCTGCTCAGACCAGAGCTGTTCTGACAGCAAGCCGTTGCAAGACTGGGGCTGCGAAAGGATAAGACTGCATTGCAAAGTTACACACATGCACATATGCGCATGCGAAAACGTGCCTAAGCACTATAGGTGGGCATATAAAACTTTAGGTCTAGCTTCAGCGCGGCTCTAGCCCCCAGTTAATGACCGAGCCAGAGATGAGCCGGGCCAGAGCCGTCTCTTCTGCTCTTTTATGCAGTATTGCTACTAAAAAATAAACAATGAGCACCCTGCAAATTAAAGGAAAGCTGCTGCAACACATGGCGAGCATGAGTATAATACAAAGAATTATTTTCTCAGTCCACTGAACTTGCAGTTCTTTTTACATGCCATCTGTTGTGTGATTTGCATGTTGGGTCTTTCAGTGGCTTGGCTGGTTCTTTGGCTGTTAGGATAAGCATGAACCCTGGCTCAGCTCTCCACATGAATTTGGTGCTTGCCAAATCCAGCAAACACATATACATTCCACACAGACAGACGTCAAACGTATACATCGGTTGGCAAGTTAAACGATGAGTCATTTCTTAAATGGGAGAGAGGTCCAAGCCGTTTTATTGGTGGCAAATTCTGCAATTATTGGCTTAGGAGTAGTCTGTGCCTCATCGAGTGATTATCTCATCTCAATTTGGCCATTTCCAGACCGACTAGCTACAATACATTAGGGCTGTGGGACCTGTACTTTGCTGACTTGGGCGACTTCATTTTAGGTGCTCGCATTCATGTGTTAAACAGATAGAAATGACAGATAAAACAGCTGTGGAATCCATAAGAGTAGGCTTTTAGGAAGGGTATCAGTAGGGGGAGGTAGACAAGTAAATGGCTGCACTTGGCTGATTGGAATAGTGTGGTATAAAGAAGACATGAACAGGCAGGCCATTGGAAACCTCTAAAAGGGGAGTCCTTGGTAACTGATCCCTTGCAGCAGCATATAGTACCAAAAGAGGTAAGTGAGATCCTTAGAGAGCACCCAATGGGAAATTGATTTCAGTTTTTGTTAAAGCTGAAGCATGGCTGCCCTGTGTTCACTCTATGTAGCTTTAGCATTACTCTGCATAATGCACCACATAAAGAAATATTTATTTATTTAGTATTTTTCTTTGCACTCACAATATGGGGAAAAACAGAATGCATAAAAAACAATTTAAAACAAGAAATTGCAAAAACTGTTGAGAGTATTAGAAGAGGGAATAAAGTGTCAGCGGATTCAACTTTGCTGGAGGTCAAGAAGGGAATGGGATGTTTTCAAAAATTTCCTGAAAGCCAGGCAATTTGGTTGAGTTCTCTGACAGGGAGAGTTTATCAGTAAACAGACAAATTAGAGGTGCACACATCCGAAAAGTAGTTTTGAACATTCTTAAGTACATTGGATACCTCAGTTGGAAACTGATATCAACTCCTGAAATGTTGAGCTACAGATATATCATGATCATAATATTGACTCCCTAAATATTGTCAATAGTAGATGTATAATATTGTTGTATGACACCCACTACAGGTTCTTGCCAACAAATCTGTAGTATACTGTTCATGTGAATGTCCTGCCATTATCTCTCTCCCTGCTCAGCCAGTGTGAATGTGCTGTGTGCTGCATGGAATATTGGAGTGATGATGCGTATTGGAATGTTGGGTGCCTGTGAGGTGAAGTGTGACAGTTGGAGAATGGGCTGAGCAGCAGGCAGGATGCTCCTGGTGGGGCTGCTCACTAGTACTCTTCTATGAGTAACTTACTTCAATAAATCAGCTTAAACTACATCTTGCCTGTTGGACTGCATTACTACATTATTTTGGCGACGAGTTGGTGACTAACCTACGTGTTACAACTGGACTTCATGGACCACGCTATCAAAAGAGGACATGAAGATGAAGCTACCTACAGAGCATACAGATGCTGGCAACGCAACATACATTACCAAGAGGAGGTATCCACTGAAAAGAAAAAACGCTCACAAGAAACAAAGGAGTTCTACACAGAACAGTAAAGACGTCCACGAGAAAGCAAGGAGTACTTCACATACAACCAAAGATGTCCACAAGAAACCTGTGAAGATGAAGCACTATGCCTCTCAGCCCCACCAGTGTCATCACCATCTGACAGTCCTAGCCCAGGCGTGCTATGCTCATCTACATTACTCATTTTGGACTTTGATGTAACCAGTACTGCTTGAGACATCGAGCCTATCAACTTACAGCCTGTAAATTCATTTGGGTCATGTATGTGCATTTCCAGCCACACACACTGCATGACCCTGAGGACATTCAAAAACCTTTTGGAATTTGGCTACCATTCCAGTCAACAAGAAAGGAAATTCATGCTATTTGAACATTCTCTCTCACAGTTGTTGCCTCCAACTGAGAAGGAATAATTTCTACATGGTTGAAGTTACACGAGTGTGGAATTCTACAAGCTTCGCCAACGCCTATGCGTTTCCTCAAGATAAAGGCTTGCTCGAGATGTTGCCAACAAGCTGTCTGGGATTGTGTCTGTCACCGTGGGCAATGTTGTGACTGACCTTTTTCCTGACAAAGCAAGAAAGTTTGTGGCATTTATTTTATGCCTACGTTTGTGTTTGTATAGACTGGAGCGGGATATTGCTGGTGAGTCATTTTTTGACCATATTTGTTTCCCTCATCTGGGACCAGATCGATAATGGTACATCTTTGGACCATTGTCATTTGAGACAGAGCGGGCTTTTCAGGGCTGACCAAAGGTGAGCAAATATCTCCAGGGAGCATATCCTGTTTGGAAAGGAAGCTACTGAGAGAACACAGTTGCGGCTGAAACCAATGTATTGTCTGAAGTGGCAATGGACACATTAATATGATAATCTAAGGCTCACCATGCATTCTGGACGGGTGATGGTAAAGAGAAAATTGACAAAAACCCAAAGCTGAGCCTTCAGGTGGCATGATTTATGAACCTCTGCTATAAGTAAATTTGAAGCTTCCCATGAATTTTAGGACTCAAGATTAAGTTAGGGTCGAATAAAATAGAGACAGGAAGGTCTGGAAACAGGGTTGTTTCTTGATCACACTGGTGACGCTCGCAGCAAGGGCTCCTGGGCAGTGAACAGGATTAGAAAGGAAATAAATTGGGAGAATTCTTAGCAGGCCAGTGTTTCTACAGGATCTTTAGGGCTAAGTTCACATGAGGGCCCTGTGACATATGAGAGACTTTGCCACAGGCTGGCTGACCTACCAGAGGCAACAGCCTGTTGTTTTTACCCCTTCGGTCCGGATTAAGAAGTACTGCAGAGAGAAATTTCATTGTGAAATTTCACTTTACACAATTATATTTTGACTGGTGTTTCCGCGCTCAGATTTTCCAACTGAGGAGGATACCGGAACCAGTGCTTAGTTTATAAATGAAAGAGTGCCGGTGCTGGAAGCTCCTAATCAGAAGTCAGGCACTCATTGCAATTAAACGTCAGCCTCTTTGATTCACTACCAGACACTCCACGTGCTTTTATCTGACTCTTGCATGTTCCTGCTTTCTCCCTTTCTGATGGCTTCTCTGTCTTTCTCTTCCTTTGTCTCTCTGCTCTGTGTGTTTTTTCCCTCTTTTGCTCTCAGGGAACATCTGAGGCAAAAACATAAGTGCAGGTCCCTAAAAATAAGTGCCGGTGGACCTCACTGGCAACCACCAGCTCAAATTAAGCATTGACCTGATCCAATTTTACCAGCTGACAATTTCATCTAGCAACCATTTCCCGTCCCACTTCTGATCCTCAAACAAGACACAGGAAGCATGTCATGCTCCCCCAGCCAAACAACATCTTGACCTTTCTCTTCACACCACTTCACCCCATATCTCACCCTCTTCTTGCACATGAGACCTGGCAGACACTTAGGGGCATATTTATGATCCCCTTTGCATCGCTCATGCACCATGCAATCTTGTGCAAGAGCGAAGCAAATGAAAAATTAGATTTCTGAAGCCACTCAAGGCCACCTTGTGTGGCCCTGAGTGGCTTCATAAATCTTGAGTAGGGTAATGCAACGCAAATCACTGCGTTGCATTATTCTCCACCAGGGAGGCATTTCCTTGAGACGCAACATCTATGAGTTTTGATGCATTCCTAGATTTACAAGAACAGGTAAACCTGGGAATACACCAAACAGATATGCCTCCACAGGAGAGGCGCAACAAGGAGAAATATTTTTTGTGACGGACGGAAGGATCTCCTTCCTGCACAAAAACAATCCTGCATGCAACACAGGCACCCTTGCACCATGGTGCAAGGGTGCCTTCATTGACACTAGACAGTAAATTGCACGCCAGCACAGTTGGGAAAGTCAGGAATGTGCCCTATGCCTTAAATACGGTGCATTCCTGCCCTTTCCCAGTGACACAGTGCAGTGCAGCAAAGTGACTTGCTGTGCTGCACTGCACCACTAATTCATGAATATGCCCCTTAGAGAATCCAAAAGTACCAAGCATCTCTGCGGAATATCAGAGATTATTTAGTCACAATACTTATCCTCACAACTTGCACTTGCTCCATCATATAATTTTACGTTTTTCATTTTTGTTAAATTCTATTTGTGTACACCATGCACAGCTGGTTTCTCTTCCACTTCAGTTTTACCTGTATGTATCAACAAAGTGTTGCAAATGAGTTTACATTAATAAGTTGAACAGTGCACACGATAATATTTCCCCTTTGACACTTTATTTGCGAACTCACTAAACGTGCTTCCATGTGGCATTCTCATTAGATTTATGTGATATTGGAAGCCAGTACTTTTTGCCATCTTTACCTGTGCAAGGCTCTATTTGTAGACATGCTTTATAATGTAAACTGGTATGTCTATGGGAACAAAAAACAGCCTTAGCTAAAATGTTAAACCCCACCCAGCTTCTGGGAGATGTTTGTGCAGAATTTGTTATTGGATGCATACAAAGAGTGTGCTTCACTACCAAAGCAAATGTTTCTACACAGAAATGGATAGTTAGGGTAAAATGAATAAGCATTCATCTGAAAGGGGAAAATTTGGGGGTGTATTATGCATAATACCATCGAGGCACATTGGGCGTCTGCTCCCCTGGGGCAGTATGGCATTACAGAAGTGGTCTCAGATACTTTTGCGGCCCCTTGTGTAATACTGATAGTGCTGGGGCACATGTAGCACCAGCGCTCTCTTGAGAGGACATTCCCTCATTTGCATGGGGTCGTGGCCCCATGCAAATGAGGGAATCACTGTGCCTGTTCCCTATTATTTACTCATGCACAGAGGTAAACAGGCCCCTAGGAGGCATTCTGACAGTCTGCGACAAAGAGGTGGTGTACTATCAGTGGGCCCCCTAAAGGCAGCCTTCTGAAAGAGGGACCCATAAACGACACAGACATCCACCTGCAGGCAGGTGCAGCCACTCACTGTACCCTTCTGCAAGGGGATCGCTGTGCCCTCTTTAAATTGCAGGATGCTGGTGCCTGCATTGTTAAATACCAAGTTGCTTGCACGCAGCAGCTCCGTCTTTCACTGAATACAGCTCATTCATGATAATATGGTGCACTATCCCATTCTGTGTCAGGAGTACCTTTTGAAAGGCATGCAGTGGTACAAACTGGCACAGTGCATCCCATTTATAATAAGGGCCCTGGTATGTAAGACGTCTATGGAGAAAAGTCATAGAACAAGGCATTTGGCACTAATCAAATGAAGAAAGGTAGCATGGACTGCCCGAAGACGATTTAGTGCCTCCTCTGCTCCTGTGAAAAGGCAAATGTTAGTGTGGTAAACTGTATGCAAACTTGCAACAGAACCCTGTGTACTCTGTTCCCACCCCAGGGTTGTACTCTCTTTGCCAGGTTTTGGGTACACTGGAATTATCATTAGGGCCTGTGCAGAAAAGTATAGTATCCAAGGGTATGAGGTGGAATCAAGGTAGATTGAACTGTTTGGGATCACCACTAGCGACTTAGTTCACATAAGTCTTTGAGGGGTGAGAAGAGCAGCCTGGTCCTAATACTACAAAGAAGATGCATCCATGGTAAGTTTGAGGACAGGTAAGGCAAACTCCAGTGAAGAAGTGAGAAATGGTTCAAGGTGAAGTATTCAGAATCCAATGAGGAACCTGGAAATTGAAAGATGAGGTAGAAGAAAGAGAGGATGGACCCTTTCAGCAATGATCAGAGATAGAACAAGGACAGCAAGGGTCTAAACATGGCACATGATAGAGAAATGGCTCTAGAGGAATGAGTGTCAAATGTAGCGGAACAGGAATCTTAGGCATTGGGGCAAATCTCTGAGTCCTTCTGAAGCAAAGTCTGAAAATCACCACAAAACATCACTCAAGTGGATTCCCAGCACTGATGTGGCCCGAGTGTGTGCCAAAATATCCCACTTCATGAGAGCAATTCTTAAAAGGGACTCCGTTGATGTGATCTGGGGCACTGCTTATTGTGAGACATAGCCAGACATTGCAAACAAGAGTGTAGTAGCTCACTTCAGCCCTTCAATGGAAATGACCAGTGGAAAAAGAGTGTGAGCTCAGCAAGAAGATTACATCCTAGGAATAGCAGGTCCCATGGAGGTAGTCTTTACAATCTGATTTGGTGGGTGCTTTGAAAAACATATCTTTACTCCCTTCTCCTTTCCAAAAGAATGCAGTGAGTTCAGCAAACCACCAGATTTAGATCGGGTTGATCCTCCACTGTTCTGGAGGTAAGCTATGAGGTTACCATAAATTTCAGAGGCTAATCCAAAGCAAGTAGCCAGTTCAGGTGCAGTCTAGTAGGTCCTGGAACTTTCATAAATCCAGCAGCCAACAAGTGAGCTTTCCTGAAGATGTTTGTCCTCTGGTCTCCAAGGTTCAGGACTGAAGGCATGCTGGAATGCATGGAACTTTTTTAGCACAGTCAGCCAACTCGTGAGCTCCACTTTTTAACTGGGAACACGTAATCCACAGTCTGTGGTGGGCAACAGCATCAGCCCGAGTGTTAGTCTGATGCCATTCCTTGGGAGAGCTTCAGTCCATAGATGTCTTAGGCAAGACAATCAACTTATGGCACTGACAATCACAATCATGTTTAGCCCACTTTTGGGTAAAATAATTTGGTTGACCTCCAGAAGACATTTAATCATGTAAATTTTGTTGCAGTGTTAGATGCTGGGTTCAATATCCATACTTGGAGGCCTGGCAAAGATACTCTGCCTAGAGTATAAAGTATTAGTTAGTTCTGTTAGAATTGATCAGCCTCTGAAAACCTATGATTCCATCCCAAACCCAGGGAGTGGGTCCATTGATACTATATATCAATTGAGGCAGCCAACTTGGGCATACCATAATGGTGCCCAAAACTGCAAAAACAGGACACAAATGGTTTGTTGCTAGAAGATGTGGACTGCCAAAACCGAAATATATATTTTTGCCTGGGCTTTGAAAATCCTTGCAATAGGGCCACGTAAGAGTCTTACTAACTTTGGTATACAAACCTGCAGATGGTGCAGAGTAATGCATGATCATTGAGTTGATCGAGAGTGTTGATCAAGCGTATATTAAATATGAGCAAAGTAAACATTTCACTGTATGACTTACTCTGACTTTCTTTTGATAGGGTCACCTGATAGCTTCATGTCACCAAGGATGGTTCTAGGACTTTTCACAATAGGAAATTCAATGAAGCATGCTGTGGTATTTTCATCCATGCCGTGCATTCTTCCCTTGGTGTTATGTCACCTGCAGCTCAGCCAGAGTGACTGTGATGTAATTAGAATGCTGGTGTGTGTATGGTTTGAGAGAGTGGCAGTTGAGTGCATGGGCTGAGCAGCAAGGATGCTGCTCCCGGTGGGGTCTTCCTGTTTCCTTCATACCTACTTTACCTGTAACCTGAGGCTCCTACCTTGTGAATAAGCCTGAACTTGGCTACCCTGCATCCTCATTTACCACACATGCTTTTCAACAGTGCCTCTCAACCCATTGTTTTATTGGTTTTCTCTCTTATAGTTTTTGCATTGGGGATGAGAAGTATGTCATCCTGGGATTTTATTTTTGGAGGTGGCCCAACCAATATATTTTTCTTTTTACTGCCTCTGCAGCCCACCTCCTTGTTGTCTCACTCTTCTGTCTTTTTTTACGGTGTGTCCCAACAAACCCCTCACTTTATTTTTTAGTTTACAGGGGTGCCTTTCTCTCCATGCTTCAGCTTCTCTGTGACTTTTTTTAATATCCGTTTCACTACCAGCGGCTATGTCTAATCCCATGTTGTGTTGCAAGTGAGAACATTACCAGGAATGCATACTGTAAGGAGGCAACGCTCCAGCCTTGGGCTTGTCTTTCGCAAATAATGTTTGCTAGTGTGTTAGTTCAATTTTATCAACTAAAGTGGATAAAATCAACAATTTAAACAGTGCCCCAAGTTGGTAAAGACCACCATTGAGTCATGTGGTAACTATTACTTCTTGTGTCTGCTCTGTTACACAAATTATTTTCGACCTTGTCAAATGCAACCTACAGGTCTGCCATGTGTTAGACGTTTGTGAATATAAGCCCTATATGTTTCCTTAATACATTTAGCAGAACTCTCAACTTTATGAGGTCTGTGCACTTTAAATGATGCAAACAGGACCACAAGTCCCACAATGCAAAGAATAGACCTGGACTCGATGAAAACTCACGCGATGAACTTTAAGCTCACTTAGGTGGATACTGTGGAAACTATAAAAGCACTTCCTGCCTCATTCACAGCCGATTGGTGTTGTTGTTAATTACTTCCTGTCTAATCTTCAGCAAATGCCAAATAAATCGAATCTGTGATGCGTCTGCTAACGTATGCCTGTGAGACAGTTGAAACTGGGGATGTAAATAATACTTAATTAGCTATATTTTAAGCTTTCAATATGTCATAGCTTAAATGTCTCACCATTAACTATTTCTTCCCATCTCTCTGCCTTTGCACCTTGGGAAGGGATAACTTCTCTCTAAGCCCATCCTGCCTGGACTGGAAGAGTTAAAGATGCAAGCACAAGCTGTAGAATTTGAATCATAGGTGTGAAATGCCGTGTGAATTTATCCCAGTCTCTTCACCGTGCTGTCAGACCCCTTGTGAAAAGCAAACTCCGCATCAATTTGTTTACCGTTTATTTAAAATCAGAAAACGATAAGCCCACTATTAAAATATTTCTATGCAATATTCAAAGTCGAACGTGTTGCTTTTAAAATACTTTATGTTTTATCTTTTTTGTTGCTCCTCAGGAAGTGTTTTTCACACCTTTGATGCACGAATTGATTTTTGCACCTTCTTTGTGCTCCTCTGTACTGATGATGCTCGGGTGCTAAGCGACAGAGTGCCCTAGTTACCCACTATATAACACATCAATTTCTCGTCAGAATCATGTAGTGCCATATTTGTTTCTCAACGCATATGTTGACTAAAATCTCCAATGCGCTGTCGCAATGCATGCATCACTTACAGGCAGCAGTTAAAAAACTGTATTGAAATTGCATCTATACAGCGCTTACTACCACTGACAAGTCGTTAAAGCTACTGAAGCATAGAAATATCCGTGAGTCTCCTGTAATCCAGCTCTGACTGATTTTCCGCACACGGATCAGGCAGAAAATGTGGGCGTGATTATCATAACACATAACATGTTTGGAAAGTGGGTTCATCAGTGGTGTAGCTAGGGGCGGCGGGGGGCAGTCAGCCATGGGCAGCACTGTTTTTGGGGACAGCGAAGGTAAGTCGGGTCTGTCTACTACTACCATCCCCCGAGAACAAGTTGTCCATCGGACGCCAACCCCCCAAACAAGTCGTCCATCAGCCGCCACCCCGCTCTTACCTGCACCGAAGGACAAACTTAGGGGCCACCCAGGTGGCAGTAGGTCTAGCTACGCCACTGGGGTTCATTCCACGATTTTTTAGCACTACCCTACAGACCTTTATTGTCGCCCAGCTCAGTGGTACTTCTTCTCGATCCAGACGAATGGACATTGACTAGATCCACTAGGATCCAGGCCTCTGGCCATGGGATCAAACACAGAGCCCTTCACAAGATGCATTAGTCCATTGGCTATCAGACATTGCTATTGTTCCCATGCCATCTCCCTTCATGAAAGTAGGTGTGCATCACATTAAACGTTTTGAAAAAAGGAAGGACTCAACTATGTGCGTTTCACCAACCCAGTGAAGATAGAAACCAGGGTAGTGACCATGTCCCAAATATTGAGCTACTGGTGATGTCGGGGAATGTCACCCATTACACGGGGGCTCTGGATTGCCTAATCTGCCATGAGTACAAATCATGCCTTGTGGCCTCTGTATTGGTTCCTGCGTGGAGAAGGCCACATCCCACCCTGCTATCAAGCCTGATGTCTGTATTGTGGGTTTAACTTCCCCTGAAGACTGAAGAGACAGTCAATACTTTGTTTCTCTATTGTGACTGCAAAGGAAGCTTGTTCTCTCGAATAAGCGTCCAGATGCACAGAATGAGTTTGCGGTCTGGCCTCTGGGTTATGAAGGCTTTGTCACAATCGAGGGAGTTTGGCATCTGGGATGCACAATATTGTACAGAAAGCATGGTCACTAAACCTTATGCTCTCTCACAATAAGCTAGCTGTTATACTCTTCCCTAACATCAAGGAGTCTTTCTCAGAAGTATGTACTCTTCCCTATCAAGAGAGAATGTGTTCTACGGATGTTCCTCTTCCCTGTAAAGAGAGAGACTGGTCCTATATATTATTCTGGGTACTGATGGAGCAGGGGAAACAAAATATTTTTTTGTACCCCTTGGAAGTTAATGACCCCATAACGATTAATGATACTAACCGTTTGAAACGCATGAACTAATCAACAAATGTAACTTTTATTAAACATTACACGTGGGCAACTTGCTGGCATTGCAAAATCTAATTTATTTACAAATGTGAAGCAAAATAACATGAGTATTGTGATTTGAGTAGTAAATAGAGTAAATTGCATGATTTGTGTTGCGTAGTAAAATTGTACCGTGGCAAAGAATGCAGATGGTAAGTAAAATGGCTTTAAATGTCGCTTCTGCTAGGTAATACCTAACACGGGTCTTTAGAATGGCAGGTGGTAAACAGAAAGGCTTATTTTCCGTGTTTAATTTCTGTTGTGTTTGTTCTTATATTAGTTTCGTTCGGGCCTGCTAGGCCATGCTTCGAAAATGGGCGCTGGAAAGGACGAGATTGCTTGCGCTGAATAAAATGGCCCCCGCGCAAGAGCAGAGTGAATGCTCCAGTCACGTGTATGCGGCCTGTGCCCGGAGTGAGAGATGTCAAGGCCAGTCTGACCTGCAACAAGGATCGTGCCAAGAGTTCAGCATATATGCATGGGAACGGATGTGAGAATCGAGCGACAGAGGATGAACTAATATGTGACCATCGGAGTTTGTTACAAAATACATTAACAAATTGAATTACCTTTGGACATTGTTGATCATGAGAATTAGTGTATGCGTTATTGTCCCCAAACCGGTTCGAACAAGGAGGGCGATGAGGTCACCATCACCACTCCTCCAATGGACCAATTAGCGTGATTTCTGCCCATAAAGATTGCAACTTTAAGTGTAGCGAGTCAGAGAATAGGGTATAAGAGAGTCTGCTCTTACGTTGTACATTGTTCGCTTCTTCTATCCTGATGCTTCGAGAGACTCTGTCATTTTGGACTTCGGACTTTGACTGGGGAAGGAACGAGACCGTTGCGGGAGTTGCCCGGGAGGAGATTGCGTCCGAGGAGGTTAGCGGGACAGTCAGTGAGTTTTGGGATTCCCATCCTGTGATCTGCGGTTCATCTTTCTTTCGTGGTGAACCATTCTTGTCATCGCCCTATGGCCAAGGGTAATGAGTATTTTCCGTCTCTATTCTCAAAATTTCACTTAAATGCTTACTGATATTTTAAATGTATTTGCCTAATTATGAACTTTACTTATTTGCTCAAAGAATTTAGATAAAATTATATGCTAACTCTAAAATGAGTCTGTGGTTCTTTAAAATAAAATTGTGATTAATAAAATGTTAAAGGTTTTAATTGTGATTGAGCTGGACTTAATCGCCATCAACTGATTCTACTAGTTGGTTCATCGACCGAATAGCGGAGTACCTTGATGTTTAGAACCAACAGGATCCTAAGTTAATGTATATAATGTGTAGGTTATAATTCTGTCATTTTAATAAGGTATCCCGCTTGTCCAGCAGCTCATTTTCCTTAGTGTTTGATCCAGAAAATTGAGTGAATGTATGTATGCGGTGTTATGGGCCCCACCGACATAGGTTTTATGCGATTAAAGGTTGTGTAGGTATTTTCTGGGTTAGTGTCATAAGGAAAAATGTATTTTAGCCGCGCTGGATCAGTTTCTTGGTAGCAGAGTTATGGTTTCTATAGATTAGTTTGGTGATTATTGATTATCGATTTTTTCATGTCTAACACTCTATGTTGAGTTTGTATTACGTTATGTGTAGTCAGAATTTTGAAGCTTCCGGGAAGTAGGAAGTGGACACGTGTGGCAAGAGAAGTCACATGGAATTGTACATTGTCTGATTTCAAATTTGGTGATAACACAAGACTGTGTTATGTTAGGGAAATTTCACGTATGAATTGCATTTGAGTGAAACAGCAACAGGTTTTCTTGTGAAACTTTGGCCTTAATTCTCAGGAGTAGTGTAGTCTCCACATGTGTTTTAGCCCCAGAGAAACGGGTTTACCTCTTGCTTGAGAGAAGGGTAAGGTAGAAAGAAGTGCTACACTTATTGAACGAAACAGTATTCTTGTAAGTGGGAATAAACTATCTCTTTTGTTTAGAGAAACAGACAATGGTAATGTGTTTTATGTTTTAACTAATCGATTTAGTTGAAAAGAAAAGTTAAGAAAAGTGCCAATAATTTTTGTAAAGGAGGGGTCAGTAGAAGCAGGAGTTGAGCTGACGTAAACAAGAACCGCGCTGGTATTGGCCAGTTGTGGAAAAACGAAGAGTTTCCTGATTGGTGCATTAGTGTGAGGCGCGCTGGAATAGGTTAGTGTGAGAGTGACGTAGAGCTTTCTGATTGGTGCGTTGGTGAAAGATGCGCTGGGATAGGTCAGAATAGCCGAACGGTAGAAAGAACCGATTGGTGAAGAATTGTGTGAATTAGCTTCGGCAAAACAACAGTGAAATATGGCTTATTACAATGAACGTGATAGAGAGAAACCGTCTTGGTTCGCGAAGCTTAAAAATCTTTTTAAGAAAGATAAAAAGGTTGTGACTAGGGAAGGAGAAGTACTTCCTTCGCCGAAAACACCAGCATCTTATATGATGGTGAAATATGGCTATCATACTTGCATTTGGTTGGAAAATTGGGCGAAATATACCAAAGACGATGGAGTATTGGCATTTCCGGAAAATGGTTCGTTTAGCACAGCTGTACTTCGAAATTTGAGAGAAAAAATGATGAGACTTGAGCCGAGACCTAGACCGACAGAGTTTGAAGCCTTATGTGAATGGGAAGATGAGATGTATGAAAGGGAAAGACACAGAGGTGCAAAGAATTATAATTTTATTAATGGAAGAGTATGGGGTTTGAGTCATGAAGACAGGATGAGACGATGGCGGTATGCTAACATGACGGATGGTATGTTTCCTGCCAGAACAGTTGAAGAATTTACAGGGAAAAAGTGTATGGAGAAAAAGAAGCATGCAGTACCAGAGAAATATGGGTATGGAGTTAGCGACACAGAGGATGAGTTGCTGGAGGACATTTTAAATAAAAGACCCCTCCATATCAACAGGATTCTGTGGTGGTGACACCAAATGCACCGCCAATGGGAACTGTAATAAATCAAAACCCTGAACAATTTTCTGAAATAAATAGTCCATTTAATAGTCTAGAAACACCACAGACTGTAAAACATAATAATGGTAATACGGCCAAACTAGCGAGAACCACAAGAGAGTTGACTGAAAAGATAAGAGAACTGACAAAGAATATGGAAGCTGTGACTGTGCCAGTAAATATAGGGCCAGTAATCCCAGTATTTGAAAATCAAAAGATAGACGAACATTCCTTAATAATTCCATTAAATTCTAGTATGCAAAAAGTAAAAGAAGGAATAATTCCAGAAAATAGAGAGACAAAAGATTCTGTTGGTCCATTTAGGTCAAGTCCACCTGTCAATTTGACAATTAATGAGAGTCCGATAAATAAGATTCCTATGGGAGCCGAGTCAGCAGCTGAAACCCCGGAGAAAAGTGTAAACAGGGTAGAATTAACTAAAACCCCTGTGGGTCCGACTGCAGAGGAATTAAATGATTGGGTGAGGAGCTTGCAGAAAAAAGATGCCGAACCACAACCTTTGGATGTGGTCAGATTAAAGATAGATATGGAGGAATTGATTCTAGGGACTCTTGATACAGATCGATTGAAGTCCTATCAAGATGATGAATTCATGTTTATGTGTAAAAGCATCACTTGGAGAGCTAGGAACTTGCATGAAAAGTTGGAAGAAACAGCGAACGAACTAGGAGTATATTTTGCAAAAATTAGGGGATTGCAGAAACCGTAAAGGGTAGATTTTAGTGAAAAGGACATAGAAAATCTGAACACCTCAGGACGACTAACACAGATAAAAGAACTAATTGTTTTACTGAGAAAATGGGGAAATATAGACAAGTGGAGAAGTAGGTGGATAAGGAGAAAAGAGGGAACAACTGATAAAGCATCATTGGCTTTTCCAGTAAAAGAAAAAGAACCAACGGTAGTAGAATGTCCAATGAGAGAAATTCCAGGAGGAGGTTATGTACACGTCCCATGGTCCAGACAAGATATATTGTCATTTACAAATGATTTTCCAGGATTGAGAGAAAAGCCTGTAGATTGGTATAGACAGGTAGAAAGGTTTGTAAAGGTTTCAAAAGTATTGTGGGAAGATCTGGATGGATTGTTTGAGATTGTTGTTCCTGCGGATTTATGGACAGAGTGTAAAATTACAATTGACTGGCCGAAGGAAGAATATCCTAGCGATGCAAAAACAGGAGCCCCAAGTTCAGAAGTAATGAGAAAATATGAACAGGCAATTACATTCCTGAAAAATAAGATTCCATCAAAAGAAACGGACTGGGTAAAGATTGATAGAACAACTCAGGAGACTAAGGAATCTGTACATGCTTATTATGAAAGGTTGCTCTTGGTTTTTAAACAGTATAGTGGATACGAGAATTTGAGTGAAAAAGACATGAGTCATTTTGTGTATCGATTTGTGTATGGTTTGAAAACTGAGATAAGTGAAATGATTAAGCAGCATATGTTATGTTGGCAGACTAGCACAGTAGATGAGGTACTACGGTATGCAAAATATTGCAGTGATGATATTGAGTCCAGACAGCGTAAGCTCACGGAAAAGGCAATGTGGGCACAAGTAAAGGTTGCAGAACAGCAAGAAGCTCAGATGAATAATCAGACTAGTGGCGCAGGACAGACCAAGTCCAAACCGAATATTGGTAAGGGAAAAGGTCAGGTGAGTATAGAAGAAGGCAAAAAGAAATGGCCATGTCATAATTGCGGAAAATTAGGGCACTGGAGAAATGTGTGTAAATTACCTCCGAGATTTAATACCGAGAATCAACCATTAAATCCATAGGTGCAGAATGAGGTGAGTTACCAACAGCCGCAACAGCTGCAGGTAGTTACTCAACAGTGTCAGGTGCCGCAACCACCTCTTCCAAAGAGTGTAAATCCTCAAAGATACAGTACAGAGGCAGGATTCTAAGGAGGAGTTCAGGTAACAAAATTGCTGCGCGCAGCTGCTGTTTCACAATATTGGTTACGGCAAGATGGAGATGAATCGGATGAAAGCTTATGACGGTGCCTAGGAGAGGAAGAGGAGTGCGTGCTTGGCGCAACTCTAGAGGTAGATCAGTCAGGTCCATTTGTGGATGGAAAAGTGAATGGTGTAAATGTTACTTTCCTTGTGGACACTGGCGCTACCCGTTCTACTGTTAGATCAGTGGAAATTCCAAACCTTCCTCTCTCAGGAGAATACATCCAAGTTGTAGGTGTTTCAAACAGGCAAATTAAAACCCCTCTTACAAAACCAGTAGAGGTAGAAATTGGTCCATTCAAAGATATGCACCGCTTTGTGGTGTGTGATTGTAGTCCTGTAAATTTATTAGGACGCGATCTGCTTTGCAAAATGAATTGTACCATCTACTGTACTCCAGATGGTATTGCTTTCCAGACACCAGATGATGATGTTCTGTATAAAATGACAATGGCAGAACTAGAACCAGGAATGTATGATATGTTTCCTGTGTTCGATGCAGAGAAAATCCATACTGAATTGAAAGGAACAGTCAGGTCTGATGTATGGGATTTCACAGGTGAAGATATTGGACTAATGAGAGAAGTTGATCCTATAAAAATTACTGTAAAAGAATGAACAAATTACCCAAACACCCCGCAGTACAAACTGACGCCAGAAATTATTGAAGGAATAACACATGTAATTAATAAGATGATTGAACAAGGAATTTTGAGAGAAATAATGAGCAGTCCATGTAATTCTCCTATAATGGGATTGAAAAAGCCAAATGGAACATATAGAATAGTACAGGATTTGAGAAAAGTGAACAAAATTGTTATTCCTTGCTGCCCAATTGTGCCAAACCCTGCTGTAATACTGTATCAAATCCCTCATGATGCAGAATGGTACACAGTTATTGATTTGTGCCATGCATTCTTTTCTATTCCATTGCACCCTGACAGTCAGCCACTATTTGCGTTTCGGTTTGGAGAACGTATTTTGGCATGGTGTCGAATTCCTCAAGGGTATACTGAAAGTCCTTCTATTTTTAATCAAATTCTGAAGAAATCCTTAGAAAGTTTGAAAATGCCTGAAAAATCTGTGATGGTCCACTATATCGATGACCTATTGGTGGTATCAAAGACCAGAGAAGCATGTGTTACGGACACAATTGCTTTACTGAATCATTTGGCAGAAGGAGGACACAAGGTGTCCCCATCAAAACTGCAATTCTGTCAACAGGAAGTACAGTACTTAGGTCATAAGATTGAGAAAGGGATAAGAAAAGTGACAACAGAAAGAATAAGGATTATTAAAGGAATGAGAGCCCCAATGACACAAAGAGAGGTGAGAATGTTCCTTGGAATGGTTGGTTATTGCCGACAGTGGATAAGTGGATTTTCATTGATTGCAAAACCTTTACAGCGATTGACAAAGAGTGATGTCAAAGATCCGATTGCATTAGATGAGGAAGAAATGAAGGCTTTCGAGCAACTGAGAACAAGTTTGTGTGAAGCACCAGCATTGGGAATGCCTGATTATGAGAAAGAATTTGAGCTGTATTGTAGTGAGAGAGACGGATGTGCACTTTCAATATTAGTGCAGAGGCATGGAAGAATGAGATGACCAATAGCTTATTTTTCAGCTGTTTTAGATCCGGTAGCAAAAGCTTTGCCTGAATGTCTGAAAGCAGTAGATGCTACTTGTGTGAGTCTGGAACAGAGTGAAGGCATTGTGATGGGATATCCTTTGAGAGTATATGTCCCACATTCAGTTGAAATCCGTCTGACCAGAACAAAAACACAATTCATGACACATAGTCGGCTGACTAGGTATGAAAAAGTGATCTTGGGTGCAGACAATGTAACCATTGTAAGATGCACGAGTGTGAATCCTTCCACCTTACTGCCAGATGCAGTAAATGCAGAGGTCAAAGATGAGATTGATCATAACTGTTTGGATGTGCTTGAATTTTGCACAAAGCCCCGTTCATGCCAGCCATACTATCAGAGTTCCAGATCCTGAAGCTCGACCTGTAAGTCGAGATCTGGAAATATCAGGTACCAGTTCGGCATCTGAAGCAGAAACTGAAACAATCAGAGTTCCAGATCCTGAAGCTCAACCTGTAAGTCGACATCTGGAAATATCAGATACCAGTTCGGCATCTGAAGCAGACCAACCTGAATCCAGTGAAAGACAAACAGAAGAATCCGAAAAACAAAGAACTGATATTGAAACAGGAGAAACTGAACCAATAGACAGTGAGGGTGAACAGCCAAGTACAAGCTTTGGGGAAATTCCTCCAGAAATTATAGAAATAACTCAAGAAAATTCAGATTCAGACAGAGAGATTGAGGAAGTTGCGGAAGAAACACAAGGAGAATTAGACTCAGAATTACAAGCAGAAGAAACCCAAGGACATTCGAATTCAGACAAAAAGACAGAGATCATAAAGTTCAAATTTAAAGAAAGTGAAGTGAGATCTGAGACAGAATCTGAAGAAAGTGAAGAAGAAATAAGACAAAGAATAGGACCAAGAAAGAGAACTTGGAGAGCGGAACGAGGAGAAAAGGAAAACGAACTGAAAAGGCCACGAAAAGGAGACAATTGGCCCAACGAAATTAAAAGACTGAGATATAAGCTAATAAATTTGAACAAAGATAATGCAGAACAAGTAAATGAAATAACAAGTCAGAAAAGACAAAGAAAAACAAATAAAAGACAGTTGCAGAGACCCAAAAGAGTGAAAAGACCTAACCTGAAATACAAGTCACCTGAATGGGTATACATAGCACTGCCGGACATTAAAGAAGTGGATAGCAGTCACGAAAACCCAGACAAAGACTGTGAACAAGTGGGTGAGAGTGAACTGCGCCCATCCTGAAGAGGAGAAAAGAAAACAGGACTAGACACAAACTGATAAAGTCAAAGAGAAAAAAAAAAAATTCTGAAAGACCAAAAAGTGCTCCAAAAGCAATTGGTTCCAGTCAACATTTAAAGAAAGGGTAAAACGGCAACAAGTCATTCTGAGGTGTGGAAACACATTTTCTGTACATATATTTAGATTATATTTCAACATGGTAGACACTGAGAATAGAAGATCTAGATGTGAGTTTTTCCATAGATGGTGTAAAATGTGTTTCTATTGTACAGGTTTACTAATGCTTATTTGGTTCATTTTAGCAATAATAATTCCACTTAGATTAGTTGGAGAAAATACATCTGCAATCATGAATGACACGAACAGTGACAAGAAATCTAACATAAAGAACACTGCAACACTGATAGGTAGTACTGAATTTCATAGGGATAAGTCAATAACTGATTTCTCCAAGAATGTCTTCACAAAACTCTTGTATGAATATGTAGAGACAATGGATGTTAGAGATTGTTATGTATGTATGCAGTTACCTGCGTAAGTAACAGAAGGTGTGACGTATCATCACCTTCCTTTGACGTATGGAATAACCTGTAGTGTTTTAGCTAGCTTATTTTACAAAACAGGTAAATTAGAGTATTACTACACTGACACAGATGCTATTTTTGCTAAAGTTCCCGTAGTCCCTGAACTAAATAAGGTGAAAAATGCAAAGATTTTTGGAGAATTTTTCTTAGAAACGAAAGAATTAACATTAGATTATGCATTTAGACATAACTTTACTTGTAGGTTAAGAAAGGAAGAAAAGGTTTTTCTAGACATGGTAGAAGACAGAAGGGTTAAGTTTCAAAGAAAAGCAACGGGAGAAAAGACAAAAACCCCACCATGGGCGTTTGAAGAGGGAAGTTATGACAAGAGCGAAACGAATGCAGCCATGGTTTTAGATTGGCCCCAACAGGGAAAATTGTGTATTAGTAGAGATAACACTATGTATGATAACTATTTCGTGGGTTCTAGTGAGTGCCGAGATACATACAAAATTTTAGGGGGCTGGGGATTCAAAGGAGGAAAAGATCCAGTATTCCCAGGAATCTATTATATTTATGGAAACCGAGCCTATTATAGGTTGCCGGACCATTGGTATGGAACATGTTATCTAGGCCTGGTCTTTCCAAAGATTTTTCACGTGGAGAGAGGAACGAAAGGAATTCACGAGATAGGTAAACCATTAACCCGTAGGAGAAGGGAAAGCTTCTCAGAGATAATAGGTGACATTTTTGGAGCATTGATACCAGCAGTGGGTATATCATTGAATGCATACAAAATTTGGAAATTGTCTACAGTAGTAGATCGTTTATCAACGAATACTGCTGGAGGGTTCTTGATGATAAATACTGAAATGGTTGCCATGAGAGCTATGGTAATGCAAAATCGACTTGCCCTTGACATTCTTTTGGCGAAAGAGGGTGGAGTCTGTGGAATGCTGAAGGTACAACATTGTTGCACTTACATTCCAGACAAAAGTCAGAATATACAGAAGTATATAAAGAACATTACTGATTTGCATAAAGAAATTGCCCCACTGGAGGTTGAAGGTGCTTGGGAGAAACTTGGTAAGGGTTTTTCCTCAATAAAGAAATGGTTCACCGAAATAGGTAGTTCTCTAATTGGGAAAATACTAATTCCAGTGACCTTAGTAGTAGTGATAATATTAATATTGAGATTAGCATATGTGTGTATTAAAAAGAGAAAAAGACAAAATAAAGCAAAAAGAGAAAATGAGAAAAATAAGGAAAGAGAAACAAGAGAACGGGAGATGGGAGAGATCGAATTGGAAGAGTTTAAAGAGAACATGTACAAAAGGTCTAAAAGACAAGATGAAAAGAACACAATTGTCTAAAATAACAAATGCAAGTGGACAAGAAACATTTTTCTGATAAATTTTGTAGGGATAGGTTTTAGTGGTGATGTTAAAAATCACCAAAGGGGGAATTGATGGAGCAGGGGAAACAAAATATTTTTTGTACCCCTTGGAAGTTAATGACCCCATAACGATTAATGATACTAACCGTTTGAAACGCATGAACTAATCAACAAATGCACCTTTTATTAAACATTACACGTGGGCAACTTGCTGGCATTGCAAAATCTAATTTATTTACAAATGTGAAGCAAAATAACATGAGTATTGTGATTTGAGTAGTAAATAGAGTAAATTGCATGATTTGTGTTGCGTAGTAAAATTGCACCGTGGCAAAGAATGCAGATGGTAAGTAAAATGGCTTTAAATGTCGCTTCTGCTAGGTAATACCTAACACGGGTCTTTAGAATGGCAGGTGGTAAACAGAAAGGCTTATTTTCCATGTTTAATTTCTGTTGTGTTTGTTCTTATATTAGTTTCGTTCGGGCCTGCTAGGCCGTGCTTCGAAAATGGCCGCTGGAAAGGACGAGATTGCGTGCGCTGAATAAAATGGCCCCCGCGCATGAGCAGAGTGAATGCTCCAGTCACGTGTATGTGGCCTGTGCCCGGAGTGAGAGATGTCAAGGCCAGTCTGACCTGCAACAAGGATCGTGCCAAGAGTTCAGCATATATGCATGGGAACGGATGTGAGAATCGAGCGACAGAGGATGAACTAATATGTGACCATCGGAGTTTGTTACAAAATATATTAACAAATTGAATTACCTTTGGACATTGTTGATCATGAGAATTAATGTATGCGTTATTGTCCCCAAACCGGTTCGAACAAGGAGGGCGATGAGGTGACCAACACCACCCCTCCAATGGACCAATTAGCGTGATTTCTGCCCCTAAAGATTGCAACTTTAAGTGTAGCGAGTCAGAGAACAGGCTATAAGATAGTCTGCTCTTACGTTGTGCATTGTTCGCTTCTTCTATCCTGATGCTGCGAGAGACTCTGTCATTTTGGACTTCGGACTTTGACTGGGGAAGGAACGAGACCGTTGCGGGAGTTGCCCAGGAGGAGATTGCGTCCGAGGAGGTTAGCGGGACAGTCAGTCAGTTTTGGGAGTCCCATCCTGTGATCTGCGCTTCATCTTTCTTTCCTGGTGAACCATTCTTGTCATCGCCCTATGGCCAAGGGTAATGAGTATTTTCCGTCTCTATTCTCAAAATTTCACTTAAATGCTTACTGATATTTTAAATGTATTTGCCTAATTATGAACTTTACTTATTTGCTCAAAGAATTTAGATAAAATTATATGCTAACTCTAAAATGAGTCTGTGGTTCTTTAAAATAAAATTGTGATTAATAAAATGTTAAAGGTTTTAATTGTGATTGAGCTGGACTTAATCGCCATCAACTGATTCTACTAGTTGGTCCATCGACCGAATAGCGGAATACCTTGATGTTTAGAACCGACAGGATCCTAAGTTAATGTATATAATGTGTAGGTTATAATTCTGTCATTTTAATAAGGTATCCTGTTTGTCCAGCAGCTCATTTTCCTTAGCGTTTGATCCAGAAAATTGAGTGAATGTATGTATGCGGTGTTATGGGCCCCACCGACATAGGTTTTATGCGATTAAAGGTTGAGTAGGTATTTTCTGGGTTAGTGTCATAAGGAAAAAATTATTTTAGCCGCGCTGGATCAGTACCAATAAAAGGAACTGAGGTTTCTAGATGTAATACTATTCCCTAGCAAGATTCACCATGGTCTCTTGATGTTACACTCTTTCTAACAAGATGGAGCATGGTGTCTGACTGTTTCCACACTCCTCCACCATGAGGGAGTGTGGTGGCGGGCTGTAGTACAATCCCCTAACAAGAGGAAGCATGGTCTCCGAATGTTATGTACTCCCCTAACAAAAAGATGTATAGTGTATGGATGTGATGCTGTTCCATGACAAGAGCGAGTTTGGTACCCTGGTGTTCTAGAGCACTCTAAAAAGACACCGAGTATTGACTGGGTATGATACTGTTTCCTAACAAGATGGAGTTTGATCTCTAGGTGTGATACTTTAACTCAACAAGACAGATCCGAGTGTCTGGATGTTTAACACTCCCCTAAGAAAAAGGAACATGATATCTAGATGTGATACTCTTCCCTAACAAGACGGAGCTGGTGCCTTGATGCTACACTCTTGCCTAACAAGAGGGAGAGTGGTGTCTGGATGGTATATGCTTCCCTAACAAGAGGGAGTCTGATGTCTGGTTGCTACACATTCCCCTAAGACAGAGAGAGAGAGTAGTGTCTGGATTTTACTGGCTCCCATAACAAGAGGGAGCGTGGTGTCTAGATGTGATTTTGTTCCTTAACAAGAGGAACCATTACCTCTTTATTTGATTCTCTTCCATAACAAGAGATATCCTGGTGTCTGGATGTTATACATTCCCCTAATAAAATATAGCAAGGTCTCATGATGTGTTACTCTTTCCTAACAAAAGAAAGCATGGTGTCTGGACAAAAAACTCTTCTCTAACAAGAGGAAACATGGTTTCTGCATAAAATACTCTTCCCTAACAAGAGTAAACATGGTGTCTGGACGAGATACTCTTCCATACCAAGAGGGAGTTGTTCTCTAGATGTGATACCCTGCCTCGACAAGAAGAATCCTGGTGCCTGGAGGTTCAATACTCTTCTCTAAGAAGAGGAGGCTTTGTGCCAGTATGTTGTACACTTCCCTAACAAGAAGGAGCATGGTTTCTGAATGTGATACTCCTGCATAACAAGAGGGAACTTGGTGTCTTGATATGACACCGTTTCATAGGATTCTAGCATCTAGATCATGTAATCGTCCACTAAAAGAGGGTGTTTGAATAGTGAAAATTCCATTGCTACGGGAATCCTAGACTCTGGATTCTAAAAACTTTGTGGGGATAATACACAAATAAATGCATGCAAAATACGTCTCTGAACTTTAGAGTCAGAGGCATAACATAGGCCCCCGCAGACCCTGCAGTGTGGGGGGCCCCCAAGCCCCAGGGGCCCCCTCAGCACAGTACCCTGACCTGTAGAGCTCCTGATTAAGACATGAGGGGGGCCCCTCTGTGTACCTTGCAGGGGGGGCCCCTTCAAAGCTCATTAATCCACTGTATAGAGTGTATTTCATCCCAAAGAGTGAAGCCTGCAGCCAAATACACAGCAGTACAAATGCATCTCTGCACTGAACAGTGTACTTATTATAGATGTTGCTCTTTACCGGCATGCAAGTTCTGATTCATAAACAGGACCTGTGAGGGTGACCTGAGCTGGAAGCACAACTCCTGACCAGCTTCACCTAAAGAAAGCGCTTAGCTCCTAAGAGCAACAAATGTGAAGGGTCTTGGCCTGATGAGGGCCCTTTCAAGCTCTCATCCTCCACCCATGTGGATTGGGGTAGTGGACTTCCCTGGGCAGACTTCAAGAGGGCCATTCAATGAAATTTCACTAAATTGATGTCTACCCTTGATTATAGGGATGAACTTTAGGGGTGGGCATAACTCACATAATTTCATATGTAGAGCGATCACTCAGAATTATCCAAACATTTAGTGAGATTACGTGGAGTTACGCAAGAAGAGTCATTCTGCATTTAGATCTCTTTTCTTAGAGAAAAATGTCCTCTCATTATGAAAATGGATGCGTACAATGTCTCCTTACATCCAAAATGGTCACGAGGATGCATCTTGCAATAAGAAAATATCACCAAGTGCAACAGAACAATATGCTTTTGTAGTAGAGTTTTCTTACCCCCAAATTTCTCCTAATTATGCAACCAGGTGTAATTGCGTTATTATTGGTAATTCCACGTCAAAGAGTAACGCAGAATTACCAAAAGGAGTCTAATTGTTTCAGCGTAACCGAAATTCCACCCACCATAGCCAGAAAATACAATTAATTGGCTATTAATGTATCTTAAACCACTTGCTATCATCAGATGTGTACGACACACTTACATGTGCAGGGCAATAGACACCTGTACCAACCAAGGAAAATGTAAGCATTCTGGTACAGGCCTCTGGTTTCCCACATCAAAAACAAACTACTCATTAAAACAGACCTACTCAGCCTACTAAGTGCATACACCAAATCAGACTACAGTCTGCAATGGAAATGTTTAGAAAGTTATACCTCAGACCTCTGAAAGCGTCATACTAAAGGCAGATCCAACTAAGAATACTTAATAGAAACAACTAACAAGGAAATTAAATCCAGATTAGTGCAGGTCAGAGGAATTCCAGGATAAGGAGAGAAGTAGGTAGTTGGAACTGGCCCTTTCCGCAGGATCATCCCCAAACATTTTGCCTTCCTCCTCCTACTTTTTTGCTGAATGTGTTTTTCTTGGCCTTGGGACTCTATACACTTTGCCACTTGTAACCAGTGCTAAAGTGCTTGTGCTCTCTGCTCAAATCAAGGCAACTTTGGCTTATATCCAATTGGCATATTTAATTTACTTATAAGTCCCTAGTAAAGTGTGCTACATGTGCCCAGGGCCTGTAAATTAAATGCTACTAATGGGCCTGCAGCCCTGATTGTGCCACCCAGTTAAGTAGCCCTTTAAACATCTCTCAGGCCTGCCATTGAAGAGACTGTGTGTGCAGTTTTAACTTACCATTTCGACCTGGTGAAGTAAAACTTTTACCAGGCCCACACCTTATTTTTAATACATATAAGTCACCCCTAAGGTCGGCCCTGGATAGCCCCAAAGCAGAGTGCAGTGTTTTTAAAATGTTAGACATGTACTTTTAGGTTTCCTGGTAGTGAAAACCCCTTGCATTCATTTTTCATTACTGCAAGGCCTAGCTCTCCCGTAGAAAAATATTGGAGTTGCCTTATTACATTTTATTAGTGTAATTTCCAAATGGGAAGAGATGACTGGTTCATGTTTGGTATCTCTGGAATACTAATTTAAAATCCTAACTTATGGTAAAGTCCTATTTTAAATTACAATTCTGAAAATGCCACTTTTAGAGAGTAGGCATTTTCTTGCCTTAGCCATTTGGTGCCTGCAGCCAGTCTCTGGTCATATGACTGGTTGTAGTTGGCAGTTAGCCTTTGTGCATTCCTCCTAGGCAGCCACACACAATGGGAGCTTAGGTGTGACTTGATGGGCCATCACTGGCAGGATGGGAGGGAGGAGCTGGGCCCAGCCTCACTTTAACCTGAATAGGCTGTGTCCTCTGTCCACACAAAGGGCTGCCTACCCTCTGTAGTTAGTCTGGAACCAAGGCAGGGAAGGCAGTGCATTTGGGAAGCTTCTCTCCACTTCAAAGGTACAACTGCATATAAAAGAAGGACTTCAGACACCACCACTTTAGTACACTTCTGGACCTGTGGACACTCTGCCAGGAAGAAGGACTGCTGTGCAGCTGCAAGGGATGCCATTGTGCTGGACAGATGCACTGAAGGAACGGCTGCCCTGCTATGCTGACCTGCTGCCCCCTTGCCTGGGGAAGAAAAACTGAACCTGCAGCCCATCTTCAACCCAAGACCCCAGAGTGACTCAAAGGGTTAGTCTGCTGGCCTCCTGATCTGAGCCTCAGGGACATAAAAGTTTCCCCAACAGCTCCTAGACTGGCCTTCAGTGAGTTCCTGGACCCTAAGTGGTGCCCCTTGGGTCCTGGACAGTTGGAGTGGCTCAGCAGGCTTTTGAATCAAGATTTTGGTCCCTTTGCCTGTTAACCAGAATCACTCCAGTTGCACTGAAATCCAACATGCGCAGCTACCAGCCCATCTCTTTGCACAGCAGCATCGACCCCATGCGGGCGGCCGCCAGCGTGAAACACCAGCCCCCCATCCGCCCTGCTCCTCGCATCATGCCAACCACCTGCTGTGATGCTCTTCTAGCTCCTCAGGTTAAGGAGAACAGTGGTCTCAGGGAGGCTTCAAGAGTCCTCGTGTAGCCTGGGCTACTGTAAATGAATGCAGAGTTAATCAAAACAATTACTTTCAATAGTAGTCCAAACAGGACTCATTAAGCAATATATGCCAGGACACAGGGTGCAGAATGACATCACATTTATTAACACCATAAATGGAGTATCATTCAATTTTCAACGTTTAATAGTTCTGGTGCTCACACAAAAATTATCATGTACATAATCTTTTTCAACTGTCCTTCCCATCCTTCCTAAATTCTCCAGTAGGTTCTTTTCTGGGCCCTTGGATGGGTTCCTGTCTTTTCTGTATTTAGCGGCAACCCCACTTGTGCTGTCACCAGCTTGCTGGTCACAATTGTTATGCATTTCCCAGCCTCTTTCGTTTTTTAATTTTCCTTGCTGCACTCCCCTGTGCTCTAATAACTCTATCACTCACCCAATATGGCCGCCACCCTTAGCCAGCTTTTGCTTTGGATACACGCTAATTTGCATCATTGACTCTCTGCGCATGCGCGCTAGTCCATACGCGCTGTTTTATTCTGACTCATTCCGGTGCCGGCAGCACTCGGATTCACTCCGCGACGGATGTGGAACCCTTGATCTCCGGACTTATCCCGGTTCAAGTAAGTACCCTGTGCCCGTGGCTCCTGAGTACATAGCACTTATTCCCTTGCCTAGCCTTGAACTACACCCTTCTCGTTGCAGAATAACCCTGGGGTGCCGTCGATTCCCTTCCTCATTAACCGGCTGATTTACATCCTCCTTGTAAGTATTCCCCAGCCTAGCACTGTCCCTTGAGCTCCCCTTGCCCGGGCACCTACTCACCAAACCCCCCCTTTCTTTTTAGGATCTCTGATCCGATCCTCCATCCACCCGCCTTGGGACTTCAGCTTCGCGGGTTCCAATCGCGTGTTGACATTTTCCTTTCGCCTAATTGACTAGGTCTGTACTTTCTTATTGCGCTTAATTGTCCTGCATGCCGCAGATTAAGACACTCTCCTTCGTCGTGTACCGAGTTACCTTAATTTCGGACACTCCGCAGACGTATCCTTAGTCCTGGTCCCCAATTAAGCATGCACTTATTCAATTGTTCCCTTCTTGCTTCTTTACCTGCCCTTCTGCGCCACCTTTACTAAGCAGTTTCAGGCAAATGTTAATTCTATTATTGTTGCCTTGATTAAATTAATTAATCGTCCAGTAAGATTATAGTTTAAGCTCGCATCAATTGTGCTTCTGTTTTTAACACCTGTATCAGGACACTTGTTCACTCCGTTATTTCTCTCCTTTATAGATTCTAATTGCTCACACATCAGTCCCGATGATGATCTTTTAATCATTAAGATCGAAACGCCGTCGACCTTACAACCAAAAACTCCTTCATTGTAATTGAATAGTTTGGAGTTTTTAGCTTGTTGTCAATGCGATGTAATGTTTTAAATGTCACTAAGCACTTTCACTTCACGCACTTGCACTTTTTTGTGTGAGCACCAGAACTATTAAACGTTGAAAATTGAATGATACTCCATTTATGGTGTTAATAAATGTGATGTCATTCTGCACCCTGTGTTCTGGCATATATTGCTTAATGAGTCCTGTTTGGACTACTATTGAAAGTAATTGTTTTGATTAACTCTGCATTCATTTACAGTAGCCCAGGCTACACGAGGACTCTTGAAGCCTCCCTGAGACCACTGTTCTCCTTAACCATATTACCACCCCTGGTCTTACTACGGGGTTACCCTTGTTTTTTATACATACTTCTAGCTCCTCAAGCCCCTCTCCAAAGCAAATGGAACTCTTGGCACAAAACATGAGACGGTAAACCTTCAGCAGGACTAATCTAGGACTGTATCCAACCCATGCTCTATCGCGGTTGGCCAGAACTTTTGACTTTCACCCAGTTCAGCAGGACTAGATAGCAGTGGTTCATGCTTTATGCTTTTAGGTGCTATTTTAAACTTTATTCTTTAAAAATTCATAACTCTGGTTTTAGTGATTGGATTTTTGTCATTTTGGTCTTGTTTTATTTATTATCTCAGGCTCTATGTTTCTACCCTGGTGTGGGATCTTATTGTGCGATGTTTTCACTGTTTTACCATTTAAAGTGTTGCACAAATACTTTACACATTGCCTCTAAGTTAAGCCTGACTGCTCTGTGCCAAGCTACCAAGGGGTGAGCACAGGTTAATTTGGGACTTGCTTATGCCTTACCCTGACTAGTATTGTGCTTGCTGCTTGACCAGGGCTCACACCCCAGTCAACCAGTAACCCCATTTTCTAACATAGGTGCACCCCTTTGTGAATATAATACACATCAACTTTTATACCCACCACACTCATAGCCATTTCCCAATGTGCACATTTTGAGTATTGCCCGTGAGCATGTGAACAGTGTAATTGGCACTCATGCAGTGCAATCTGCTTAAATGAACTAATAAATCAGGCCATGCAAAGCACAAATTGTTTACAAAATCAGAGTGAAAAACAACTGTTTGCATCTAGCCTTTGGTCTCTGAGCTGTCAAGTAGACCAAGGCGATATTTAAATTATGCTGGCATAATTTGCATAGTTTTGGGAATTTCATGTTACACTCGTTGCACAAAATTACGAGACTATGACATTTTGCTACATCACATAATTACGCTGTTATCTGTGGCAAAATTATAGCATGTGAACAAAGTGAACAACTAGAATTTGAGCAGATGCTGTGGAGTGCAATTGTGTTTTTTGCTCTAGTTGTTTAGAGTGAATTGCGTCCTAAGCGTCAACAATTTAGGTGAGGACACATTTCGCTCTAAAATATATCCATGAATGATCGATTTGGCTCCCACAAAAATTACTTTGAATTTTGTATAATTATGCTTCGCATTTCCAAAATTATACATAATTGTGTGAAAGTAAATTATGAGAATTGTGCACGACCCTAGTGTCAACTGCCCAGAAGAAGGGTGCTGAATTCCAAAATATGTTTTCTCACCATGCCTCTACATTAGTTTCTGGAGCACACTTCTCTTGACTGAGTAATTATTTCAAGGGAAGGTTGGGAAGAAGAGAAGCCAACATGGAAACATAGCAAATGCTTGATTTGTAAAAATAGAAAAAATATAGGAGCCGAAAGAAAAGATTTTCTTAGATACCAAAGCAACTCAGTCTTGAGCCCACCTCAAAATAATTTTTTCCACCATCTTACACTCCACTATCTTTATTCCTCGTTTGCATTTTCTTTTTATCTCTGCTTTCTCCCTTTGTTTTTCTTTTCATATCATTCTCTGCCAACCTTATCTGTCTTTCTCTCTTTTGCTTTGAGTAAAGTCTGATGATGAGTAATAAGCACGGTACCCAAAAATGAGTGCCAGGACCACAACTTTCAGCACATCTGAACACAGGAGTTTAAAGACGAGTAACAAAGGATTTCTGTAGAGATGAACCAATCAAACAAATGCCTGGGGAAGCAAAAGGCTCTACTTGTCTATATATACGGAGATGGGGCTTTATTTGATGTAATCCGCGTACCCTCAGAAAGTCTGGAGAAGGAACCACCTACATTATCACCTTAGGAAAGAACATTAATCATTTTGTTGGTCTAAGTAGATGAGCGATTTGAAGGGATTTTCCAGGGTTGAGAGACAGGATCTGTCTTCAAAAGAAACTTATGAAAGAAAGCAGGCATAATTGTCTCTGTAGGTGGAATTGGGCCATTATTTTAAACCATCACAGGCATTATTCGTTTTCTAAACCATTGTTTCACTACACAAAATAAAATATATGTGGGTTGTTGAAGTCATTTCTTCCAATTACACTACTGTAAAAGGCGAGTTCTCACCTTTCCGGATCTGATCTCCATTCAATAAAACCTCCATCATTTTCTCCAACCACCTAATTACAATTGTCCTTGCTCTGGTAACAGCAGTCTGATTACTATCATTTCTGGTACTACAGCTGCCATCTGACCTTGGAGAATGTGATGTATGGGAAGGAGAGAGCGGGTAAAGGGAAGAAAGAGGCTTCCCAGGGAAAACAGAAATATATATATATATATATTCACTGAAAAAAACAGTGGTTTCAGGTGCGTTATAGTTAGAAATTAGCATTTAAAAAACCTTAGAAATTCACTGAAAAAACCATAGGTTTCAGGGGCGTTATAGTTGGACATTTCACTCGTACAAAACCATAGAAATTCCCCCGTTATAGTTAGTTCAGCTAACTATAACTCGCGCCCCCGCAATGCACTGCTGATGACGTCACATATTACATCACTCATGACATTTTGGTGGGTGTAACCAGGGTTCACACATAATAGGTCATGACCCAAATATGGGTAGTGGCACAAACCAAAACGGTGGTTTCACCCAGAGACCACCTGAAGCCAAAGTAATGAGTTGAGTGATTGGTTTTATGCTCTTTTAAATAATATATATAGGGGTAATATGAATCCCCAAGTTTAATTCTTGACGTCAAAACACTAGGGAAATAAGACCTCTTCTGTAATGTTCTTTTCTTTTATTTTAAAGACATGTGCAGAGATAGAAAAACAGCCGACACGTGTTTCGCCCAAAGGCCAGGGAGCCAGGGCTTTCTCAAGGCAGCATGATCTTGCGCGGTTTGAATAGGATATAAAATGCGAAGCTCTAATGAGCGAGACGTCCGCATCTAAGTCTGGATGTGGTCCAAGTGACTAAACTTGGGGATTCATATTACCCCTATATATATTATTTAAAAGAGCATAAAACCAATCACTCAACTCATCACTCATGACATGGTCAGTGACATCACTGATGACATCTCAAATGACATCACTGATGTGAATTTCTAAGGTTTTTTAAATGCTAATTTCTAACTATAACGTGCCTGAAACCTATGGTTTTTTCAGTGAATTTCAAAGGTTTTTTAAATGCTAATTTCTAATTATAACGTGCCTGAAACCTATAGTTTTTTAAGTGAATTTCAAAGGTTTTTTAAATGCTAGTTTCTAACTAAGCATGTGAAGAAAGAAGAAAAAACGCACAGAAAGAAGCAAAAGAAATGCAGAAAGAAGCAACAGAAGTCCACAAAGACGAAGAAAAGAGCAGGAAGAAGCAAGACATGTGCAGAAAGAACCAACAGAGGAGCAGAAAGAGGCCTTGCTGCAAAATCATCCTGTGCCCACAACTTTTTCAGACGGGTACTGGTGGTAACTGACTCTGAGTAACTAGGCCTAGAGCCAGTGCTATGCTAAAAGACACTTAGAATACAGTGAAAACACCTACATACACTAGGGAACACTATGCGTTGGGGTACCCCTGTGATTAGCATGACCTCCTCTTTAAGGCCCTAGTACATAATAGGGCAGGGGGATTAAAACTACCTCTTAAAACGCGCCACGGGGCGCGTTTGCACAGTGGTGAAGGGAGGGGGGGGCCTGAGGTGACATGTGTGCAAACACGCCCTGTGGCCGTTTTAAGTTGGGAGATTAAGTCCCCTTGGATCCTGAGGGTCCCTGGGGTCCAACTAGCCCACTAGGTACCTCCAGTAAGCGCCACAGAGCTGCGTTGCAGAGAGGTGTAAAAAGGGGCGTGGCCTGGACCACCTCTCTGCAACGCAGGCCTGTGGCGCTTACTGGAGGTACCTGGTGGCCTAGTTGGCCCCCAGGGGCCCTCAGGAGTGAAGGGGCTATTAATTCCCCAACTTAAAACGTGCCTTAGGGCGTGTTTCCACACATGTCACCTCAGGCTCCGCCCCCTCCCTTCACCACTGTGCAAACGCGCACCGTGGCGCGTTTTAAGTTGGGGGATAAAGTCCCCTTGAATCCTGAGGGTCCCTGGGGTACCACTAGCCCACGAGGTACCTCCAGTAAGCGCGTTTGCAGAGTGTTGCTGGGAGGGGGCGGGGCCTCTGGCACGATCGCGTCTTTTGTATTTTTCTTTTTTTTTTAGAAGGGGGGCTGTGTGGCCCCCCTTCTTTTCCCTTTTTTTGGGCCCTGGAGACCCCATCCCCCAGGGCCTGACCCCTTTTAAAAAAAAGAAATGAACGGGAAGGGGGCCGCGTGGGCCCCCTCCTGTGGCCAATTCCGGCCCCGGGGACCCCATCCCCCGGGGCATAGACAAATATTTTTTTGTTTATGGATGGGGGCTGCGTGGCCCCCTCCTCAGGCCATTTATGGCCCCGGGGACCCCATCCCCCGGAGCCGGCCTTTGCGTGATTTTTAAAAAATTTATTTTTTATTATTATTGTTTATGGAAAGCCCCAGGGGGTGGTGGTCCCTGGGGCTGCGGGGGCCTTCCTGGGCCCCCGCAATTATAATATTGCATGCCCCCGGGACTTGGCCCACCCGGGGGCTAAATAATAATGAAGCGCGGGAGCCCGCGCATCGTCTTTTTTTAGTTTCATGGCCGGATCCGCGGATCTGGCGCGCATTTTGCAGATTTTTTTTTTAAAAAAATGCTTTTTTGGGCCCTGGGGGTCCTTGTGGGACCCCCTAAGCAGGCCTAGGGGGTCAGGGTGTTTCTACCCTGCCCCCTTTTCTCGTGGTCGGGAGGGTCCGCGGATCCTCCGTGCCTCTAAATATCGAAACTTTTATGTTTGATTTTCTCAGCAACTACTGAACGGATTTACACCATTTTTAAAAAGGTCGCTTTCTGAGCCAAGCAGTACCTTTTTGCCAAATTAGGGGTAAATCCGTTCAGTAGTTTCGGCTGTAGCCTTGCATAAAGTTTCCTATGGGAAATTGGTTTTTTGACTCTTATTTTTTTAATTTCTCTGGAATTACTGAGCGGATTTACACCATTTAACAAAAAGGTCTCTTTCTGAACCAAGGGCTACCTTTTTGCCAAGTTTGGTGTAATTCCGTTCAGCAGTTCGGGCTGCAGCTTTGTCTAAAGTTTCCTATGGGAATTAACATGGAGAAAACACGTTTTGGGACCCCCCTTTTTTCTCGGCCCCCGCTTGCCGAATCACCCCGAAACTTTCAAGACAGGAGCTGACCGGAGCGGGCTAAGATTTTTGAAAATTTCGCGAAGATTCGTGAACCGGCGCCAAAGATATTGAGAAAACAAAAAACGAGTTTCCTATGGAAACTAGGTCCTAACTATAACTATCTACTGGTGACCGCCAGTAGATAATATATATATATATATATATATATATGTGCGTGTGTGTGTGCATGTGCGTGTGTGTGTTTTCCCCTCAGTACTATTTGAGGTACTTAACGCATTTTGATACCATAGCTCTCAATAGGAAGTCCATCAAAGCCAAAGGGAGTCCATACATCAGTGACTCATATTGTTCAAATCGTGAGCTTTATTGAAGAGACAAAAGAATGTCATCTTCAGTACATTCAAGATGACAACAGTTCAATCTTCAGTATAGTTAGTACAGGAAAACAGCCACTAACTATACTCCAAGGATGGTGTCTTCAAGAGTCCCCTGATGCGGGAGTCCCACCAGATACAACTAGGGCCGGACTGGCCGTAGCGGGCACTGGACATTTCCTCGGTGGGCCAGAGGGGTGGGGGCCGTTTTTGTGGCCACGGGGGCGCTTTTCTTACAGGGGCTGCAATATCGGCCCCCTGTAAGAAAAGCGGGAGTCGTGCCCCTTGCCGCCGCCCCCCCGCCCCGCTCCCAGGGCTGGTCGAGCAGCAACCTGCCAGGGCTGGTTGCTGTTCCCCAGTTCGGCCCTGGAGTCAACCACGTCTGCCCTGGACGCACCTGCCCAGCTCCTGTGATTTACCCGTCTGGCTTTCGAGCTGCGAGCTCCTGACATTGAACAGTGCAGCAGCAGGGTCACAGAAACTGCCTGCTACTGACGCATGCCTGTCAATACTAATAAGATAAGCAAGATAACCTCACAGAACATTTCTGAACTGCTGGCAGCAGACAAGCATCACACAGACTGCATTACAGAATATGAACCAGCAGGTGCTCCCACCTGCCTATTAAAATGCACGCACCTAGGCTTGATCTACAAAGGGGAGGTCAGTCTCTCCCATTCTGGGAAGAAATGTATTTCATTGTGAGCTGTCACATTTTATTGAACTACTGACCCTTTCAGTGAATAAAAGTCCTTTTCCATGTTGTAAAGAAATAGCACTGACTGGAAGTTGTTTATGTGTGAATTCCTAAACCTGAATCACCTTAGAGTATGTCACAACTGTTCTCCCTCTCCATCAAATAGAGAGTTCTTGGTAATTCAATGAACCCAGAGCAGTACTCAGTCCCTTAGGTTTCAGGAAGGACCAGCAATGATTCATAAGGACTTCTCCAGCTAAGCAGTCCGGATCTGAGACAACATCCCCATATCCATCAGGACTCCTCCAATCCAACTCCAGTTTAGGGAGCAGCTTCAGACGCACCTTTTAAAGAACATTTCACCAAATAGTAGTAACAGTGTACTTCTGCTCTCAGAACCCAACAACCCTTCTAATCACTTGTTGACTGTATCTTTGCATTTGCCCAAGTGAGTGCTTCACTGCTTTTCTGCAAGCCGAACACTATAGGAATACCAAACCCATAAATACAGACATGCCCAGTACTTCTGAGTTCCATCACTTCTAGCGAACAACAGGCACAACAGGTATAGCATCAGAATGAAGAGAGTGCTCTAAAATACAAGAATATGCCAGACCCCAGAGTAGATGGCAGAACCCAGGGCCGGAGAGGGAACCACAAGCAGCCCTGGCAAAAATATTCAAACAAGCCTTGCTCCCTTCCTCCTCATTCTCATCTCTCTCTCTCTAGCTCCTGAAGCACTCCCTGTGCCTGCTGTAATCTGCTGGGGAACTAGAGAAAGTGACAGAGGCGCTGACAGCGGCTCCCTGCCCTTAACACGGGCTTCCAAAGGCTCCAGCCCACCAGGGAAATGCCCAGTGGAAAAAGGCAGTCCAGGCCCAGCAGAACCACCGTGACCCTAGCAAAGGAAATCATTAATCCTTTCTGAGAATTTACAGATGGGAGATTTACTCACTGTTGGAAGCCTTGAAAATATTAAAGCCATTTCGTCGGAGTGAAAAATCCCCTCTGCGCCACCAACACCTTGCTGATAGAGCACATGTGCCCTGATGTGCCCTGATACACAGGCACAGAGCATGATTCAACCAGCTTCCTACACAACCCCAGATTGAGACCTTTTCAATCTTCGAGGCGAACTAAATGTAGCTGATCTTTAAGCTGCATTCATCTTCCCGTGACCTGGAATCAATCACCATTAAATACTATCCAATACCCTACCTCATTGTAGCCGGGGGAGGAACAGAATCAAAAAAAGCAATTTCTGCTCAAGAAGCGCCCACAGATCAGAGCTCTACTTATGATGTTCATGAGGAATAGGGCTGGGAAGAGTGGGTGTGGTGTTAAAGGCATACTTAAAAAACATGTTCCTGTAACAAACAGTTGTACGTCAGGATATTGTATACAGAAATATCGCCTCTCACAAATATTGTGTCCAAAATCTCATTGAAATTATTATCCCGTTGGGGGTGGATTCTCTATAATTAACTCCCATAAGATGATGTTTTGGTAGATGATATCAAAACACAATATTTGGGTCAGACGATATTCTGACACCAATGTTCTAGTAGCAGACCAATGTATACATTCCGTTTTTACAGTGGACCACATACAGGAGTCAGCCTATTTTTAATCTCCCCCAGTTTCACCATATGAGGAAGAAGGAGCTCAGAGAGTCAACGTGATTTGTTGAGAATCTTACAATGGGCATACTTACGATGTAAGTGCGCCCGACACCGTTGCAGTCTCGGGACCGACCGACCTCTGGTCGGCAGTCCCGACATGGCGATTGCAATGCGACCGCAAATGGTGCAGTCGCATACTCCCATTTGTCTATGGGAGCTTGTGCTGCAGCCATAAATCGGCCATAGCACAGGCTCCCATAGACAAATGGGAGAGTCTGTTCATCCCTGCACTACGTGGCAGGCACCTCAGGGTGCCTACGGTGCAGAGATTAACAGGCGGGCACCATAGGTGCCCCCTCGGTCGCAGCTGGAGGCCACAGGGTGAAGGGGCCCTGCAAGGGGCCCCCAATGTTGCTTTCCGACAGGCTTTGCATGTCGGAAAGCCCGACATAGAAAGCCTGTCGGAAACCGACATCGTAAGCCCTACAGTGGAAACGTCGCCCGTAGGGATTACGGGCAGGCCTCCGACTGGCCGGCGGGCACCATGAGCCCATCAGAATCCAGCCTGAATGACCAGCCGGTTTCAGTTTTGACCGCCTGCATCATAATGCGGCAGTCGAAACTGAAACCGCGATGAGACTTGGAAAGCTTCAGACCTGTGGTCGGAGGCTTTCCGACTCTCATCGTAATTAGGTCCAATGTGTTCAAGTGAGGAAGCCAATAGTAAAAGAGGGTCTCCTGGTTACCCAGTGGACAAAGTGTGCTCCAGACTGCTGGAAGAGAAGTTTGTTTTTGCTCAACCAAAGAACATGTCGCAAAAGTCACACCTTTTCATAGAGAGAATAAAATGTTGATTGTAGCCCCATTGCAGCAGTGGCTGGCACATTTTGAAGTAGAGTTTGGGTCAAGTCCCAAACATGTAAAATGATCAGCACTGCCATGTGTTCTCTAAAGAATGAGCACAGTGGTCATCAGTGGGTTGAGGCCCTACAGTTACCTGATACATTGTATTATGGTGATTTACAAAATCCTGATTATCTGTGGTTTCTCCATGGGCATTAGTGGATGATCAGGGGTTGCTAGACGTTGACCAGCTTCTGAAAACAAATTACCTGTACCATAGCACAGGTAACATAATGTTTGCATTCCATGCATACCTAAGCTTCTGAAATGCATTGGTTACCATTTTGAAAACTCAAACTTGCAATGGTTATATATTTATGCATGGACTGGCATTTACATAGCACAAGCCTAGCTATGCATTATTTTGGGGTACTGTAGATGTAAATGAGTATGCTACCACACGATGCTTTAGTTACATTAAAAATTGCCTGCTTCATGTCGATTAAAGCTAAATGGACCCCAAAAGTTTGTTGTTTTAAAAATCGTGTCAGGTTCTAAAAAATTTGTGAAGCACTGCATTACAAGAAAAAGTACCAGATTACAAAAATTGCTGGAGTGTCAATGCAAAATGTAATGTTTGTGCTGGCAAGGTACTGCAAACGTCAGTGTAAAATTTTACCAGCATGAAGACAATCAACATATTCCTAAAGTGATGCACCAGCACTGATGTTACTATTTAATCTGGAAATCATTTGCTTTAAATGTCGTACTGCAAAATAGGTTCACAGTTTGTTTTTCTGCGCCTTTTGTGAGTTGGGACTTTTTTTCTGGCTTCTCTCAGATGGAAGTGCTAATGGGAGGTGTGTGTGCTGGCTCACACCTCTCTACATCCCTCACTTGCTCTGTAGTAGCACATCTATTGGTGTCAGACTTGTTTTTGAAAGAAAGACAAATTTGAGCAAGGCATAAGTCATGCGAAGGAATGCGGAATCATGGCATTGAATGTAAACGTATTGAAGTCACAAGCCACCCTTTGCCAACAAATTCAGAAATTACCCTTTCAGCCACAGGGTGCCTGGTATGTGACCGAGCCTCCAATAATCTTTTAGAGGTACTAGTTCGTCAAAATAATTTCTATTCTGATTAGATCTTTCAATGAATTGCATGAACCAAAACCTGTCCATAGTAACATTGCAGTGAGGTGAGTCATTTTAAGTACAGATTATTACATTGGAGAGGTACTGATACAGTGTCTGTATAAGTACATTTGCAATGTCCCCCTTTCAAGGTTGAAAGTGCTTTCTGAGTTGTCAAGTGAGAGAAGGTGAATCATTAGTTGAAGTAGATGGTACTCCAAGTATTAATGACACTGTTCCTTACTAGGTCCAGCTAGGTGCCAACCATTTAAACCTGAGCTCAACCCTTGGTAACTGAAGCATAGAGCAGACAGGCTTAACTTTCAGAAATGTGTAAAGCTTAATCAGTACCAAAAGAGTTAAAGATTAGAAAACACAACATCATAAAACTCCCACTAGTGGTTTGTTGACTGTGGGCTGATAAGGTCCAAGTCCCGGGTCGGACCTTTGCACTGGGGAAAACACAGGGCGGTCATTGTCGATGTGACAAATTCTGTGTCAGTGAAGCCCAGAGTCAGTATCCGGGCAGGTTTCGATGTCAGTCGGATGCATTTTCTGCATTGGCCTCAATGAAGTTTGTTTGCAAGGATTTTAAGGGGTGCATGCTGTCGATGGACTTCCAGTCAGAGGAATCCGACCGGTGCTTCTTCCACAGGGCAGCTGGGGTGTCAGCAGAATCCCAGTATGAGCCTCTGGTTATTTTTAGGGAAAAGTTGGAACAAAGTTCTCAGAGTCCAGTTCTGGCAGCTTTGGGGTTGGAGGCATAGACTCTAACAACAGCTCATGGTCCAGGACCTTTTGGGCACCACTTGGTGTGTTAGGACTCACTCTCCCAGAAGCCACCAGAAGGGTCCCGGGCATATCGAGTTGCAGCTGGTTAGCTAAACTCAGCAGATTCCTGGGCTTCTTGCAGCTTTTGTGTTCCTGGGGCTTAACAGGAGGCTAGTCAAGTAGCCCTTGGAGTCCACTTTACTGTTTTAGGTTGAAATGGAAGCAGGTCCAGCCCTTGGGGTTTCTCTTCACAGGTTACAACAGGTGCAGGTCTCCTTCTAAAGCCAGGGTTCGTCAGGTGCAATTTTCTTTTGTCTTTCACAGATCCAGCAGTGTTCTGAGGAAGGTAGCCAGGGATGTCACTTTTATGCTTGCCACTAGCTTATGGATCTGAGTGTCTCCCTAATCAACAGGAAAAAAGTTATCATGGGCAACCCTACCCTCTTTGAATCTATTTCCTGTGGGTTTGGCCCTATACCATCACACAGTAATCTGCTCTGCCAAACTCCAACTTGGCAGAATCTTTCTTCCCCTGGTCAAAGCTCTGGGCACACCCCTGAGTTGTGTCTTGGGAAATTAGGAACTACCCTTGCAAAACCAGTTCTGTGGCAGGTTTCCCCCTTCTTGGATTGGTGCCACTCTGGCTACTTTAACAATGCAGGGGCAGGCCTAAGTGAAAAAACAACCACCTGCCTGTGACAGGGGCTGTCCCTTTGAAGCTTGTACACTATATGGCCACAGGCCTTTCTGTCAGGTGGAGGTCACACATCCTCTTAGACAAGCCACTTTTGTTCCCTGCTGATAGCAAATCACATCTGCCAACAGGGTGCCAGGTCACAGCTGTGGAGTATCTCAGAAAGGACTACTAGAGCCTTTAGGCAGGAAAATATCAGCTTTCTAAAAGTGGATTTTCAAAATAGTAATTTAAAATCTGACTTTACCATCAGATCGGATTTTAAATTCCTATTAATTTGAATCCTTGAATAATGGTTCAAGCCATCCCCAACCTGAAGTTACACATCATACGCTGTTACAATGTAACCCAGTGCATTTCTATGGGACAGTCAGTCAGGCAGTGGTCGAAGTGGGCGGGATCTGATGGACATGCAAATTAAGAACAACATTTCCCCTACTTTTTGTAAAAGAGAACCGTCCCGGACGGTTAATTTCTAGAGCTGAAATGCTTCAGGTGAAATGTAATTGGAAAAAAGAACAACTGATGGATGGAATGTTGAACAATGTCAAACATTCACTCCCAGTGTAGAGATCTGGTCCTAAATCCATTGTTTTTTTGCTCGCCATGCCATTCCAGTTTAGACCCAGCCATATGCAAATCTGTCTTGACCCTGCTACCCATGGGGACAGTCCAACCAAACTGCCAAGGCAGGTCCTCCCTGTGCTGGAAACAGGCATCCTGGGAGCAGTTTCGGGGTATCACCCCTCATCAGCCTGGCTATCTTGACTCCAGTGGCATTGTGAGCATAGGAACCAAATCTGGGCATACCTTTCCCACTGGGCGACAAATGCAAAAAGAACATTGAATGGGCGGAATTATAAACAATGTCAAACATTCACCCCGAGTACAGGGATCTGGGCCTAAATCCATTATTTTTTTGCTCATCATGCCATTCCAGTTTGGACCCAGCCATATGCAAATCAGTCTTGACCCTGCTCCCCATGGGAACAGTCCACCCGAACTGCCAGACCGGGTCCTTCCTGGACTGGAAACAAACATCCTGGGACCAGTTTCAGGGTATAACCCCTCATCAGCCAGGCTAACCTGACTTCAGTGCATGCTCCGGTCCAGGAAAGACATGGCTGGGCAGTTCGGGCTGGACTGGTCCCATGAGGCACAGGGTCAAGACTGATTTGCATATTGCTGTGTCTGAACTGGAGTGGTGAAGCGAGCTAAAGAATGATGAAGGATTCAACCCAGATCTGTGACTGGGGGTGAGTGTTTGAAAAGTTTCAGCACTCCATCCATCATCTCCTTGTGTTTGCTTTATTTTATATGTAGTCACCTGAAGGTGAAAGACCGAAGAAAGTTACAGATTTTTTTTTAGTCATGTCTTTGACCCTGCCCTCACGCCCACTCACCTCGCCCCCTTTGCGTGCAGCATCACAGTTCTCATCCTTTTTCTAATGCACTTTGGCCACTGCTGTCAGCACATCTAAAATTCAAATACACATGTCCTAGTTTTTAAATACCATGCACAATGCCCTTTGTGCATTTACGGCTTTTCCTTGGGGTAACTTATAGGTATTAAAAAGGAAGGGTATGTTTGGCAAAAGTGGGGTGTATTTTGACAGGTCAAATTTGTAGTTTAAAAACTGCACATCTAGGCTACAGCTGCAGGCCTAGAGTCATGTTATCACTTGTCATTTTAGTGGTAGCAGAATAAGTGCTGCGGTCCATGGCTGAAATTTAACTAACAGGCCTTGGGAACACAGAGTACCATATTGTAGGGACTTATGGGTAACTTAAATATGCCAATCAGGGATTAGCCAAATCTACATGTTTTTAGGGGATAGAGCACATGCAAAGAGCACTGGGTGGCAGTGCTCCAGTGTTTAAAAATTCCATACACCAGCACATCCGTCCAAAAATTAGGGGATGCACATTAAAAAAAAGTGACAGCTCCTTACACCCAGTATGTAAGGCGAGGTCTCCAATCTCTAAGTATCATATGTTTATAGCATAATAGCCATGCCGAGGTGATGTAGTGTTTCTATATGCATATCCACAAGAGTATAGCTGCAAGAGATAAAGTCTTTGAGGATGAATTACTGTAGATTTTTTCTCCAGCCTGGATAGCTCATGTGTAGTCATTTTTTTCTATACTTCTACGTCCTTCATTTTCTCTACAATTTATGAGTGTGATACACCACAAGCACTACCTTTTTATGATTTTACACTTATCTCCAAGCACCTATTTTCAGAATTATTTTGCAATTTTGTTTTTGGATATGTGTGTTTATATAGTGCTCAAATACATTTATGTGTTAGAAAATCTCATTAAGCTCTTTTCCCAAACTGTTTTTTTAAGTCCCGTTGAATTGTTGTTATATGTTTCCATATGAGACCTTCATGACTGCAGGGAACCAAACTCTCTGGTCCTACACATACACGTTTCCAAGGTAACCACATTCTCTAGCACATATATTGCCCTGGTTCGTAGGCTTAGTGGGGTAGCCCAAGCTTCCAGATAGCACGTCACTAATGAGGCCCAACAGAGCTGAAACCAGTCCTGGGTTGTTTGTATCCCAGTCAGAAGGATGTGATTTGTTGTTTTGTCTAGACTTTTCCTATAGAATTGGAGCAATAGTACAAGACCAAGATGAACACTGATTTGCATAAGGTTCTTTCCATTTTGAAGTGCTATAGTTTAAAGAAAACTATGAACTTTAATGTGGCCAAAATAATTAACAGTGGCTGAGATAAATACAAACATTTCACTTGAAAGATAAAGTCCAGCTTGACCATAAATGAAGTTAGAAATGTTTCGTATAGACAAGTATAGCAAGTGACTCTAGATCTAGGCAGCAAAGGCCGAAATTATAAGCCTAAGTTTATGGTGGCTGAAGTTATCCGTTGAGCTACATCAGCAGGGTGTGCTTTATTAGGAAACAGTGCTTAAAAAAATAACTCACTAAAAAATAAATGTGATCGGGTCCAAAGATTGTCTTATGGACCCACCGCTGTTGGTCCAGAATGCCAGTGTTGCTGGATACCAAGTCTGCCTAGAATTGATTCTACCTAATACTGACATAATATACATATTTAAAAAAAAATTGCATTACGCTTGTTATGCAAAGTTCATAAAATGTTGACAAGTCTTGTAATTACGCTGCCATTCACAGCAAAATTATGGCACAGAAGCACGGGAACAATGTGGACAGCACAAGCACATGCGGCTATTGTTCATTACAATTGTGTTTTTGAACTTCTTTAAAGCGTGAAATGCGTTCTTGTATCAGAAATAGCTGTGAGGGCGTAATTTGTTTTTGCTAAAATATAGCACTAAATGATGTATCAACATCATCTCCTACGCCAACGACACCCAGCTGATCCTCTCAACCTCCTCAACTGACCCCACCACCACGAAGTCCAACTTCCACAACTGCATCAAGAATGTCTCAGCCTGGATGAAGGGCAGCTGCCTGAAGCTCAACACGGACAAAACAAAAGTGCTGATCTTTGGCAGCCACACCGCTGTCTGGAACGACTCCTGGTGGCAGTGGAACTCAGACACACCCCCACACCAAAAGACCACGCCCACAACCTCAGCATCATTCTGGACAGCAAACTCTCCATCAAACGGCAGGTCAACGCAGTCTCCTCAGCCTGCTTCCACACTCTTTGCCTGCTCTGCAGAATCTTCAAATGGCTCCCCTATCAGCACCACAAAAACAGTGATGCAGGCCCTCATCACCAGCTGTCTGGACTACGGCAACGCCCTTTATGCAGGCACCACCAGCGAACTCATGAGAAGACTTCAGACGATTCAGAACACAGCAGCCAGACTGATCCTCAACCTGCCCAAAAGGACCCACATCACCCACACCTGAGAGACCTCCACTGGCTCCCCATCCAGGAAAGATGCGTCTTCAAACTCCGACCCATGCCTACAAAGCCCTTCACGACTAACGACCTGCATACATGAATCACCGCTTGAACTTCCCACCAACTTCCAGAAATCTCTGCTCCGCCCACCTTGCCCTGGCACAGACACATTGCATCCACTGCTGACGCACCGTAGGACGCTCCTTCTCCCACCTCGCTGCTAAGTCCTGGAACGCTCTCCCCCTACACAACTGAACAGCACCATCGCTGACAGACTTCAGGAAGAAGCTCAAGACCTGGCTCTTTGACTGAAACCCGCAGCCCAGTGCCTGGATACACTCACAGGTTATAAGCTGCACTATATAAGTACGGTATGATTGATTGATTGATTTGACTTTCTAGTAATTATGCATAATTTTCCCCAAATTTCATGTAATTATATGAAAGCAAATTACGCACATTTCACACACCACTAGTCATGCCTCCTTCTTTCACCCTACCATTCCTTTCGCTTTACTCTCACTCTGGCAAGTAGGTTTCATAACAGTTTTCTCACTTTGCCTCTGTTTTCCCATCTTTCTCTTCCTTCCTTCTCTCCTTTCTGCCTTTCTCTCTCTTGCTCTGGGTCAACGTCCGATGATGAAAAATAACTCCCAGTTCCCGAAATTGAGTTACCTGCAGCCACCAGCACAAATTTAACAATTAAGGAAAATCACACTTTTGAAACACGCCAGTCCAACAAGTGCCTCAAGATCTGGGAAGAAAAGGCTCTAATTTTGGTTCTGCATGAATGCTGTGGGTATTCCGTGACGAGCTCCATTAGGAAGAAAAGGGTTGTCAGTAGGGCATCCATGGTGATGCCTTGTACTGAAGTTAAGAGTTAGCTTCATTCAGAAAAAAGAAAGCGAGTCTTGTTTTGATTTCAGTCTTTTCTGTGCTTTCAAGCTTTGTCTGCTTTGATTATGTGCATGTCATCTGGCAGACTGTCAAGGCCACAGAGGAGAAGCTGAACATATCAAAGCCGAGGCCTTGTTTACCAGGTGCTCGCCTGCTTTGAAGCCTCCTGTCGCGTGTAAGTGGCTTCTTTCAAGGAGTGCTCTAGTAGCAGTAGGCCATGCTTCGTGCCCTTTGAGTTCCAGCTGCTACAGCAACTTCCCTTTGTTGCTTCATCTTCTATTGTGGGCTGAACACAAAGGCGTTGTGTGTGATCTCCGCCATCTGAGAGTTTTGCCTTTGAGCTAGAGGGATGCAAATCTGGGGGTTTTCTAAGAAAGGCGGCCAGACAGACTGATTCTTACAGATGTGAAATGGATGCCTGAGAATTGCTAGCTCTGCTAGATGGGATATGGGCCAGTTGAAGCACATCCTCTGAGTCTGTAAAATCTGCGACTGTGGGACTGTTTTGTTGAATGAATCTGTGCAAACCTGTGTAAAACAGCAGCGGCTCGTCCACTAAGGCGGAGGAGCGTCGCCCCACTGCATTTTTTGCAGTGGAAAAAGGAAAAATGAAATGATAATAAAACTACGTTATTATAATTTTATTTTCCCTTTGTAATGCAGCTTTACAGGGTGGGGTGGGGCTTGGCTGTCGTCACAGCCAGCAAGGGGGGCACCTAAGTGAGCATGACTGTTTGGTCGACCCTCTTGGGCCGGTCAAACAGTCCTGTGCCCTTTGCATGTTCCTCACAAGGCTGCATTACGCAGCCTGGCGAGGAACATGTTCAGGCTCCCATTTGCTGTCTGAGCGCCGACCAACAGTGCTCAGACCAATCACAATGCTACTGGATTAGAGGAGGGAGCCTGTACTTCCTGCTTCAGAGGATGACGCAACGCGAGGCGAGGTGGCGGTCTGGCGGTCGGCAGCAAGGTAAGTTTATTTTAATTTACTTTTCAATCTCCCCCCGCCGCACCCATATTACTCGGTGGCAGCCGCCACTGGTGTAATAGCGCCTCTGACTGGAGCGTGAGTCTGATAAAAACACTTCCTGTAGGATAGTGTTACCGAAAGAGCTAAAGTTTTCACCTGTGTGATTCTTCTCGCTGAGTAATCTGAGTTAATGTGTGGGATACCTCTGCTGTCTGTGGCGTGAGAGTGACAAAACATTATATGGTGCTTCAAAATGATCAGTGAATCTGCAACGTGTGGAACTGTGTTGTTCAGTGACTCTGTAAACGTGTGCGATAGCTCTGCTGTCCGAAGTTCGCCTCTGTCAAATCACATCCTGCAGGGTAGTGCATATGAATGAGCAAAAATTTCCAACTAGTGGGGACAGCGTTGTCTGCAAACTCTGTGAAAATGTGTGTGATAGCTCTGCTGTGTGAGGCGTATGTCTGACAAATCACATCTTGTGTGATAGTGCTGCAGAATGAGCAGTTAGTCAGTAAAATCTGCAGCCTTGAAATTGAGCTTTCAATGAACCCGTGTTTATAAGTATGATAGTACTGCTGTCTCCATTGAGCCTGAGAAAAGACTTCCTGGAAGATAGTGGCCCTGAATGATCTAAAATTTGCGACTAGGAATCAGTGTAAATGCTGATGAATGAGCTAAAATGTGCACCCCCTGGGACTGTATTGTCTGTGAACTCTGTGCTAACGTGCCATAAGAACTCCCCTGTCCGGGGCGCGAGACTGAAAAAGCATTTCCTGTGAGCTAGTGCTGCAGATTGAGAAGTGAGTCTGTTAAATCTGCAGCTCTGGGAGAGCCCTGTTATTGGAGCAATGAGATGGCAAAAGCACGTCACTCTGTGAGATAGCTCTGCTGTGTGAGTAGCGATTATGTAAACCCTAAAGCCTGAGGAATTGTATACTGTCTGAGGAATCTGCATTAATGTGTGCGATAAGTTCTGCTGTCTGGGAAAGTGAGTCTAAAAGAAAACACACTGGGGATATTACAGTGTGAGCAGCGTTTGTAAAATTTGCAACCTTTGGATATGATTGGGTCAGTAAAGCAGTGCACCCTGTGAGAAAGCTCTGCTATATGAGTAGTAAAACTGTAAACCGTTTTCATTCATTTGTAGAGCACAGCTATCACCTGAAGTCATCGTGGTAACTGGACAGAAGCAACCCCATGAAGAGAAAAAGAGAAAGTGATCAAGGCAGTGACATACATAAATGAACAAAAAAGGAATCAACAACCACACTACCAGGTTTTGAAGTCTCTGAAGTCTGGCGATTTGGCACTCTGGGAAGCGCAAGTCAGGCCTGGACTGAGAACCATGAGCAGCCGTTGCAAAAATGTTCAACCAGCCACCCGCCTCTATTTCTTTTGATTCATTCTCTCCTTCTCTCTCACAGACTCTCACTCTTTCTCCTCTCTGCTTTTTCTTTCTCTCGTCTTTGAGTCTCACCTTCTCTTTCACCCTATCCCTCATTTTGCAGCTGCTGTGACTGCTTACAAGGAGTGGATGTATCACAATACAAACGCATGCCTCTACCATGCATCATTTACCACACATTTCCTTTACAACGAAATGTATTTACCACGCATGCCTTTACAATGCAAGGTAAGTATATGGTAAGGTAAGTGGAACAAATATATATATATATGTTTAGTAATTGTATCGCCCTCTTTTAAAAAAATATATTATCCCCCTTTTTTGACCTTACTAACCTATAACTCTATCCACCCCATAACCCTAAAAATCCTTTACCACCCTATACCACTACCCACCCCTAAACCCTATAAATTCCCTTACCACCCTTATACCCTTACCCACCCTTAAACCCTAAAAACAACCTTACCACCCAATATCCCTATCAACTCCTACCCACCCCTGAACCATAAAAACACAAAAAGCACCAAATACCTATACCCACCCCCTAAACCCTAAAGAACTCTTACCACCCTATGCCCCTACCCGCCCCTAAACCCTCAAAAATACTCTTACCACCCAGTGCTCCTACCCACTCCTAAACCATAAAAACACCTGTACCACCCAATACCTCTACGCACCTTAAACACTAAAAAATATCCTCACAAGTCTCAATTCCTACCCAGCACTAAAAACACTCTGACTACCCTATGTCCATTCCCACCCAAACCTTAAAAACACCCTTACCACCCTATATCCCTGCCCACACATAACCCTAAATATACCCTTACCACCCAATACCCCTACACACACCTACAAACTATACTGCCCTTACCACCCTATACCACTACCCACCACTAAACCTTAAAAATACAGTTACCACCCTATACCACTACCTACTACTAAACCCTAAAAATAGTCTTGCCACCATATACCCCTACCCACTAAATAACCCTAAAAATACTCTTACCAACCTATACCCTTACGCACCCCTAAACCCTAACGCAAACCTTTTCACCCAATACTGCTACCCATCCCTAAACCTTAAAAACACCCATACCACCCTAAACCTCTACCAACCCCTACACCCTAAAAACACTCTTACCACCCTATGCCCCATCCCATCTCTAAACCCTAAAAATACCCTTACCACCCTATACCCCTACCCATCTCTAAACCTTAAAAACACCCTTACACCATTTAACCGTACCCACCTCTAAACCCTAATTTATACTTGTGTGGTAAAGGTATATGCGTGGTAAAGGCATGCGTGGTAGAGGCATTGCGTGGTAAAGGCACTGCGTGGCAAAGGCTTTGCATGGTAAAGGCATTGTGTGGAAACGCCTGTGTTGTAAACGGCTGTTTTCCCCAAGGACCAGGAAACAGAGACAGTGGCCCTCAACCTTCAAACCAACTTCCAATGCCTCCAGCCTCTGGGGGTAATGCCCAAATGGTATAAAGGCCATTATGGCCCACAAGTATTAGACATTCCGTTAGTCCAGAAGAGGAAGAATGGTCGAACTAATCACCTTGGCCCAGTTGTTTTGGGGAAGAAACGAAAGGAGTCCCTTACAGTTTTCAGTAGGACAAAACAGGAGCCACACATTTTCTGGATCTGAGCAATAAGAAAATGATTTTGAAGCTTTCCATTTCCCTGGTGAAAGCCAGAAGGGTTCTCAAGGATGATGATTTCAGTCTGGTCCCCATTCAGCTGGGGACATCTGGACCATCCAACGTTGGACAGCGAGTGGGCAATTTTGCAGGAGTAACACTAAGTCAGAAACCAAATTGTTGAATTTAAGGAGGATTTGAATATCTTTAACTTGTGGGACAGGCTTGCCATTTGACCAATGAGTCTGTAAAATTGTCCACCCTATAAGAAAGTCTTGCGGTCTGAGAAAAGAGACTGTCAAATTTGCAGCCTGTGAAATATCACTGCTGTTTAAAGAGGGAATTTTCCCTACAGGAATCATTTCTAGTTTGACAAGTGAATTTTTCTATGGCACGAGTGCAAACAATCTGTGCACCTTGCTTAACATAGCTCAGTGTGCCCAACTCAATGTCTTATTTTGACTGTAGACATATATGCAGGGCCACTGGAATTATGTGATTGTTCGACCGCAGTGATTTTCGCATAGCTATAGATTTGCCACATTTGCCACATAATCCATCACCCTGTGCATAATCTGCAGATTTTAAGAAAAAAATGTGTTTCTAGCTCAAACGGTTCAAATGTTACTAAAAACGCGACAACACATGTTGCTGTGTAGTGGAAGGCCCTTTGCAAAGGTTGACTGGTCACCTTTCTGTAGCTTATTGATATATTTTAGTGTTAAGCTGGCACTAAAGAGGTGCAACTAATGCCCAGACAATGTTAACAAGTTTAAAATGTTCACATTAATGAAGTAATACTATCAAACAATGTGCTGCATAATGCCACATTATTTTCCCTTCATTTTCTTGCTGCATGATTCACTCAACCCTGCCGCATAATTTTGGCCTCTGTCTTCTGCCACAGAGACACAGTGGCCCTGCATGCATGGCTGAAAACAGCTGGATTTATGTCTGTTGTTGGTTGTCCCATATACGTAGCCAACAGTAGATGATGCAGTGATGTAGGAAGTATACATTATTTTTCGAGTTTTGGGCATTCATTTAAAAATGATTATAACCTATAGAATATCACCAAAATGTTTGTTCTTCTGTGGAACCTGGAAAGCACCAAATTTCACTATTCCTACTCCTTAGTATCCTCTGACTCTAAGCAGTATACGTACAGCTCCTACCTCAAAGCAATTTTCTGTGATGGATGCTCGTGCTATGCCTCATTCAGGACATAGTAAGCCATTTAATATGCCTTTGTGGCCATCCACAAAGTTCCTAGACTCACAGGTCCTACTTTTACCTTTGTTTTTGCAGCATGGCTCACTGGCTTTAGGTCGCTACTTTCTAAACAGTGCTTTATGGTGACCATCAGGTTTGCTGGCAACCTCTAAGCCTAATCTCAGCCCAGGGCAAGTAGCTGCAAGCAACACCACCATAATCTCAACCTCCTTCACTAAGATTGGGCTGAGGCATTGCCATCTGCAACCTCAGGTATCAGAATTGTGGCAACAAAAGTCACTGTGCATATGGCTACATTCAGAATTAATGTTCTAAAAAACATGAAATAGGAACCACATCCTCTAAGGGGGAGATTTACAAAAAAATCACGCAGCGCAGCCCCTTGCTAGGCTGTGCTGCGTTGCGCGACATGGAGGGAGCAGGAGATTGTCATATCTTCAGAGATATGGCTCTCTCCTCTCCTTTCCCTTGCGCCAGAACTGATTTCAGCAGCTGTGCACCATGCACACACCTTAGCGCCATAGCGCTAGGGTGTGTGCATGCATCTAGCATAGGCTTTGTACAGGAATCGTACCGATCTTGTACAAAATGCCATGCCTATACATGATGGACAGCTTTTCCCACTTTGTATGCGTGTTGCACAGTGCAGCACGCATGCAAATTCAGAAAAGCATGAAGAAATGAAAGCATTTTTCCTGTTAGCGCCTTATTTGATGGAGGGTTAACTTTTGGCGCAAAACCATGTCTACAAATCTTTGTAAATATGGTTTTGTGTCAAAAGGCATGGGTGGTTGCATGGGAACACCCATGTTCCACCCATGTAGCGCCCCCTCAGCGCTAAGTAACGCAAAGCAGTGCTTCGCGCTGCTTTGCGCTACTTTGAGGGTGCTTTCCAGCGCAAAACAAGTTTTGCATTGGAAAGTAAATAGCAAAAAAAACATTTCGCGCTGGTTTGCGTCACTTTTGTGACACCAACCCAGCGCAAAATGTTTGAAAATCTCCCCCTAAGTGCCCATGTACAAGCCCAGAAGGGGGTCCATGCACTGCTTTTGATAAAATACTTTGCTTACAGCGCATAATTTAACTCATGAAATCGACAAATTAGTGTGCGAGCTAAAGAAGGCACAGCTCAAAAACAAAGAGGCAACTGCAAGTTAGTGTTTCTAAGCTGTGCTGTTTGCAGCTCATGTTCTACCTCGAACTTTTACCATGTTATTGTATGTGTCGCAAACAGCATAATTCAAGCAAAAATGGGTCTATAGGCTGATTTGAGACTGTACACCAATGCATGACAAAGCCAAAGAATCTCCAAGTTCAGTTTCATAGCTCCTGCCTCCAAAGTCAAAATGAGGGTTGGAACTTATTGTGCCCGAAGTAAGGCTTGACATGTGTCAACATCAGATAGGTAGAGTGCCTTGTGCAATCCTCACAGGATTAGCGGGAGCACCAACCCTACACAGTTTTAAAATAAACAAAACACCCCACGCCTCGCAGAAATCAGTGCTAAACTGTCCTTAAACTGCCTTTTAAATAAATAGAAAACATCTGCAGGCTTGGCCCAAACATGTAGAATAAGTACAAGGAGAAGGAAACAAAGATTCACTAAAGTAAACAGACTTTACCTTGGTTGTCTTCTTACATGTACCAATTCCCCTCCAATGCAGCACCAGTCTAAATTCATTCACAGGGTGAACTGCATTGATAAATCCCAAACCCTGCAGCTGATGATATTTCTTCACTATCCCATCTGCTTTTTCATACAGTAGTACTGTTTTGTCTCCAAAAGTCATCAAGTCAACAGTGTGCCTAATTATGCCATAGAAGGCTTCTGTCCTATGATCAGGAAGAGCAGGAACAGACCATCATCAGATATCAATAATACCTTTATTAGCCCAGAGTTTTATTGGAATCTAAAACAAAGAATGGAGGAAAGTACTCCTTTTTGACATGGTTGCCTCCACTTTTTGCCTGGTACATGATGTGATTTCGACTGTAAGTGCACTGGGTTCCTGCAAACCAGGTCCCCAGTGCCAGATCTCTTTCCCAAAACTGTACAATTGTTCCCCCAATTGGCAATTCCTTTAGCACCTTCTATAAGTCACAAGTAAATGGTGCTTCTGGTACCTAGGGCCTGAGGTACTAAAGAGGGCCCCTCATGGGCTGCAGCACAAATTGTGCCAGCCCAGGGGGTCCCTCACCAAACTCATGCAGGGATGCTATGTCAGGCTGAGTGTTTTGGTGCAGACAAAAGTGATAACACGACCTGACACACCCTGTGTGCCAGGTCCCCTAACACTGCATGTAGTACTTGTAAGTCACCCCTACAGCAAGCCTTACAGCCCAAAGGCAGGGTGCTTGGTATTGCATGTGAGGGCATACCTGCATGAGCAGATATGTCCCTTTGCTGGTCAGTTCCATTAATGCCAGCGCAAGTAAACAGGTAAGCCATTTTAGAAAATGTGCTGAACACTGGTGAAAATGGGTTCCCCAGCTAAATGATGGCTTCACTGAAAATAGGAATGTTTGGTATCAGACATCTCGTACTGATAAACCCACACTGATTCCAGTATTGGATTTACCAATACATGCACACTGAGGGCACCTTGGAGGTGCCCCCTGAAAACCAACCAGCCTTTGGTGTGCTCGCTGACTGGTTTCTGCTAGCCTGCCACCTGAGACTCTGTTCTGACCACTTAGGGTGAGAGCCCTCTGCTCTCAGGAGACCCATAACAAAAGCCTGCCCAGGAAGAGGGTGTCACAATCCCTCCCACAGGATGACCTGCTGATTAGCTTTCCTAGGCCTGAAAGCTTCAAAAAGCTGCCTCCTTTGAAATGCAAATCTGGCTACCATCACAGGAGACGAAGCTGACCCCCTTTGTCCAGAGCCCCTTTAGCACTAAGACAGGCAGAAAAATTGGCTAGTCAGGTATGCATGCCACCCTCAGGTTAGTATCACCCCTAAGGTTGGCTAAACTGAGGTGGACACGACTTTTCAGACGTAGCCATCTTTGTGATGGCATACTTAGGAATTCTGGGACAGGGTTATGATCACTTCCCACAGGAAGTGGTCATATAGGGGGCATAGTGACCCCCAAGGGTCAGTAGCCCATTGGCTACTACCCTACACTCCCCTAACACCCCTAAATTCAGTATTTAGGGGAGCCCCTGGCACCAGAACAACAGATCCTGCCGACCTGAAAGACAAAGAAGGACAGGAAGAGTCTCATTCTGCAAGAACTGAAGATCCAGCAACTGACCTGGCGCCAACCTTGCTAGCTGGCCTGCTGACTTCGCCAATTGCGCCAAAAGTCGACTTGTCCTACAGCTGCTGAGTCCCCAAAGCCCAGGAGATCTGCCAGCACCGTACTTAGGAACTAAGACCTCCCGAAAATTAGCGGACCTGCTTCCCTGCACCCTATAGGAAACCAAAGACTCCTGTGATGACTTTTTGACCGCAGAAACCCAATGCCTGAAGACACTAGTGCACCCATCGTTCCAAGCCCGAGGTGAAGTGGGCCAATGGTGTCAAAGTCCAGAGACCCAGTCCACTGTGGTTTCACCCTCAGTGAACTCTCTGACGTCCTATGCAGCCTCTGCAAGCAGGCCCCCTCTACTGGGACTGCTCCTGGTAAGAAAAACCTGATGCCTAAAGACACCTCTGCACCCATCAACCCCTGGGCCATAGAGAAGAGGACCAGAAGAGGGAATGATCCCCAAGCAGGATCATGAGGCCTGAGCCCCCCTGTTGGTTCAACCCGACTGACCTCCCAGTCCAAGCCTGCAGCCTCTTTACCTGAAGGCCGAGCCCCATAGAGTAACATTGGGTGCCTGATGATGTGTTGCACATCTGCACTCGGCCATCCTAGTGCCGCTGGCGGTGTTCTGATGGTGCTACTTTGGACCTAGTCCACCACACAACTTAACTCCTGGAGATTGGTCCCGTAAGTCGCTTTACTATAGCTCAATGCCACATTGACATTTTCTCCCATAGCATAGCATTGCAGCTTTCAGAAATTTCACTGTGTTGGCTTTTTGGATAAAAAAGAACTCCTATTTAAAAACGTACTTACCTGAATCATTTTCTTCTGATGCCTAAACATATATAAAGATACTTGCTATTTCCATAAGTTGGTGCGGATCTCCTTCTTGAGTCGTGTGTCTCATTTTTTGACTATTGTGTGTATTTAAAGATGTCTTGCAGTCCTCTTTGATAAGCCTAAGGCTGCTCGACCACACTACCCCCTAGAAGAGCACCTTGTGATTGCGATAGCAATCCCCTGTCCACTTACAAGGGACTGTCTCATTTTGATATATCATATAAAGAGCCAGCTTCCTACAAAGAATATAGACAACATAGCTTACAATAAGAAAGCACCAAGCACCTATATTTTATATCACATGTCCTAAGTAAAAATTCATCAGTCAACTGTTTTTTGCTGTTTGACCGAAGAACCGAGTAGTAGGAAAGTATGTTAAATTCCCACCATTAACCATTTATCTAATGCAATTGAATTATGATGAGAGGCAAACACAAATCCATTCATGTACATCCTTGACATACGGTTGAATTAAACTGCTGAAAAGAGGAATTTGGGTGCTGGGAAATAAGACATGGAGGGAAGTGAGAAAATACTAAAAGTTACCTGAAAGAGCAAATTCAAGGAATGGGTGGGGGGAGGAGTGAGAAGCAGGAAAGAATGAACAAAGAATTGACAACAGGAATGATTGGGGAGGGAAGCAAATAAAAGCATAATTTCTGTTAAGACACTAGACAAGAATTGGCCCTGTGATTTTGTTACAGAGCAATAGAAGAGTAAACAGTAATAACCACTGATTTTACAATGTTGTAAAAGATGGGGACACAGTGAAAACAAACCCATCAGAATTCACAACAAATAGAAAGTGAAAACAGGAAAGCCTAATAATTTGTTATCACCTTAACAGCATGTTGTGATTTTTTTCTCAGTCAAACATCTCTGCTGTGTAGATCAATAAAAATTGTTTGAAGAAATGTTGTTTCCCCTCATAAAGATGTTGACAAAAATTTACATAAGAGCTGACCCTCAAAAGCTGGCTACAACAAACAAAAGGTGAGCAAGAAGCACTGTAGGATTGGGAAAATTAGTAACCCAGTATACATGAACTAAACTTGCTTACAATATCAGTGCCATAATCACTTGTTTAGAAAGTAGGTAGCCATCATTAGGAAAACATACAAAGGTTCAGGTCACAAAGGAGACGGTCGAGGTTTTTGTTCACCATGCGCTCTATAGCTCTGTAAAAATTGTGTTCCGGCCCATTGATTACACTTTAGCCGGCCCGAGCCGGAGATTCCGACCTGAGCCGTGGAGTACGGCTTGAGCCGGGGAGTACGGCTTGAGCCGGAGAGTAGGGCTTGAACCGGAGATTCCAGCCCAACCGCGGTCATAAAGAAACGACTCGTAAATGACCTCTGCGAATAACAGAAGTCGTAAAGTTAGACTTTTGTCTCAGATTGCCTTTGTGAGTCAGGCCCAGAAAGTCGCAAAGTGTACTTTGGGAGTCTGAAAAACATTTCAACCTCCCATTTCATGGCTTTAGGTGGCACATTTGGAGAGCCTGTAATACTGTGCATCACAGACTTTGCAATCCCAAATCCTGTTTGTACATCATGCTGTATACCTCCTTGTGCAATTCTTAGCCTGGTGTACCAACTACGTTTGGGTATTTTTAAAGTAGAACACTGTGCCAAATATGCGCTGTTTTTAAAGAGCATGTTTTTGTTTTCTGTGCGGCTGGAGTTTCCTTCCAGTACGCAATTTTCTTACAGTCGTATATATTGCTTGCAACTGCTGGGATACTAGGCTACTTGGAACTCTAAAGGACCCGAAAATAGAAGGATATTTTCAAGAATTCATTTTCAGAACTGCCTGTAAAATCTATGCTTCTGATCCAATTTATTAAGAAGATTCTGCTCTAAATTGTAATATGTCCCATTACCAGGAATTTATAATGGAGTTTTCCCAGAAAGACCACAACTTATTGTTCCCTATTAAATTCACTGGCCCAATTTTGCTGTGTGAAGGGCACCTCTCTTTTTGTGTTCTTAAATATTTATCTAGGGCCTGTTCCCCATAAGTTTAATAGGCCAAGGTCCATCTTCACCCTGGCATTTGGAAAAACAGCACATCACCCAGCTGAGACGGCCTAATGTTGCCAGAGGCCCCTACACTGCATCTAATGATATCACGTGCTGTGGTATCTCAGTATCACCTATTACAGTCCTGCTGTTTCTCAGGGTCAAGAAAGCAACTGAAAGACTTTCAAGGCAATTCTCCAGTGTGGCAGGTACAAGTACAAGGTCGAGAAGCAGGGCACATACATTCAAGAAGCATAGAAAGGTGACTTGACACCAATTAACTGAGCTCTCACTGAAGAAAAAGGAACTTTTTGTTGTGGCGCCGTTTTGAAAACTCTGACCCATGTGCCCTCTCAAACTCCCGGATCAGTCATGGTGTGAACCTAGTGAATCTAAATCTGCAGGGGTGACGCAGCAGTTCACCTGCTCATTAAAAGAAAGTCCTTTGTGGCACAAATCTAACACCCTGACCCATGATTTTTCAATGCTGTGTTATTAGCTCAGTATTGTGTGCAATCGCTTTTTACTCAACCCATTGTCTGTCTGAATCAAGTGTCACGTTTAGGTTCATAGGCGGAGATTATGTCAGATGCTAGATAATGCACATACAGTAATTCAGGTACAGTGCCGGATTAAACCCTGTGGAGGGCCTTTTCGAAATTTCGTGGCCCCCTCGCAAATTATTTCTTAATACTAGTGCACCGGATTCTTTTACAAACTGACAGCTGCCAGAAGATGAGCTTTTGAGAGACAAACTATTATGTGAATCTGATATCTCTGGTTTATGTAATTTAAGTTGTTAATGGGATCAATACATTAACATAGTATTTTCTCTTTTAGAGACTTTGATGTAAAGTTTTTGTTTCTTTGAGTTGATTCATTTTTTTTCTATCTTTTGGAAACAATATTTAAGAATGCTTGATTGTAATTTTCTTTCAAGATCAAATCAATATTATTTTGATCCGTTGTCGGGTGGCCCCTAAAAGGAGATGGGCCCATAGGCCGGTGCCTCCTTTGCCTATTTGGTAATCCGGGACTGTTCAATTTCATAGCCAATGGTTATCCTAAAATTCTGTCATGTATTAGACCACTGTAGATTTCCTTTGTGAAGCAGCGGCCGCAGATTCAATTAAAGCAGTCTTTCACACAAAGTTTTGACTAATGACCAACCAAAGAAAATTTGAGCACAGCTTCCTCAGTTTGCATAATTTGCATTGGCTCCTGCCAGAATCCAGTTTAAAACCTGTTGTGTAATCTACCAGCACTTCACTTGCAAACACCTGTTTCCATGACCTTTACACTGAAGGCGTCTAGCGGCTCGCCTGCAACAAACAATCCCTTCCGTGTCAGACCGGTAATTCAAAAGATCATGGATGAGTTTATGCTCCTACAGACTTTCACTGCGCATGCTATGAAACTCTTGAGTTAAGTCCCTTTGCACCTTAGGTTTTCAGCCTCTTTGGTGTAATCCAAGAAAGACCCCAAAAAGTTAGATCTTTACTACCGTCTGTCCTCGTCCATTCTCCTCCAATACATTGTGTTTCGTTTCCTTCAGTACTTTCCCTCATAATGGCTTAACTACTTGCTGTAAACGCACCGAACACTCTTCCTTCCCAAATGTGGGATATGTGTTCCTGTTGCTATAGACATCACTCCACTGTCCTCTGCAGAAAGCTTTATGCATTATAAAACAGAAAATAAATGCAGAGGCAGCTCCTCTGCTATGGCGGAGGAGCATCAACCCCCCCCCCCGCCAGCACCTTCAAAAACATGAAAAATAAAACAATAGTAAGAAGGGTTTAAAACCCATTTATAATTGTTTTATTTTTCTTCTGTGTGCCAAGTCTTGGGGCAGGGCCAGTGGGGGGGGTGAAATTATTGGAGATGGGGTGGTGGCACTGTTATCAGTGCGCATGACAGTTTGGCCGGCTGTCTCAGGCCAGCCAAACTGTTGTACGCACTGAAGCTCTCACCAACCCGAGCCGTGTTTCCAAGCTGGAGAGCCAGTCTTTCTGGGAGCGCAAATTCACAGTGCTCAGACGAATCCTGAAGCAGCTTCAGGATTGGTCGCAGGCAGTCTGAAAGCCTGTGCAGGTACTTTTTTTTTCTTTTTCTCCATTGCCCTTATACACACCCCAGCCCCGCCTCTTTTCCCTGACACAACAAAGAGCAGCTTGGGGAGAGCAGCAAGTGCAGGCCTAGTAAAAACTTAGCTGGGCAGCAGACCAGAATTACAAAGAAGAGGAGGACTCAGAGAGAGCAGGCCACGCGATCTGTGATGGCAGAAAAAGCAGCCAAATAACTAAAAGGAAAAAACTACATAATGCACTCAAAATTCAGAGACAAATTGGAAGGTTTGACATTATCTGACCCATAAAGCTTGAGTATACTATTTTGAATTGCACAGAACCAGCATTTAACAGAAAATATTGAAGTGATATTACTAATGCATGCATATGAGGGATTTTCATTTGCATTACCTGTGCATCTATGTTATGTTATATATTACGATAACTTGATATAGTGCAACGACTCAACCTCAAAGGGGCATCTGGGTGCTTGAATAGCAAATCAGGTAGGAACTAACCATTAAAAGAGCCAGGTCTTTTAATGAAGCTCGATCTCATCAGGCCAAATTAAATTTTATATTTGTACTGAGGGCCCGGTACTGCAGGAGCAGCAGCAATCCCTAATGTCCCTGAGTACTCCCCTAATGCAAGGAAGGTAACCCCCCTCCCATATTCATTGTGTCAATCTCTCAGCTGCCCCCAACTGAACCACTTTTACACTGTATAATACTGTCCCAGGAACTCATATGACTAGTCGCAATTGTGATTTTAATACTAAGCACCATGAAAGGGTCTTATTGTTGTTGGCCAAAGTGCTAATCTCTGCTAATTTGCAAGAATGAAACATTTGACATGAGAAGTTGATACAATGTTCACTCTGTCCAATTGTAGTAGCTTAAGAAAAGCCCTAGGTCAAGAAAGTTCAAAATTGTGTCAAAGCAGAGTTCGATGTTAGAGGGCTTCTCCATGTGTCTCCTCTGAAGAGTCATGCACGTTGCAAAAGCATCCTGAGATGTTTTGATCTTGAGACTTGAGCCATACATATCAGTTTGGAGAAAGGGGCATAGATGTGGATGTGCGCCCTAATTTCCACTTTTTTAAACATGTTATATGATTTGTTACCTGTTTAGATTACTATAAATAACTAGCTTTGTTGTTTGAAAGGCAAAGCCTCACTTCGATGGTTGGACAGTACAGTTTGCAGAACTACATGCAATCAAAGCAGGACGTGCTCAGAGGTGATTGCTCTTGGTGAATAGTATGCTCTTAAGCCCAACACTGATGTTTAAAAAGACTGGAGTAAGAGACATATTAATCCTCCAATCCACCAATGCTGATCAACTACAATGGGCCTCATTACGATGTCGGCCGGAGTTGCCTCCGACCGACACCGTCGCGGTCTCAGGTCCTGACACCGCAATTACAATGTGACCACACATGGTACAGTCACATATTCCCATTTCTCTATGGGAGCTTGTGCTATGGCTGTATACCGGCCATAGCACATGCTCCCATTGAGAAATGGGAGATTCTGTTAATCCTTGCACCGCGTGGCAGGCACCTCAAGTATCATGCCATACGGTGCAGGGATTAATGGGGGGCACCATAGGTGCCCCCTCGGCCCCCAACCGGAAGCCGCAGCGAGAAGGGGGTCCTGCTAGGGGCCCCCAAAGTCACTTTGACAAGCTTTCCATGTCGGATAGCCTGGCATGGAAAGCCTGTGGGAAACCGACATCGTAATCCCGACGGCGGAAATGCCATCCAATAGGGATTATGGGCTCCTTGAGCCCATCAGAATCCAGCCAGAATGACCATCCGGTTTCACTTCCAATTGGCTACATTGTAATTAGGTGGTCGGAAGTGAAACCGTAGATGTCAGTCGGAAAGCCAGGTTGGAGGCTTTCCGACCGTCATCCAAATAGGCCGCAATGCCATAGTTGCCTTTCCCAAAGCAATCTTATAGAAGATTCAATACATGAAGTGGCACACTGTTTGCCTTCCATCTTGTTATTAACCACACACCATACTAATTCGAACCAACATTCATTCTACTTGCATGCCTAAAAGAAAATCTCCTCATGTCCCACTAACCGTACCCAAGCAAACAACTCCCAAGGTTAAGGAGGTTGATAGGAATTCCTTTGTTAAATAGTATCAACAATTTGGCCAACCACACTCACAAGAAAAAAGTTGGGTGACTGCAAAAAGAACTGACAGACAATTTAATGAGAGTACCACTACTTTTAATATAGTCTATACTGGAAAGTGATAGACAAGGTACGGGGTGCCCTGCCCCGATCAAGGACATATATATGATGAGGTGACCTCACAACTTACATCAAAGATGCTGAGGTGCAGCAACAATATACTGCCAGCAAATGACGGTTATTCATAAATAAGGCAGTGAAGCAGATGTTATACATGGCTCAATACACTTATCTCAAAGAACAAACAGGGAAGAAAGCAATACACCACTGTCTCAAAGATAAGAGCAAAGCAGACCTCTCATCGCATACCTCCAAGTATAAATCATTGTTCTTTAGAAAGTGGGAGAGGGAAATAGGGAGAAAAAGAGAGAGCGCTTGAAGGGAGCACGAATGCTCAGACCTTCTCAGAAAATTAGTTTGAGCACACAGAGTGGATGATACACATTTGTGTCAATAGAAAGTGAAAAGAGACAGCCAAACGTCTTACAAGAAAGCGCAATTAAAAACTTAAAAATAAATGTTCTGGATGAAAATGGCACACCCTCATATCTGCCACTAATGTGTTAACACAACACACATGTGCTCACCTGTATAACTTACATTTGTTTATTCGTGCTTCTTGCAACAAAGCATTAATAGGTTTAGCTTCAATTGGAGGCCGAGTGTCACAATGCGTGGGAGGTGGGAAACGAATAAATACATGAAGCTCGGGGGAATTAGAGAAACAGTAGATGTACGGCGATTTGAATTGCTAATAGGAAGAACAAGCCAAGGTGCTGATCCTATGATAAAGTGAAGAAAGCATCATCCTGTCCTGACTCCATAAATGTTGGTGTGCCACTCGATCAGGGACAGACAGGCCTTTTATTCCACTGGGCATTTCCCCGATGGGTTGGAGCCTTGGAGGCCGGGTTTGAAAGCCCAGAGCTGCCCCTGGTGCAGCTATCACTTTCGCCATCAAGGGGGAGGTGTTAGGGGGACGCTTGCAGCAGGCCTTGGAGGCTTCAAGAGAGGAAAGTAGCGAGAAAGAGATCAGAAAGGGAGACGGGAGAGAACGAGAGGTAATGGATGGATGGAAAGAGAGAGGTTGCACAAGAGACGGCGGGAGTGCGGATTGTTTGAGTCAATCAGTAGTATTACCGGTGCAGATTTCTGGCTCTGGTGAAACTTTGTGAACAATATTTAAAGGAAAGATGTTGCAGGCCTGATGCATACCGGCACATAAATGCCAAGATAAAAGTTAAAGGTGAGATTCAAAGCTATATAAAATTCTGTCCATAAGCAAATCAAGCAGTGTTATCATTCATGTTTTTTTCTTTAAATATGTTTACTTACATTTATACTCATTATTAAGCTACCCTAGATTACTTCAGATTCCAAAAACACCATATAGCAGAACAAGATACAACAATAAATGTAGACATTGCATAATAAATGAATAGTAGGAAGTAGAAAGGTCATCTAAAGAGGGTGAGGAAAAGCTGGGGACTCTAAAGCTCCTTGATAGTAAACCTCTTGTGATATTTTCACTTCCCTCGTCAGAAAGACCAAGGTTAGAACCACTCCTCACTGTGGACCACAAGCCTTCATTCACTTAACAGAGAAGGCACCCACACTCCTACCCAGATCTCACAACCATTTTACTCAGTTTCCGCACAGCAAACATGCATTGAAATGCATTCACAATCCTCTCACTAGCACTCACATATCACCAACAGTAAATACCCTCCAACCTATTCTCATCAGCACACCCTATGCAATCCTTCATGCCTATTAGATCACATACATTATGACACAACGTAACCTTGTTGCACTCTTTATCCCAAAGTTATGGTATATACGCACATTCTTAGGGTCAAGACACCCATTTCATAGACCAAGACATTCATTTCAGGTAGCTGCCAATATTTATAAATACACTCCTCATCACCATACACACATCTCCTAGACTGCCTCATCCCTTAAGAGTCCAATATTAAATGTATCGGCTGCACACACACAATAAGATAAAGACTCCAGCAACACTTAAGATTTTCAAACTCCTCCCCTTTCAATTCCAGACCCCCACTTTGATGTGAAGATATATAGACCTCCGAAATCCACCAGATTGTGTGCAGTATGTCAAAGTTAGTCAAAGAGACATTCAAGTTCTGAGATTATTGAACTTCTTTGAGAGACATCTTTGACAGTCAAAATTCCATTACTACAACAACGCTGCTTTTAGATTACTACATTATGACATGGAGGATAACCCCCAATGTGCATTAAGAAACTGAATAATTCCTGAGGGGCTGGGGAGGTGAGTCAGGAGACATTCAATATGTTTGATGAAAATCAGCAATAATCTTCAGAATACATACTTGGGCTATGATTCTCAAAGCATGTAAAATGTACGTATTTGTATTTATATAGCAAAGAAATATCTGGAGGGCAATGGGGGCTTGGGAGGTGACACACGATTATGTACATCAAGTGGGGACTTACATCTTCAAATTAAACTATTATATTCCACAAATTTATATACAAGACATAAAGTGATCAAGGGACTGATTTACAAATTTGGCAGAAGGATTGCTCCATAACAAACATGGCTGATTTCTTATCCACCTTAATACAAGTGCCATAGGATACAATGCACTTATAAGAAGGCAGATGGGATATCCACCATGTTTGTGATGGAGTAATCCATCTGCTAAACTCTAAATTAGGGCCCAAGTGATTTGCCCAAAACCAAATAATTCCCATCAAGTATTGAGGTTGGGATTCAAACCCACGTGCTCTACCTCCAGAATCAGCACATTAGCCACTAGACCACACTTTCTATTCTGATTTGTGTTAGGTTTGCAAGAATAAACTGTATTGATGTATTCTCCCAATTTTTATTTCTGAGAATGCTCCTGGGGGCCTCTGTGAATACCATAAACATTTGAACTTTACTTAGAACATATAAAAAATCCTACAGGAGCAAATTTCTGAATATTCAACAGTGAGCTGTGTGAATCAGCCCCTATATGATCATATTAGAAAAACTGACAACTGGCCCTCTGCCATGGTGGCCACTTTTAACCAATGCTAGCTTTAAAACTATAGCACTTATAATTTTGGAATTAAAGCTTCTCTTCACCGTTGACAGCTTGGACCTTCAAGTCCCAGCATGCAGAATCCTCTTGAATTGAAACCCAAGCCTTGCTGAAAGTGGCCCTCATTACTTGTTACCAGTTAAAAATTGTCAATACTCAGCTTCTGGGAATGCCGCAATAATTACACAGAAAACAGTCAGCTTTTGTGTATATAAAACTTAGACTATTTCTTGAAATAATATTATGGTGCCCATGGAGCACAGTTTATATGAGGACTACAAGGACCTTAATGTTTGCGTTTAGAGTCTAAACTGGCTTTGTAGCAAATATTTTGTTGTCAATTGTTTAGTAGGTGGAGATCAATGATTTAGCGTCTGTATCAATATCTACTCATTATATAAAACTTAATACCAGTTGTTATATCATTTAGAAGATCATTTATAAGAAATTCAAATTTTGTTTGGTAAGTTAACTAATGGCAGGGAGCGACACTGATCTAAAGAGGTCACACAATGTGGTTGAGGTCGGAAAGTAAGGAAACAAAATCTTCTTTCTACTTGGCCCAGAGGTAACAATAGAGTCACTACAGCACATCCTCCACTATAAATATTGAGAATGAAGTTGTTCATAAGTTTTAATATTCTAGATCATGCTCATAAGCAGGTACGTTTTCAATGATTATTTTGGAATTCATTCCATGTAAAGTTTGTTTAAGCAAGTTAATAATCTGTTACAAATCTTGTAGACAAATGCAAATATAAAGAAAGAGGGTATTTACAAAATAGAACATTAAATTAATGAAAAAGAACGCACATAGTTTAAAAATACTTAACATAATGGTTTACCCACATGAAAACATAAACAATATTTACAATTTAAACGTTTTACCAGGAGATTTTTAGGAAATATATTTAATTTTAAAAAAATCAACTTTTACACAAATTAATTGAATCTTCATTATAAATTAGATCAAGCATTTAAAACAATAGAAAACACGCTAATAAACATTTATTAATCTAAAACGTCCACAAAAATAGCATACCATTCTGAATAAAGTTTCAAATAAAATAAATATTTAAATATATCTAAACACATTACTACTCAATCAAACATTTCAATTTTATAAACCACCCATCAATAACCTAAACGAACATATTCATTAAAAAGGAAAAGAAAAATAATCAAAACGAAAGATATTGAAAAGCATATTAGAATACACAACTCTACAAACGTTTTAGAAAACAATTGGGGATGGGGAGAAAATTGACTATTCTTTCTCAAGCCCAGCAGAAATTCGGGAAAGTGCATATCTCAGAGGGGGAAGGGTGCAGATTTACTATTCTGACTTCAGGCCTAATAACATTCGGGAAATTGCATTTATTTGGGGTGGTGAGTTTTCATCTTTCTATTCTAAATCCTTTCACACAAACAGTGGAGAAAGTGCACATATTAGGGGAATAAAAATTACTAGTCTAACTGCAGTCTAAAGTTTGAGAAAGTGCATATATTTGGAAGGCGGGTCAGATTTACTGTTCTGGCTCCAGCACAACATAAATTGGGGATGGTGCATATATTTGGTAGGTGGGTTATATATTTTTCCAACTCGAGCCATACTAACATCATGGAAAGTGTATAAATTTGGATGGGGGAGGTAGATTTACTCTTCTAACTCCCATCACACAGTACTTGAGGAAACTACATATATTGAGGGGGAGGGCAGATATAATATTCTAACTCCAATCCCACAAACAGTGGAGAAAGTGCATAGATTTGGGATGATTGAATTACTGTTCTAGCTTTGATTATTAAAATCAGGGGAAAATATAGATATTCGGAATGAGAAGCTCTGATTCAATGCCTAAACTCTAAGTAAGTAAAATGTATATGATATTAAAATTTAACTAACTACCCAGTTAAAAATCATCATTTTTTAATTATTTTAAGTACATTTAAATTATTAAAATATAATGATGTAATACTAAATTGCAATTATATTTTTATGAAAAGTAAATATTGTTTTATAAAAATATTTTCAAATATGCATTTTTTTGTTTTAAGACTGTAAAAAATGAAAGCATAAATAATGTCAGCTTAATTTTCTTTTAAATTAACATATAAAATCAAAATAAAATAATTCATTTTTACATATATTAAATTACACCGTCAAACCCAATTTTTTTCTCATAATGAAAATTCTCACAATAATATTATTAATATAATATTGGATTATCAGCACCTATATCCTACAACATACACATACACTAATATTCAAAAAAATAACAAACTTCCACCTAAATTCCACTCAAAATAGGGAACCTTTTTCATATTTTTTCAAAATATAAACTAGGAATAACTGAGTCACAACATGTTTTCAAATAGTTCATATTTTACTTTTTAATTATTAAATAAGATAATTAATTTAAATAAATCAATGATGTAAAATGTTTAATTTCAAATGAAATAATATAGTAATAGAACACAACCTTCACAATCCCCACTAAACCCCACAACATGAAAAAGCATATAATATTATTACAAAATAAACATATAAAACAGTTCAAATTAAATTAATAACATAATTAAACAAAAATTGTATATAAAATGAATTTTTCATTAAGCACTACCCACACAACCCCAATACAAAAATGAATTTGTAAACCTAGATAATATTTAGAAAATAAAGGAAGATATAATTACCCTTAATAATCTGTACCATGACATTTTACCATTGATTAAATTTTACTTTGGTGAAAAATATTTTGAAGTTGGCATTCAGAAGCCATGCTATTAGAGTGGCTATGGCTGTTTCCAGAAGAAAAAAGGGAGAAGGTTGTTAGTGCATTGGCATAATGCGATCAAAGATTTTGATCTGGGACAGCAGTGCGGCTGACAGATATGGCACGAGGAGGCAGAATTAGGGGTGTGTGAAGTTTCTGTTTTGCTTGTGGAGCTCCTAAATATTTGCCCACTCGTGGTGCGTGCAATACCTAAACACTCACGTAGTTTTCACTTGGGAGCATCAGTTGGCTCTGGTAACTCAGAAGCATTTTGTATACAAGTATGTACCTTGCATAGGTTTTTGTCATGAGTGTTCTGAATTTGTGCTTCATTGGGAGCTCACTAGCATTTTTTATGCAATAATTTGATTTGTCCTGCTCGTCCTCTACAACTGACTTTTGGAACCCACAGTGATTTGCCTGATTGCATGCCTGCTTAACTTTTCTCATGAGTAACGTAATTTTGCAAAAAACTCCTTATTTTCATTCAGCTTGACTCAAACTTTGTGACCATTGCATATTATTTTTCATAGGTTTTTTTAAATACCAAAGGCTTGCAAGAAATAATCTTAGTAGCTGCACAGACTCTTGAGCAGAGTGATTGGGCTACTGCTCATGCAGGGTGTGCCATGATAGAAAAAAACAGAATTAAGGTATACTGGGGCCAAAAAGTGACAGACTGAAAACAGTCTGCAAGGTAGTGATATTAGGAGCTAATAATGTATAAACTACTTAGAATGTAAGCCCCATAAAGGATTCTCAACATGCTAATGAAAAAGACAATACTTACCAACTGGGTGCATCCATAATCAGTTACCTGAGCAGAGCCAGGTTACCACCAAGGCCTTGCAGTCAGCAGTTCACAACAAACTCTACGGATAGTAACCCTAAATCCTACCTCCATCATACCTGCCAGTTTTCATTATTTTATAGATTAGTTTTTGGTAGTTCATATCAGGCTGATATAGCTCCAAGGCCAGTTGAAAGCTTTATAGTCCAATGTTTTATTGCAGCAGGAGTGTCTCAAACACAATGTGGTGTCAAGAACATTAATGTTTTTCTATGAGTGTACACACGTGTGGGATGTAATTGGAAGGACATCACAGAAACAAGGATAATATTTGGAGGTGGTGGGAGTATATGATGCACCCAGACCTTAGCTTGTGCTAAACGTGTTCTACCTATTAGCAATTGCAGCTGTTCATTGTCATAGAAACTGCAGACAGAAGGTGCACCTGAAGCAGCTGGTTAAATGAGAATGTCTTGGACTTGTCACTTCATATATCCAAAAATCAATGTGTGCACAAATGTAGCTGAAATGTCTGAAAAATAACAGATCTATTTATGACAGATTTATCAAATACACAAAATACACCTTGAAGATGTACAGTCTTGTCAATTTTGTGTGAATACCCTTTGGCAAACCTTTAATAACCAATCGGGTAAAATTACACTGTAACCCAAATGTAAATCCGTAAAATATTTAAATAATTAAGTTAGTGTTTTATATAGGAATTGGTTTAACTTGAGTAATTTGCTCTGTACTAGTTACACAAAATTATGTGAGAGTGTGTGGAATTACGTGAAAGACAGTAACCCTGCGTTTAGCTCGATTTTCAAATTGGAAAATGTACCCTCACATCCAAAATTAACCAGAAGTAGCTTTTTATGGTAATAAAATAGCGCTAAGTGCAACAGAACACAAACAGCAGCAGCCAGCATCCACCCATGCTTTGTTCCTGTGCTCTTGCAATAGGCATTTTTGCCTCAAATTACTTTAAATTATGCAATCATGTAATTTTCGGTAATTTGACATAACAAGAGTGATGCAAAATTACTGAAACTACTCCAATTGCTCTGGAGTAACTAAAATTCCCCAGGTCTTGTTTTAAAATGTGCTAATGCAGCACATGCCAATACAAAGAGGTAATAAGGTTGCAAAACTATGTGGCTATCAGTTGAAGACAAAGGTAGCAATATTGCACTGATGGGGCAGAATCTGCTGTGATGCTGGCTAAAAAACTCAACACGGGTCTTCTAAGACTTCTTAACTTCTTGGCTTCTCAACCTTCCCCTCCTGATTCTAAGCCCTTTTTGGGATGTTTGTGGCACTTAAACCTTCATAACTTTTTTACACAAAATATATCCATGCCAAATGTATGTCCTTTATTTCCAAGATCCTAGGGATTCCAAAGGTACCCAAGGTTTGTAGACTCTACAGGAGGGAACTGAGAAAATAGCCAGCATAAAGCTTCTGTTGATGAAAGCATATATATTTTAATGAAATATTAATGAAAGGTTTGGTTTGCTATGATCACCATCTTCCCAGCTTTTATGAACAATCCAATTTGTGTCACAAAACCACATTTTTAACAAGCGTTTTTGCATTTTTTTTACAGTTTGGCAATTTTTCCTGAATTTTTGTGGTTTGAACCAACCCATGGCTGATCCTGAAAGCTATACATTTCTGAAAAGTATGTAGATCTCTCAAGGTTTTTCCAAAGACACAAATTGTTGCAATAAAAAAAATATAAAAATGACTAGGAAAATGTAGCCACTGTGACAACATTTTCATCTGTAATTTTTGGTCATGATGATCAAATTGCAAAAGCAATATACCATTTCATCTATTATACCCTTCTGGCTGTGGGCATATTTAGGGTTTGTAGGTTATCCAAAAATGTGATACGCAGAGGCAATAACCGAGTGGCATCTTATCATCATTTTGCATTGTGTGCCGACTATACAGCAATTCATATGGCAAAATACAACGAACGAAAAATGGGTATGAAGGAAACTTATGTAGTTCGGAAATCTACACAAAATACTAAGGGGCCGATTCCGATTTGTGTCGGTAATTTCTCCGACCGAGCCGGCCTCGGAGAGATTTCCGACCGAATCGGACCCGTGCAGTCCGACCGAACGAGTCCGATGCATTCGTATGCCACCGGACACGAGTCGGTCGGACTCCCATTGAACTCAATGGGAGCCGGTCGTACAACGCGTACGCGGGCTCCCATTGCCTCAATGGGTGCGAGGCAGACAAGGGCGCCCCTACAGCGAGTACGCCGCGGAGCGCCGCGGCGTACACGCACAGGTAGGGGGACCCATGGGTCCCCCTGTGTGCGCCTCGCACGGGTTCGCGTACAGGGGGTCCGACACGGACCCCCAAAGTACGGCTCCGACAGCGAGTTCGAGTCGGACGGCGCGAGTCGGTCGGAGCGGTCGAGGTGCGCATCGTACTTACCCGGCCGGAAAACGTCTCCATTGCGCGGTGCGAATCGGGTCCGAGCGAGTCGGTCGGAGCGGTACGATCCGGGTACCAGTCGGTCGGAGCGGTCGGGTCGCCCGGACGAGTCGGTCGGCGAATACGCATCGTACTCGCTCGCCCGGACGCGCGTACGACTCGGTCGGAAAATAGGGCTCCGGATCGGATCCGGTAAAACCGAATCCGATTCGGAGCACTACCGGCCGAGATCGGAATCGGCCCCTCAGTCTAGGAACAGTGGTTATTTGTTCACCTCTGGTAACCCATTCTATCATGCGATTCCAATGGAATTTTGCAAAATGTCCTCTTTCTTGCACATTGGCATACATTTAGAAGCCACAAATGCAGAGAAATTCAATTGGTAATAACAAATGTTTTACTATTTTGTTTTCCCGGGCCGCTTCCTGGGAAGCTGTTGTTCACGCTCTATAAACTGTGTTTTATTCATTCATCATCCCACATAACTCCTGATAAAACTTGTATTCCACTTGCATGGCTGGCCTAGCGCCTGCTACAAGAAACAGCCCACACGCAACCTGGAAACATCACATTTCACCCAGCAAAATCAAAACTTTTTTCACTTGGGTAGCTGCAGAATTTGGAACCTAACACAGCCGCATACCAGAGAAACCTTCTAAATGAATGCATTTCTGAAAACTGGAGATCCAGAGGAGTCCAGGGTGGTGTGACTAGTGCAGACCCCACAATTGTATTTTGCCCAGAAGACCTTAGAAACCTCACACTTTGTCCAAAATAACCCATTTTCCTCACACTTATGAAAGAAAATTCCAGAAGATGTGGGGATCCACAAATTTCCTACAACCCAATGTATCCACACTTACTATGATAAAAATGGTATCCTACTTGTGTGACTGGACTTAGCGCCCGCAACCTAAAATGCTCCAAAACATGACATGGAGACATGAAAAAATCAGAAAGCAAAATGTCCTGATTTTGCGACCTGGATAATTAGGGATTTTGGGCTTTTACTCGCCCATCACCCAGGGAAGCCTACCAAATCCAGACATTTCTGAAAGCTAAATACAGAGGGGAGTTCAGGATGATGTGGCTTGCATGGATCCTACAAAGCTGTTTTATCCAGAAGACCTTGAAAATATCAAACTTTGGCTGAAAACACACATTTTCCACATAGGTCTCTAAGAGAAAGTTCTGAAATCTGTGGAGAGTCACAAATGTCTTACCACCAGGTATTCCCATACATCTCCTGATGAAAATGGTACCACACTTGTGTGGGCTAACCTACTGCCAGTGACAGGAAAGACCCCAAAACTCAACCAGGACAGATCAAAAGCAACACTTTTTTCGCATTGAGGGTAGCTGTGGATTTGGGTTGGAGTTGGCCTTCATTCTGGGAAACCTATCAAACCCAGACACTGTGAAACCTAGTCACATGGTGGGGAGTCCAGGGTCATGTGCTTTGTGTGGATCACATGATGTTGTCATACCCAGAAACCTTTGCATACCTCAATCTTTGGCTAACACGTGCATTTTCCGGACATTTCTGTGAGGGAAACTTCCAGAGTCTGCAAGAATCCACACATCCCTAACACCAGGTGTTTCCACAAGTCTCCATAAAATAGGGTACCACACTGGTGTGGGTGGGCCCAGCACCTGCAAGAGCAACAGATGAAACCAGGGACAAAGGGAACCCTCACTCTTTCCCCCATTTGGGATAGGGGCCTAATCCCTGGTGTCTACTTGGCGTGCCACTCAATCACATCCCACTGTGATCATCCACCACTTTTCAGGCCAAGCGAAGAATCACTAGAAAGCGGAATGATTGATCTGCCTCTTTCTGCAGAGCCACCCCAAATTTTTGTTGGCCATAGAACCCTGTGCACTTTACTCCTGCTAACCAGTGGTGCATTGCTTGTGCTCTTCCATGGTAAATTTGGTATATACCGGATTGGTACTTTTAATTCACTTTTAGGTACTACATATACCCAGGGCCTGTAAATTAAATGCTTCATGTGGGCTGCAGCACTCATTGTGTCACCCACTAAAGTAGCACTGTAAAACAAGTGCAGGTTTAAACAGCAATTTCGACCTTGCTAAGTTACCCTTTTGCCAGGCCTAAACCTTCCTTCTTAAAGCTTATGTCACCTCTAAGTAGGCCCTAACATCTCATAGGCCAGATTGCCTGGTAATTAAAAAGTAGAACATTTCTATTTCATGTTTTACATGTCCTATCCCCAAAGTCATTTTTCCATGTAGCAGGGCTAGCTCTTCCATAGACTAACACTTGTTTAACTTAATACATTTATTAAGTGCTAATTTTAGCTTGGTAGCAGTTACAGATACATTCCTTCCACTCATTTAATCATAATATAAAATACCCTTTGGTGGCAACATTGGATTTTAAATTATTATTTTAGAAAAGAAATTTTAGAAATTTGGCATTTTCCAGTCTAAACCAAATGTGCCTTTTCTTCCAGGGTCACATGGTTGCTAATGGCTTTCCTGTGGTGTGCTGTGTATTCCTCCCAGACAGGGAGCAAAAGGGCCTTGGGTGTGGGGAAGGGTGTTCCTCTCCTGAGCAGGTTGGCCGGGGGCATTGTACCGAGTGTCTTCCTGTGCTTTAAAAGGTAGGCTGAGTGCTGTACCCAGCACCTTCCTGACTTCAGAAGTTGCCTGCCCTGTCCCTGGCAAATGCACCTCACACTGCCTGTCTATTGTTTCACTAGCTAGGGTGGAACCACACTCAGGGGAAAAGGAAGAACTAACCAGAACCAGTTTTAAGGTTGGACAAAATGGTGACGCACACGCACAGGCTAGCACCGGGTATAGAAGCAGCATCCACAGAACCTGAAATCAGAACATTCCTGGACCTGAGAACATTCAAAAGAAGGACTGCCCTTCTGCCTGAAGAAGGAACAATGGACCTGACCCAGTTCCCTCCCCTGGCCTCTGTGGGAGTGAGTTCTGATCCCCATAAGCTGTCCAGGACGTGAACCCTTGGCTGGATTCAGAGTGTACTCATCTATGCTGAAATAAAGGTTTAATCAGACGCAACACAGTGCGGCGCAGAACAACGCAAGGCCTCGTATCGCAGCTCCTTGCACTATCCAGCTCCAGTCCTGGGTAGTGTGACAATCCTGCAACTGACGAGATGATGTCAGTTGCAGGACTGTCACACCCCCACCTGGGCTGGAGCAGGAGAGTCTCTCACTCCAATGAGGAAGGTGTAACTAGGGAAAGGGTCAACTGAGCAGCACAGAACAGCTACTGCTCTGGTTCCAGGTGCTTTGAAGTGACCTCCATGTCAACAGTGCCTGGTTGTGAGTGGTATTGATGGAGCATTCACATCAATGGCACCCAAGGGGTTAAACATTAGAAACATGGACATCAATTAGAATTAGATGGGAGTGGTAGCTGCTTCTTCATGCTTGTCCTTTAGTGGGAGAGCATCTAAGTAGGAATTCCAGTTTGGGAATTTCAAAACGGCATCTTTCTTTCATGTGATCTGTTATGTGTATGTGCCCCATATACTTCTTGTCACATGGACAATAGAACCCTCTCTTTCTTGGGGCTTAACAATCTACAACAGGGGTGCATCCTGTGTATTGTCATCTGTCCTTTCTTTTAATTCCTGAATAAATGTTTGTAGCACTCACTCCCCCACTTAATTTTTCATTCGGACATGTGGTGATACAAAGGTAGGAAGGAAAGGTCTGAGTTTGGGTGTAGACTTTCACCTCAAGAAACCTTAAATTGGGAGCTCAGACAATTTACTAACAGGAGCTAAGAAACAGGAAAGGACAGTTGACAATACACAGGGTTATCCCCACTACATGATGGGGGATCCCCATGATGACGAATGCCACACTATGTTGGTGACAGCTTTACCACTGATGTGACACAGAAGAAATACACATCACAGGTCATATGTGACAAAGAGGTGGCCCTTAACTCCTAAGATTGCCAAACCTACTTGTATATTCATGGAAAACTCAGGAAGGATGTGTGATACAATTCTTCCCTCACTCCATTTATTAGGCAGATTGTCCTTCAGTGCCTTTGACTCCGTTGAATTGAGGGATCATTGAGGCAGCAGCAGGAGGACAATTTGAACAGGGTTCACCTAATACTGTTCACATTCAGGGGTCGATTCCGATTCGGGCCGGAAAAAGCACCGACCGACTCGGATCCGGAAATAATACCGACCGACACGTACCCGTGGCGCCCGACACGCCAAGTACGATGCAAGGCGTGAAAAATCCGACCGACACGTACCGAAACCAAGTCGACCGACCGAGCCGCACGGAAAACAGCAATCCGGCCGGAAAAACACGCAAATCCAACCGACCGACACGCACCCGGAACAAATCCGACCGAAACGTACACGCGAACTCCAAACCGCAAAGTACGATGCAAGGCACGAAAACCACGAGCGAGTCGGACGGAGGACAAGCCGTACGACCGACACGCATACAAAACCGAGCCGAAGCAACACAAAACACCGCGACCGACGCGTACGCAGCATAGAAAACTGCACAAACACAGCGCGAACGAAACGGAGAACACCGTACTGAGACAAATGCAGGGTCCGACTCGGTCACAAGAACGTTCCCAACATACACAAACAGCACAAAGGAAAAATCACCCAAAAAAGGCCAAACAAGCAATTACCAAGCCAATAAATACTGGGGGGTGGGGACAGAGAACAAAGACACACCCACAACTCCACCTATATAAAGGACACAAATCACAACCATGAGCCTTTGCAAATGCCATTCCACTGCCAGCACCCAAGAGAAAGCAACCACACACCCCCAGCTCATCCCTCACACAAGCCACACACCATCAGCACACCAACAAATACCTACCTCACATACACCCAGCAAAACACACACTCACACACCCTCACCTGCACACCAACACACACATCACTCACCATCACCACCCATCACCATGCCCCCCAAGAAGAATCCCAAGTTCCTAGATAGTGAATTGGAAGTCATGGTAGACGAGATCCTCAGGGTGGAGCCACAGTTGTTTGGCACACTGGTCCAACAGACCCCCATCTCCCAGAAAACCAAGATGTGGGAGAGGATCATCAACAGGGTGAACGCACAATCACCATGTCGGCGCACAAAGAGCGACATCCAGAACAGGTGGTATGACGTGCGCAGGAGGGTACGGGACATGCTGAAGAAAGACTACATCAACAGCCAATACACCGGCAGTGGCCCTCCTGCCAAGCCAATATACCTCAGGCCCTGGGAGGAGAAGGTGCAGGCCATCCTTCCGCCAGTGAGCGTATATGGACTAGAGGACATCCCAGAGCCTGGTGAGTACACAACAAATGTACACAATATACTGCCACAAAACACACACATCACTGTCAAGGGAGAGTCAAACCATGCACTCATAGCAATTACACAGCAACCAGAACAGAATCATCCCAAAATGTGTATGTCAGTCAGATAAACACAACACATGCCATCAAAAAAGTCACATCCAACTGTGCCAACACATGTACAAACACAACTACAACTACAGCTAGGCAGTGGCCCAAATAGAACTAACAAACACATCCACACATGTAGCCACCACAACAACACCAACACACAGTGAAGACCACTCAAAGGAAGGAATTCTGTGTATGCTGGCCAAGTCAGTGTAGCCAATAGCATCATGGGAGTCGCAGTCACACATATTGCCCCCCACAACTGTCCCATCAACACCACCCTGAACCATGCTCACATCACAGGGAGTGGAGAAGGACTCACAAGATGGCTGACACTGGCAACTGCTGTGGGGAGCACAAGGCCCTGCTGCCAACTGTGCACCAACAAACAGCAGGACACCACTGACTGACATCCTGAGAGACAACTTACACTCCCTGCAATGCAAGCACGTTCCATGGTGGGATATCTGGCTAGCTGGGTGGGAAGGGGGACTTGCAGCACTGACCATAGTCACAAGCACCTCCCCTCACACACACCCCAACACAAACTCCACAGAACCCACCTGGTAGAATGCAATGCCTCACATCCCAACTCAAGATCCCACAAAGAACCACCACCCTGGGTTATGTTGTGTGAAGCACAGGGACACTCTTGGGACTGTTAGCCAAACAACTGCCAGGACAACACTCCCAGCCATCCTGTCAGCACAGCCAGCCCACCCCACAGGAAAGCAGAGTCAAAAGGAAGGAAGCATGGGCATGCTGGGAAGGGGGTGGAGGCAATAGCATGATGGGAGTCGTAGTCACTGATATTGGTCACCCCCACAACTGTCCCATCAACACCACCCTGAACCATGCTCACATCACAGGAAGTGGAGAAGGACTCACAAGATGGCTGACACTGGCTACTGCTGTGGGGAGCACAAGGCCCTGCTGGCAACTGTGCACCAACAAACAGCACAACACCACTGCCTGACATCCTGAGAGACAACTTACACTCCCTGCAATGCAAGCACGTTCCATGGTGGGATATCTGGCTAGCTGGGTGGGAAGGGGGACTTGCAGCACTGACCATAGTCACAAGCACCTCCCCTCACACACACCCCAACACAAACTCCACAGAACCCACCTGGTAGAATGCAATGCCTCACATCCCAACTCAAGATCCCACAAAGAACCACCACCCTGGGTTAGGTTGTGTGAAGCACAGGGACACTCTTGGGACTGTTAGCCAAACAACTGCCAGGACAACACTCCCAGCCATCCTGTCAGCACAGCCAGCCCACCCCACAGGAAAGCAGAGTCAAAGGAAGGAAGCATGGGCATGCTGGGAAGGGGGTGGAGGCAATAGCATGATGGGAGTCGTAGTCACTGATATTGGTCACCCCCACAACTGTCCCATCAACACCACCCTGAACCATGCTCACATCACAGGAAGTGGAGAAGGACTCACAAGATGGCTGACACTGGCTACTGCTGTGGGGAGCACAAGGCCCTGCTGCCAACTGTGCACCAACAAAGAGCAGGACACCACTGACTGACATCCTGAGAGACAACTTCCACTCCCTGCAACGCAAGCACGTTCCATGGTGGGATAACTGACTGGCTGGGTGGGTGTGAAGGAGGGCCGGCTGTCAACCAAACACAACCAATGCAGACCATGTTCACACCCCAGAAAATACATAGAAATGCCCAAATAATGCAGGACAATGTGCCACACCAATATCAACCCCTAACTGTGACGACTTGGGACAATGCAATGTACAGGCCCGCACCCAGAGGCACAGTCACAACTGCCATGTGTGTCAACCATTGATGCCTGCAGAAACATAACATACATTGTTTGTGTCTCCCAAAAACAGGTGATGATGGGGACACAGCAGCAGACGCTGAGGAGTCCCAGTCCCAGGCTCAAGAGGATGCGGAGCTCACTGGCGTCGTACAGCCTCTGTCCTCCTCGGACGATGAAGACCAACCTGGCACATCCGGTGCAAGTCAACATGCAGCACCAGCAGGACCACCAGCTGCAGCACCAGCAGGACCACCAGCTGCAGCACCAGCAGGACCACCAGCTGCACCCCTGCACCCACCCCTCCAACGACAGTCACCACAAATACCATCCCTGCCGACATGGTCAGAACAAGGAGCAACTCCAGCACAGGGACCCTGGACCAACCTGGGGCCATGGACACCACCACCACCACCAACCCCCAAGGTGGACCAGGGTTATCTGTGCGTGCCACTGCACACACTGCACATGTCAGCAGGGGTGGTGGGAGGGGTGGGAGACAGAGGTCGCTGCTTGCAGACGTTGCTGGTGTGCATGATGACCCACAACTGGTACGCATAGCTGATGCGTACCAGTCCAGCACCGGAGACCTCAGCCAGGTAGTGGGGCTCCTCAGAGACATGAAACAGCAGCAGGCTGCCCATCATGCCTGCTTGGACTCCCACATGTCCCACGTGGAGTCACACATGTCCCGCGTGGACTCACACATGTCCCGCGTGGAGTCCAAGTGGGATGCACTGCATGAGATGACGGCGGTGCACAGGGACAGCAACGAGTCCACACCTCCCTGTGTGCCAACAACATCTGGTGCCGAACAAACTGCAACGGACACAGGGAGAGAGGAGGACTCTGGCGGAGAGTCCCCTGCACCGCAGCAGCCTGTACTTGAGGGGCCCCCCCCAAGAAGAGGGGTCGTCCGAGGAGGGAAAAGTGAGAGGCCGATGGCCAAGCGCAACTCCCAGGAAGCCTGAACCTGTTCTGGATGTTCGCCTTTGTGCACAGACTGTTCACCCTGTTGACGGCAACACTACTCCCACACATTGCATAGGGAGTACAAGTTGGACCAATGTGTCAGACAACTGTGGCCCCGATACTGGGGATCCTGTCTACCAGGACTTTCAATTCACCTAGGAACTTCGGATAGCAAGATTTATGTACACCACTACCCATCCTATGCACTATTAACACAAATGTATCACAATAAACACACTAATACACCATACTTGCCTCTGTCGTGATTCCAACGTGGGTGCAGTTATGGGGATGATGAACTGCAAAATTACACTGTGTATGCGAACTGCAACAGCAAGGACAACACAGGCATGTGAGTAAAGGCAACGTGACACATATGAGGGAGACACACCACCAGGGCTACACAACACATACACACCTAGGCCATCTGACTCATTGCCTACACTGATGTTGCCAGGGAAGACGGTGCAATGCACAGACACCACACCCATTCCCAGTTGTAGTCAAGTAGCCCACAGGTGCAGTAAGCAAATGGCACTCAAATGTGTGACCACAGACAACGCACATCACAAAGTGAAGCACAGGTTTATTACACAGTTGCAACATGTCGTAACCACTACAGATGCAAGGTAATCCCACCTGGCAGCGGGCACACAGTCAACAACTCTAGACGGAAGGAAGTCCATGGGTGTGGCGCACATCACCTGTAGGGACACAACAGCTACCACCCTGGATGTGCAATCACGTCGTCGTTGGACACAGTTGACCAAACGAATCTGAAAGTACCCTGTGAAGGACAGAAATGACACACAGTCAAAAGCAATGGAGTACAGGACAGAACAGCAAAACTCATGCACAATACATGTTACAAGATACCCACCCAGAACCAAGTTAGCATGTCAACACTGTTGGGGAGTACAGCCCACCTGTTAGCACACATCGCAACACACATCCAGTCAAGTAGCCCATGGACACACTGCAACAGCACCAGAGCACCACCTACACATCATGCCAACTCACATCATTGACATGACACCTCAGGATACTCACATTCAGCTAAAGAAATTGGTGATGAGCTGTGTGCGGACATCACCATCATCATCATCATCATCATCATCATCATCATCATCGTCACTGGCATCGTGGTCCAGGCCAGGATCCTCCACAGGTGGCGGATGTTGGTCATTGTCATCCTGGATGAGAGGCAACTCCTTCCGCACTGCCAGGTTGTGGAGCATGCAGCAGACGATGATAATCTTGCACACTTTCGCAGGGGCATATGGGAGGGACCCTCCGGTCTTGTCCAGGCAGCGGAAGCGGCTCTTCAGGAGACCAAATGTCCGCTCAATCACTCTCCTGGTCCGACCATGTGCCTCATTGTAGCACATCTGGGCTGGTGTCACAGGGTTCCTGAGGGGTGTCAGCAACCACGGCATGTTGGGGTATCCCGAGTCACCTACGGACAGACAAGTGCACATTAGCTGACTTGGAAAAGTGGGCGGAATACTACAGATCAGATCACACACAATGGCACAAAGTCAGTACACACCGACAAGCCAGGCACGCTGGTTCTGCATCTGTGCCATCATCCTGGGGATGCGACTACTCCTCATCACAAAGGCATCGTGTGCTGAACCAGGGAAACGGGCACACACGTGTGTGATGGTCATGTCTGCAAGACACACCACCAGTGCATTGACCGAGTGGTAGTGCTTGCGGTTCCTGTAGGCCTGCTCCTGGGCCTGTGGTGGTACCAAAGCCACATGTGTCCCATCAATGGAGCCAATGACATGCGGCATCCTCCTAAGGGCATAAAAGTCACTCTTCACGTCAGTGAGTCGTCGCAGTCTAGGGAAATAGATGTACCGGTTCAGGAATAGCAGCATTGCCGCCAAAACATCGCGGAGCACACGGCTCAACATGGTCTGTGACATCCCACCAGCAGTCGCCACAGTATGTTGGAAGGTACCGGTGGCAAAGAAGTATAGGGCTGCCATCACCTTCACCTTGGGGGTCAGCGCTGTAGGATACGGCCGGCCAGGCTGCAAATGTGGGGACAACTGCACTGCCAAATCCTCAATCAGCTGCCTGGTGAAGCGGTACCGTCGGATGCTGTCCCGTTCCACCATCGTTGCCAGGTCTGGGAATGGTCGATGGACAGCAGGAACCCTGCAGTGCAGAGGAGAAGTAAGCAAGATTGTCAGTCACCCCACATATGCGGCATTGAACACACTCAAGATCCCAACATACATCATTATGAGGCACAACTACATGAAGTGTGCAGTTCCGGAAGGACATGTATGGTACATACATGGCCAACATCTGTCAACACGGTCCAACAGGTGGCATCAATTAGTCCCAGGTTGGCCCATTGGATATCATGAGGCCGTGTCACAGTTCACATCTCCTGCTGCCGTGTCACAATAACCCCCCACAGTGACATGTGAGGACAGATGTGCCCCAGGCACCACAGCTCAATGACAGGTACATTCCCAGGGACCCTGTATTGCCACATGGACACTGGCATTACATGGAGTATCATGTATACACCACAGCAAAACAACCATGACCCCCACAGGTAGTGGCCCCACTTGCCACGGGAGGACAGACAGGGACGTCTGTGACACACACACGCACAACATCAAAGTCCATGCACACACAACCTGGATGTGGAGACTGTCTCCCATTGTGCACATGAAATCAGAGACATTGTAAATTCTACATGCACAAAGACTGTGGAGGACCATCACTATTGTGCCACTGGGACACCCTGGCTCAAACATACCGTCCCACATGGGACTCACGGGGTATGTGACATGACATACACATACACCACCGTGAAATGTGACCATGGCACATGCACAGATATGAACAGTTGCACATCACAGTGGTCATGCACACGTAACACCCAGGATCCTGTCCCCATGAACACGTGCACAGCCTGGGGGTGGCTGCCCACAGGTGACACCCACAGGACAACATGTACACCAACATACACACAATAGGAAATGCAGCCTTACATGCCTTATGATAAAGTTTGGACAGGCTGTCCCTCACTGCCTGGGAGCTATCTGTGGCTGGCATATGTCCATCTGAGACAGGCATGCTGACATATGCCAGTCACATGTACAGTGATGCGTTGTACTGCAATGGACCAATCGGTGCCTCCGGCCGGCCCATTGCATTCAATGTGTGCGGGTACGCGTTGTACCCCTGTGCGCGTTGTACTGCAATGGACCGATCGGTGCCTCCGGCCGGCCCATTGCATTCAATGTGTGCGGGTACGCGTTGTACCCCTGTGCGCGTTGTACTGCAATGGACCGATCGGTGCCTCCGGCCGGCCCATTGCATTCAATGTGTGTGGGTACGCGTTGTACCCCTGTGCGCGTTGTACTGCAATGGACCGATCGGTGCCTCCGGCCGGCCCATTGCATTCAATGTGTGCGGGTACGTGTTGTACCCCTGTACGCGTTGTAACCCTGTACGCGTTGTACCGCAATGGACCGATCGGTGCCTCCGGCCGGCCCATTGCATTCAATGTGTGCGGGTACGCGTTGTACCCCTGTGTGCGTTGTACTGCAATGGACCGATCGGTGCCTCCGGCCGGCCCATTGCATTCAATGTGTGCGGGTACGCGTTGTACCCCTGTGCGCGTTGAACTGCAATGGACCGATCGGTGCCTCCGGCCAGCCCATTGCATTCAATGTGTGCGGGTACAGCGTTGTACCCCTGTGCGCGTTGTACTGCAATGGACCGATCGGTGCCTCCGGCCGGCCCATTGCATTCAATGTGTGCGGGTACACGTTGTACCCCTGTGCGCGTTGTACTGCAATGGACCGATCGGTGCCTCCGGCCGGCCCATTGCATTCAATGTGTGCGGGTACGCGTTGTACTCCTGTGCGCGTTGTACTGCAATGGACCGATCAGTGCCTCCGGCCGGCCCATTGCATTAAATGTGTGCGGGTACGCATTGTACCCTGTGCAGCGTTGTACTGCAATGGACCGACCGGTGCCTCCGGCCGGCCCATTGCATTCAATGTGTGCGGGTACGCGTTGTACCCCTGTGCGCGTTGTACTGCAATGGACCGATCAGTGCCTCCGGCCGGCCCATTGCATTCAATGTGTGCGGGTACGCATTGTACCCCTGTGCGCGTTGTACTGCAATGGACCGATCGGTGCCTCCGGCCGGCCCATTGCATTCAATGTGTGCGTGTACGCGTTGTACCCCTGTGCGTTGTACTGCAATGGACCGATCGGTGCCTCCGGCCGGCCCATTGCATTCAATGTGTGCGGGTACGCGTTAGTACCCTGTACGCGTTGTACCCCTGTACGCGTTGTACCGCAATGGACCGATCGGTGCCTCCGGCCGGCATATTGCATTCAATGTGTGCGGGTACGCGTTGTACCCCTGTGCGCGTTGTACTGCAATGGACCGATCGGTGCTCTCCGGCCGGCCCATTGCATTCAATGTGCGCGGTACGCGTTGTACCCCTGTGCGCGTTGAACTGCAATGGACCGATCGGTGCCTCCGGCCGGCCCATTGCATTCAATGTGTGCGGGTACGCGTTGTACCCCTGTGCGCGTTGTACTGCAATGGACCGATCGGTGCCTCCGGCCGGCCCATTGCATTCAATGTGTGCGGTACGCGTTGTACCCCTGTACGCGTTGTACCGCAATGGACCGATCGGTGCGCACCCATTGACAATGGGCTTGCCTGGCAACGGACGCGTTTCGAATTTCGAACGAGTCGGTTGCTGGAAAATCAGTTGGTCACCCACAACAATGTTGCAAAATCATGTATGTCATGAAGTTGAAGATTTGAAGGATGCTGTGGGCGTGTTTTGGTGCTGCTATTCCATGGATTGGCCAGATTCAGAAGATGCAAACAACTTGGACCTATCACTTTGGACACAAGGGACAGTATCTGCCTCTCCAGCACATATATATTGCTGGCTGTTCCCCTGAGAGCTCACTTGCCTGCACTACATGCTCCAGGACGACATCTGCCACTGCACTGCTGCTGTCTCTGCCCCTCTGGACCCTGCAATGGCACGTACTGTGGAGAGAGCCCCAGCCTTCAGCCTTGAAGAGAACAAGGCCCTGCTGGACAGCCTACTTCCACAGTACAGCAAGCTGTATGGGACACCAGGGGACCAGGTGAGTGTTCTGTGCACTGCCTTTCTGAATGTGCATTTTGTGTGACTTGCAAGGCTGGAAGTCTGCACGCCACTGGCTAGCAGGCTCACTGAGTAGTTGTCACCCCCATAGTGTGTAGTGACTTGCACTGGACAGGTATGGTGCAGTGACAGTGCATTTGAACATGGTTTTACTTCCCATGCAATGATACCATGTAGTGACGTCTGGCAAACTGTCCATGGTCAGCTTTGCACTGCCTGTGTACATCATGTGCCCCTGTGATTGAGACATGTATATACAACTGTGTCATGCACGGATATGTTGCATGTGTGGTAATGGCCTTTTCACTTTGTCATCCTGACAGGTTAATGCCCATCGGAAGCAGGAGATCTGGAAGGACATCGTCCGGGCCGTCCGGTCCGTGGGGGTCTACAAGCGCCGGATCCGCAACTGCCAGAAGAGGTGGCAGGACCTTCGGGGCTGGACCCGGAGGATTGCACGGGTCCATCTGAAGCTGTCGCCTCCTCGCAGGAGGGGCGGAACACGGACCCTGACCCCCCACATGCTCCAGATCCTGGCGGTGGTGTTTCCAGACCTGGATGGGCAGCTGAAGGCCAGACAGCAGCAAGGAGGGGGTGAGTCAAAGACTGCACTGTGAACTCTGTATTACATGCTTTGTGCCCTCCTCTGGCCTGGTTCAACTGCCACAGTGCAGCAGTCATGTTGTCCAGGAGCCATGTCCCTCTATTGTGCACTGCCCACTGCTCATCTGATACCCAGGTGTGGCCCTTACATTCAGGGAATTGTGTCACTTGGGACTGTGTCCTTGCAGTTTGCTTCACTAAAGGTGGGGGACAGCATCTGTTTCCCTAACTCTGTTGTGGGCATCATGGGTGGGTCCATTGTTCACACAACGCCTGTGTTTGGACATGTGATCTGCGTGTTGCTTTGATATGCGGTCCACTTGCTGAGCCACCACATGTGCCTGGGGTATGTGGCACACGCCCATGCAGCGGGTGGGAACAATGTTTGGGCCCCAGGAGTGTGCAGATTACGTGTGTCACACATACATAGCCAGCTATCCACTGTCCAGGGCACATCCCTCATTCATGTGGAGCAGGACAGTCATGCCTACTCCAGGCCATGCAATGCACTCTGTACTCCCACTCCCGTGTATCAGCTGACACATTGTGCGCAGTGATTTGACCCCTCAGGTGTCTGCCTCAGGTGTCAGTGTGCTGTGGATTAGTTGCCAGGACTGCTGGGGTGTTTCTTGGTAGGGGCTCAGCATGCCCCTGGAGATGTGACCATAGGAGACGATACTTGTGTGTCACATAGGTGTTTGATCAGCTGCGCGTGCAGACTGGGGTATGCGAATGTGAAGTTCAGGCAGCTGTTCCCCATTCACAGCAAATTGTGAGGGGCTCAGGTTCAGAGGGTAGTGTCACAGGTCTCCCATATGTCCAATAGGTATGACCTGGACAGATGAGGGTTAAGATGATGTGTTGTGTGGGGGATGTACATGTGCACTTGTGCAGCTCCAGGACTTGCATTCCCCATGACCTACTATTGTGACACAGTGCATAGTGTTGTTGTCTGGCTGCCAAGTCATACATCACTGAGACAGTGATGTATGACTTAGCAGTCATGCCTCTGCCATGGCATGTGTCAACTTATTGGTGGTCCTGCAGGGGAGTGACATGTGCTACATGCACACCATTGTGGCGATGGCTATCAGGACATGGGTGCATCATGGTGTCTGTCGCTGGTATGCATCACATTCATTTTCTATTTGACTCTGGGCATCCCTTTCATCCGGAAACCTGTACTGACTCAGTGGCAAGAGCTGTGATGTGTGCATGTCCACATGCCACACCGTGTCCTCTGCACTGTCCAACTACTGTGTACTTGGTGCATGTGTCCACACTGGGGTGTTGCAATCCAACAGACACCAGACAGATGGGTGCAAGGCCATGTGGGATGTGAGTGCCATGCTTGGCATCAGACTGACAATTGGCTTCTCCTGTTCAGTTAGGGCACTTTTAGCAATGTACAACTAATGATGCCAGGGCTTGCTCTGTAATGTGCTGTGCTCACAGTGGTGTGTGTGTTTGGTGCAGGTGACTGATGTTTGTCTGTTTCCCCATTGTTTGCAGATACATCCAGGGCCACGGAAGGGGACAGCTCCACGGACCAGGAGGAGCCAGAGAGCCAGACTGGGTCAGCAGCCGAGGAGGTGTCGGAGGGACCCAGTGGCACGGAGGGCGAGGGGAGCCACACCGAGGAGTCCTCAGCACCATCCACCTCAGCTGAGGACCAGAGCAACTCGGAGGATGACTCCCTTGTGGAGGCGGGTGTCAGCAGCCACCACACCCCAGCTAGTGTTGCTGTCCCCGCCACCACCAGCACCACCACCGCCCTCCCATCGGCTCCCATTCCCCAGGTCCGTGGAGGCTCCCATGTTCGGGAGCGTGTCTCCTTTGGCCCAGGCACCGTACCCCTGCCCCTGTGTCCCCTGCTGCCCTGAGTGAGGAGTCTGTGTACCTCCTTCGCCAGCTCCATGTAGGGCAGACAGCCATGCTGAGTGTCCTCCATGCGCACACCGCACTGTTGACTCAGCTGGTGTCGTTCATGGAGGGCATCTCATCGGGCATGTCTGACCTACAGAGGGGCAACAGGTCCATGGACTCCTCCCTGATGGCAGCAGTGTCCCTCCTCAGACAGTCCCTCACCCCTCCTGCCTCTGCTCCATCCACACTCCCCAGCACCTTACCCGTCCCAAGCACACACACACCGGCACAGGCACACACCAGCACACACACGTCCAGCACACAGACACACACGCCACAAACTAAATGCACACGCACGCACAGTCAGGGGACTGAAACCAGACTCACAGGGGATGGGGCCCTGGTACACACACACGCATCCACGGGCACTGCGCAGTCCTCAGTTGCCTCTCCCTCCAAAGCACCCTCCCTTGCCTCACCTGCAACCCCAAAGACCCAGCGCCTCTTCCTCAGTGACCTCGGCCTCTTCCCCTCTGATCCAGCTGCCCCAGCATCCAGGGGGAAGAGGAAGCCCCCCACATGGAGCAGAGTGCCCCTCGCCCCCGGACACCCTCCCCTAGGCGCAAACAGACTGAGGCCCCCACCCGCAAGTCCCCCGGAGTGCTAAGAGCAAGACCCCGCCGCCGCCCTGCAGCTCAAGCACCAGGTCTCCTTCCTCCATCCCTCAGGCCCCCACTCCACAGGTGCCCCACCACACCCTGCCCCAGGTTCCCCCACCCACAGATATACCATCCCCAAGAGGCTCCGGCCTTCTCCCCTGCCACTTGCTCTCCTGGCACCACACCCCCGCTGCGCTTGTCTGTGCCACTGATGTGGTGAGGGTGTCCTCCCCCTCTGTCCAGCCCACCTTGCCTGTTCCCCATTCTCCTCCCCTGGTGGTAGGCACTGCAGTGGAGTCCACTACCACCCTGTCTGACTTGGGCACTGCAGTGGCGGACCTGTCCACTCCATCTGCAGGGTCCACTGCAGTCGTGCCGGCACCCACAACATCTGAGCCATGCCCCCCAGTTGTGCCGGCACACACCATGTCAGACACCTCCACTGCAGTTGTCAGTGGCTCTCCAGCACCCACCACCCCTTCCCTGCTTCCTCCTGGTGAGCCCTGATCCTGTCCCTGCGGTGCCTGGCCTACCCCCCGGTTGCCCCTCCTAGTGGATTGTCCCTGGTTTTGTGCAGGCATGTGTAGGGTGGCATCTGCCACTGTCACCCACTTGTGACTTTGTTGATGGACTGGCCATTGGCCTTTGTTTATGTTCTACTGGACTTCTACTTTTAATGCCACATATGCTGAATAAAGCAACTTTCTGTTCTCTAGTGCTTTTGCTTCTGATGTACATGATGTTGATGATGCTAACCATGCCCTTGCTGCAGTGATGGTGATATTTGGTCTCATGATAATGAAGTGTTACTGTGCAGGAACCCATGTGGTCCAGGGGGAATGTGTCCTATCCTGTGGTGTATCCATGTCATCCATAGCAGCATCTGAGGGTGTCATGTGTTCAGTATTTGGCAATGGGATTTCCTACTTAGATTGGCTATTTCACATCTGTGGCTTCCACCCCTGCACATCTGTTGTGCCTGCCATTGTTCAATTTGTCTACTTCCCTGACCGTGTGGCCATCACCACTGGACATGCAGGTTTGGGCATCAATGGGGAAGGACTCATCTGTGTTGTCAGTGCAACATTGCTATACAAGTGTGTTGGATCTGTGCTGATGATTCCGTTGGCACTTCCATGACCAGGCTGATGTGACGGGAGCCCTCATTTGGTGCTAATTGTTGATTGTGTGACCAAGTGCTCAGCTGACATGGTGGGGCCCTACTGAGGCAACATATGGCACAGCTTTCCTCACACAGGAGTGGAGTCCCCTCATGGCAGTGTGTACTCCTGTGACATTGCCTGCGCCCAAGGTGTGTGTTGTATGTGCATGTCTGTGTGTTCACTTCCGTTTAGCTGTGCATGCTGTGATCCCTAGTGTTGTACCTGTTTGTGATGCTAGCTGAGTTGAGCTATGTTCCCCCAAAGTCTTCTCCCTGGGTTCTCTGTGATGTGGGTGCATGGCACATTAATGGTCATAAGGGTGTCACCCATAGGTGTGCTTGCTGTCAGGGCTGAGTTTGTGTGCAGACGCAGATGGGTCACAGTCAGGTTTCCCCTTGGCACTTGTTGTTTGCCCCTGTCATGTGATTTCCAGTTTGTTTTATCTTTCAGTGATTGTGACACGTTGTGTGTGTGACTGCTGGCACTTCTCAGGGTCCGGGCTGCAATGTTGGTTGTTGTCTATGTGTGTTCTTTGTGGGTGACCTTGGCTTCTTCATTGGTGTGTGACTGTGGCTGTGATCCCATTGCTGGGTGTGGTATTGCCGTCATGTCCATGTACGCCGTAGTGTGCAGTGTGTCAGACATTCAGGAGTCTTGTTGAGTGTCCATGTGTGATGTGTTTCTGCACCTTGGTTCCCACCCACCACCCTGGAATAGTCATGGGTGCATGTGCAATGTCACCAGTGCATGTGTGCTTCACTGCTGCACGTTGTTGGGGGTCGAGGGGTGTGATGTTGAGTGTGTGCAGATGAGAGTTGTTGCCCGGCTAGGCCCCTGCCTCCATGTTGGCCTTGGCTTACTGGCCATGCTGTTTGATTTGTGCTTGTGTAGGTGTGATGGTAGTTAGTTGCTCAGTACACATGACTGTGGTTCACAGTGTGAACCACATTTGGCTTTGTCATCACAGTGGGATTGTAATGCAGCCCAGGGTCACCACATTGTGGGGGCCCTGGGGGTGGTGCTGTGGTGTGTCTGTGTCTTGCTGTGTCAGTTGCTGTCCCTACGTGCCTGTGTGACATGTGTGATTTGTGCTCCCTCTCATCTGACAATGCCTGCTTGCCCACATAGGGGATTTGGATCCATGAGTTACCTTTGTGTGGCACTGTATGCACATCTGTATGATTGGTATTCAGGTCTCCTCATGTGTTGTGTGGTTGCCTGGGGACACTGGCACCCCCTCACCTGTTGTGTATGATGTGCAGTGTGGGTCTGCCTGTTTGTGTTTGTGCATCTGCACCACTGCATTGGCATATCTTGGGTGTGCCATTGGCTGTATGTAGTTTGGTGGGTTTCCCCTGCTGTCCCTGGGACTCCTAGGTCATCGGTCAGCACAATGATCATGGTTTGTGTGTCCCATTGCTGCCATGGTATGGTATCTGTTCACCTCACATCTGCAGTCTCCACAGGGTATCTGCATGTGTGTGCCCATTGGTGCAAATATGTGGGTCTGCATTCTGATGGTCACTTCTGTCATTGTGTCATTGATGATTGTTGACGGTGTCAGCCCCCATGGGTGTTGTTTGTCTGCACATGGCCAAAGTTATGTCTTATTTGCACTGCAGGATTTGGCTCCCCCAATTTATGTTGCAATGGGACACATACACTACTTTGCCACTGATGTGTTTGTTGTTCTGTGACCAGGAATCATCCATGCAGTTTGGCAGTTGCACCTCTTTCTTTGTCAACACTTACCTTTTGGTCACTGTGATGATGGGGGTTTGGACCCCATTGCCACAATGTTCAAAATGTGCTTCAGCTATGGACCCCACACTTACCTTTTGGTCACTGTGATGATGGGGGTTTGGACCCCATTGCCACATTGTTCAAAGTGTGCTTCAGCTATGGACCCCACACTTACATTTTGGTCACTGTGATGATGGGGTTTGGACCCCATTGCCACATTGTTCAAAGTGTGCTTCAGCTATGGACCCCACACTTACATTTTGGTCACTGTGATGATGGGGGTTTGGACCCCATTGCCACAATGTTCAAAATGTGCTTCAGCTATGGACCCCACACTTACCTTTTGGTCACTGTGATGATGGGGGTTTGGACCCCATTGCCACAATGTTCAAAATGTGCTTCAGCTATGGACCCCACACTTACATTTTGGTCACTGTGATGATGGGGGTTTGGACCCCATTGCCACAATGGTCATGGCCTGCTTGCATTGTGGGTGCCACACACATATATGTGTGGCACATGTGCTAGGGGGTCACATTGTATGTTCAAAGTCATGTTCGGTGTTGTAGGCATTTGACACAGTCTACACACGCTTGTCATGGTGTTGGGGGGATGTCTTCTTCTTGCATTCCCTAGGTTGTGGTGTGCTGGTTGTGTCATGCATTGTCCATCCTATGAGTGGGGGTGGTAGTAGTGGTAGTCATCCAGCCCCCCCTGGGTGAGGGTGGTAGTAGTGGTAGGCATCCAGCCCCCCCTGGGTGAGGGTGGTAGTAGTGGTAGGCATCCTGCCCCCCCCCTGGCTCAGGGTGGTAGTAGTGGTAGGCATCCAGCCCCCCCTGGATAAGGGTGGTAGTAGTGGTAGGCATCCTGCCCCCCTGGCTAAGGGTGGTGGTAGGCATCCAGCCCCCTGGCTAAGGGTGGTAGTAGTGGTAGGCATCCTGCCCCCCTGGCTAAGGGTGGTAGTAGTGGTAGGCATCCAGCCCCCTGGGTGAGGGTGGTAGTAGTGGTAGGCATCCAGCCCCCTGGCTAAGGGTGGTAGTAGTGGTAGGCATCCTGCCCCCCTGGCTCAGGGTGGTAGTAGTGGTAGGCATCCAGCCCCCCTGGCTAAGGGTGGTAGTAGTGGTAGGCATCCTGCCCCCCCTGGCTAAGGGTGGTGGTAGGCATCCAGCCCCCCCTGGCTAAGGGTGGTAGTAGTGGTAGGCATCCTGCCCCCCCTGGCTAAGGGTGGTAGTAGTGGTAGGCATCCTGCCCCCCCTGGCTAAGGGTGGTGGTAGGCATCCAGCCCCCCCTGGGTGAGGGTGGTAGTAGTGGTAGGCATCCAGCCCCCCCTGGCTAAGGGTGGTAGTAGTGGTAGGCATCCTGCCCCCCCTGGCTCAGGGTGGTAGTAGTGGTAGGCATCCAGCCCCCCCTGGCTAAGGGTGGTAGTAGTGGTAGGCATCCTGCCCCCTGGCTAAGGGGTGGTGGTAGGCATCCAGCCCCCCTGGGTGAGGGTAGTAGTAGTGGTGGGCATCCAGCCCCCCTGGCTAAGGGTGGTAGTAGTGGTAGGCATCCAGCCCCCCTGGGTGAGGGTGGTAGTAGTGGTAGGCATCCAGCCCCCCTGGCTAAGGGTGGTAGTAGTGGTAGGCATCCTGCCCCCTGGCTCAGGGTGGTAGTAGTGGTAGGCATCCAGCCCCCCTGGCTAAGGGTGGTAGTAGTGGTAGGCATCCTGCCCCCTGGCTAATTGTGGTAGTAGTGGTAGGCATCCAGCCCCCTGGCTAAGGGTGGTAGTAGTGGTAGGCATCCTGCCCCCTGGCTAAGGGTGGTGGTAGGCATCCAGCCCCCCTGGGTGAGGGTGGTAGTAGTGGTGGGCATCCAGCCCCCCTGGCTAAGGGTGGTAGTAGTGGTAGGCATCCAGCCCCCTGGGTGAGGGTGGTAGTAGTGGTAGGCATCCAGCCCCCCTGGCTAAGGGTGGTAGTAGTGGTAGGCATCCTGCCCCCCTGGCTCAGGGTGGTAGTAGTGGTAGGCATCCAGCCCCCCTGGCTAAGGGTGGTAGTAGTGGTAGGCATCCTGCCCCCCTGGCTCAGGGTGGTAGTAGTGGTAGGCATCCAGCCCCCTGGCTAAGGGTGGTAGTAGTGGTAGGCATCCTGCTCCCCCTGGCTAAGGGTGGTAGTAGTGGTAGGCATCCTGCCCCCCTGGCTCAGGGTGGTAGTAGTGGTAGGCATCCAGCCCCCTGGCTAAGGGTGGTAGTAGTGGTAGGCATCCTGCCCCCTGGCTAAGGGTGGTAGTAGTGGTAGGCATCCTGCCCCCTGGCTAAGGGTGGTGGTAGGCATCCAGCCCCCTGGGTGAGGGTGGTAGTAGTGGTAGGCATCCAGCCCCCTGGCTAAGGGTGGTAGTAGTGGTAGGCATCCTGCCCCCTGGCTCAGGGTGGTAGTAGTGGTAGGCATCCAGCCCCCCTGGCTAAGGGTGGTAGTAGTGGTAGGCATCCTGCCCCCCTGGCTAAGGGTGGTGGTAGGCATCCAGCCCCCCTGGGTGAGGGTGGTAGTAGTGGTGGGCATCCAGCCCCCTGGCTAAGGGTGGTAGTAGTGGTAGGCATCCTGCCCCCCTGGCTAAGGGTGGTAGTAGTGGTAGGCATCCAGCCCCCCTGGGTGAGGGTGGTAGTAGTGGTAGGCATCCAGCCCCCCTGGGTGAGGGTGGTAGCAGTGGTAGGCATCCAGCCCCCCTGGCTCAGGGTGGTAGTAGTGGTAGGCATCCAGCCCCCCTGGGTGAGGGTGGTAGTAGTGGTAGGCATCCTGCCCCCCTGGCTAAGGGTGGTAGTAGTGGTAGGCATCCAGCCCCCCTGGATGAGGGTGGTAGTAGTGGTAGGCATCCTGCCCCCTGGCTAAGGGTGGTAGTAGTGGTAGGCATCCAGCCCCCCTAGGTGAGGGTGGTAGTAGTGGTAGGCATCCAGCCCCCCTGGCTAAGGGTGGTAGTAGTGGTAGGCATCCAGCCCCCCTGGGTAGGGGTGGTGGTGCGCATTCAGGCCCCTGTGTGCATATGTGACATTGGTGATGGGCATCCCGCCCCTATGGTGCTGCTGTTGCTGGGGTAAGTATATTCTGCATCCCTCTGTGTGTGTGTGTGATGTGTCGTGTACGTGTTGTATGTGTTTTGTGGTTGGTGTCTGGCTTACCTTCTGCGCCGTACGCGTCCGTGCCTGTTCCGGTAGTAAATGTAGAATATCGGTATGATCGGGACGAAGGGATTCATGGTTGGTTCGTGTCGTTCGTCCTTCTCGTTGCTTACGTCGTCCTCGTCGCTTCGCCTCGTCCTCGTCGCTTCGCGTCGTCCTCGTCGCTGCCGTGTTCGTCTCGGAGCCGTGGATCGTGTTGTGGCGCGAATCGGAGCTTATGTGCGCCTCTCCCGGATGCTTTGACGTGCTGTGCGTAGCGACGGGTTTGGCGCGTACGGAAAGCGCATCGTACTCGTTCGGCCGAACGGAGCAGCATGTTCTCTTCCGTGCGACTCGATTCAGCGTTTCCGGATTCGCCTCGGTCGGGGAACAGGACCTGGTTTGGGTGAGTACGGCTCGGCCGGATTCTTTGCTGTTGTGCGCATCGTACTTACTCGTTCGGTGTGCTGTACGGATCGGTCGGGAAACAGGCTTTCGCATGGCTTTTTTCCCGACCGAATGGTGTTGGGTACGCCTCCGACCGAGATCGGAATCGGCCCCTCTGTGTTCAATTTGCCCTTCCCCGAAAATCCATCAGCAGTAATTTGAGTTTCTTGAGGGACAAAGGGTGAAGGGGGCGATTGTGAACCGTGTGATGTCAGCAGGATGTCAAAGGATACATGATGTCCCCTCTGGTACTACTGAAAGATTGGTGAATTGACATGCATGATTAGAAAGTGCTTAGAAAGTCTCTTCAATGTGAATCGCTTAAGGGAGGACATTGATAAGAAGAATGCAAATTTCAGTCCCTGTACATTTGTATCTTACTGGATGTGTGGTGAGTCTGTTTTGCACAGTTGGTGACGGTACAGCAGGTATATAAATACAGACAGGTATATGAACAAGGTATAATGTGGTAAACGTGTTGCTTTGATCAGTTGGAAAGTCATGAGCACTGAAGGGATATGGTTTGTGCACCTTAGACAAAAGAAAAGGCAGGCCACATAGTTTTACATGGAGACTGATCATGATCCTTGTGGAAGGACACCATATTTTCCATTGGAATAGGTGATTTTCGAGCTAACAGGCAAAAGCACAATGGTGATTCCTTGAAGGGTAAGAGCGATCTTTTGTTTTCAGAGTGGCCAATCAATAATGAGGGAAACACATTTAATTTATTTGATGGATTGGTTCACTTGGGGTCACGTTATGGCTATATAATTAATTTGCTTTATACAGGACTTCATAACACAGTTTATTGTGTTTCAAAGAATCTATTGGCCTGACGTAATCCACTTAAGAAGGATGAAAGTCAGAAGTAGCCTTGCTAGGATAATAGCATATTATAGAATCACACTCCTGACCTATAGGTTTTAGGCATTTGTTAGCAATAACAACTTCCCTTGCTGTGGAAGATATTAAAAAGTAATGGGTGGAATGCTTGAAATTAATATCAGCCACTGGTAATTACATGAGCCACATTCCAGTCCATCGTTTTATTTTTATCACTATGCCAATCTAGACAGTGGCCAGCCATATGCAAATCAACATTGTTCCTGCCTCAATAGGAAACAGTACACGCCAAAATACCAGGCCAGAAGCCCTATGGATGGAAACACAAGCAACCCCAACTGGTTACAGCCTATGTCTCATTAGTGAGGTATAGCTTGATTCCTATGACACTGTGGCCCCCACATCTAGGCATACCAGTCGCTCTTACAGAATCACACTGAGGAAAACAAAAAGGTCTTGGTGGGAATGTTTGCATTAATCTATCTAAGCAAATGGTTTACAATCTAACATGCATTTTACCTATGTCTTTGCTACCCAATAGATGTCAAGGTCTATGGGCCCGATTCACAAAAGTAATCTGAGACAAAATCCTAACTTTACGACTTTCGGTATTCACAAAAGGCATTTAGGAGTAGTAAAGTTAGGATTCCTAACCTTACTACTCCTAAACTGAGACAAAATCCTAACTTTACGACTTTCGGTATTCACAAAAGGCATTTAGGAGTAGTAAAGTTAGGAATCCTAACTTTACTACTCCTAAATGCCTTTTGTGAATACCGAAAGATTACTTTTGTGACTCGGGCCCTATGTCATTAAATATGCCATATGATAAAAAAGGATTGCCAGTATGCAGTCTGTGCTGCTTTTGACCACAAAACCTTATGAATCCCTGAAGTGTTCCAGGCAAGAAAAGAACCTAGAAACGTATTTAAATCTCATTTGTTAAAATACAGACTTTTCAAAATTTTAAATATTCCGACCCACACGCAAATTTGGCTTGAGCTTTGCAAGAAATACAAAATGGAAGACATGAAATTAAATATAATGATGTTATACTGCATGATATAAGGAAAAGCTTATCTGGCAAGCCACATTTTGAATGATAAATGGGTGACTTTCAGAGCCCAATAAATATGATTAGCAGGAGGAGGAGAGCTTCATAAACGTGTGGCAGTAGCTGATTAAATAGGTGATTTGACCAAGTCTGGACTGAAACCTTCGGCAGTGGAGCTGTGCAGGCTGGGGTTTTTGATGGCTTTGCACTGGGTGATTGATTAGAGTGCTGCACACAGGTCTAGGATTATATCCATGGAGCATTTGCTCAGGAAAGGATGCTGTCCTGGACAGACACTAAAAATATCATTTTAGATCTATGCTTTGGTCCGAAGCTCAACGAGAAAGTGTCCGGTGTGCGATTAGTCTCAAAGCACTGCTCCAACTGCACACATACTACATTTTATTTAGACTGGCTAAGTCTTGATGGTTTCAATTTATGATTAAATCTAGAATAGTCTAAGTTGGATCTAGGGCAGTTTGTGGTATCATCTAGAGTAGATTATTATTGGGTCTACAACAGTTTATAGTAGGAGCCAGAGCTATTAATTGTTAGCTCTAGGGTGATGTGTGGTGCAATCTTGGGTGGATCTAGGGGTGTATATGAATATGGATCTAGGGCAGTTTTTTAGCACTGGTGTAAGGGCTGGAGGGGGAGAGGTTAAGGTAGGATGTTGGGCAGCTTAGTGTTGGACCTAGAGCAATTGATTGCTGGATCAAGGTGAGTTCATGATTTGAAATAGAGAAGTTTATTACTAGATCTAAGGCGGTTTATAGTGGGACCTAGGGCAGTTTATTGTTGGATTTAAGGCAGTTTATTGGGGGGGATCAAAGGCGATGGGCTCTAGGGCAAATCTTTAGCACTGATGTAAGGCCTGACTGTTTCAAAGAAAATGCACTAAATTGACTGAGGACTTTCCCAAGTGTGCAGTTGATGGTGTAGGTCACTGGCAGATCATACAAAAAACTAAGGGCCACATGTTCAAAGGTTCCATTTTGCAATTACCTAATAGTAAATGTTTGCGATTCGCTATAAGGTAATCACAAACACCTATGTACTAATGTGTCTTTGACACATTTAGCAATTCCTAATGGGATCGCGATTGACCTACCTCATTAATATTCATGAGGTAAGTCACAATTTGCGACCCATTGGAAATTGCTAACAACACAGGGATGGTGGCCTGCTGGGGACGCAGACCACCATGCCTGTGTTTGCTTTTAAATAAAGCAAATGCTTTTTTAATGCAACCAGTTTTCCTTAAAGGAAAATCGGATGCTTACAAAAATGAAAAGTTTTCTTTTCATTTTTTAAGAGTAAGCAGTGGTCCCGGACCACTGCCTGCTCTTAAAAAATGATTTTGCATACATTTACAAAGGGGAATGGGTCCCTTGGGGACCCCTGCCAGTTTGCGAATGGGTTACCACCAACTTCAAGTTGGTGGTAAAATGTGATTCTTTTGTGACCGCATTTAAATGCGAGTCGCTATTAGGAAGGGACGCCCTTAAGCTGCCCCTTCCTAATACCGAATCGCGAACCCACTTTGAGATTCAGTAATAGGTTACTGAATCGCAAAATTGGCCTTTGTACATAGGAATTTTATTTTTCCAGTTGCAAACTGCCCGATTCTGTGAATTGGCTGCTTGAAACATGAAAAAAGCTACGCACATGTGGCCCTATGCCCTCAAGACCTCACTGGTAATGGTTATCGCAAAACCTTCGATTGCATCTTTACGTAGAAAGAAGAGCCCTTGGAAAGTTCTCCATCGGTAGGCCCAGCCCAGTAATGCATTTTAAATAGGGGCGGCACCTCTGTTATGGCGAGGAGCATCCCCCACTCTTGGAATCAACATGAAAACGTAAAATAAAATGATAATAAAGCAATTAATAAAACTGCTTTTTTATCATTTTAGTTTACATGTAGGAGGGAGCCGCAGCAGAGTCTTGAGAGCGGGGCCATCAGCAGCAGGAGTAGTGGTGGGCACAGGGCGCCAAGTGCGCATGTCAGTTTGGTGTGCCATCGTAGGACGGCCAAACCGACATGCGCACTTGGATATCTCCAGGCTGTAGCTTGGAGATATCAGCAGGGCTCAGGAGCACAGAATCCCAGTCCCTGCTGGAGTGTGAAACAAGTCCGCTCCACCCAATCTCAGCGCTACTCTCATGCTTTGTAATACCAAAATGAGAGCAGCGCCTGGATTGGCGCAAGGAGTCTGGGCGCCTGTGTGTGTAACTCGTGTGCTTGGGAGCTGAAGAGCTCGGCGAGGTAGTGGGCGGCAGGTGACAGAAGTAAGTACGTTTTTTTTAGTCCCACACGCTGCCCACCAAAGTAGGCCATACCAGAAATCTCTGGGTAGTAACAAGATTAAAGGGTCATTATGCTGTCCTAAAACCACAGCAATTAGGAATTTAATTATTCACATTAAATAGGACATAAATTCGCAATCATATTAATAATGTATTATCCGAAATTCAATTAATTTTAGAATTTATTCGGTTCCGCTTGCATTTTTATAACAAGGTTTCCTCACCCTTCTCCCCACAAAGCATCACTAAATCCGCTGGATGTGGCTTTATTTAGAAGCGATTCTAATAATTGTAACCAGTAAAGCAACAAAAAAGAAAGTTAATTTCAGCTGAATCTGAAGAACTGTCCACACATGCCATAATTACGGCACTCACATCTGCCTGGGGATGGGAGTGCAGAGCTATCGCGTATGAAGATTCAGTGAGGGAAAAGAACGCAGTGGAAATCCTGAGGTAAGCCCCTTAAGCCCCCACCCAGGCCCATCAAGCTGCCTGCAGGATTCTCTGTGGGTGGCAGGGATCAAAGAGGGTACACAGCTCATTACGTGCAACCTGTTTCTAATTACGCCAGGAACACACATCCCCCGGCGGCACTGAGCAGCAACAACCATCCCCTCCCTCAGCATTCAGCGCTATTACCATACGAAATATGCTGCTAATTAGAACCCAAACAGCGGACGATAGCAGACCGAGTTGTATACGACAAGGCTGCAGAGAAGGCATTCACACTCCCATTTAAAGTCTGTTGTTAATTCCGTGAAGTTAGTACCTATTGGAATCATAAAATACTTCCCCAGAATGAAAACACGTCCAGTCCAGCAGCGGTATTAACACATGTTTTAGAGCACATTTTAGCACTGCCCTACAGGTAAACTGTAACATGAAAACAATGGCAGTGGCTTTCGCAGTTGTGTCAGCGCCTTGGTAATTTGTTTACAAGACCTATGCAAATATTTTGTTACACTAGTATAATTTTGTGCAATTCTTAAACTCTGCGTGACGTTACATTTTCACTTTTTTGCATAACAAGAAATTATGTGTGTTTTTTGCCATGCAGGAGATTGGCTCAAGTAGAAAATGCCCCAAGACAATTTTTCTCCTTCAAGGACACATTTTCTCCTCGCACCAGTCTACTGTGTTGTATGCCAGAATATCAAGGGCAGTAAAACCTTGATACAAAAATATTGTGACCTATATATCGAGAACTAAAATATTGTGAAGGAAGTATATGAAGGTTAGTGTAGATTTACTGGATCTAGAATTACTAGACTTATTATTCTTAACTAAACATCCACATACTTTGAAGATATATATAACATCAAGGTACATATATGTGGAGTTAAGTAACGTATATATTCACCCCCTAATATTTACCTTCACCATATTTTGTCTTCGGTATTTCTGCCCAAATATTTATATATCACAATATTTCATTCCCGATAATCAGTGCATCTAAGAGGCCATTTGCTCACTCTAATAGGGTAAGACTTATCACTTTTGCAGCTTACTGGTGCATTTTTACATCTATTTGCCAGATTAGTGATTGTCCACATTCATATATACGTGGATTTCGGGGTTTTTATTTGTAACATCACATTTGTATCACCTGCCTGTATGTCTGTTTTTGCATGTTTGCAAGCTCACTGTCAGGTGTGATTCCACCTACGGCATGATTTTCATTACAGTTGCCGAATGCATTGTCATTTTACAGATGGGTATGACGACCTACCCACCGCTGTATTGACTCTCATCCACAGTTTATTCTCTCTTTGTAGGTTGGATTTTATATATTTAGCCAGTTAAGGTATATCCTACATTATGAGGATGGCTTTTTGTGATTGGACACTTTGTCAATCCTTACACCCACAACACCAATCATTTGTAGATCAGGGTGACATGGTCGGATGAATTGCCCACATCCACAGTGACTATCTATGGCAAGGAACATGTTGACCCACGTTTTTACCACTTTGTGAGCTGTACTGGATCCTTTTCTCCAACACAGTCACCCCTTGTTTTTATTTATAACAAGAGGAGCTATGTATTAAAAACTTCCTGGGCCTCTGTTAGTTATTTTTAAACTACATCGTAACCAGTCTACACACACTGCACCTCCACTCACACTTCATCACAGCGTCTTATTTTCATAAGAGCTCAGGCAAAGATCCCCCTTGAGGGGCCCATTAGGCATTGCAGCACTGGTCCCATGAGGATCTGCCCGATGATAAAGAATGACAACCATCTGGGTGTGTGAGTGCTCCTGCTTCTAAGCAATCAGATCCCCCTGATCTGCTTGCCCTGCCTCTTCTGACTTACAGCTTTACTCTCCCTTTTCTTTGTGACTTTAGAGGAACTGCATACTCAATGCTTAATTTGAGCCAGTGGTTTCCGGTGCTCGGCACTGGCACTTAATTAACGGCATCAGCACTTAGGACAGTTTGCCACATGGTGGTGCTGTTTGTCTAATTTATAGACCTGCTCAACAACAGTTGTTTATTAATTCATCAAAAATGACTAATACCTGCCACCAAGGCCATTCTTATAACTTTGGGGGCCTGAAATAATCAGAATTGTCACACTTGTATGAGTGTGATGATTAGTAGCTGTGTTGATACTGTAATTGGCTGCACTGACAACGGCAATGGGTGATGCAAGCGGAAATGGTCTCCTGACGAGGGCCCTGGCACTTGTTTTTTTACAAATTAAGTCCTGCCGGTAATCAGGTATTATACTGGATCCTAATTAAGCCTGGGCGTAGTTCGCGAAGTAGCGCTACGCGAAGCTACGTGAAGTGCAGTTCGCACTACGCGAGCTACGCATAGCACTACGCGAACTGCGTAGTGCGCTGTTCGCAATGATTGCACAGTGCCGGATGCTTGTCCGCACTGTGCAATCATTGAAAACGGCATCTTGCACAGTGCGAGCTGTCTTTTACTGCCGCTCGAGTAGATTTTTACTCGAGCGGCCGCTTCTCAACGCGGACTGGTAGTTTCTCATCGCGAGCGGTCGCGAGCATACGCGACCACTCGCAGTGAGAAACCTGACCTCCCCGCGTTGAGAATCTCGCCGGGAGGTTTATTTTCCACGCTCGCGATCGGCAACTTGATGTTGCTGATCGCGAACGAGGAAAAAGTCTCGCCGGGATGTCATTTTGCTTGCTCGCGGTCGCCAACTTGACGTTGAGGACCGCGAGCAAGCAAAAAATGACCGCTACGCGTGTTTGCACTGTGCTACGTGCAATTCGCATTGTGCGAAGTAGCGCAAACTTCGCAAACTACGCGAGCGTAGCGTAGTACTTCGCCCAGGGTTAATCCTAATGGATTTTATGTGACTGTTTTGTGTCAAGTTTACTCTCCCAGACAAACGTTACTCCAGATTCTGCTGAAATGTATGTAGAGTAATAGGTGAAATATTACCACAAAGACACATAGTTTGGTATAAAAAAATAATTACAAGTTTCACACTCCTATGTAATTATCAGCATAGTTTTGCACTCTGTTACTGTTCCTTTTGAGGAAGCAGACTTGTGCCACATACTAAAATCATTCTAGTGAGCGACCTTGCACAAGTAAAAAAATGTCATTACTCATCTGTTAAAATATTAAAATTGTAGAGACGTTTGTTACTGTGGTGTAAGAGGCCCCTGGGGGCCCTATGGAGCATAGGTGGGGCCCAACCCTTCAGAGGGCCCCATTCAGCCCAACATTAATGAGTACCTGTGAGATATGGGGGATTCAATGGTCCTTATTCACATTCAGCATGGTGGAGCTATGATTTTACGTTATGCCCAGGTCCACTGGAATTATGCGATTGTGTGGCGATTTTCACATAATTTTAGATTTGCCACATTTGCCACATAATTCATTATCTGCTGCCTAATCTGTCAATTATTAAAAAAAAATTTTTTTTGTTTTTAGCTCAAATGATTCAAAAGTTACTAAAAGAAACGTGTTGCCGCTCAGTGGAAGGCACTTTGCAAAGCTGGACTGGTCACCTTTCTGTTGCTTATTGCTATATTTGGGTGTTAAACTGGTACTAATGAGATGCAACCAATGCCCAGAGAGTGTTAGTAAGTGTAGACATGTCAAAATAATGAAGTAACACTGTTCCAAATATGCCGCATAATTTGCCTTTTCTTGGCGCATCATTTACTCAACCCTGCCACACAATTTGGCCCTCTCCAGCCACATAATTCCAGTGGCCCTGGTTATGCCACTGGTTTGTTATCGACCTCATTTAGTTGCATGTGTTTTAAACTCATCCAGATTGTTTTATTCCCATCTGTTTTGGCTGCTGATATTCTTATGTCATATTCCTACAAGTTTCATGTGTTTATGGACTACCTTAAATCTTCCATATTTTCTGATGGGATATATGGGCTAATATGGATGAAATAATTCAGGGTAGTAATTCAGATTCGGTTGATTTGTCCTAATACTACACCCCAAATGCGAATGTACGAATCAATAAAATATCTTTGAGTATCATGCCACGTAGAAAGGACCTTTTATTTTAACTTGTCTTATGAGCAAATGATAGGGTACTTTTTAAGTAGAATATAGAACTTGTCCTTATTTGTACTGAAAGGGTCAATTGTTTCCACAACCAACCACTCTATTTCCCCAAAACACTAGAGGATTTCTTACAGTCAAAAATGTCATATGAGCTGCCGTTCTTTTAACTTCCTCTGTCTACTACTCAAATTAACCAAGATCCACAAATTTAGGAAACTCTTTGGCAGAGACTGGTGGGTCGTCAGTCAAAATAAATTTTCCTTTGGGACTATATCAGTCGGCTACAGCTTCTACAAATTCTCCTTCAAGAGTTCCTTTCCATATTCCTGGATTGCGGCCATGATTCTCCCACTTTATAAGAATGGTTCAACAGACCGGGTGAAATCAAAAACATAGATTAGTCATATTGATATTGTTAGAAATGGCCCTTTCTGCAGCGTCACCCCTAAACGTTTTGCTTTCTTCCTCCTCTTTTTGATGAATTCATTTTTGTTGACTCTAGGACTCTGGGCACTTTGCCTCTGCTAACCAGTGCTAACGTGCATGTGCTCTGTACTTTAAACATGGTAACATTGGTTTAACCAAAATTTGTTTATTTAATTTACTTATAAGTCCCTAGTGATTTTCACTTTGCTAACTGCATTGATGTGTTGGCCAGCTGCCTGCTGATTGCTGTGCTGTGGAAGGGACAGTCACTTTTCTACCTGCTCTGCTTTGTTGGCCTGCTGTCTGCTTCTTTGTTCCTGGGAGTGAGAAAGACTGGACCTGTTTTCTACATTCTTGAACCCAAGTTTCTCCAAGGGCTTGCTGGCTTGCCTCCTGTTCTCTGAAGTCACAAGGTCACAAATGACTTCTTGCAAATATGATGGTGCTGCTGGACTCTGGCATCTGTGAGTCCTACCCTTGCCTGAGGTGCCCTCTCCAGTCCTGGGCCTCAGAAGTGAGTTCTGCAGCTATTTTCTGCCAAAATTAACACAGTAACCCCTTTGCGCTGATTGAAACTGACGCCGTGCCCTCCTAAGCTAATGCAACCCCGATCCGAAAATGTCACTGCACGGTTCGACTCCAACGCAATGCCAACCCTGTGACACTGACTGCAAGGCTCGACTCCGATTCATCAAAGTGAATGTGTGAATTAGGATCGATGCAAGCAGTCCTCGACACCGACACTTGCTCAGTAAAAAGGTGCTTTTTCAGCAGGCCCTGCCTGGGTCTCGTAGCCAGCCTGCCCTCCATCGCGGTCAGCCTGAACTTTGGATTTCCCTAGGTCTACCGTGACCTCAATTAACCTGTTAACACAATTGACTTCTAAATGCTGTTTTTGGATGTAATCATTAAAACTTCATATCTCGACTTCTACTGATTGTATCTTTGCTGTTCTAGTCTTGTTTTACTCAGATGAATATTCCCTATTTTTCTAAACTGGTGTGGTGTTTTCACTGTGTTACTGTAATTTAAGTGTTTGCACAAATATCTTACACATTGCCTCTTAAGTTAAGCCATACTGCTCTGTGCCAAGCTACCAGAGGGAGAGCACTGGTTAATTTAGGTTATGTATCTGATTTACCCTGACTAGGATTGTGGTTCCTGCTTGGACAGGGTGCAAACCTCTGGCAACTAGAGACCCAATTTCTGACCGATATAAAGTGGAATCTCTGCAACTAACCACTGAAGACAGGTTATAAGTAATTTAATGACTGAATTTCGTCCAAGGAGTTTTTCAACTAGTCCTCTCTTCAATAGCCTAGTTGATTGCTTTACTCCACATAATTCACATATACAGCCACATAAAAAACACTTTTTATGAGCATTTCAACAATAATTGGTACTATTTCCTAGTAGGTCCTCTTGAACAAATTAGAAGGTCTTAAAATGGATAAGGCTCTCTTAAAGATCATATGCAAGCTGTACTCAAATATCACCACGTACATTAAGATCATCTGCAGTGGGAGAATGGAGAAGCACATTCCATTTGCCTATGTACATATATATAGTAATTTTCAAAGCACTCGAGGATGTACAGTAAGTCTACAGATTTTCAGTCCCCTTTTTACGACTGCATTTTGGCAGCAAGGCTGTAAAACAGATTGTTTGATTTTAATACAATTACTATGGATTTCTTTCTGACCATTGTCTTTTTGCTATCTTATGTGAGCCATTGGCTTCAGACTTTGCATTCAGATCTTAGCTCAGCCCACAGAAGTTTCTCTCTCTCACTTAATGCTATTGACTATTGGGCGTATGCTTTAGCCTCGAACGGAGTGCTCGAATTGCAGTGCATGAGGACTATTTCACAATTACAGGCTCCTCGTTATTGGTTTCTGCCCCCTCCACTTTTGCGCTTCTGAAGGGTCCTACTGGCTACCTCCCAACCCTCCCTATTTCTCATACGTGTCAGATCCTCATTCCTCTTGGCTGCCTCTCCATTTCTTAACTCCTCTTTTCTCTCTGTCACTCCTCATTCCTAATACTCACCCTCCCTTACATTGCTCCCCCACCCCTTTATCTTTGCCCCGTTGAGAAGTTTCCAGCAGCTTCTCATCAGTGCCCGTGGGTCAAGGGAATTTTTTTGCATTTAATTTATTTATCTATTTTTTTGTATAAATCGGAATAATAATAAAGGCAGCCTTGCCATCCCAGCTTCACCTCTCATATAAATGAAAGCTGGTTTGTACTGCAGGCTCTCTTTCTATAACAGTCGTGCTTTTACTTCTATGTGAAATGAAAATCAGGTGGAAACCTGGGACGCATCTGTACAGTCCTTAGTTTCTTTCCATGTCACAGAAACACAAGAAGGACTGTAACAAAGGCTATCTTGCCATATGATCTTCATTTCAAATGTGATTTTGAAAAGAGAGGAGACTGTTTGGTTTATAGACTTATAACTGGTTGCTGTTGTAGCTTACATCTCCAGCCAGTATGTCACTGATATTATTTGATGAAAAAGGTATTGAGGCAATTCCTCTGGATTTGTTCAATGCACAGGGATGAGCAGTGGAGAAAAATGATTCCCTTTTCAAGAGACAGAAGGAAACAGGGAACAACAACACTCTATATGTTGAGAGACATAACCCAGAGAGCAGGCTCTCTTCATGAGGCATGGTCTAAGAAGGACAGGAAGAGCAGAGAGAGTCATTTTAAGAGTGTGGCTGTGAATTGGAGAGGTGCTGGAGCTCTCCTCATTGACTTCAATTAAGACTTCTTGTTAGTAGTAAGATGTACAAGGCTTTAGCAGAAGCTTTTATTGTTTTTAACATTTTATTTAAATAACCAGGATACAGGTATCTTAGACTTACAGACAGAATGACTCAGACATAGACAAGCAAAAATGTGATGACACCATAGAAAATGGAGGTGGAAAACTTTGTTACTAATTCTCACACGTCTCTATTATTGGTCTACAGTTAATTTACGGAGACTCTAGGTTTTTAAGGGTTTCCACATGGCATAGTCTTTCTCCACATACCTGCAGTATTTCCTTGATAGACCTAGTCGACATTGAAACTGAATGTGCTCTTTTCTAATACATTAACTCTAAAATCTATTCCAAGCGATTTTAAAAATGGATAGATATTGGCGAATGATTTGTTTGTCGAAACAAGAATATGGGGCACAAGGGTCCCAACTTTAAAGTAAAAACTCAAAATGCAGAAAACTTCACAAACTATGGGTATTAATCTGACATTCACAAGAGTTACAGGAAGCTCAAATCAGAAAAGAATTCACACAATGCAACACTGGATTGGATCTCCTATTTGTGCCCGAAATCAAGATTATGATGGGTGAAAATTTTCTGCTTTTTGTTCCCGTAACTTGTGACTGAGGAATCCTTGTGCCAATCAAAGGAGCAAATAGTGCAGATGCACTGTTTGCATACGTGAAATTGGGGAATAACACGTTATGCCCCATTCGTGCATCAACAAACAAAATTATATGCCCCATTCGTACATCAAGTTAAAATTTCGCACAAGCTCATTTGCAAATCCCTTGCAATCGCAAATTTGTGGGTATGCAATTTTTGCTTGATTCTAGCGGACCAATGGCTATCGGGCCCGTAAAGGGCCCGCAATTCTTTTGCGCCATTCCTGGTTTTACCAACGGCAGCCACTGACTCCCTCCCTTTCCCACCACAGAAAGAGTAGCTGGAATAGAGGGCTGGAATAATAAGATAATGATTATGCCTGCAGCATGCAGGTGCATGTTTGAAAAGCAACAGAGTAATTTAGCATGATAATATCCTTTTCAGCATGGAACACCATGATCGGCCTGTGGATTATCACTGCTTGTGCTCAGTGACTAACTGCTGGGTTTAGTACACACAGATACAGTAAACACACTCCAGAGACGTGCGCCTCTTCATACTAATGAGAGATGAGGCTTGTCTCAAAACACTTATCTCAGAACATTTGGGCTAGTGAGTCAATAGGAGGTGGGAGACAAGTGCTGGACCGACAAGCAGTTTATGCAGTCACAAGTCAGGGCCAGAATTACACCTCTTGTGAGCACTAGTCTTCCTTACTTAGCACCTTATGTACACCCCAAAGCCAAGATTTGTAGGGTTCAAGAGATCTGGTCAGATTATTTGAGGGTCCATCCTGTCCCATTTCCTTCTCTCTGTGTGACCTTAGAACCTGTTTCTTTTGACTGAAAATGCCACATAAGATTCTTCCTTGCCTCACTCCAGTCGGAAGAAATTCAGCAATGGTGCCCTACGATGTGCCAGTTTAGGGCCGCCAGATTACTTCTTAACCTTGCTCTAGGTAGTCCAGAATGCAGCCGAAAAACAGATTTTTGGTGTGCACAAATTTCATCCAGCTACCCTTTTCTTAAATCATTGCCCGGGCTGGCAGTGGTTACATGGGTTATATTCATGACCATGTACATTGTAAAGAAATATCTATGATGCCAGTCCACCATTGTTGGAACCAGCAGTATCTGGTTGGCTGATGGTATGTCCCCAGCCAGGCAGAACCTACCGCTCCCGTTAAGGGCAGGTGATTACATTCAATGTACATCCAGAGAACGCACCAGCCCTCGGATAGCTTGGCACTGAGCAGTAAGGCTTATATCAGAGGCAATGTGTAAAGCAAAGGCATAGCAGTCACTCACGATAAATACACTGAGAGTCACAAAAGAGACTTCACACAAGATGTATGTAAATTTTTTTAAATTCAACCCACATATTAAGTCAGTATAACATGAACCAAGATGAGGTTCAAAAGGGAACAACTGATTAATGAGGAGCAACACAGGGGAGTCTCATGATAGGAGGAGGTGCCCCGATCGGAATACGATGGTCCGGGTCGTGCCCAGGCAATCCGGGCACAGCGTCTGGTGTGCGTTGGTATGAGTCGCACCAGGCACTTCAGATTTCAAACACGATGAGTTGCAAATTCCGCACCTCCCTAGAAATGAGGCACAATGACTGCTGCACGTTGAAATGGGTTGCACCACGCAATTCCAGTCACGCACACAGCAAAGAGTTACAATTATGTGCCTCCCTGTAAATGAGCTACAATGACCGGTGCCCGATGATACAGGTTGCACAAGACCAGTCCGGTCGCACACACACAGGTGTAAGTTCAAAACAGCCACATGAGGTAGAATCAGGCACAACTATGGGTACACTTCCAACTCCAAGGGTTGAACCCTGTCAATCTGACACCGCACACAATGAGCATGCAGTCATCATGTTGCACGACAGAGATGTGGCACAATCGACAAAGCGGGCCACGTGGTGTCCCGCAACTGGTGAATCCGCTCACCACCAATGAGATGCTTATGAGAGTCAGGGTCCTCACAGTACAGGAACCACACGTCTCCGATGCGGACACGATTTCTGGGGCTCCGCACTAGACAATCCGGCCTCCAGACACAAGTCTTAGTTCCACGCTCACACCACGCTATCAGTTGGGATTCAGTAGCTGATGTGGGCACTTGAGAGGGCACCGCTCTCCAGATGTCACAGGTAGATGATGTAGGTCCCTCACAGGCACACCCAGGCGCATAGTTAGCACCTCTCCGGAACAAGTGCGCACTCCCTGGTCTGTGTTGGCAGACCGGCACATGTTTCTGAACACCGGGTCAGCACCTCTTCCTAGCCTGTGTAGGAAGGTGCACACACTTCCCCACTGATTTGACAGTGAGGATGTGCCCAGGGCTCTGAGGCCACCCAAGAGAATTGGAAACACCCAGGGTTATCCCAAGGGAAGAGCCAAACTTCAGAGTAGGGGAAGCCCCACAGTGGGAGGTTCCTCCGTACTGGGACATTGAACATCCATATGTACCTGCCTGGCTTTCAGCCTACTACCCCCCTTGCGCCTGTCAGGGCTTTCCTGGGGAGTACCCTCATGGTATGGGATGATCCATTCAGGGTGGACCTGGCGCCAACCTAGGCAGGGGTGAAAGGGCACCCCACAGGCCTGCAATGAGAGGACTGATACAGTGTTGGCAGGCTATCCAGTGGGTGGCACACTCATTGCTATGCCCCACTACTGGCCAGTGCCGTACCCGCCCCAGGTATGGGGTGTAGATGTTTACAGGGTACATGGAGGAACCGCACCTAAGCCCATCGCACCCGCACCCCCTGCCCAATGTGGGCAAGGTGGGCATGTGCACCTTCCCTCTGCAGTACAGTGGGAAGGTGCCCAGATTGCTAAGGTCATGCGAAGAGAGTCGGCAAAGACTAGGAGGAAAAGGCAAAACGTTTTGGGGTAAATTCCCCTAAGAAGGCCATGTCCAACAACCATCATCAACTGGACAAACCTCCTCCTTACACACCACCTCACACATAATGGTTGGCTGGCCCAGTACTTTTGAAACTAGACCAAGGGGACAGATTACTATCTTACCTAGCACCATCAATATTCAATCTATCTCAGGTCATCTCCAGTTTTGTAGAACCCTCAAAACTTGCTTTTTAATGCTACACCACCAATGAAAATGTTGGACTAGGTTCAATCTTAGTGGAAAGACATTCAATGGATGAAAGATAGCTCTATAAAAGAAAAAAAGAAAATAGAGGCTCGTCGAGTTCACGTTCCTGCCTGCCTCGGCGACATGGAATATCATTATGTATATTTCATTGTATTGTAATTGCATTTATATAGCACTTATTAAATCTGATGAGGCACTGCAATGCTCTATGATGGGCCGCATGATGCCCTGTAACCTATATGTAGTAACAAGCCCCACAATGAGCATTAGTACCAAATATAACATCAGAGAGGTAGAATGACCTCAACCACTGTATGTGCAGGGCACAAAGCAGCTTTGACTGCACATCAACATGCTCATGCGTGATGGTATCTTTAGAGTCTCTTGTTACTCAAGTTTGTAGACCTATACCAAAAGGACCTAATTTTACACAGAAATGTTATATTTCAATAACCTTACTTGTGGAATACTATCAAAATATCAAAACAGCTCTTGACAGCCTGTTCTAGGTTGGTTGCGGTATCAGGTTGGGAGGTGTTGAGGGCATCGGCCCTGTGGCTCTTTGACACTTTGTTCCAGCTGTGTTGTGAGGTGCTGGGCAGCTTGGTAGCAGTGCCATGGGATCCTGTGATGGTGAGATTGTCATGGTGAGCTCAGAGACATGACTGTACTTGACTCTGTCGCAGGCCATGAAGATGGGGTCAAAAGTGTGTCCTGCGTTGTGTGTGGGGTTGGTGAGGCCGATGTCGTACATGCTTTAGAGGAGGTTGGCGGTGTTGATGTAATTGAGGTCGTCAAGGTGGAAATTGAGGTCTTTGAGGAAGATGTAGTGCTTGGAGTCAATGGCGACTGGAGCAATGAAGTCCGGGATGGTGTTGCAGAAACTGGGGCATGGTCCTGGAGGTCTGTAGGCAGAGTGACATCGATGGCTGTTTGCCGTCCGTTTGGAGTTGGAAATTGAGGTGTCCCATGATTGCAATGGTGTTGCCTGCGGTGGTGGTGCAGTGGATGGTTTCTTCGTGGATGATTGTGATTCCACTCTGTGTTTGTTGATGCGGTACCCGTGTACTATCTTGTAGTCATCTGGAGTTGCTGAGACGATGTTGGGAGCGGATGCAGGATTGAGCCAGGTCTCAGTGAGGAAGATGGCGTTGGGGCGAGGAAAGTGATGGTGTACCAGATCACAATGGGGTGCTTGAAGAGTGATCGTGCTTTGAGCAGCAGGCAGTGGAGTTGTTCCGAAGCAGTCATGGTCAGTGTGGTTGGCATGGTGGTGGGTGTTGTGTGGGTGCTCCGGGGTTGCAGGAGAAGAGACAGTACCGGCAGGAAAAAGAATGTGTAGAAGTGCAGTAGCAGTTGTTGTTGCGGAGTCTGGGGTCCAGTGCTCTGAGCTTGGCGGTGGTGAATCTGCATGTAGCGGGAAAGCCTGGGCTCCCGCTCTAGGAACGGTCCAGACTCGGATGGGTGCAGACGTGCTCGATTTTGGCACATCTTTGGCATGCTGGCGGTGCAGCCACACCGCGGCCCACATGAAGTAGGTCGTGGGAGGAAGGAGGGGCACTGGGTGGCAGTGGGCGGGGCACATGGGAGCCAGGAAGTAGGAGGCAAACTGCGGGGAAAAAACGGGCAGGAGAGCAGTGAAACAGGAACCGATGCAAAAACATAAACAAGGAGAAATACAGAAATACAGCAGAGATATAATACAGGAAAGCCAAAAAACTATGGTCTAACAGTGGGTAAACAAGGCAAAAACAAACAAGGCAGTCAGGAGGCACAAGGTACGAATGGCTCTTTGTGAAGCAGCGAGGGGAGCTGGAATGAGGACCTACTCAATGGGGTCGTGCTGCGTCCTCCATTAAGTAGGTTCTGGGAGGATGGAGAGGCACTGGATGGTGGTGGGCGGGGCAGGTAGGAGGCGGGAAGCAGGAGGGAAATGGCAGGAAAAGAAAGGACAGCGATGAAGCAGGAACCGGTGCAAAAATAGAAACAAGGATACAATTACATAAATACAGCAGAGATATAAATCAAGAAAGCCAAAAAAGTAAGGTCTAATAGTGGGTAAACAACGCAAAAACAAACAAGGCAGTCAGGAGGCAAAAAGCTTGACCGGTTGCATCAGCAAGGGAAGCTGGAATAAGAACCTGCTCCTGCAAACTCAAGAGATCCCCAAAACAGGCCAGTTGGTACACCACAGAACTCAGAATCATGAAACGCAACTGCAAACAACTAGAAAGGAAATGGCGCACCAGCAGGAAGCCCACAGACTGAGCCACCCTCAAGACATCCATCAACCAATACCACCAACTCATAAAAGAGATGAAAAAGAGGCTGACCACATCGAAGTCAGTTCTAACCACAGCAGAGATTTCTTCAACATCATCAGGGAGTTCTTCAACCCCTCAGCCACAGAAAACGTCATCACGCCTTCCCAGGAACTTTGTGACATACTGGCAAACTTCTTGCTCAATACGATCTTCACCATTTACAAAAACTTTGAACCCCATCCTACCCCCTCAGGCCTCCTCAGTCTCCTCGCTCCCACAGATGCAAACCCCGACCACCTACTCACCGCCTGGGATCAGCTCACTATGGAGAACACCACACCCATCATGAACACTGTCCACTCAGGAGCACCCATGGACCCTTGTCCCTATCACATTTTCAACCTCGGGATCAAGAAGATCAGTAATGAGCTCACCGCCATTTTTAATGCATCCATCACCACGGCAATCTTCCTCGAAGATTGGAAATATGCAGAAGTCAAACTCTTTCTCAAGAAAGCAACTGCTGACTCCAGCGAACTCAAGTACTACTGACCCATCTCTCTGATACCTTTCTAGTCAAAGTCCTCAATAAAACCATCAAATACTAACTCATGGATCACCTGCAGAACAAAAATCTTCTGGACAACTCCCAATCTAGATTCCGCACCAACCACAGCACCGAAACCACCCAGATCGCCACCATGGATGACATCAAAACCCTCATTGACCGGGGAGAAATGGGTTGCCCTGATCCTCCTTGACCTCTCAGCAGCGTTCAACACCTTATCCCACCACACCCTTATCAAGAGACTTCATCAGATCGGAATTCAAGGAGATGCGCTTAAATGGATGCCTCCTTCGTCACTGGAAGAACCCAGAGAATCTACCTACCACCGTTCTCCTCAAACCCCAAGAACATCATCTGCGGCATTCCTCAAGTCTAGTCCCCAAGCCCCACACTGTTCAGCACCTACATGACCCCCTTGGCCAACATCATCAGAACCCATGGATTAAGCATCATATCCTATGCAGATGGCACCCATCTCATCCTTGCGCTATCAGAAGACCTCTCCATCACAAGGGCCAACTTCCGCAGGTGCATGAGGAGCATCGCCAACTGGATGAAAAGCAACTGCCTAAAACTCAACACGGACAAAACAGAAGTGCTGGTCTTCAGGAACAACACCTACCCACGGAAGGACTCCTGGTGGCCCTTTGAACTAGGACCTTCACACACTCCGACAGACAATGCCTGAAACCTTGACATTATCCTGGACAGCAAGCTGACCATGAAAAGCCAGAACAATGCAGTCTCATCTGTCTGAATCCTCACTTTATGCATGATCCAGAAAATCTTCAAATGGCTCCCCGTCATCACCAGATGAACCATCACTCAAGCCTTAGTCACCACACAGCCTTACGTAGGAATCACCACCCACCTACTGAAGAGACTGCAGACCAGAACATGTAGAACCCAGCAGCTAGACTCATCCTCAAACTCCCCAAATGGACCCACATCACACCCCACCTCAAGAAGCTCCACTGGTTCCCCATTCAGAAGAGATGTCAATTCAAGATGCTGATCCACACCTACAAAGTCCTTCACAATCAAGGACCAGTTTATATCAACCACCGCATGAACTTCCACCGACCCTCCAGACACCTACGCTCCACCTCCCCCTCCCTCCCACACATCACCCACATCCGCCGAAACAACAGTGGAGGACGCTCCTTCTCATATCTCGCTGCTAAGTTCTGGAACAACCTCCCCCTCCACCTCTGAACCACATCCTATCTTCCGGAATTCAGGAAAGGATTCAAGACCTGGCTGATCAACTGAACCGAACCGAACCAGGCAGCAAGGCCCTTGGATACCCTTGAGGGTGATTAGCCACACTTTATGACTCCTGATTAATTGAAAATATTGCATTTTAAATATTGTGCTACCAAAACGTAGTAGATACATTAACAACGACCAAAATATTTTTAATATGTTTATGTAGGTATATATGGTATATGTAGATTTACTATATAACTATAACTCGTGCCCTAAGATAACTATAACTTGCGCCCCCCGCCATGCACAGTTTTCTCATCAATAATTTCAGTGCAAATGTTGCAGTGATATTATCAACGATGTCATAGAAGATGTTGTGAGTGATGTAATATGAGGTATAATTAGCAATACATGGTGAGGGCGCAAGTTATACTTGCCTCAGGGCACGAGTTATACTTACTTGCGATAACTATAACTACAACTGATGAATTTCAGTGTTTTTTAGGCTTTAAAACGTTATGCATGCAGCAGGAGCTGGCATTGCTCACACCTGCAGGGTGAAGCTTCATAGGCTGATCCATCTGGGCGCGAGGAATATTTTCATTTGTTTACCTGCCCGCATCACTGCAAGCAGGGAAACAGATCAAAAGTCTGCTCCCAGCCGGCGGGAGAATTTCCAAAGCTCCTGTCCGCTGAGAGCAGACATTGTGTTTGCTCCCGTTGGTGGGAGTTTTCAAAATGCTCTCACCAAACGGAAACAAACACAGGTTGACCTGATCGCGCCACTGCAGGTAGGGAAACCGATATGTCCCTGCAGTGGACTCACCGGGGCACAACTAGTGAGCTGGCCCCAGGGGATGGGTCCCGTGGCCATTAATGGCCCCAACCCCATTTTGTTAAATTTCAGTCCCAGAGATGGGCCCCCTGTGGCCTTTGGAGACTTAGGGAGAGGGGACGCACGGCCCCTTCCCCTTTAATAATACAGTGTGGCCTGGGGAATGGGGTCCCCAGTGCTGAATATGGCCTGGGGAGGGGGTTGCATGCCCCAATTCCCTCAAAACATAATTAGAACCCTGGGGAAAAGGGTCCCCGGGGTCAAAAACGCCATGGCGAGGGGGGCCTTGTCTCCCTGGGCCTGGCCCATGCCAGAAGTTTTTTTTTATAAACAAGCACTGGAGCCCGGTCTTGTTTTAGTTTTTTGTCATTTTGCAGCGGATTCATAGATCCTCTGGGAATTTACAGCAACATTTTAAAAAAATGTTTTGGGGCCCAGGCAGGATCTCCCCCCCACCAGGTCTAGGGGTCAGGGTATCCCTACTCTGCCCCTTTATGTCTTTATGTAAAAAATTATTAGGACTCGGGACTGAATCCTGAGTTCTAAGATGACTACCTAACTTCCTGGTTGAGGTGGTGGCAACCAATCAGATTTCAGCAGGAGATCTGTTGGGATCTGCAGAAGCTCCGCGTCCCGGGTTTTGAACATTAATTGTTCTAAAACTACTGAACAGATTTAAACCAAAGCACAAAAAGCACTCTTTCTGGACCAAGATCTAGTTTCCTGGCAAATTTGGTGTAAATCCATCCAGAGGTTTAGGCTATAACTGTATCCAAAGTTCATATATAAAAATGAATGGGGAAAATGCATTTGGAGACCCCACTTTTTTCTCTGTTCCTGCCTGAAGGATCACCACAAAACTCTTCGGGCCTGATTCACAGAACTAACTTACGTCAAAAACGTAAAGTTAGTACTTTTTGGTATTCACAGAATACACTTACTCATTTTGGTATTCACAGAATGAACTAACTCATTTCGGTATTCACAGAAGTTAGTAGTCCTAACTTTAGGACTCCTAAATGCCTTCTGTGAATACCGAAAGTCTTAAAGTTAGGATTTTTCTCAGTTTAGGAGTAGTAAAGTTAGGAGTCCTAACTTTACTACTCCTAAACTGAGAAAAATCCTAACTTTAAGACTTTCGGTATTCACAGAAGGCATTTAGGAGTCCTAAAGTTAGGACTACTAACTTCTGTGAATACCGAAATGAGTAAATTCATTCTGTGAATACCAAAATGAGTAAGTGTATTCTGTGAATACCAAAAAGTACTAACTTTACGTTTTTGACGTAAGTTAGTTCTGTGAATCAGGCCCATAATACGTAAACTAGTCACAAAGTAGCACTTTCTTGGAAAGTTTTGTGGGGATTCATCACAAAATATTATGTATACATACAATTATGCACTAAATATATATATATTCACTGAAAAAAACATAGGTTTCAGGGGCGTTATAGTTAGTTGGACATTTCACTCGTACAAAACCATAGAAATTCCCCGTTATAGTTAGTTCAGCTAACTATAACTCGCGCGCCCGCAATGCACTGCTGATGACGTCACATATTACATCACTCATGACATGGTCAGTGACATCACTCATGACATCACTGATGACATCTCAAATGACATCACTGATGACATCACTGATGACATCATCCTTGTGATAGAGTGGCAGACCTCCTCTCACCCTAATATAACCTTTGATACACACACTCAAAAATACAAACTAACATTTTCAAAACAATGGACATACCAATACCAGTTACAACACACCTATTCAGTAATTCCAAGATCTACAAACACATCCACACATTCACCAACAGTCCCTATACAGTCACTCATACATGTACTCACTCATCATATGTACTCATACACCTATACATCCTGTTACACACCGCCACTCATCCTTAGAGTTACTCACACACATAGACACACATGCAAACAAAGTATCAAACATCCATTTACTTGCATATATAGTTATACACACACTACCACACTTACTTCTACAGAAACTTACACATACTTACTCTCTTAAACAATCACTTATAGAAACACCTACTTATTTGTACAGGAACTCTTCCAATCTCTCACTCTCACATATACTCACTTATATACACCAATACTCACATATACTAGTTTAAAACATATGTAGTTACTCATAAAGACACTATTGAGACAGTCATTCATTCACTAACACACCCATACACATACTCATCCACCTATACAGTCCTGCACACATGCTGTCTTCAACACATACAAACAGTGAGTCACTCATTCATGCATCTATGCACTAAGTAATACACCCCACTGAACCATACAGACACTCAGACACTCATACTGATACTCAAAAACCAACTAATAACCCATATAGACACTCATGTAGCTACTCACCAACCCATGCAGCCACTTATACACAAAGTGAGAGACTGATACAGATATTTTCATATTTAAACATTACTCACTAACCCATGTATTCACTAAGATACACTTAGTCAGTTATACAATCAATTTTACAAAAAACAATCATCCATTTAGACACTTATATACCCATTTATTCTTCCATCGACCTTGAGATAAAACATATATAAAACATATTTAATTTTCAGAAAAACACACATTCACTGGATGATGTCATCAGTGATGTCATTTGAGATGTCATCAGTGATGTCATGAGTGATGTCACTGACCATGTCATGAGTGATGTAATATGTGACGTCATCAGCAGTGCATTGCGGGCGCGCGAGTTATAGTTAGCTGAACTAACTATAACGGGGGAATTTCTATGGTTTTGTACGAGTGAAATGTCCAACTAATTATAACGCCCCTGAAACCTATGGTTTTTTCAGTGAATTTCTAAGGTTTTTTAAATGCTAATTTCTAACTATAACGTGCCTGAAACCTATGGTTTTTTCAGTGAATTTTTAAGGTTTTTTAAATGCTAATTTCTAACTATAACGTGCCTGAAACCTATGATTTTTTTCAGTGAATATATATATATGTTTATTATACTATGTATACATGTGAAAATGTCTCGGTCCCCTGTTTGCCTCGGTGGCACGGAAAAATGGGTGGAACTGACGTCAGCACGCCGATGAGGTCCTCTTATGGCTCCGATGACGTCATACGGTGTCGCGAGCGGAGCCGTGCTCGTTGACGTGGGAGAGCTAGGAAAGAATTTCCGTGGAATGATGGTGCTGGGGATATTCACCTATGGGTTCAGGCTAGTCCTTTGGGAGCAACTGTTTATGTTGCCACTCCAGAAACCGAAACCAGCGATCCGAGGGCAGAGGCCCTGCAGATGGCACACGAGGTGGGGTGCCCAGTCGTGTGCACCGGCGGGGCAGCGAATTGACAAGCACCACAACCCACAAAAAAGGTAACAAGGGCACTGAATAACACAGGATCTTCTCTTTGTATCTGGCAGGAACAACGAAGTTAAAATGCCCTAGTACCAAAATGTAGAATTCGTGCTACAACGGTCTTCAAGAGGACCTGCGATGCCGCTTCTGCCTCCCGTACCCTGGAGGCGGCACATGGGTCACGCGGTACGGTCATACTGCGGTGGGACGCACACTCGTTGACCTCTCATGGCACTGCTCCACACTTCAGGGAGGACGCTTTCCATTAGCTATGTTTTCTGATGACATGTCGCGCCGGCCCCGTCCAAGAGCAGAACTCCTTTAGATCCAAACAGACTCTTCCACTCTCTCACCGGAAGTGAGTGAAACCAGGCCACGCGGACACTTTCACAATACAACAGCCGGGAATGCACTTTTCGGTAAAAAAAACACATTCCTTCCTCCTAATTAATCAAATAAACGTCTCACTGAAGAACAGGGGCCAGCTTCGATCGGTAAACAGCCGTTACAACGACTTTTTTATTTTGCGATACCATTACAATGCATGCATTACCCCGCATGCGTTGTACATCACGAAGTCATTACTACGGATTTTTAGAACGCATGGTCATTTACCACGCATGCCTTTACAACGAATTTTGTTGTAAAGGTATGTATGGTAAATGACCATGCGTTCTAAAAAACATGTAGACGATCCATGTCGTTGTAAGGAAACAGAGGCTGTTCCGTTTCCTCACAACGACGTGCACCGCCCCTCAGAGATGACGTGAAGCAGGAACCACGAGGAGAGAGAAACCATGAGGAGTGAGAGGTAAGGGGGATTGGGCATGGGGTGGGGGTTTCTTTTCTAGGGTTTAGGGTAGTGCAGTGGTGTTTGGGTGGTGTAGGGGGTCATGCTGGGGTAGTGTTTTAGGGTTTAGGGTAGTGCAGTAGTGTAGGGGGTCGTGCTGGGGGTAGTGTTTTAGGGTTTAGGGTAGTGCAGTGGTGTATGGGTAGTGTAGGGGGTCATGCTGGGGTAGTGTTTTAGGGTTTAGGGTAGTGCAGTGGTGTATGGGTAGTGTAGGGGGTCGTGCTGGGGTAGTGTTTTAGGGTTTAGGGTAGTGCAGTGGTGTTTGGGTAGTGTAGGGAGTCGTGCTGGTGGTAGTGTTTTAGGGTTTAGGGTAGTGCAGTTATGTTTGGGTAGTGTAGGGTGTCATGCTGGGGGTAGTGTTTTAGGGTTTAGGGTAGTGCAGTGGTGTTTGGGTAGTGGAGGGGGTAGTGTTTTAGGGTTTAGGGTAGTGCGCCCAACCAGCCACAATATCCGTGGACAAAGGGGATCCTGACTCTTTGGATCACTCCGTCAATTGAATAATTTGGGACAAGGGCCCTACCACGTCCAAGACCTATCAATTCCTTTCTTGGGATCCCTCATATACTTGGAGAAAAAGGTACATAGTTTCTCATCAATTTCAGGCGTGTGTGCCACCTTCCCCTTCAGTGAGGGCCTGGGGCATTCTCCCCTCATCCTATTCCTGACCTCCCTTTCAAGGGGTTGATGGATTTTCCCCACCACATACTCTGCCACTTTGGCGTCAGGTGTCCACTCTGCCGACCTAGGATGGTAACTTTGGGTAGGCTCGAACATGTCCGAGTGGAGCCCGTCCCCAACCGGGGACTGAGAGGAGTGGGACTCTGGACGCCAGGGACGCCCCGAGTCCTTATCCTCATCGGAGGAGAAATCGTCCTCCGATACACCCTCTCCCTCTAAGGGAAACCCGCCGTCGGGGTCTACAATAGTGGTGACAGTGTCGCAATTTTCTCTGGGCCCCTCCTCCTCCCGGCAGGGTGCATGTTTTAGCGTTCGCGCACTCTTGAGGAAGGTCTCCGTAAGTTTATCAAATCCTTCCAAGTGCCCCGGGTTATGCTTAACGGCCCTTTTATTCCCCATCTGGGAGCTACTTGGACCCGCCACCACCAGATCTGGGTCACTGAACACCCGAGGGATGCTTTTCGCCAGCTTATCAACCTGATCCCTTAGAGGAGCCAGCGCCCTAAATAGCCAGAGAGAGGGCTTGGTCCACTGCTGGAGGGAGAAGTTGGGGGGCCATTCCTCCTCCACTTCCTGGTAGGAGTAGTAAAAATGGTCTTCTGGAGAAGACATGATAGCAGAGGGTGTGACCACAGAACAAATGCCCTTAAAATCCTTAAGACAGCCCCCTCGCCGGTGCTCCAACAGCTGGGCTTTCCCTGAAGCTGTTATAAGAATAGACTGAGGCGCAATACCAATTACCACCACCAGGTGGCGCTGGTCACTAACGTGGCCGTGTGGGGAAATCACCGCGTAGCGGTGTCAAAATTAGGCGAGGGTTGGTCGGGAATCAAGCGGACACTAAAGGAGTGACCGGATTCCCAAACGCGCGTAAAGTCAGCGGGAGCGCTCGACGGAGCTGCCTCGCTCGGACCAGACGCGCCTGACAGGATCTCACCGCGCGCAGAGCACACAGCGGGAGAAACTGCGATGGGGAGAACGCGCTCGGGCAAGAGCCTGCTGCGCAGGGAATATGAAACAATACCAAGGCAATAATGCTAATAACGTGCACAAGAAACCGCTATACAAACAGCAACAACGTCAGATTAAGCCAAGAATGTAAGGAATGCACTTAACTGACGAGCAGTGAAGAAAGAGGAAGCGGAAGGGACGTCACGATATTATATACGATGGACTGTGATATGATTGGACTATAGTTGCCTTGGAGACTACCCCCTAATGGTTCATGGGTTGTGTAGTCTTTTGTTTAATTATTGTTGTGTTACGTTTTCTTTGAACTGCTATGCAAATAAAGTGAGGAAAGATATGCATAATCCTCGCCTCCGTCCTGCCATAGAATTCATTAAACTTTATTTGATCTGATTTAGAAACATAGATCATAAAAGTGTACATAAAAACAGTAAATCCTCTTTCCTAATACCATACAGTGAGAATTAATTAAAACCAGTAGGTAAAAACAGGTGTTACAAAGCCCGGTTCAGAGCAACTTCAGGTTAACAGAATCGTAAAGTTCAATGTTTCGCAAGATCAATCTCATGTACTTCGTGCAAAATACGCAATAAGGGGTCCAAGTAAGATGTAACGCTCCAATACCTGACCAGTTTGCACTATATATAACTGCAGAAAAACTAAAAATAAAAAGTGTTTTGCACACTTTTGTCTTTGGGCTATATGTGGGCTACATCTGGGTGATATTTGTGCTACATTTGTGCTCTTTTTTCTCTGGTGGCCATCTTGGGAGACTTATTTGTTATGAAGTTTCCTAATTTCGTCATTTACTGCAGTCTCCTCAGTAGGAAATGCTTTCAGTTTTTACTTTGATTCCATCAAGAAGGCATTCAGATGTGTCACACATTTGCCATAAATTCAGAATGTTAGCACTCTAGTTGTTCATTAGATCACTGTAGTAAAGCTACTGCTCACCAGGGAGTTAACTGGAAGTCTACTGCTGGTATTGAAAGTGATTATTTCAGTCTGCATGTCAGAATTTTCTTATGAAATAGAAGAGGATTTGAGATCTCACTTAAAACGTCCTAATTTTTCTTTCTACAGCACTAACCATAATTTCTATGGCAAAATGAACCCCCTCATTTTGTTCCTTTTTAAATTAAATGTTTTAAGTGTTACCAGTTTATTCCAATCAAGACGGCTTCAGGTGTGCCATACTTTTGTCATAAGTAATACTGTTAGCGCTCTAGTTGTTCTTTAGAACACTCTGGGAAGCTGCAGTAGAACACAAAGGCATCAACTGACAGGCTGCTCCTGTTGAAATATAACACGAAGATATTTGAGATCTCACTTAAAACATGTCCTAATTTTTCTTTCTACAGCACTAACCATAATTTCTATGACAAAATGAACCCCCTCATTTTGTTCCTTATTAAATTAAATGTTTTAAGAGTTACCAGTTTATTCCAATCAAGATGGCTTCAGGTGTGCCATAATTTTGTCATAAGTAAGACTGTTAGCGCTCTAGTTGTTCTTTAGAACACTCTGGGAAGCTGCAGTAGAACACAAAGGCATCAACTGACAGGCTGCTCCTGTTGAAATATAACAGGAAGATATTTGAGATCACACTTGAAACATGTCCTAATTTTTCTTTCTACAGCACTAACCATAATTTCTATGACAAAATGAACCCCATCATTTTGTTCCTTCTTAAATTAAATGTTTTAAGTGTTACCAGTTTATTCCAATCAAGATGGCTTCAGGTGTGCCATACTTTTGTCATAAGTAAGGCTGTTAGCTCTCTAGTTGTTCTTTAGAACACTCTGGGAAGCTGCAGTAGAACACAAAGGCATCAACTGACAGGCTGCTCCTGTTGAAATATAACAGGAAGATATTTGAGATCTCACTTAAAACATGTCCTAATTTTTTTCTACAGCACTAACCATAATTTCTATGGCAAAATGAACCCCCTCATTTTGTTCCTTTTTAAATTAAATGTTTTAAGTGTTACCAGTTTATTCCAATCAAGATGGCTTCAGGTGTGCCATACTTTTGTCATAAGTAAGACTGTTAGCTCTCTAGTTGTTCTTTAGAACACTCTGGGAAGCTGCAGTAGAACACAAAGGCATCAACTGACAGGCTGCTCCTGTTGAAATATAACAGGAAGATATTTGAGATCTCACTTAAAACATGTCCTAATTTTTCTTTCTACAGCACTAACCATAAATTATATGACAAAATGAACCCCTCATTTTGTTCCTTTTTAAATTAGATGTTTTAAGAGTTACCAGTTTATTCCAATCAAGATGGCTTCAGGTGTGCCATAATTTTGTCATAAGTAAGACTGTTAGCGCTCTAGTTGTTCTTTAGAACACTCTGGGAAGCTGCAGTAGAACACAAAGGCATCAACTGACAGGCTGCTCCTGTTGAAATATAACAGGAAGGTATTTGAGATCACACTTGAAACATGTCCTAATTTTTCTTTCTACAGCACTAACCATAATTTCTATGACAAAATGAACCCCATCATTTTGTTCCTTTTTAAATTAAATGTTTTAAGTTTTACCAGTTTATTCCAATCAAGATGGCTTCAGGTGTGCCATACTTTTGTCATAAGTAAGGCTTTTAGCACTCTAGTTGTTCTTTAGAACACTCTGGGAAGCTGCAGTAGAACACAAAGGAATCAACTGACAGTCTCTGCCCTTGTTGGATGTACATGTTTTACTGAGAATGTCAGACTTCATTCTCACATGACTGAGAAAGATAATGTGAATTTACAGAAAATATGCTCTCATTTTAGCTTCTGGAGCACCTTCCAAAACTGTATGGGACAAGCATGTGAAAATAGTCTTCTCTCAAACATGATTCATGATATCCCAGCAGAAGGTTTTTCACAGGGTAAAATCACCTTAGAACACACCACAATTCCTGAAATTAGTATGGTACCATCAACAAATGAATTCTAATGTAACTAAAGTCTGTTATCACCCTTTATAGTTCTCCTTTTGGTAACCCTCAAAATCTTCGATTCACTACAATGCATTTCAATGGGGTACTATCATTTATATTGGTCTCAAGATGGTTGCCAGCAATTCCAGGATGAAGTGCTGACAGCCAATCAGATCTCACGATGACATGTGTGGTTAGGCTCCGCCCAGATATATATGTGTTTTCTTTTTCAAATTTCTCAGGAACTACTGAACGGATTTACACCATTTAAGCAAAAGGCACAACTCTGAACCAAGGGCTACCTTTTTGCCAAATTTGGTGTAATTCCGTTCAGCAGTTCGGGCTGTAGTTCCGATGAAAGGTTCCTATGGAAAATTGCATGGGGAAAACACGTTTTGGGATCCCCCTTTTTTCTCGGCCCCCACTTGACGAATCACCCCGAGACTTTCAGGATAGGAGCGGACCGGAGCGGGCCACGAGTTTTGAAAATTTCGCAAAGATTCGTCAACCGGCGCCAAAGTTATTTCAAATAGAATGTTGCGGATTTCCTATGGAAAATAGGTCCTAACTATAACTATCTACTGGCGACCGCCAGTAGATAATATATATATATATATTCACTGAAAAAACCATAGGTTTCAGGGACGTTATAGTTACAAATTAGCATTTACAAAACCTTTGAAATTCACTGAAAAAACCATAGGTTTTAGGGACAGTTATAGTTAGTTGGACATTGCACTCGTACAAAACCCGTGAAATTCCCCCGTTATAGTTAGTCCAGCTAACTATAACTCGCGCCCCGCAATGCACTGCTGATGACGTCACATATTACATCACTCATGACATGGTCAGTGACATCACTGATGACATCACTGATGACATCTCAAATGACATCACTGATGACATTATCCAGTGACTGTGTGTTTCTGTAAAGTTTAAATATTTTTAATATATATAGGAAAAGACGTATTGAAGAATAAGTGGGTGTGTAAGTGTCTGTATGGATGATTTAGTAGGTGCGTGACTGACTGTATAAGTGAGTGATTTAACGTATCTTACTGAATGCATGGGTTAGTGACTAAACTGGGTGAATGTCTGTATCCGTCTGTCTGTTGCTGTGTAAGTGGCTGCATGTGTTTGTGAATAGCTACATGAGTGTCTATATGAGTTATTGAATGCTTGTGTGAGTATCTGTATGGGTTCCTGAGTGTTTGTGTGGGAGGGGTGTGTGCGACTCTGTGCATAGATGTGTGAGTGGGTGATTCACTGGGTGGATGGTTTCAAGAGTGCATCTGTGATAGACTGTATGGGTGGGTAAGTGTGTGTAAGAGTGTGTTAGTGAGTGAATGTATGTCCCAGTGGTACATGTGTGAGTAACTACATATGTGAAAGACAGTATATATGTGTGTTGGAGTATATAAATAGCTATAAGCGAGAGTGAGTGATTGTGATAGTGGCTGTATGGATGAGTGTGTGCTTGTATCAGTGATTGTATAAGAGCGTAAGAATGTGCTAGTATTTGTATGAGTAAGTGAGCTGGTGTGTGTATAACTGTATAGGTGAGTAAATGGTAGTGTGTTAAATTATTTGCATGACTGACTAGGTAAGTGAGTACCTCTATGGATGAGTGGCGGTGTTTGAGTGTCTATATAGGAGTATGAGTGCATATGATAGTCCTGTACTGAGTGACCGTAAGTATGAGTGACTGTACGGATGAGTGAGTGGATGTGTGCGTAGACCTAAGAATCAGTGAGTGGGTATGTAGTTATTGGTGTTGGAGTGTCTATGGTTTTGCGAATGGCAGTCTGTAATTTAGAGTGGGTGTATCAAAGGTTATATTAGGGTGTGAGAAGATGCATGAAATTATCACGTGGATGATGTCATCAGTGATGTCATTTGAGATGTCATCAGTGATGTCATCAGTGATGTCACTGACCATGTCATGAGTGATGTAATATGTGACGTCATCAGCAGTGCATTGCGGAGCGCGAGTTATAGTTAGCTGGACTAACTATAACGGGGGAATTTCACGGGTTTTGTACGAGTGCAATGTCCAACTAACTATAACTGTCCCTAAAACCTATGGTTTTTTCAGTGAATTTCAAAGGTTTTGTAAATGCTAATTTGTAACTATAACGTCCCTGAAACCTATGGTTTTTTCAGTGAATTTCAAAGGTTTTTTAAATGCTAATTTGTAACTATAACATGTCTGAAACCTACGGTTTTTTCAGTGAATTTCAAAGGTTTTGTAAATGACAATTTTTAAATGTATTAATTGTTATATACATTTTTTCATACTGATTTACTACATTTTCAGAAACAATTTTTTTTACATATTTTATTTTTTAAATTACATTGTAATTACATTATACATTACATTACAAAAAATACTTTCTCAGAATGAATTACTTTAGTTTAAATACTTTGCACATAGGCAATAGACTTTTAAGTACAGTAGTTACAGTTGTTGCAATGGGCAACACATTTTCAAACACAATGCAACATTCAGCTCAATGTGAATTTCTAGTTAAATGCCATTAGTTACTTTATGGATTACTTTTCTAACCACAGGACTGGATCCTAGATTCAGTCCTGGAACATCTCCTGTAAACAGTTGAGTAAAAGCGTTTTGGTTTCAGTCGTGATTTTTAAGGAATATTATTGTACTTTAAAAGTTGACACTTAGAAACTTATTCTCATAGAATCACCAATGTTATCCTATGGAAGGAAATTCACTTAGAAGGTAAAAACTGTTATCGTTACTTTTTCTTACTCAGTGTTGGATCCTGGATCCAGCACTGGTGCATCTCCTGTAAACAGTTGAAAGAATGCATTTAAGTCATACAGGCGATTTTTTAGGAATATTTGTAGTTTGTGAAAATCGACACTTTGAAACTTTTCTGCTGAAAACCACACAATGGATTCCTATGGAAGAAAATATAAGTTACTGCTAAGTACGGTTAAAATTACTTTTCAGGGTCAGTGCTGGGCTAAAAGATGCAGCACTGGGTTCTCTCCTGATAACAGGTGAGTAAATTGGAATTCGTACTTTGGTTGATTTTAGAGGAATATTATAAAGTTCCAAAACTCCACACTTAGAAGAATTTCCAAGTGAAACCAGTCAATGTTAGCCTATGAAGGAAATTCAAGTTACCGGTAAGTACGGTTAAAATTACTTTTCAGGACCAGTACTGGGCTGAAAGATGCAGCACTGAGGTCTCTCCTGATAACAGGTGAGTAAATCAGAATTCGGATTTCGGCTGATTTTAGAGGAATATTTGTATGTTTCAAAAATCAACACTTAGAAACTTTTTCTGCAAAAAGCAGGCAATGATATCCTATGGAAGGAAATTCAAGTTACTGGTAAGTACGGTTAAAATTACTTTTGAGGATCAGTACTGGGCTGAAAGATGCAGCACTGAGGTCTCTCCTGATAACAGGTGAGTAAATCGGAATTCGTATTTCGGCTGAGTTTAGAGGAATATTTTAAAGTTCCAAAACTCCACACTTAGAAGAATTTCCAAGTGAAACCAGTCAATGTTAGCCTATGGAAGGAAATTCAAGTTACTGGTAAGTACGGTTAAAATTACTTTTCAGGACCAGTACTGGGCTGAAAGATACAGCACTGAGGTCTCTCCTTATAACAGGTGAGTAAATCGGAATTCGTATTTCGGCTGATTTTAGAGGAATATTTGTATGTTTCAAAAATCAACACTTAGAAACTTTTTCAGCAAAAAGCAGGCAATGATATCCTATGGAAGGAAATTCAAGTTACTGGTAAGTACGGTTAAAATTACTTTTCAGGACCAGTACTGGGCTGAAAGATGCAGCACTGAGGTCTCTCCTGATAACAGGTGAGTAAATCGGAATTCGTAGTTCGGCAGATTTTAGAGGAATATTTGCACAATGGTGAAGGGAGGGGCGGGGCCTGAGGTGACATCTGTGCAAACGCGCCCCGTGGCGCATTTTAAGTTGGGGGATTAAGTCCCCTTGAATCATGAGGGTCCCTACGGGCCAACTAGCCCACCAGGAACCTCCAGTATGCGCCAGGGGCTGCGTTGCAGAGACGTGTAGAGAGGCCACACCCCTTTTACACCTCTCTGCAACGCAGCTCTGTGGCGCTTTCTGGATGTACCTGTTGGGCTAGTTGGCCCCCAGAGACCCTCAGGATTGAAAGGGATTTAATTCCCCATCTTAAAACGCACCACGGGGCCTGTTTGCACACATGTCACCTGAAGCCCCGCCCCTCCCTTCACCACTGTGCAAACGCGCCCGTGGCGCGTTTTAAGTCGGGGGATTAAGTCCCCTTAAATCCTGAGGGTCCCTGAGGTGCAACTAGCCCACCAGCTACCTCCATTAAGCGCCACAGAGCTGCGTTGCAGAGAGGTGTAAAAGGGGCTTGGCCTCTGTACACCTCTCTGCAAGGCAGCCCCTGGCGCATACTGGAGGTTCCTGGTGGGCTAGTTGGCCCTCAGGGACCCCATTATTGAACGGGAATTACTTCCATCTGCAAACACGCCAGGGGCGCGTTTGCAGAGTGGTGAAGGAAGGGGGCGGGGCCTGCGAGCCCGATCGTTTTTTAAAAAAAAACATTTTTTTTGTCCCCTGAAGGGGGGCTCTGTGGCCCCCCTTCCTTTTTCCAGTTTTTATGCCCTGGGGACCCCATCCCCCAGGGCCTTACCCCTTTTTTAAAATTAAATATAAAAAAAAACGGGAAGGGGGCCGCGTGGCCCCTCTTCCCTGGGCCTGTATTGGCCCCGGGGACCCCATCCCCCGGGGCATGGCTTCGATTTTTCTTTTTTTCTTTGGAGGGGGCTGCGTGGCCCCCTCCTCAGGCCATTTAAGGCCCCGGGGACCCCATCCCCGGGGCCGGCCTTTCCGTTTTTTTTTATTTGATTTTTTTGGGGGGGAGGGGGCTGCGTGGCCCCCTCCCGGGCCACTACTTGCCCCGGGGACCCCATCCCCCGGGGCTGGCCCTCTCCGTTGGGGACTGTGGGGGTCCCCAATCCCCCACAGTCCCGCCGGCTCCCGCGTCCCTTGGGAGCCGGCATTGCTTTCCACATGGGGAGCTGCTAAGATGCAGCTCCCCATGTGGAAAGCAATTGGCTTGGATATTGGAAGAGAGAGCAGGTTTCCCTGGTCTCTCTTCCAATATCCAAAGCAGTTTGCTATGGCAGGACGGGAGCCACGAGGCTCCCGTCCTGCCATAGCAAACTACAGTGTCCCGGGGGTAGGCACCCCGGGACACTGAAGGAGCCGGCCCTGGGGGGTGGCGGTCCCCAGGGCCATCAAGGGCTCCAGGAGGGGGGCCGCGCGGCCCCCCTCCCTTAAATTGCACAGCCCCGGGGAGGTGGTGGTCTCCGGGGCTCTGGGGGTCCGTAATGGACCCCCACATTTATTTTATAAGTGCCCCGGGGAGGTGGTGGTCCCCGGGGCATGTGGGGGGGCTGGAGCCCCCCCCACACCTTATTTCAATTTAAAAAAGAAGCCCCGGGGGTTGGCGGTCCCCGGGGCTGCGGGAGGGCAGAAGAGCCCTCCCGCACCATTTTTCAATTAAGCCCCGGGGGTGGCGGTCCCCGGGCTTGGGGGCCCTTTGAGGCCCCCACACATTAAATTATCCCCCCCCACCATGCCTTCGGGACTTGGGCCACCCGGGGGCAAAATACAATCGAAGCGCTCGATGCTTTTTTTTCGGCAGGATTCGCGCACCCTGAGCGCATCCTGCCGATTTTTAAAACATTTTTTTTTTTTTTTTTAGCCCAGGGGGTCCTTGTGGGACCCCTGAGCAAACCCAGGGGTCAGGGTGTTTCTACCCTGCTCCCTTTGTGCGCTTTGCGCACTTGTTTCTGTCCCTCGGTTCTACCGAGGGACAAAATGGCTGCCAACATTTCCTGAATCGGAATGTTGACAGCCAGCTGACAGCCAATTAACATGCAGCTCGTGATCGGGACGGTGCGCGCAGGGTGCGCTCAGGGTGCACGAATCCTCCGTGCCCATAGATATCACTATCTTTTTACTTTTGATTTTCTCAGCAACTACTGAACGGATTTACACCATTTAACAAAAAGGTGGTAGGAGCGGACCGGAGCGGGCCACAAAGTTTGAAAATTTTGCGAAGATACGTCAACCGGCAAGAGAGTTATTTCAAATAGAATGTCGTGGATTTCCTATGGATAATAGGTTGTAACTATAACGATCTACTGGCGACCGCCAGTAGATAATATATATATTACCTACTGGCGGTCGCCAGTAGGTAGTTATAGTTAGGACCTATTTTCCATAGGAAATTCACAACATTCTATTCCCAATAACTTTGGCGCCGGTCGACGAATCTTCGCGAAATTTTCAAAACTCGTGGGGCGCTCCGGTCCGCTCCTATCTTGAAAGTTTCGGGGTGATTCGGCAAGCGGGGGCCAAGAAAAAAGGGGGGTCCCAAAACGCGTTTTCTCCATGTTATTTTCCATAGGAAACTTTAGACAAAGCTACAGCCCGAACTGCTGAACGGAATTACACCAAATTTTGCAAAAAGGTAGCCCTTGGTTCAGAAAGAGCCCTTTTTGTTAAATGGTGTAAATCCATTCCGTAGTTGCTGAGAAATTCAAAAAATAAGAGTCAAAAAATCAATTTCCCATAGGGAACTTTGTGCAAGGCTACAGCGGAAACTACTGAACGGATTTACCCCAAATTTGGCATAAGGGTACTGCTTGGCTCAGAAAGCGACCTTTTCAAACATGGTGTAAATCCGTTCAGTAGTGTTTTAAATATTAAAGGAAAAAGAACTTTATATATCTTGGCGGAGCCTAACCACACATGTCATCGTGAGATCTGATTGGCTGTCAGCACTTCATCCAAGAAGTGTTGGCAGCCATCTTGGGACCAATATACATGATAGCACCCCAATGGAATGCATTGTAGTGAATAGAAGATTTTGAGGGTCACCAAAAGGAGAACTATAAAGGGTGATAACAGACTTTAGTTACATTAGAATTCATTTGTTGATGGTACCATACTAGTTTTAGGAATTGTGGTGTGTTCTAGGGTGATTTTACCCTGTGAAAAACCTTCTGCTGGGATTTTATGAATCATGTTTGAGAGAAAACAATGTTCTCATGCTTGTCCCACAGAGGTTTGGAAGGTGCTCCAGAAGCTAAAATGAGAGCATATTTTCTGTAAATTCACATTATCTTTTTCAGTCATGTGAGAATGAAGTCTGACATTCTCAGTAAAACATGTAAATCCAACAAGGGCAGAGACTGTCAGTTGATTCCTTTGTGTTCTACTGCAGCTTCCCAGAGTGTTCTAAAGAACAACTAGAGCGCTAACAGTGTTACTTATGAAAACATTATGGCACACCTGAAGCCATCTTGATTGGAATAAACCGGTAACACTTAAAACATTTAATTTAAAAAGGAACAAAATGAGGGGGTTCATTTTGTCATAGAAATTATGGTTAGTGCTGTAGAAAGAAAAAATAGGACATTTTTTAAGTGAGATTACAAATATCTTCCTGTTATATTTCAATAGGAGCAGCCTGCCAGTTGATTACTTTGTGTTCTACTGCAGCTTCCCAGAGTGTTCTAAAGAACAACTAGAGCGCTAACAGTCTTACTTATGACAAAATTATGGCACACCTGAAGCCATCTTGATTGGAATAAACCGGTAACACTTAAACCATTTAATTTAAAAAGGAACAAAATGAGGAGGTTCATTTTGCCATAGAAATTATGGTTAGTTCTGCAGAAAGAAAAATTAGGGCATGTTTTAAGTGAGATCTCAAATCCTCTTCTATTTCATTAGAAAATTCTGACATGCAGACTGAAACAATCACTTTCAATACCAGCAGTAGACTTCCAGTTAACTCCCAGGTGAGCAGTAGCTTTACTACAGTGATCTAATGAGCAACTAGAGTGCTAACATTCTGAATTTATGGCAAATGTGTGACACATCAGAATACCTTCTTGATGGAATCAAAGTAAAAAACTGAAAGCATTTCCTACTGAGGAGACTGCAGTAAATGAGGAAATTAGGAAACTTCATAACAAATAAGTATCCCAAGATGGCCACCAGAGAAAAAAGAGCCCAAATGTAGCACAAATATCACCCACATGTAGCCCACATATAGCCCAATGACAGAAGTATGGAAAACACTTTTTATTTTTAGTTTTTTTGCAGTTTTATATAGTGCAGACTGGTCAGGTATTGGAGCGTTGCATCTTACTTGGACCCCTTATTGCGTATTTTGCATGAAGTACATGAGATTGATCTTGCGAAACATTGAACTTTACTATTCTGTTAACCTGAAGTTGCTCTGAACCGGGCTTTGTAACACCAGTTTTTACCTACTGGTTTTAATTAATTCTCACTGTATTGTATTAAGAAAGAGGATTTACTGTTTTTATGTACACTTTTATGATCTATGTTTCTAAATCAGATCGAATAAAGTTTAATGAATGTAATTGAAGTCTCCCAAGATGGCCACCAGAGAAAAATGAACCCAAATGTAGCACAAATATCACCCAGATGTAGCCCACTGACAGAAGTGTGGAAAACACTTTTTATCCTTTGTTTTTTTGCAGTTTTATATAGTGCAGGATGGTCAGATATTGGAGTGCTTTACATGAGCATTGGTTACATCATACAAGGACAAACTCATTTTGGTTGTAGGCATGGGGAGATTAAGTGATTTGACCAGAATCACAGAATGACGAGCTGAAGCAGAAACTCCAACTTGGTAACACCACATTTTCTCCCCTAAGCGTAACATTTAATGAAGTGGTCAACTGGATAAAAAACATAGAGATAACAAATAATTCAAAAGTGCTTTGTCGCTATTTGAGAACTGCTTGGCTCAGAAAGCGACCTTTTTAAAAAGGGTGTAAATCCGTTCGGTAGTTGCTGAGAAATTGTAAAAAAAAATATCGATATCTAGAGGCGCGGTGGATCCGCGAACCCTCCCGACCATGAGCTTCATTTTAATTGGCTGCCAACACTCCAAACCAGGAAGTGTTGGCAGCCATCTTGTGACTCGGTAGAACCGAGTCACAAGAAAACAGGGAAACAAAGGTGAAAAAGAAGAAAAGGGAGCAGGGTAGAAACACCCTGACCCCCTAGGCCTGCTCAGGGGGTCCCAAAGCATTTTTTATAAACAAATTGGCGAAATTCGCGCTGGGGTCGCGAATCCCGCCGAAATGTAAAAAAAAATGAAGCGCGGGATACCGCGCTTCATTTAATTGAGACCCTCAGGTGGGCCAGGTCCCGGGGGCATTGCCAACAAATATATGCAGGGCCCGCAGGGGCCCCCGCAGCCCCGGGGACCGCCACCTCCCGGGGCTTATTTTTTTAATGTTTGGGGGGGCCTCCAAGGCCCCCCCAAGCCCCGGGGACCACCACCGCCAGGGCTTTTATCAAATAGGGACCCTCAGGATTCAAGGGGAATTAATCCTCCAACTTACCCTGAGCACTACTGATGCAGTCCAGCCATCGCCCTGTCACTACCCATGCACTCCTCCAATCAACCAGCGAGCACCATGTACTTATCCAATCACTCCGCCAAAACACAAGCACTTATAAATTCACCATCCACTCTCCTTGCAGTACTCTAATCATCCAGTCAGTACCCATGTACTCATCCAATGACCCAGGCACTAACTCATGGCAAATACAGAGGAGGTCATGCTAATCACAGGGGTACCCCAACGCATAGTGTTCCCTAGTGTATGTAGGTGTTTTCACTGTATTCTAAGTGTTTTTACCACCAGAGACAGAGTCAGTTACCACCAGTACCCATCAGCAAAAGTTGGGGGCACAGGAGTACTTTCTACTCCTCTGTTGGTTCTTTCTGCACATCTCTTCCTTCTTCTTGCACTTTTCTTCGTCTTTCTGGACTTCTGTTGCCTCTTTCTGCGTTTGTCTTCCTTCTTTCTGCGCTTTTCTTCTTCTTTCTTCACATGTCCTACCTCTGTAGGCATAGTTAGAAACTAGCATTTAAAAACCTTTGAAATTCACTTAAAAACCATAGGTTTCAGGCATGTTATAGTTAGAAATTAGCATTTAAAAAACCTTTGAAATTCACTGAAAAAACCATAGGTTTCAGGCACGTTATAGTTAGAAATTAGCATTTAAAAAACCTTAGAAATTCACTGAAAAAACCATAGGTTTTAGGGAAAGTTATAGTTAGTTGGACATTTCACTCGTACAAAACCAGAGAAATTACCCCGTTATAGTTAGTTCAGCTAACTATAACTCGCGCCCGCAATGCACTGCTGATGACGTCACATATGACATCACTCATGACATGGTCAGTGACATCACTGATGACATCACTGATGACATCTCAAATTACATCACTGATGACATCACTGATGACATCATCCATGTGATAATTTCATGCATCTTCTCACACCCTAATATAACTTTTGATACACCCACTCTAAATTACAGACTGACATTCTCAAAAGCATAGACACTCCAACACCAATAACTACATACACACTCACTGATTCTTAGGTCTACACACACATCCACTCACTCACCCATACAGTCACTCATACTTACGGTCACTCAGTACAGGACTATCATATGCACTCATACACCTATATAGACACTCACACACCGCCACTCATCCATAGAGGTACTCACACACCTAGTCAGTCATGCAAATAATTAATCACACTGCCATTTACTCACCTATACAGTTATACACACACCAGCTCACTTACTCATACAAATACTAGCACATTCTTACGCTCTTATACAATCACTGATACAAGTACACACTCATCCATACAGCCACTCTCACAATCACACACTTTCACTTATAGCTATTTATATATTCCAACACACATATATACTGCCTTTCACATATGTAGTTACTCACACATGTACCACTAAGATATACATTCACTCACTAACACACCCATACACACACTCACCCACCCATACAGTCCATCACAGATGCACTCTTGAAACCATGCACCCAGTGAATCACCCACTCACACATCTATGATCAGAGTCACACACACCCCACCCATACAAACACTCGGGCATCCATACAGATACTCAGACAACCAATCAATAACCCATGTAGACACTCATGTAGCTATTCACAAACCCATGCAGCCGCTTACACACCAACAGACAGACGGATACAGACATTCACACAGTTTAGTCACTAACCCATGCATTCAGTAAGATACGTTTAATCACTCACTTATAGAGTCAGTCACGCACCTACTAAATCATCCATTCAGACACTTATACACCCACTCATTCTTCAATACGCCTTTCCCTATATATATTAAACATATTTAAACTTTACCGAAACACACAGTCACTGGATGATGTCATCAGTGATGTCACTGACCATGTCATGAGTGATGTAATATGTGACGTCATCAGCAGTGCATTGCGGGGGCGCAAGTTATAGTTAGCTGAACTAACTATAACGGGGGAATTTCTATGGTTTTGTATGAGTGAAATGTCCAACGAACTATAACGCCCCTGAAACCTATGGTTTTTTCAGTGAATATATATATATATGTATTTAGATATATTTACATAACTAAATAAATGAATATATATTGGGGCTAAGATTAGTTAATCTTTATTTATAAATATATACTTGCCTTCATGATATTTTGTGAATTTGGACCAGGAATGTCCCATGTCTCACCATTTATTTCAGGATTGCCAAGTTCATTGCTTCTTTCTAATGTATTCATCCCAAAATACAATGTGATTGAGGGGAAAAGAGCATACTGTGCAAACTTGTTGTTGATTAATTTTGGAATTAATTTCAGAACTGACCTTTGTGGAACATAATGTCATTCTTATTTCATAATGTGTGAATATGCGGAATTAGATTTGCATGGACTTCTCACCCCAGTTATGCTCAAGCATAGAAAGTTTATACAAGGACATGAAAAAAGATTGTCAGGCAATTGTGATGCAGGAACCCCTTGTCTCACACTCTTCTTACTTATTTTTCTTTCACATTTTCTACTGTTTTCAACGTTTCTCCTATACTCCCTCGTTGTCCATTCAGAAGAATGAACATCAGGGGCAGATTTATCAAAGAGTTGCATGCCCTTATGTCACACCAGGCAACGCAAGGGCAACACAACTCTAAATTCAGATATACCAAGCACGCAATTCCACCTTGTGTGGCCCTGTGGCCCTGGCTAAATCTGGAGTAAAGCAAGGCAGCGCAATTTGCTGCCTTGTGTTACTCTGCCCCAAGAAGGCATTCCATGGGTGGACCGTGAGTTTTCCCCCGCATCTACCCATGGATTTTGGCGCATTCCCAGATTTACCATGAGTGGTAGACCTGGGAATGTGTGAAAATTATATGCCTTCCCAGGGGAGGTGTTACGAGGAGAAATATATCTTTCTCCTCGTTTTTACCTCTTTCTAAGTGTGCTGCATTCTGCAACACATGTAGATGGAGACAAAAAAAAGCCTCAGAAGATTGTTTTTGTGCAGGAAGATGTCCCATCCTGCACATAAACAATCCTGCCTGCAACATGGTCACTTGTACAAGAGTGCTTGTTTTGGTGCTAGCCAGCCCAAAGTGCACCAACGCAAGGGGAGGACAGGAATACGACATCTAATTTATAAATATGGCGCATTCCTGCCCTCTCCCTTTCACGCAGCACAGCGCAGCAATGTGTCTGGCTGTGCTGCATTGCTTGAAATATTGATAAATATGCCCCTGGTGTATAATTTAGGTGGGACCTCAAATACCTAATTCTTAAACGACATTAACAGCAACCTTCCTTTTCTTAATTTATAGAAACTTACCCAAATCTAAGCAGACCACTAAGGTCACCTATATAAATATCTGAGTATTCATATCAGTCGTAGGTTGCAAAGTAACAATAAAGGGGTACTTTGTTCCTTTAAAGAGCCATAAAACAACTTATTTAATTTGTAGTGGACCCCTATGGACATCTATGTATGAATGTGGTATTTCTATACCATGAACCTAGCCAAAAAGCAGGGGAGTGCTGCACAGGGTGAAAGAGAAGCATAAAGAGAAGGACTGGCAAGCGAGGTGCTTTGCAGACTGTTAATGCATTGTGATGTAGTGTTCTATGAAGAGTGACATCTTCAACTCTTCCTTAATTGGAGCAGCCTTGTAGCAGTCCTGATGGATAAGGAAATGTTACACAGGGCCTATGGAATTATTCAACTCTGTAGCCATAGCGTTTTCTGCATAATTACGGATTCACTGCACTAGCCACATAATTTGCCACGTGCCGCACAATTTGCATATTTCAACAAAGATGTGTTTCTAGTTCAAATGGATCAAAAGTTTATTTGTGCTGTGACAGACCCATTACAAACGTTAATTGGTCTTCTTTCACCTACTGGTCATCCTTCAGCTGCTAATTGCTGTATTTGGGGTTTAAACTGTTACTGATAAGAAACATTTGCTCAGATAGCAAAAGTGTGTATTAAAATTGCACTATAGGGAATTAATAGTTCAACATAATGCCCCACAATACACTGCACAATTCATGCTTTCTTGTGGAATAGTTTAGTCAACCCTGGCACTTGAATTTGTCATCCATAGACATTTAAGGCCTAATTATGATGTTGGTGGGTCCAACACCGACGGCACGTCGGTGATGGACCCACCGGTACCTGCTCCTGGGGTCCACCCGCCGCATTACGATGCGGCGGGCGGAGGCATCGGGTGAACCCTTAGGTGCATCGGCATGGCAGCATAATCCCTTAATGACGACGGTTCCGTCGTCGTGATTATGATGTCTGTTTCCGACAGCCATTCCATGTCGGCCTCTCTGACATGGAAAAGCTGTCGGAAAGTGACATTGGGGACCTCTAGTAGTGCCCCCTTCCCCCCTGGCCCTCCGCAATGGGGCTTGGGGGGCACCAACATTCCTGCATCATGTGACAGGCACTGCATGGTGCCTGCCACAAGGTGCAGGGATTTTTGGCAAACCTCCATTGTACAATGGAAGCTTGTGCTGTGGGACTCTTCCGCGCGCCGTACAAGCTGCTATTGTAGAATGGATGTTTCTGACTGCCCTATGGGCAGTCGCACCCAAATTGGGATGTCGGAACTGCTGATCTATGGTCAGGCGGTTCCTTTCTCGCAATGGCGTTCGCCCGACATCGTAATAAGCCCCATAATGTCAGTGGACCCGTCTGTTTGGTGTCCGAGAGAACCTAATTTTTCAAATACCTCCTGGGTCCAGTAACCATCCTCACTGAACTGGCTCACCTCAGTTACATAGGAACTTCTCAAAAACCCCTGAGGTTAATTACTTCTGCCTCATAAAAGATACTGGATGTTATTCTCATTATTTTCAAATAACCTCAATTCCAATTATCCAAGAGGATCGCTTGCTGAATTCTCACAGTCCATCTTAAGTGAGCTGTCAAATAATAAAAAGACTGATATATTTTCTATTTTGTGACAAATTAAATTGACATAAACACATGCGGTATCCCCCATGATGTCAATTAACTAATTATCACTGAAAACAAATTGTAGTGATAAACATCACATATGCATTGATTATTAGAAAGATGCTGAGAAGGTGGCAGACATAAGACTTTTCAGCTTGCCTGACTCATTTTTTGTTCAGGTCAGGGGCTTAGGCTGAAATGTGTAGTTCATATAGCTTGCAAAGCTTAAAGAAAAAGCAAACTGAGGCAACAGTCGTAAATAAGCTAGATGTATTCATCTAGTCTTATATTACACAGCATAATGTAGTAATATGGACTTCATGGAAATTAGTGGGGTGTGTGCATCACCACATTTGCATGTTGCATCTTCTCCTAAACATTTTTGCAAGCACGGGGATAATTTCACAATGCAACAACTGCCTAAAATTGATATTTCTTTAACAAATTGAACCAGGCGCCCTTCCCAATTTCACCACTTTTCAGTGCCCTCTCATGCCAAACCTCTGATTAGTGATGCATGGCCTCAGTCCTCTCTCACTAGAAGCTTCATCAGTCTCTCCCTATACTACAGGTTGTCTGCTCTTCAGTAGTAGATCCATTTACTCTATCATCCCAGTGTGGGATTTCCATTCTCAGCACTCAACCAAGCACAGAATATCTTCTTCAGCCACATCTGGCTATAGACCACCCTCTCCGAGTCTACACCACGGTCAGGGTTTCTATTCTGTACCCTCCCCCCTCCCCCAGTCCATAGCAGTGATAACTTTAGCATGTAATCTGTTGAGAAGCAACACGGTTCGCTCTTTTGCTCTGGGGTACATGGGTTACATGGAATGGCGGTGGGAGCAGATGTGCGTTGGGATGTGTGTGTGTGTGTCTCTCTCTTTCTATGTGCATCTGTATGTGTGCAACTAAGTGTAAGTGTGAATATGTTTGTGTGCCACGGTAAGTCGGGTGTGAGTATTAGTGTGTGCCTATGTGTGCGTGCATGTGAGTGTGTGTGTGTGTGTTGATGAGAGTGTGTGAGTGAGTATGTGCATGTGAGACTGTGTGGGGATATTTTTCAGTTACAATGTGCAAGGGTTTAGGTAGGGAGTGATATGATGGTTTCATGCATGAGGGTAAAGGCAAAGGTCTGAGTCACAGTGTGTGAAGATAGTAAAGGCCGTCAGCTCAATGTGTCCCAATGTTTTAAAGACTTTTTTTTACAAAGTGAGCACAATCACAGCCTTGCCCGACCTCATTAGAAAAGTCGAACTATTTATCATTTTCTAGTGATGAATATAGCCTTATAGCCCGCCGTAGCGGGCTATACCGGCTATTAAAGGCCCGCTCCCGCGTTAAAGGCCCGAGCCGAAGGCGAGGGACTTTAACAAGGGACCGGGACTTTAATAGCCGGTATAGCCCTGCTACGAAGGGCTATAAGGTTATTAGAACATTCTGCCACTAGAGGGCAGAATGTTCTAACAAATAAAACAAAGGCCTCTCGAGCTCGAGGGATTTAAATCCCCTCGAGCTCCGAGAGGCCTTTGTAAAACATTGGAATGTTGCTCTGCGGGCCTTTACCGGCCCGTAGAAGCATGGAACACTCCATTGTCTACAATGGAGCTCCCAACATTCCAATGTTCTAATATAGCCTTATAGCCCGCTGCCGAGGGCTATACCGGCTGTTAAAGGCCCTGATCCCGAGTTATAGGCCCGAGCCGCAGGCGAGGGCCTATAACGAGGGAGAGGGCCTTTAACAACCGGTATAGCCTGAGGCAGAAGGGCTATAAGGTTATTAGAACATTCCACCCACTAAGGGTAGAATGTTCTAAATTAAAAATGGAGAAACCAAAAGACAATCATTGGAATGTTGGAGCACTGGGCTTATACCAGCCATTATAAGCCCAGAGCAACTCCATTGTCTTCAATGGAACTCCCAACATTCCAATGTTCTAATATTGATTATAATCAGTCCCCAAAGGAGTGTCTGACTAGTCAGGATTTGTGATTCTTTCTATTTGTCTGTTACTATCCATTGCATAAATTCCCTTCAACCCATAACACCACAGGGACTTCAAACCTCTTTAATGCAGAGTAATAGGCTGAGTTCCTGGCTTGTTATAATGGGAACGTGCCGTGCTTGGTGTCTCTATAAGGAGAACATTAAACAGACAAAATTAAATATAAGCTGATTGTGAGGCATTTTAACCCTACACCACTCAGAAACGAGCTTCTATGTGCAAAATTGATGAAAAAACACAAATGCTTCTGTAATATTGAGGCATTCCTGTTACATTACAAAGAGTCTCTGGAAAGATATATTATAAATCCAGATCCACATAAAAAAATCGATTTTTATGCGGCTGCAGCAGATGCCATGGTTGTGTTACCAATTTAGGGGGGATTGATATGTAGTGTCTTCTAGCTCGTGTCGTTCTATCCCTACTGAAGACCATAGCATTATCAATAAGATGCAGTCTGCGGCCCTTCTAGCCCATCAGCAGTTGTTGGTTTATTATAGGAAATTGCCCTGCTGACAAATATATCACAGGAACAATTGACCATTAATAAAGCATATTGGACAAAGGTAAGTGCACTCCTGTAATATATACATATATACAACGTATGCAGAAAGGAGGCGCAGAAGCCCAAATGCTGGTTATTCCAAACGCTTTATTCTGAAACTCACAGCAAGCTCACTTTCTCTGACCTGTTTCGGCTTTTCACATAAGCCTTGATCACAGCTGAGCTGATTTATGGTGTCAATTAACCACGTGCCTTTAAGTCCGGGCTGCCTTCATTTACCAGAATGCACTGTAAAATGTAAATGCTTGTCTAAACTGCAGTGAAATGTTATAATAATGTTCTATTGCATCTTTTTATCACTGCAGTCACAATCCAAAAATATAATGAAAACAAATGTATATCACAGGACTTTAAAGGCACGTGGTTAATTGACACCATAAATCAGCTCAGCTGTGATCAAGGCTTATGTGAAAAGCCGAAATGCGTCAGAGAAAGTGAGGATGCTGTCAGTTTCGTTTTGGGATAACCAGCATCTGGGCTTCTGCACCTCCTTTCTGATGTATATATATTTATATACACTGTTTCCGTCTTAGTAACCAACTCTGATGTGCCCTTTCTCACTGGCCAATATTTCTTTTGTGAATTGGTCCCTAACACCAGTTGTAGTTGGGAGCAATGGTTTGCACAACTCCGGGAAGCCTTTTTCCATAGCACCAGTAGACGAGGTCACATTTGTTCTGGGAGTGCTGCCATCTGTTTATATGTGCTGGCCCACGCAGGAGCGGCTCATGTAGGTAAGAGAGGTGAGGCAGTGGGACGGGGTGGGGACTCGACAGACGACGATGAGGGAAAAATAATTATTTATTTTATTTTCCGTCGTCATATGTTGAGTCTCCCCCCGGCCCGCCCCACCGCTCTTACCTGCACAGGCCGCTCCTGGCTGCCAGTCTTCCATGGCATTAGAGACCAGCGTGAGCTGTAACAACATCTTTGTGGAGCGCGCAACCTCTCTCTATAGGGTGATGATCCCATATCACACACAAAGGGAATAGTATTGTTAGGAGCCACCCCAATGCTTTCCTCTGACACAAGTGTCAGGTAGTGTATGGAGAGTACAACGCACCACGAACCCCCTGATAATAGTTAACTGACCAGCAGCCAATCAGAATGTGTCATTCAGATTTAGCATGCGGAGCAGGTGGACAAAATCAATGAGTCATTGCGAGTCTTGTTCAGTTAAAAATCCCATCAATCGCACTACATTAGGCTTTGCCTGTGATCACATTAGGGCTGTAGTACATCTCAATGCAGTAAGAGTGCGCAGTGAGTGAAAGGCTCAATGTTGTGGGCACACAGACACAAGGCTTCATGCTTTCAAGGCAGACCTGTTAAGATTATCATTCGATACTGTAAAACATATTGCCATTTAAAACAATTGATTAAAAATAAAATGAATCACATGTTCTACCCAAAAGTCTCAAGCATCACCTATCAAAATATGAATCTTTGCTGTGTTATGGAAGGACACTCAATGATGACTAAGTGTGGAGCTTTGACATAGCATGGTAACAGACACTGGCCGAAATAGGGAATCCGATGCATTGCTATACCAGTAATTGTTACGGAAATTGTGAAAATACCAAACGATACAATACGTGGAAATGTGCATATGGCTACCATCATATTTAGTATTTGAAGTTTAGAAATTCAGTAGCAAATGTTGCTTTTTTTCTAAATCATAAACCAGGATAGCCACCAGCATGCAGCTCTAGGTACCATCTTAAAGATACATCTATTCTCAAGTCACATCCATTGTTACTCAATGTGTATTTTACGACGAGAATAAACACTCAGGGCCCTGTTTATCAACGAGGTTTCCAGACGCATGGCAGTCTTAAGACTCCATTAGGCAAGTTAAAAGGGCCTGATTTAAAAAGGGTTTGCCCTGGCTTAAGACAAACTTTAGACTGCCTTTTCCCACATTCATTACACTTTTAAACTTATGCTTAGCTTGAGTAGATGTAAGATGTTATAAAAAATCTAGAAACGTCATAAATATCACAATGTGTGGCAAATGCTGCTACTTCCTACAACGGGTATATATCAGAGAGACATTTACACATTGCTCTTTCGGTCATGTACTGCCAATACACTAAAACAATCAATGGCAAAGCCAAAGGGTCTAGCCTTAGCAACCTACTTCAATGTTTATTTCTTTAAAATGTTTATTGTATTCATATGCCTAAAAATCAAAATAAGACTAAAAGCCAACATGCCACTGCCAAACATGGTGGCTATCTGCTTTTTTTCTTGTTCATATTCAATAGATGAGGAGATAAAATTCAATAATAATATTAACAAATCAGCAAGACATTGATAGGCATAATGACAGGCCTTGTCCGAAAGTAAAAATCAAAATCAAAAGATAAGTTCCCATTGTTTGGTCCGAGAAGATTTGCACAAATTTTAAAATAGAATTGTTCTTTATGTTTTCGTTGAAAAATGGTAAGTTCGTGTTGATTGACCTTCAGGATTTGTCCTTCCACTATTAAAATATAGGTGCTAAAGAGGTTTTCCATAGAGATGTGAAAGAATACGTGGGGCCAACAATGCAATAAAAACATGATTTGGCTTTGAATATTTAACAATGATTGCTCTTCCATATTACTAAAATATACCGATTGGGGGTAGGTGATATGTGAATCATGTATTTTTGATAGAGAAAATTAAAAAATTCTTCCCAGAATTTTGTAAGTTGTAGACATTTAAAGATCAAATGCTGCCAATCACTGTGTGCGCTATGTCTACAGTAATGGCATTGAGATGAAATATGAATGGAACATTTATGGAGGTTTCTTGGTGTGCGACATAACATCCACTTATTAAAAACAAAATGCGCTGAAAATTGGAGACATGTAGTGCAGTATATGTGATATTGTTGATTTTTAACTGATCTTTATTTTCGGTTGAATTGAGCCATTTAGATTTAATGTGGGCTATCTCTGTACTAGGCTCGGTTGGCCCTTTCTTATACAAAGATCTGACATAAATTGACCAGCTTAGGAGAATGTAATTAGGTAGCTTAAGACTTTGGTTGTGCTATTTTAGGTATAGCAATGAGCCTGATCAAATGAGTTAACTGAATATATAAAAAATAAAATAAAGCAACTTCTAATTGTTCAGCTACTGAAAGTGCTGAACTATTCTTTAGCTAACTCCAAGAACCAGATCCCCAATTTTGGAGAAGCCCACTTTAGCCAAACAAGAGTCCCATAAGGGTGTCACTACTGAAAAAAGTGTTGTCGTTTGATCAGAGGGGGGTCTCAAAATAAAACAACGGGATGGAAAGCTCTTTATCAAGCTTAATTTTGTTTAGAAAATTGGAACTAAGGACTTATGTCAATCTTTATTCAGTGATATTCAGATCTTAATAAAACTTTGCAGGTCAGAAATACCAATGTCTTTTAACATAGATTGCATTTTCATATTGTCATTGGTGTCACTATTACTCACAAAACTCTGAATTTGAGAGGTGACAGCAGCCAGATGCAAATCCGCGAGGGTGAGACTTCCATATTTCTTAAGTGATTTAAGGACCATTATGTAAATACAAGGCTTTCTCTTTGCCCATATGAAACTTGAAAATAGTCCATCAATTTTTGAAAGAAAGTGTTTGGTAAGAAACAGGCAAAAGTAAAGAAGAAAAATGAGAATAGAGGTAGTATCAATATTTTGAATAAGTAGATACACCTCATGACGTACAGTGATCATTTACTTCATTTTTGGAGGAGACTTTTATCCTTAACAATTTAACAGGCATAATTATTCCCGTTGATAGCATTAGGGTCTTCTGAAAATCCAGCCCCGGAAAAGGATTTGTGATATGCGATATGGTTTCAGCTAGAGTCTTTGATGACAAGTCATAATATAAATTTTCATTTGCTATCCCCACTCTTTAGTGTCCTTTTTGTGCCAACCCAAGTTTATTTTAGTGGTTACAATTTCATAGCAATGCGTTCCTAACCATAATTTGATAGCAACAATATCCGCTCGTGGATCAAAAGATTTGCTGGAGTGACCTTAAATTATGTGGAGATGTGGAAGTGTATAAAAGTAAAGGAAATAGTCTTTTTCGGTTTCTGTGTCATGGTTAATGTCAAAAGAAATGTATTTCTCTGTCATGGAGCAATTCTGACAGCTAGTGGGAGGTAATAGAACAGATGCTTCTTCTTCTTGGCATTGCTATCATTCCATTGGCACATAAAAAACAAACTTTATTCACATTTAGGCCACCAAGAGGACTGGTCTCAAGCATGAGAGCAGTTGGTGTCACACCTGGATGTGCATCCACACTTTGGAAAATATCACCAAGTTTTTTCACAAACAGAAAGGTCTGGCATTGGCATACCCCTATGCCAAATGTCAAACACTGGACATGTTATGCTTTTTAGGATTTGGAGCTATTCTCACAAGTTTGAAGAATATATCTTATTCCAGTTTCTCATTGTGGTGGAGTTTGAATTACAAAACTAGGGACATTTAAAGGGCTTCTGCCAGCCTCTGTAATATGGCTGTCGTTCTTCCATTTTGAGTTGGTCAGAATGTATAGAAGAGCAGGCCATCCCCAATTAGGCATGTATGATTCTGGAACACCCTTCAACTTCTAAAATGGATAAAACATTTTGAACAGTTGTTTCTATGCTATGTTACGATTTGATATTTTTTAAATATTTTCTCATATTTAAGCATTTTAGAACTGTATTTTTTCTTTCTTCACATAGTTGTGCACTGGATATTGTAATGGAGGAACCACTTTTCTGCAATCTGATTGAACGGAGTTAGTTGTGCAGGGCATCACAACAGGGACTCGTGCTTTTTTTGTATTGTTGATCTATAATTTTCTCAGTTTACTTTTTGAACAGAACATCTGAAATAAACCCTTAAAAGAACAAGTATGAGAGCATTCAATTTGGCCAAGACCGTTGAAAAGCATTTCCACATCTCACCGTTTTCAGTTTCAGTTTATACAGTGCACTTAGTATGACTCCCTCACCCCTTGGTCACCCCTACTGAACACACACCAAGGGAAAAACTGTAATTGCCTTGCAACTTAAAGCCCAAAATGCATTTTTAATGCACATGGAATAAGCACGTAAATTGATTGTCATAGACAAAGATTTTATAGTAAGTGTATGATTAATAAAGTTAAAGGACACAAGTACACAAAAAGTGTTGTACAGTATATGGCCCCCTAGGAGGACAAACCGATTTTCCAGCAGTAATTGGCCCGCAGAGCAAAAACTATTAATGAATTGCCTCGGTGGGAGTCAGAGGGCAGAGAGACATTTCCTACTCTCTTAGAGCTATGTGCTCTTAAGAGGGTATGATTAACTTTATGCATGGGAAGTTTAATTTGTGGAGGTGGTTGCTGGTGGGCGGCAACAGCACTCATTTTTAAGGACTGGGGCATGTTTTCATCACCTGACTTCGGCCTACAGCGAAAGAGAAAAGGGCAAAAAAAGGGTGGGGGAGAAGGAGGAAGGGAATAAAAGGACAACAGTAAGAAAGAGAAAAAGAAGGGGTGAAAAAGAACCTCTAAGAGCGAAATAAGATACAGGAAGTGTAGGATAGTGGAAGAGAGGGACATGAGGTGGAACCAAGACTAGACAGGATATGTATTTGCAAGCCTCCACATTTAGCAGCACCACGGGGTCTTAAGAAAAACTTTGGAACCCTGCAGTTCTTTTTGTGCAAATTAAGCACTGAGGGTCAGATGTACGACTGATTTTTGCATGCGCAAATGGGTTTTAGACCCGTTTGCGCATGCAAAAATCATGTGGGCCATGTACAAACCCTATTTTGCGACTCAGTATTAGGAAGGGGCGTTCCCTTCCTAATTGCGACCCCACAAGCCATGTAAGAATGTTTTGCAACCGCAATTGCAGTCGCAAAACACTCGCAGTATACCACCCTCTTCAAGAGGGTGGTAAAGCAGGCGCAAATTGGAAGGGGTCCCCAGGGCGGTTTTTGACTCCCTCACTTAGTCCTGTCACTTAACTCCAACTGAACATTTTTTGCCTCCCACTCAGAGAGCTTTGAGACTTGGCATCTGCCCGCTTGCCCCTTTCACTAATGACCAGGTCTTTTTTAACATAATGGCCTTACTGAAAGCCTTTGTGAAATGAAATGAAATGAAAATAGGTACTTATAAAGCACACGGCTACTCCACAGAGTAATGTTCAGTAATGTTCAGTTCTCGTTATGATCCCTAGCTGTCTTTGCCCTCAGTGCTGCCCCATCCATGTGTTGTCTGCATGCGACACTCTCACTTTGTACCATTACACAATCTTCCTCCGTCCTGCTGTTTGGTATTCTTGTGGCACCATGCTTACCCTCTGAACAACTCAATATTCTCACACCTCATGCAATCAATGTACATTTACTGAGAACATTTACCCTGCTTGTAAAAGAGGAACCATATCTTTAAAAAAAAGTCTAGATACCCAACATTAATCTCACATCACCAGGGTTTTTGCAGATTAACACGAAATGGCCGAAAAAACAATTTTTCAAGTGTTAAGAAAAAATATTCCTCTACAATGCCATTTAATTTGGTTGAGAGTTCACTCCAAGTTCACCCAGCTTTTGTGGTGACAGAAATCCCTGCTGGCCAATTAAACTCTCAGTGGATAATAGGGTCTAAAAAGAATGAAAATGCAAAGGGCAGTTATGCACCACAAAATGTAAATTCTTGAAACAAAAAAGAGTCAACATGAAAGTCAACTTAACAGTGACATTTGGAAAACAGGATGCCTGAGATTATATAATGGGTCAAAAGGAGGACCATCAAATGTGTGGTTATGAAGAACCATGAGTACACATAGTGAGCCTAAACCAATGATGCAGGGAAAACACTCCTGTCAAAGTGCACTCAGGAAATTATCTTTTGATGCAAGGCTGGATGCTGTGACATTAGTGATGGTCCAGCCAAAGACCACTGAATTCAAAGTGGAGGTAGATCTGTTTTTTAGAACTTGAAAATGTGAATTGGTACAGTTTGCTTCCAATTGATGGGCAAACAGTTTGCGACACAACAACAAAAACAGTTTAGATTTGATGCCAAAGTAATGTATGACAGTCTAATATAAGGTACATCTACTTGGAGTATAGAAATTCCCCTGTAATTGTATTATACTTCAAACCAAAATAAGTGGCATGAATGTGGCATGAATACATATGTTTATACCACAAGTGAATTAAACAGTTTACCTGCACATTTGGTTCTGGTGATTAATGGAGGTCCTGGAGGCCCAGTTCCCCCCTCACCGGGACGGGTGAGGAGAACACGGATTTCATATTCTACATCAGGATCCAAGTGCCACAACTTGTAGGTCGCAGAGTCCACAATGTGTGTTTCAGCCCAGTTGCCTGAAGTGGTGCGGTACTCCACTTCCTTTAGAATAATGGGTCCATCTCCAATGATAGAATTGGCATTTGGCTTGATCCACAGATACGTGGCTCCAACAGCGAGGAGCTCAGGTGGGGCAATTGGTGTTGGAGGTTCTGAAAAAAGTAATGAGTCAATTTTACATCAGAGCTTAAAGGATGCTTCCTCTGCAAACCACATCCAAAATACAACATACCACTGACACATTTAACCCTTCTCTCTGCACCTCAAGTTCCAACAAATCCTGCTTCATGGTTAGAAGAAATAAAATACCTTTCGCATTAAATTCCACATTTCTTTTCTCTTTTAATACAACAATCTTTTCTCTGTAATGAACAGTCATCTTTACTAATACATAAACAACATTCTTAGTTCTTATGCGATCACTTCAGTTGTTCTAGAAAGAACACAATTGGTCCAATTCACATAGAAATGTGTCAAAGTATGGGCAGAGCCGGTGTACTAATAATCCTGGAAGACTGTGTCTTAAGCAGGTTTCCAGGCATAGTATTGCATCTGTCATATACCTTTTTAAGGCTGCCATTTACTCCTGTGAAGAACTGAAAAAAGTGTACAGTTCTTTACAGTGGAAAGGTCAGACCAATACGTAAAATCACATGTTTTTTTGCTGCAGGAATTTTTTTTACCCACAAAGTCCTTTAACTACACCACAGCAAATCTGGGAGTGGTCCTTTCCAATCCTGGAAGTTGAATTCTTCAAGCTGCCGGCTGGAGTATCTTTCCAACAATTTCTAGGGTGGGAAAGGGTCAGATCTCAGTTTCTAAATACCTGCTAAGGTACGTTTTTGGGCGCTCTGAAACTTACAAGGCAAACCACGTGTGCAACATCCATTTCCAGACCCTTGCATGGGATGTAGTGCTGCAGATATCTCCACACTCGTTTTGTGAAAGTCCACAGAACTAAAGTAATTTGTGCTTTCAAAGAAACCTTCCATGATTTCCATCAGGCATAACTGATGTATTTTCAGCCCGAACATACATATATAGTCGGAAATGCCTTTCAGAGTTGGGTACTACATCTTTTAACAGATTCCCACTTCTCGATCTTTTAGTTCAATCAGGCAAACGCTTTTCATTCCCATTGAAATGAAGCAGAAATAGTTTCTCTTGTACTGATTAAATGTGTGTGAGTATCTCTGTGTTCCGCATTCTTCTTTTCACTAAATATAGATATTACCATATCAATTAGTTTTTTGTTGTGTTAATTCTCATGTTAATGCAATCGGAGAAGGTTTGTAGAAAGGGAATTACTGACATCAATAAGTCCTTATCTAAACCTGCCCGAACCAAATTTAATGTTGGTAGGAGGACAGGGATGAGAAACAGTTTGGGAGGATGAGCCCATTTCCTGACTAGTCTCCTTCCCACATTCTTCCCACCTCTCCAACTTAAGACATGAACCATAAGGTAGAGATTGGAAGGGACTGGGCTAGGATGGGTCTCCTAGTCACTCCCAATGCAATCTCAACCTCCTGATTCAGTTTCATACAGATCCTTTGTCTTCCAATGTTTCTCTGCACAAGAAATACATTTTGAGAGAGCTGCGTGTCTGTGCCCCCAACACACAACCAGATGCTCTTTGGATTTTCTTTAGCCTAAAAAACAAAAACCAAATAGTGCCTCAGAATACAAACTACACCTGGTTCCTTGCTAGGGCATATTGTGCCCCATCAAGTTTGGATTGTGTTTGGATTTTGTCATATTCTTTGAAAAAGTCCACACAGCACATGGCACTTTGCTGGGATACAGACATGCAATTCCCCTGGGATTCAGACACACACCTCTGTTAACAGGAAAAGATCTGAGAAGCTGTTTACGTTCCAGCTCTTTGCTGACCACAGACATATGCAACCCAGTAAGGAGCATGGGTGCAGTTTTTTTTTTTTCTTACCGTAAGAAAGAATTCAAACAGCATCCAGTTCTTTTCTGGGGTGCAGGCCCACATCTGGAACTGGGGTCATCTGGCATCGAGGGAAAGCTAACAAACCCAGACTTTTCTATGGTTTCACACTTTCACCAATAACAACAGATTTTCATGTGTGAGGAAGGGCCAATCATAACTGACAGGAACAGACCAAATATGCAACTATGTGAAGTCAAGATTGGGTCAATGTGGTCTTCACATTGTTGTAATTATGGCTTGTTCCTGCATCGTGCAATAAGCCTACCCACACATATGGGGTACCATTTGTATCACATGTGTGGAGACTGTAGATGGTAGGACTTTTTCCATTTGCTTGAAGTTCTGGATTTGTCTGTCACAGAAAACGTGATGAAATTGTGAATGCTTTACACATGCTTTTAAATTTGCAGGGAATTCTGCGTAATAAAATGTGCTGAATTGAGGTAAGTCAAATGACTATGGATTCCCATTTGTCTCTAGTTTTCAGAAACATCTTTGGTTAGTAGGTTCCCTTGGGTGCTTGTAAATTCTGGTCCCAAGCACCGCAAACATCTCCCATGGAATGTCCCCGTCACACACATTGCCTGGTGTATGGTGTGTAGATCACGCTCAAACCTTTGGAAATCCACGTCTCATAACCCCACACACAGAAGAGCTAGGGGAATACAGATTTTAGTTAAACCTTGGGGAAATATTTTCCTGTGTGAGGAAGATGGAGGAAACCACTAGTTTTGGTGGAAATAATATTGACGATCTGATAAATGCCTTGTTCAGTGCATAGTCAGATAACCTATCGGGGAATGGGTGGTCTTCATCCCGGCAATGGCAACCTTAGGATTTGCAGATGTTGAAAATATATGGCTGTGGTATATTTCCGTACAGTCCATGGGTGAAATCTGTGACCAAAAGACAGGTACCCTGAATTACATGGCGCTTGCAGCTGCTTTCCAAATCTCCAAAATGCACCCAGTTTATTGCCTTTGGACACCCAAATCAAGAGAAAACCCATAAATGTATGGTACCCCTTTGTAAGTAAAGCCGTGGCAGTGACATGTTTTTGCACAATGGATATAGGAAGGACTTACTGTGTTTTAGGAAACAATGTTAAAAATCTGACAAATGTAATGTTCAGTGCGATCTTCTGGCCAGCCATATTGAGGTAGATAATAAGCTTTAAGCTCAGTTAGGTTACCCTGCATGGCATCTGCTGGCAGCACATGTGAACAGGGCATATGAATCAAAAGGTAGTAAGTAATAGCTAGTTTCAAAACCTCCACTGACCCTTCAATATCACCTTCTCAATGAGATGCAAAAACAACTGTCCATTATGGAGCGATGTATTCAACAAGGAAATGGCACATGCGCTGTGTTGTTGGTGCTGAACACATACGGACATAGATCACCTTCTAAGCAAACTGCAATAATGGGAGGTGCAGAAACTAGGGATGTGGAGGAGCTGCAGCCAGGTCCGTCAGAAGGGGTGGTCAGAGAGGGTCATTCTTTCAGAGGTCCCTCACTCTTTGAGGGGCCCCTTACTTGTACTGCAATATATTTATTTATAGATTTTAAAAACATGGCTGCCGTTCTTATTAATGATGAGGCAGTTAGCATGGTCAATTCCTCTAGGTGGCACCAATTGCTGCAGGGGCGTAACACAGGCCCCCGCAGCCTCCGCGGTGCGGGGGGCCCCCAACCTCCAGGGGGCCCCCTCAGCACCGCACTTCAGCCGGAGAGCTCCAGATTGAGTCCGGAGGGGGCCCCTCCATGTACCCTGCAGGGGGGCCCGCTCAAGTTTTGTTACGCCACTGAATTGCTGATCTGCCTTGTCTTCTCTTTCCGCACAGGATATATTTGTAAACTACAAAATAGGTTCTTCTACTATGAAGGGGTCTGCTTCAATTTGATATTGCAGGCACCAGAAGAACTTTTGAAATGCCTGGCTACAGCCCACCTTGATAACATTGACTGACTGGGATCAGGCAGAGAATAAGCAATTAAATGCCTTTGTTTTTCTTGACATGTTTACTGTACATTTCTAAACAGGCTTTCACACCATGCAACTTGGTCTCACAAAGTGCTGCTATTTTTTTTATCAAGGAGCTGCATTGACTGTTCCTTTCTCTGACTGCTAAGATGTGAACTTGCAGCTTGGACTTCTTAGAGTCACTGTTGTTGTGGCACAGGTCAGTGTAAAAGAATGTTTCCACATAATGCCAGAGCTTTTCTAACATCCATGTATGGAAACTAAACTACAAATATCTAAAGAAATAGATCAGAAGCATGGAAAGTACAAATAAGGCACATTGGTGCATATTTACAAGGAGCTAGCGACACCTCAGCGTAAATTGTTTTAAGCAGCGGCGGCGGCGGAATCAGTGCTCCACACAGATCCATATTTAAAAACTGACGTATTGGTTCCAATGCATCAGTTTGTAGAAGCCTGCGTCACATTATACCTGGCCAGGTATAATGTATGCAGGGTAGGCGTTCCCATGTTAAAAGCCACATAGAACTGAGGCACTGAAATTTACAACTTTCCAGTGCGTCACTCTATGACTTGACTGCGTCAAAATCCCTCCGCCTTCACAAACCAGGCGTAAAGATTGATGCTGGGCTTTTAACATGGGACTCACCTCTCTGCTCTAATGCATTGCTGGAGTTGCATCAGTCTTACGACCTACTCCAGCAATGCACCAATTTAGTGCCAAAAGATGCGTCAGAATTTCTGACGCATCTGTGAATCCTTGCGTCATAGAACACTTGTTAGACCTGGCATATCTGGGCGTGATTACCCCTGACTTTTTGCCTCTATCTCCTTTGGTTTTAGATGCTTTGGGTACTTTGCCACTGCTGATCAGTGTCAAAGTACAAGGGTTCCCTATGTAAAGTACAATGGTAATTGGTTGGCCATGATTGGTATGTTTGCCTTACTAGTAAAAGTCCCTAGTGATGTGCACTGTGTGTGCAAGGGCTAGTAATGCAAAGGCACGCAGAGAAGGGAACTCAGGCCTTCAGTGTAGGGCCTGCGCGCAGTTTGCTAAGTTGGCATGTTGTCCTGACAAGTGCAACCACTTGTCAGGCCTTACTTTCCCTTTTGCGTACACTGTGGGCACCCCTGTGGTAGGTCCCGGGTAACCCCTGGGCAGGGTGCAGTGTAGGTAAAAGGCAGGACATATACTGAGGTGTGTGCTATGTCCTGACAGTGAAAAAACACTCCATTTCGTTTTCACTGGTGAAAGGCCATTTTGCCCATAGGACAGAATGGGGGAGGCTGGGTATGGTGTTTTGTTAGCCTAGTTTCCTATAAGTTTATAATGGAGAGGTGAAGTTTAGTATGTATGAACTCACAGTGTCATAACACATCTTTCTATGAAAGTGGTTTTGTCACTGTGTGTTCAGAAACCACTCTTTTAGAAAGTGGTTGAGTTTTGTGCTTTAAGCATTTCTGTGTGCCTCTGCTGAATGTGGATTGACTGTCTGGATCTGAGATGGGAGGGGGTGAGATGGCACCTGGCTGACCTGCATCTGGAGAGTATGCGAGGAGAAACCCCGGGAGGTGAAGAGGCCTGGCTTGCAGCTATAAAAAAATTGACCCATCTCCTGCTGAGTGATTAAGGGTCCAGACCCCCAGTATCAAAGGGAGAAAGGTGACACTGGGAGGGAGACACCCTGAACTGATTTAGGCAGGGGTCAGGGACCCCTGAGCACAACGAACTTCAAAGACATGAAGGGGTATAACTAAGAGAACTGAAACCCCTAGAATTTGGTGTAATTTTGAATGGCGAAATGGACAGGTCGAATCTGCAAAAGCTTTGACCTCTTTCGTGGTCAAGAAGAACCTCTGCCAAAGAAGAAGTTGCTGAAGAGACTGCTGGATAGGACTGACCCTTGCTTCGTGATCTGGGGCTGGCCTGCAGTTTGTAGCTTTTACTAAGGAAGAGACTGAAGGGACATTGCAGTGGGTGGTGTCCCCCCCTTCTTGAACAGGACTGTGCTTTGTGCTGTGTCCTGAACCCCAAGGGCCCGAGGTGTGCTGGCTCCCTGTTTGGAAACACAGGAACATAAAAGTTTCCGGAGAAGTCCCAAGCAACGCGGTGTGCGCGTGTTTTTGCAGCTTGAGAACCTCAGAAGTTGTGCCTTGTGATCGTGGGCACGCAGGAGTAAACTGAGTCTCGGACGCGCAGGGTGCGTGTCGTGGTGCAAGCCGAGGCGTTGGTGAGGAGCGCCTGGTCGTTGTGTGCACCAGGAGACGAGGTGAGACTCGGACAAGCAGGGTGCGTGTCATGATGCAAGCCGAGGGGTTGGTGAGGAGCGCCTGGTCGGTGTGTGCACCGGGAAAAGAAGTGAGTCTTGGACGCGCAGGGTGTGTGTCGTGGTGCAAGCCAAGGCGTTGGTGAAGAGCGCCTGGTCATTGTGTGCACCGAGAGAAGAGGTGAGACTCAGATGCGCAGGGTGCATGTCGTGGTGCAAGCTGAGGCGTTGGTGAAGAGCGCCTGGTCGTTGTGTGCACTGGGAGAAGAGGTGAGACTCGGACGCGCAGGGTGCGTGTCGAGGTACAAGCCGAGGAGTGGTGACGATCGCCTGGTCATCGTGTGCACCAGAGAAGAGGCGAGTCTCGGACGCGCAGAGTGCGTGTCGCGGTGCAACCAGAGGCGCTGGTGAGGAGTGCCTGGGTAGCGTGTGCACCGAAATCAAAGTAATTCTCCACAAGTGCTGAGGGCGGGTCTCGGTGTCCACTGAGACCGCCAGAAGGAGGGCCAGGTCATTGGGCCCTCGGAGTGCAACAGTAGCGGCCCGGACCGGCAGTCCTGGAGGAGCGGAGTCGCCGGCCCGAGCGCGCCGTGCCCATTGACGGAGTTCTGGATCAAGGCCCAAGTCGCTGAAGGAGGGGAGGAGAGTGGGGTCGCGCCCCCCCAGGTAACGTGGAACACCACCTGGGGTGGGGTGCGGGCTCGGAGGGACACTCTCTCGGCCTCTCGCTCCTGGCAGCTGCGTGAGCCTGTTGCTTCGGCTCGGATCGAGGCCCCTGCTGGCCCAAGGAGGGGCAGTACTGGGGCCGGAGTGAGAAGCGGTACTTTTGTGCCATCATTGATCCATGTCGGGGGCAACTGTTTAACGGAGCAGCTAGACTGTCGTATTACACTTTGCATTATTGCTGCTAACGAACTATCGAACTGTCGTATGACGCCTGACGAACTACATGCTGGGTGTGCTACGCACTGCGTTATTTTCCCTTGCAAAGTACATAATCGTAAGCGTGGCGCATTGCATTATTTCTTCATCGCACAGTACCTGATTATAACGTGGCGCATTCCATTATTTCTTCAGTGCACAGTACATGATTGTAGCGTGACGCATTGCTTTGTTTCTTCCTTGCACAGGGCATGCTGGTGGTGATACGCATTGCATTATTCCTTCTATTGCAAAGTACATGACTGTGGCGCTACGTATGGCATTGTTTCTCTATTGCACAGTTCAGGAGTATATCGTTACGCATTGCAGTATTTCGTTTCTTTTGCAACGTGTGTGATTCTGGCAATACGACCTACCTAACCTTTTGGAAACGGTTAGAAGTCAGCTTAACTGTTGGTTAGAAGTGGTGGTTGGGATTAGAACCTACCAATCCACCGGAAGAAATACTACCCATTATTATATGTTGGTTTTGTATCGTGTGGTCATATCATATATCTTCTTGTATAAAGATTATACTCGTTTTATAAAAACTTGTGTGGAGTCTATTTGTGGTGACATCATTGGGTTGCTGTGAGTGTGGTTGCACATACTGTACACTCGTGCCTTGGAGATAAGCCTGGCTGCTTGTGCCAAGCTACTAAGGGGGTGAGCAGGGCTATCTCAGACGGTGTCCTTACTTAGCCTAACGTTGAAACGAGGGGTCCGGATCTCGCACCCGGCAACAGCGGTGTGGGACGGGGACTTCCGCCTCCAGCATTTGGTGGCGGCGGTGAGGGATAAGGACCCCCACTTCCAACAACACTGTATTGTAAATACAGCGCAACCATGGTGATGTTAGGGCATTTGTAGCAGGCGCAAGAAATCTGATGCACCAATGTCGATGCGTCAGTTCTTGTAAATATGCCTCATTGTCTCTTAATCCATTCAATGCATGCATCGGCCATTACACACCAGTGAAATAATGTTTTCTAAAAAAAAAAAAAAGAGCTGGGGTGGGCCAGCCTGGCAAATAGCCATGCCACCAATTCAAAAGAGGCAATAAAGTCTTTCTGTCTCCCTGGCAGGCAGATTGGAGGCAGAAAGCCCACTAGACATCAGGTATTTTAGAACCAAAAAGGGGTAGGGGCAGCTCCATCTCACATAGGGTCCCACTCCTACACTCTAAGGGGGCAAAAAAGTATTTCTGCACCCACTGGAAGATAAGGTGGGGGGTTTTCCCATATGTGTCCCTCATGGGGTTGGAAGCACACCAGGGTTTTTTAAATAGAGCCAAAGAAAGATGGGGTAGCCCACTCGGCATATGGCCATAACCCCAAACCAAAGTCTTTCTGCCTGCACCCCAGGGGACAGATAGGGCATTGCCCCAATTTGATATTGCCTGTAACACACCACCCTTGAAATGAGGGGATAGGAAGCTTCCTTGACACAGGATTTTATATTGGGACAAAAATAAGAGATGGTGGTGTCCCACCCTGCCACTGGGCCTTAATACGGTCAATCAAATTGCAACCTGGGAAATTGGGGGTTTCCCGTAGTGTGCTCCCTCCCACCCCGGGAGGGGTAGAAAGCCCACTACATACCAGGTGTCTTTGCAGATTCCGGAAACGTTCCATCATAGAAATGTGATGGAAATGGGTGTTTTAGCCAAAGTTTGAGGTTTCCAACGCCTTCTGGGTAAAAACATTCATGTGAACGGTGCAAGTCACATCTTCCAGAACTCCCCTGCATATCTAGTTTTCAGAAGTTACTAGGGGGCCCATTACGATGGCGGGCGGAAGCACAACCGCCGTGCTGGCGGATGCAAAAACCACCAGTTACCGCCGGCACGCAGCAGTCCACACGCCCGCCCAATTATGATGCGAAAAGCAGGCCAAACACCGCCGGCAAGCCAGCAACACCGTCCGCCATCAAAGTGCGCCCGCACACGTAGCGGCGCAGCACAACTGACACACACCGTCCGACGAAACACGTCCCGCCCGGCGCATAAATTACGATGCCGCAAACAAACGGCTCCCACGGCAAAGAGACACCGCACGTGAAAGAGAGGCGGAAACACGGACGCAGAGCACGGACAACGAAGAAGCGGCACCCCGGGCATGAATCCAGCACTGCAGGCCCTTCCCATGCTTCTGCTGATGCACCACCAAGGACGCAACGTACCGCGGAGACGCAGGTAGGCACACACACAACAAGTGCACGCAAACAGCGCACACAGTGCAAGGGCGGAAAAGCGGACAACCCCCACCAGCGCGTGCACACTACACATCCACCATTGCATCCACATATGACACACAGGCCAAATCCTAACATCGCAGAACACATGTGTACACACCACCTGGGACTAGGAACCAACCACCCCGTCACGGCCCCAAAGCGCCGATGACGCCGCCACACATGCGCACAACGCAGAGGCCAACCGCAGCGCCATGCATGCGTCGCACACAGACACAGGGACACAACCAAGCAGCACACACATCAGCCCCACCCCGAACGCACATGACACGTGACAGGCCGGCCACAGACATGTCCCCAACGCCCAATTCATGGACAACACCCAACGCCACACAACCGACGCACACATGTCAGTGAAGACACGCAACTGCAGGACACACCCCAGTGTAACAAACATGGCGTAGCACACAGCGGCGGCAACACCAACTAGGAGAAGCAGGGCTCCTTCGGGAAGAGGAACGCCAGTACCACACTGAAAAACCCATACCACCCTGCACATATGAACAAGACACATGAAACGGAACACCAAAGAGCCCGGGGACCGACAACAGGTGGCCCAAGAATAACATCCACACACAAGGCCCAACGCAGAGCGGGAAAGGCAGCCTGCCGCCCACACAAGGGAGAGCAGACAGCACTGAATGACCTTCCATTCCAACACCGAAACCACAGCCCTACGACAGAAGCCGGTGAATACAGCCATTGTCCAAGAATAGACCAACACAGGCTTGCCGAGGAGACCGACCACAGGGCAGATAGCGCATATCACAGAAGCACACAACGGACGGGGAAGAAAGAAGAAAACACTCCCCCATGTCGGCCACATGCAAGTTAATTGGAAGGAGTCACACAGCACTGACCTTGAACTGTCTGAGAAGCATGTGGGAAGAGGGCCCGTGTCCTCCAAACAAGCCAACAGAACACAAGTCCTGTCTCCCCACGACTACACAGAGCTCACAGCAACCCCGGAGCGTGCACATTGCAGACTGCACACACAGCCGGAGCACGCCACCTCTACGAACCGCTGCGAAATGGCAACCGCAACACACCTACCCAACTACGCCGAACAGCTCAAGCTGTACCAAACCAACACGATACATACATTGGGATGCGATCTCCTGTCCCTGCTGAACGTAAGTTACCGACTGACTTACCGCATCACATTGTTCAGCTGCGTCATGCCCGTCTTCTACTGTCGGAGGTGTCCCTACCAGCATCCCGTCGAGATATGCCTCTCCAACCCGGCATGTCTGAAGGCGGACCTGCTACCACTACTCCTCCCTCTGGACGCACACGACAGGGCCTGCTCTGCCTATGGGGGCATGGCGTATGTGGCCAACATTGCACGCGCACTGAAATGGAACCACTGTGCCTCCACACGACGGATCATCGAGAACAGCTACATCGAATGTCACCCAGCATGCCCCATCATGGTCCTCCAAGGGACAACCTACGAACAACACCTTGACAGCCACCATCCGCTTCATTGGCTGGCAAACATGTACACCACCAATGACATGGAAGCCCTGCTGGACGGCATCGCATACCTGACAACCTGTAAATACGTCGGACCACAACGCAGGTTCCCCGAGTGACCTATGAAGTCCAACCCCGCACCCATGCTCAGCTTCCGCACGGACTGGCCAGTCACCACCACAACAGCCATACCAAACGACCGGCAACTGTAACCACACCATCAACGACATCGCCATGACATCGGATATGGCCGGGACATGCACACTGTTCCCCATCACATCCAGGAACACCGCATGCATCGTGGGAGGCAGTGGCATGGGCTCTGTGCATCGCACCCACATGGACGGAACTGCACGAACAACCAGGACACGACATGGATCCAGCGCACATGGACACACACACCGCTCAGTGGACATGAATAGGTCGCCTGGAGTCTGTGGGTGCTGCACCCCTCCCACCCCCGCCCAGGGAATCCCATACCAGGACCTTTGCATGGACGACAAGTGCATACAACAACAACACGACCCCAGTGACTGTGACATGTCCAGTAACCACCACAGTGCAACAACAAGTGGCACGCCGCTGCATGCACGCAAGCACATGCCCTGATGTCATCTCACATGCACGCGTGCATGAGGAACAACCGCAGCAAACCTGTCACATGGAACTGAGATGGACTGTGCCCATGATGCCGAGCGGTCTGGTAGGCTACATGTATACCGTCTGTGTCAAAGTCCGCAGCTCCGCAGCTATACGTAAATGTACATTAGCACAGCCTTGGCCAAGCAGATGTAACTCTGAAGCCCACATCCCACATGCAACAGCCAATCACATGTAACCCCACACCCTATCCAATTTGTAATCATGCTCAGTATATCCTCAACATGTATTCCGCTGCCAGTAGTGTCCACTATACTGCATCACAGAGGACAGAAGACTCAATATAATGTTTGAAACCAAAACTGTCTCCGCTGACTCATTTCACAAGTACGAATGAGAGAGGATGAGAGTATGTGAAGTACACGGCAGTCGAGACATGACCATGTAGTCCACTGGTATTGGATGTCAACGCAAATGAGTAGCACTACTGTGGAAGACACACATGTGTCGTGTGAAGTCGTATGGACGCAGTGCTCAGGTGGGTGGGTGCGACGGGTAGATGCGCACATGCCAAGTTGGAGCACGCCGTGTTGGGAGGGGTCATGAACAGTACACCACCGCTTCCCTGGGCATTGTGAGAGGACACCTGTCAGGGGGAGTGAACACGTGTGTGCACAGCAGCCGGGCACACGTACAAAGCGGTACCAGGCGCACCTCAGCCCACCCTCTGTGGACAAGCTGGATCCTGTTGTGCGCCCGCCATGCCCCTTGACAAGGCACACACAGCCCCAGTCGACCAGGTGTAACCCCAACATAGTCAATCCGCACAGGCGATACAGGGCACGGGATGGCAGTGGAGCATGGTGTGTGAGAGGTCTCCTCGCGCTCCTCCTGGTCATATCACGCAGGCAATAGAACCTCAACGTCTAGCATGGCACAAGTCACATGGAAGTGTAGGGGGACGCACCACAGCACGAGCAGCACTGACGTCACGGGAGGTGGCTCGCACCATCCCATCCATTGCCCATCATACCAACCACGACACATGCCATTGCGACTAAGTGCAAGCGCGTGCGCCACCACCCCGAGCCCTCCCCAGAGAGGCCAAAGAGTGAATGTGTGGGCCAACAGCCACAGACGGACGTGGCCTGGCCGCAAGGGCAGCCACAGCCACTGGGTGTCGCAGGTGGCGGATCCGGAAGGCGAAGACTGTGATGCATAGTCCATGCAGGCCGGGTCTCCATTTGGGGCACCACGCAGGTGGACGGCGTCCCGCCACACATCATACCCTGAGACAGCCCACTCGTGCAACTGGACCCACACATACACTCCTTGCCCTCTCTGGTGCGAGCTTGGGGCTGCCTGTGCAAGCGCTAGCCTCGCAGGTGAGCATGCATATTGGGGGGCGAGGGGAGGACATGATGGCTGGGGCGAAGATGACTGTATCACTGTCAGTTAGTACAAGGGATGACCCAGATGTGGAAAGGAAGAGACGTGTCCCGTGTGTACTGCAACTAGTCGCCAATCCAACTACCCCCCATGTCCGGAATGTAAGCCCGCACCTAGGCCCGCCCATCCGCCACATCGAACATACCACCAGCACGACAACCTTCCCATTCGAAACACTGACTGGGGGTGGCGACCAGTGAACAATCATGTGTAGCCTACCCACGCGTACATGTGGGCCCTCCATGATCCATGTCACCTGCGGCAAAGACATGACATGCGCAATGAGGGAAGTGAGGAGAGCTGTCCGCCCCACGCGCAGAAGGTGCATCAGCTCCACAGACCCAGCAGCGAGTCCAGCAGGGGTCACATGTGCAGGGGCAGCTGTGCCTGGTGTGAAGGCACATGCATATAGACAGCACATCGACCAATGTGTAGTCTGCCCACATCCACAGTCCATCATCATGCGGACATAGGAATCGAACACAGGGCAACACATCTTAGTTGGTGCACCCACCGTGACCAACAATGCGCAATCATCGACGTACCCGCCCTGTGCATGGCTCCCCACCCAACGGAGGCACATCCAGTGCCACCTTCCCACACACACAAGCCTTCCACGGAACATGCTGTGTCCAATGGTCAGTACAGAGTCAGCGCCCATCTGGTGGATCCTGAACAGGAGACACATGCACACACATGCCAGCTCCCACTATGTACGTCTGCCACCTGGCACGTGCAATGTAACCTCTCACCTGTGACTGCAAGCACACAGCCGTCTTGGCATGGGGCTGTCAATGTGGACACCAGTCAATGTTTCGGGAGCTGTGATCCGTACAGTGCTGTACATAGGGTGCAGTGCTGACACCTACTACTGTCTCATATCCCCTCGTGCCACAGGTCCCACTTGTATTGGCCGCTCAGCCCGTGCCCACATCGTCGTCGTCGTGTGCCATACTCATCCAGCCTCGGAAGCAGTTCCATGCTCAGCAGACACTCATGTTGCCGTGGCGTTGCCGCTTGACGAATATGCAGTCAGTCCCCATCAGCACGCCCCGCAAGTCATTGGGGCCTAGATCCCCATGTGCATGCACATGGCAGTGGTATGTCTCACTTGCCATTGCCATTGTTGGGAGACCTGTGTAAGTGTATTGTGGCCGTGCCGTCCCAGCTTGACAGCTGGGCTGTGGCTCATGTGCTTGCTCAGTCATGTCAGTGATGTGTATGCGAAATTGCTATGTGCCGTGTTGCTTTGACATGTGTCCTCTGCCATTTAACCCAGGCGGAGACCGAACATTGACCGCCCATACCAATTGCTGGCGGACATGGACGATACAGAGGTAATCAGGAAGTTTCGGCTGGACAGGCCAACTCTGCATCGACTGTGTGCCATGTTAGAGCCCCATCTCCGTCCCCGCAGGGTGTATCCGACTGCTGTCACCCCCACGGCTAAGGTGATGGCCGCCATGCATTTCTTCGCCACTGGGTCATTCCAGCACACAGTGGGCAGTGGAGGAGGGATGTCCCAGCCCATGTTCAGCAAGGTGCTGAGGGATGTACTGGCAGCCATGATGCTGTACCGGAACAGGTACATCAGATTCCCCAGGGCTCGTGAATTGGCGGCAGTGAAGAATGCATTCTATGCCCTTGGCAGAATCCCACACGTCGTGGGAGCCATTGACTGCACTCATGTTGGCCTTGTTCCACCACAGGCCACTGAGCACCTGTACCGCAACAGGAAGCACACGCACTCCCTGAATGTGCAAGTGGTGTGCCTTGCGGACATGGTGATCACCCACGTGTGTGCAAAGTTTCCAGGCTCGGCCCATGACGCACACATAATGCGCAACAGCATCTTGCCACGACTGATGGCCAATCTGCAACAGGATCGTGCCTGTATTGTCGGTGAGTATGTGGAGTGGTGTAGCATGCTGGTTGTGCGATGCTGTCCCCTGTCCAGTTGGAATAGCTACGGTTCTCTGTGTCCCTCACACCCAGGTGACTCTGCGTATCCGAATGGGGCATGGCTGCTCAGTCCATTGAGGAATCCTCGCACCCCAGCAGACGATCGATACAATGAGGCACATGGGAGGACCAGACGTGTGGTCGAGCGTACCTTTGGCCTCCTCAAGTCCAGGTTCAGGTGCCTGGACCGCACCGGGGTGCACTGGCGTACTCCCCACAGAAGGTGTGCCAGATAGTGGTGGCGTGCTGCATGCTGCACAATCTGGCCATTCGGAAGCAGATCCCCCTCATTGTGGATGACGGAGATCAACCAGGGCCCCAGCCCGCAGACCAGGACAGCTCGAGTGAGGTGGACAGCGGAGAGGAGGAAGCTGGGAATGTGCGCCAGCAGCTCATCGCCCGCTACTTCACTTGACGGTGAGTGTCCATGTACGACGGATGATGTGTCTGTATCTGTGCAGGTGTGTGTGTGCTGTGTCAGGGTGGCCGTATGTTCACTGCGTGCAGTGTGTCAACGCTCCATGGCCAGGGTAGTATGCCACTGTTGGTGACTGTGGCATTGTGCCCTATTGCTCCGTGCGATGTGTGTACATTGCTTGTAGTTGTTGACATGTACTGTGTGATGGGTGTGTGACACACTCATTGAATGTGCTCCTGTTCTGTCTCCCACCCCTAGGTCCCTACAGGCCCTCCGGATTCCATTGCCATGCCACGCATCACGTGCCCTTCCGCCCAAGGTGGCCGTTGTATTCCGTACAAATAAAACACAGGGCACAAACAGCAGTTAGTGAAAAAGGTGCATTTATTACAAACTGTGACATGTGATTGTGTGTAAGGTGATGACAAAAGTGGTGCGTGCAGTGACAATGAGCTGTCGGTCATGGCTGCGTGATGATCAGGGTGTACCCACTGGTTCTATGTCCATAGTCCAACACACACATGCCATCCAGCTGGCTGTGTGGAGTGGGATCGTAGAGCAAGTCAATGCAGTGGCTGGTCAAGGAAGGCTGGCGGAAGGCTGGCTGGCTGCCTCACTTGCGACTGGAGCGTGCGAAGTCCTCCCGGGAGATCTGTTTCCTCTTCGGACGGCCCCTTCCACGTTTGGGAGGGGGTGTGTGGTGGCGACCTGCTGGTGGTGGGTGAGGTGTGCTCACTGGCTGTGGACGCAGGGGAAGTGGACACTGCTGGCCGACCCTGTGCCCTAGCAGGTGGTGGCGGAGGTGGTGTTGCTGGCCTTGCCTGTGACCCCACCGCCACCACCAGCTGGCCCATGAGGTCCACGAGTTGGTCCATACGGGACACGAATTGGCCCATATGGGCGTCCATGGACCTCAGCACCCCCAGCACCTCCCGCGTGTCAGTAGCAGACCTGGCCCATTGTCCTTGGGCCTCTTCATAGGCCCCAAGGACTCTGGCCATTTGAGGCAGGGCATGGCTCCCAGGGGAGGCTGGCGTTTCCCTGACCCTGCTCCTCCTACCAGTCCTGCTGCCACCGGCCTGCCCACTAGCCACATTGCACACCACGGTCCTCGCTGTGGCTCCCAGGGTGGATCCAGTCGGCCGGGCCACCACCTGCGCTGGGGCTGGTGCCAGCGAAGACGTGGTGGTGGTGGAGGCGGTGGTGGTCGAGGCGGTGGTGGTCGGTGCGGCGATGGTGGCGGTTGCGGCAGTGGTAGTGGCCGCAATGACCGTGGGTGTGGCCGCAATGACCGTGGGTGTGGCCGCAACGACAGTGGCAGCAGGGGACTGGGACTGTTCAGCATCCCTGGATGATGGGTTGGTGGGTAGGAGGGGTCCTGGGGAGCGGCTGGGCCCTGCCACGCCAGATGGGCCAGCTTGGTGGTCCGTGTCCGAAGAGGTGGACAGATCCTCCAGATCCGTGTGTCCTCGTTGGGGGCTTGTAGGCTGGCTGTGCTGGCTGCTGTCTCCATCCCCAGCGTCCAGCAGTTCGTCACCTGTGGAGAAAATGAGATTTGTTATTGTGTTGCACCTGGCGAAGTATGTATTAGTCGTCTGACATTGGCAGTTCGTGCAATCTCGTACATGGGTTTCCCGGAGGCGAGTGTGTGGCTGTGGCATCTGTAGTTGTGTGTGCTAGGCAATGGGACTGTGTGCTGTGCACATGTGGCATGGGACGGATTGGCCATGCCGATGGGTGTGTTGCTTTGCCCCTACTCATTGTGACTCTGGTGTATGCGGGCTCCTGGCCCATCCTGGGTCTGGTTTGTACTTTGCTTTTGGAGTTCATATGGAACGCTTAGGAACGCATATGGCAACATGGGGGCCATGCCCCAGATTCGCATTTGGGATGGAATATGCTTTTGGGGTTCAAATGGAACGCTTAGTAACGCATATGGCAACATGGGGGCCATGCCCCAGATTCGCATTTGGGAGGGGATATGCTTTTGGGGTACATGCTGTGAGCCATGGGTGCCGAACGTGACATGTGTTGTGGCAGCATGACAGTGCATGGTCTGAGGTGTGTGCATGCCTGACATGCCCTGCATATTTGCTGTCTGTTGTGGTTACTGGACATGGCATTGGACGCATCGTTATGAGTGAGTGATAGTTGTGTGCCAGCCAACGTATTGCAGTTGTCCCATCTCCTTGGTGTGCGTGCTGCCCTGTGCCATGTGCATCACTGCAGTGCTCGGGGGGTGTGGCCCATGTTGTGTGTTGTTGCTCACAGTGTGTCGTGCGCTTAATTGACTTCTGGCACATGGTTGGTCATGGGCATGTGTCTTAGCGTGACTGCTGTATGTGTGGCAGCTGTGCGGATGACATGCCTTTCATGTGACTGGGGCTGACGGATGGGATGGATGGTATGTTGTATGTGCATGGTGTGTCTGTGAGTTTGATGGGTTCAGTGGTGTTCGTGTGCATTTCTGTTGTTCCGCTCTGTTGCGTCTAGTGTTGTTTGTCTTACATAGGCGTAGTTGTGGGGTGTGGGGTTGACAGGCAGTGGGGGCTACATGGACAGGACTTCAATGGTGTTTCGGTTGTGTGTGATGAGTTGCACAGTGGCTGCCGTGTGGGACTATATTCAGTGTGGCTTGTGCATGCAGACGTGGCTCCTTGGGTGTTGCTATGTCTGTGATGGGTCATGTGGGGTGTGAGTCTGCTGTTCATGTCCGTGTGCACATTGTTCACTTGTTCGTGACGGTGGGTGGTGCTGCGTGTTCGTGTGCTACGTGACATGTCCCATGTGTTGGTGGTGTTATGGTCCTCATGCCTCCAGTAATCCAGCCCTGTCCAGTTTCCCACCTGCAAGTTGTTCGTGCGTGCACTGTACTGGATGCCACATGGCTCTAAGCGGGGGTGCTCCATGTTGCAGGTCTGTGGGGGTGGGGGGTGTAGTGGGTCGTGGGGGTGGCTGTACACCCACTGACACAGATTGCTGTGGACCGTGATGTCTGCCTTTCGGCTGTCGTTGTGCACTGCGGTGGCTGACACGTGGCTGTGGGGTGTGGGGGATGCTCCTCCTTGCTGTGCTGTGGGACTGGGGCCTGGTGTGTGTTGTACTTGGGCTGTCCACCGTCCCACCCACTGCACTTTGTGTTCCTGCCACTTACCTGTTACTTGTCGGTTAGTGCAGCTGTGGCGGACACATGGGTGTGGTGGGTGCTCGTTGTGGCGCTTCTGGCATATTTGGGGACCTGTTGGTGGTTACGTGGCTGGCTTAGTGTACACATGTCCCCACGCATCTTACAGTTGTTCGGTTTGGGCTGTGTGTGGTAGTGTCTGTTGCATGTGCGTGTGATGTGTTGTGTATTGTGTGCTGGACATGGGGGTGTTTGTCCCTGGGAGCTGTGGCATGGTGGTTGCGCATGTGAGTACATAGCGGTGTGCTAGTATACATTAGTTTGTACTTACCAGCCTCCACTCCCTTGCTAATCCGGCGAGGATCTCCGGATGTATTACGACTCGCACCTTCTCCTCCCACGCTTTGAAGGTCTTAAAGAGCGCGGGATTCCCTCCGCCAGTGACGGCAGCCAGCTCTCTGTTTTTGCCCTCCTTCTTCTTGACCAGGCTCTTTACGTCATTCCAACGTTTGTTTATCTCGACTCTGTTCCTGGGCAGGGTCCCGACTGCATTGACCTGGTCTACGATCCGGTTCCACATTCTGTTTCTGGTGGCTAGTGGTGTGTGCTGGACCATGTTCCCATAGATTTGTGGGTACACCTTGATGATCTCGTCGACCATGACCGTCAGCTCCATGGGCGTGAACTTGGGCATCCTTTGTGGTGCCATGGTGTTTGTGGTGCTGGTGCGGTGTGTGTTGTGTAATGTGCAGGGGGTTTGTGGTGCCGGTGTTTGGTGGTGGTGGTGGTGGTTGTGATGTGTGCGTTTCTGTGGTGTGCTGCTGTCCTTGCTGTGTCACTGTGTCCTCTCCTCTCCTCTCTGGTTTGCAATGTAGCAAGGGGTTGTGGTCTGTGGGAGTGCTGCTTTTGTACTCACCTATGTGGGTGTGTCCTCATGGTCTGTTGTTTTCAGGTGTGTTGTGTCTGGGGTTCTGGCCTTTGTATTTTTTGTTTGTCCGGGGGGTGTTTTCGGGATGTGTACTGTGCTTGTGTATTTGTGTGTGCCTTGCTGTGTGGACTTGTTGGCCATGTTGTGTGCTATTGGTTTTGTGTGCGGATGGTTTCTGTGCAGGTACGTGGGCGCCATGGCTTCTGCCGTGTCGATTCTCATCGGCGTTGTTTGCGCTGGCGGGCGGTATATTTGTTGTTTTTCCGCGCTCATGGCGGTGCGATCGTAATTTCACGTGCGGTGTGTCGGCCGTGTGGGCGGGCGGTTTTGTGTTGTCGTGCGTGTTTCCGTCCGTGGCGGGCGGTTTGACTCCGACTCGGACGATGGCGGGCGGTATTTTGTGTGATTTTTCCGCCGATGGCGGTTTTCGGTTTGTGTACTCATAATGGCGTGGTCGGTGTTCAGGCGGTGTGTGCGGGCGGATTTTTGCCGCTTCCATGCCTGGCGGATTTTTTTACGCCGGGTATCGTAATGGGCCCCTAGGTTTGGTATGTCATCCTGGGTGGTGTTCAATGTAGGGCTCAAATTCTACAGTTACTCACAATATAAAATGTCTTCATGTTGTGTTTTAGAGTGTTTCGTGCTATGGACGCTAGATCCAGCCACACAGGGTTTTATTGAGAGACATGTGGGAACACAGAATAGTAGAAATTATTATTACCAATTGGATTTCTCTGCATTTTTGGCTTCTAAATGTAAGCATGTATGTTAGAAAGAAGACATTCTGCAAAATACTCTCTGAATCACATGATAATATGGGTAACTCCAAATTCAAAGGTGTGCAAATAACCCCTATCCTGAGCTCTGAAATACATGTTTCCTTCATACCCATTTTTCATTAATTATATTTTATCATATGAGTTGCTGTATGGAAGGTACATAATGAAAATCATTATAAGCTGCAGCTCAGTTGCTGGCTCATTACATTGTTTTTGTTGAACCTACAAACCTGATATAACTCCACAAAAAGAATGGTTGATCTGATATAGTGGTATATACCATGACAAAAAATTACTGATGAAAACGTTGTCACCAATGACTATTTTTTCTTATTTATTTTCATTATTTTTTAATTCAACAATTAGTTTATTTGGGACAACCTTAAGGCATCTACACAAATGAATCCTTACAGAATTTAGCAATGTGTTTATTTTTCAGAAATGCACAGCTTTCCAGGATCACCTATTGGTTTCATACCTGTTTCCACTGCCAACTGAATGTTGGTTGGAACCACAAAAGTTAGGAAAAATAGACTACTGGTTAGAAAAAATGCAAAAGCTTTGATAAGAAATTGGTTTGTTGATACAACTTTTCTTGTTCCTAATAGCTGGAAAGATGGTGATCTTGGCACAGCAAATGTTTTGCTTTGAGGAAAAAATATGTGCTTTCTTGTACAGCACTTTTTACTATTTCTTCCTAACAAGAAAACACATTTTGCTATAATTTGGCTATTTTCTCAGTGGGGTCCAGGGGAACCCACAAACCCTTGGTCCCTTTAGAATTCCCAGGACGGTGGAAAAAAAGGACACTAACTTTGCATGGTATACGGGGAAAAAAGGTTATGAAGACAAAGGCACGAAGAACCCCCAAATATCAAGAATAGGGCTCAGCATTGGGAGATAGAAAAGCCTCCGCAACTAATGGGTTAATCCTGAACGGTGATGAGAGCAAAAGAGTCAGTAACAAAATAAGACACATTAACCCTAATTTGCATGAATTGTAGAACACATTCCACTTGTATTTATATTTCTCTGTTTTTAATGTCTTAATTTAATTAGAATTGCCAATGTTGCAAACCCCAAAACAACTCTTCTGTAACCAGACAAGTACAATGTATTTCTGACATACAGCAGCATTTATCTTCCACTGTATAAATGTCCAATTGAAAAGAATACCACACAATTGATAAATATAAGTGGAAGCACGTTTTCTCTACATACCCTCTTTTGTGAAGGTAGCAAAAACATTCTTAGTGTGTTGTGGGTTTAGCACATTAGGGAAAAAGGGGAAAGCATTTAACTGCACACAGTTGTTCCGTATAGCACCAGCAAAATGCTGATCTGGCAAACCTAGTTGTGAACATTAGTTTGCATAAGTCACAAAATTTTGCTTGGTTGGAACAACTCATCTGACAAAACGTTGTGAATGCTTGGTTTTGTTTCTTCACATCTCTTTAAAAATCAACCATTTAGAGCACAAGTCTTTAAACGAAAACCATTAACACCCTTGAAATGGCACCTTCTTAACTGCATTCACCCTATATCTTCAAATGAATTGGCAAATCAGTATCCTTTAAAAAGCCCCCCAAAACAGCGCATAACCTATTTGACATAGTTACCAAGAAATCTGAAAACATAAAAAATCGAAAGTCTGTACTTTCCTACAACTATCCTCCCAAAACCTCAATTGTTCTTCCAGAAATATTAGATTTGAGACACAGGGACTTTCCATAACTATATATATTAAATGTCAAACTGAAAAGGTTTAAAAAAACAGAAGTTCTCTTGCCTTGATCTGCAAAACACATACACTGTGCCCACTGGTCTTCTTTCAAGCTAATTCCTCCAGTCCCAGTCCCTGGGAGAGATTGCACACAAATCCCAGAATGCAATGCAGACAACCTTTATTCAAATCTCTGTACTTCTGGTTCTTGCAAACACTTGGAACAACTTCTGAGCCAGAAACCACATATGTCCATGCAAGAGATATTCAAGGGCTCCTGCTGCTCTGCTTGATTTCACCAGTCATTCAATTCCCCATCTTTTAGCCTTGACGGGGTTCAGATTTATAGGGTGTCTGTTTTTGGTGGTTGTGTGTCTCTTTTGACTACACATGTGTTTGTAGTTCTTTTTAGTTGTAATGTCTTTGTAGTTTGATGGATGTAGTTTGTAATGCATTTGTAGTTTGATGCGTTTGTAATATATTTTCTTGAGTGTTACTTCATTATTGTTAGCGGATACTTTGTAAATGTTGTCATTACATTTGTAATAAATAAACACAATAACTAGAAATACGTGTCCCCAAAATTTGGGGTTGTAGAGTTTGTCACAAAAGCAGGTTGCTGAGAGGAATAGGAAAAAAACCTTAGGCCAGGTGTGAGTATTAATGGCTGCCAAAGATGGTCCCTCAAAGGAGGTTTGGTTACCATATTAATGACCATGATCACAGTTCCACTGTTTGAAAAGTTGTCCCTTCTATAAATAACATTTTCCAATGATAATTTGTATATTTTGTTATCATACATTTCTCAACATAAGAATCTAGGAATCATCGTATTCTTTGTGAATGAGTCTGTACTTGTGTATGATTCATCTAATCAGCACTGATCAACTTAAAATCATCTTATATCTCCTAAATAGACTTGAGAAAACAATGCTTAAAATAAGCTCCTTACACTTGCAATTGAAAGAGCACTTTAATCTCTGAATGTTAGACAAGAATTTATGAATGTGCTGTATAATTTATTTGATTATTATGCTATATCAAAATTACTCACATTGTATTCGCTTGCCATTACCTTCACCATCAGGTGGGCAGAAATGCCTTCTGCCCTAACTCATACCCCCGAGCAATGTGTCAAAACAATAGTGGTAGAAATGTGAAAAGCCTAACTTAACTTTCTCTCCTTATTAAGTTCAATATCTCTCCCAAAGTTAATTCCATGTGCTTCTTCAAAACTAAGAGTTCTTGCACCAGACCAACTCTTGTAAACCTACTTTTGCAGTTGATAGAATCAAACTATTTGATTGGTTGTTTGTGGCACCAATGATGCTTACTGCCACTTCAGTAGGTTATTTTTTAATTATCAGAAGAGTCTGTGGGGTGCCTAGTACCTGCTGTCCCTGCCATCGCACACACACCCTGGTATGTAATGAATTAACAGGTGGTACTATTTGAAACAAAGTTAAACATCTAATTTGATGGTGATAAATGAAAAGCAATCCTACTGAGTTATTAATATAGAGGGTGAGACGCTAAGTAAAACAGGATTTAATTTCTATATAATATATGTAAGCCATCTGCAGGCTTCTTAAGGACCAGCAAATGCAGCCTGTTGTGACAACTACGGAACAATTAGAGAAGGCTGATGATATATTCACCTCGCTGGTATGTCATCACATGCTACAAAGAAAAAATACAGGCTTCGGTGTGGAATGTTTATGAACATGTGAATCAGGGTTGCTTTTCATACTAATGTTCTCCATTTTCCTCTCTCACTCACTGCCTTTTCTTGTTACCTCCACCTCCTCTGATAGTTCCTCTCATATTCGTATCCTCTCTGAACACTCAGGCTGGCTCATAACTTTGTATTATTAGGTTCTAAATTCAACACCCTACTTTCAGCTTTTTCACTTCCAGATCTTTCTTTCTTGTACTTCTTATTCTAATGTTCCTCTCTCTGGATTTGGTTCTTTTTCGTTTAAACTCACCTTCTCTAGTATCTACTGTCTGCCATTCTCTTTTACCTTCCACTTCACCCTCATCACTTCTTTCTTCTTTACAGTTACTATTTCTTCTTGCCTCTCCCATCTTGTCTCATGGTCTCCCTGATCTCTTTCCCCTCACATAATTTCTCTCCCCTTTCAGTTGTATTGACACCATTTTAATCTCATCCTCTATATCTTGTCCAAATTTAATTCCAACTCCATTCAGGATTTTTTTTTCTATTCTAAAATGTTTTCTTTTGTCTTGTTTGGCAGCCCATTTTGCTGCCACTCTCCTATGTGATATGTGTCCCATCATTCTTTTCACCTTTACACATCCACTTCAATATTCTCTACTCCTTTCCTCCCCCACCTCCTCTACATATACTCCTTTTTGGCAAAACCTTCTCACCCCTACTAGCCATTGTCAATGCCTCCATCACTCAGGGTATCTTTTGAGAAGCTCTTAATACAGGGTAGATCCTCCCAGGTCTAAGGAATCCTTCTTTAGACCCTGATTACCTCACCAGCTACTAGTCCATTAATCACCAACCCTTTATCTGCAAGACCATTGAAAAAACATTCTATGTTCAACTTCAAGGTCACATCAGTGCTAACCAACTCCTGTATGCTACCAATCTGGCTTCAGACCATGCTGCAGCAAGGAGACTGCTAACTTACACATTGTAGACAATGCATCCCTGACCACAGATGAAGATGACCCATGCCAGCTGATATTGCTGGACCTCTCAGCTGTCTTTGATACAGTTAACCATCCATCCCTCATCCACATCCTGGAGTCTAGAATAGGATACACTGCCAATTTCCTTCACTGGTTCTCCTCTTACTTTTTCAATTGACACCAGTTGAAACCAGTTTGTTCACATGGTCATGTTTATGTCACGTCTGGAGTCCCACAATATCTCCTGTCATTTTCAACCTCCTCATAGAGCATCTTGGAGCTCTACTCTTCCGATCCCAGCATTAAGATTCATCAGTCTTCCAAGGATAAACAACTCTAATGGAAAGTCTTCGCCACTTCAGATATCCAAAGCCTCAAACACGGCCTACTTCTCATTTATAGCTGGATGTCCAGTGCCTATCTGAAGATCAGCCCAACTAAGAAATAATCTCTTATTTGACAACAACAGCAATAAAGAAATAATACAAACCGGGCTTAATGATTACGAACTCCAACTTTCATCAAAATCCAAGTCACTTGGATTCATTTTGGACACCACCCTCACCCTCAAGGAACATGCTGCCAAAAAACACAAAGACCGTCTAATATACCAGCTTTCTTTCCTGTAGAAAGTGAAACTGTTTCTTCATGAAAGTGACTTCAGAACTGCTGCTTAAATCCTCAAATCCTCATTCTCGCTCTGGATAGCAGTAATGCCCTGTTCCATGGCCTCCCAATCTTCACAGTGGCTTGCCATAATGACAACCTACATACTGCACAGCAAGCCTCATCCAGGGCCAGAAGAAATATGATCACGTTATCTCCTTCTTAATAGTACTCCATTGGTTTCCTTGCCTACCTGCACTGTCTTCAAAACCAACTGCATCATTTAGAAGGCCGTCATAACTAGTGCCCTCGCTTATCTTGTGGACAAGCTAACCATCTTTGATGGCTCTCGACACAACTGCAGACAGGTCACAATCAGGCTGGAGACTAAGAAGTGTAAAAAAAAGAAAAAAACAAGTCGATGCACCCCAGATCTGGGAAAGTATTCACATATTAATAAGGATCTACCAACACTGATTCAATTTAGGAAACTTTGAACACAGACCTCTGAAAAGAACATTCCGGCACAATAAAGAAACAGTCCGATAATCAAATAACTCTCCTATCACTTTTTGTATGCTTGCCTTTGGCCCTGTACAGTATGCTCTGCTGCCTTTTTGGATACATTTGTGAAATACAAATACGATATACATACATACCTACATACTCATAGAGAGATGTTTACTTGCATCAGTAAAAGTTCTTCCAAAATTCTGTGTATCACATTCATCAGCACTAATATCAAAAATATCAAGGCCAATTTTTTCCTTTATGCCTCCTTCATATTGCCTAGACTTAGCGCTGGCACTATTGAACACTAGGACACTATAGAGATGATATTTGATGGGATGCTGCACTGCTTGCACTGGCATATTACCAAAAAGAAATTGCAAAACTTGTCATTAACACTGTTTAATCCACATTGGCGGCCTAGCAAACACAAGGGTGGGCAACACACACAATTCAACAAAACTGTTAGGACAAAAAAAAAAGAAATGTAAAACAAAAAAATGCAAAGAAGTCAGGACACAATAATAAGTTACTGTTACACAATCAAATGTACTCCTATTTTTTTGCCCTCAGATTGAACAACAACAAATACGCCAGGAACAAAATTAGAGATAATGAATTTCAGATTGGTATGGAGTTGGAAATTTGCCCTTTCTGCATAGTCACCCTGATTTGTTTTTTACCTATATGTGGAACCTTATTTTTGTTGGTTATAGAACTATATGCACTTTACCACTGTAACCAGTGGTAAAGTACTTGTGCTCCTCTATTCAACATAGTAAAATGTGTACACTCCTGATTGGCATTTTTAACTTACTTAAAAGTCACTAGTATATGTTATGAAGGTGTACCCAGGGCCTGTAAATTAAATGTCACAGAAAACTGCAGAAACCATATTGCAATCAACTATAGTGACAACGTAAACAAGACTGCAGGCCTGCCACAGGTAGCCTGGCTGTGCAGGTTTTATATGCAAATACGACCTGTCAAAATAACACCTTTTGACAGGTCTAAACGTAACTTATAATTATATATATATAAATATAATAGGCCTTATTGCCATGTATGGTATTTAAAAGTAGGATATGTAAAAATGTAATGTTAAACATGTAAATACAGTGAAACTATCCAACATTACACCATACCATGCTTCACTACTCCACAACACACATCTCCAAACTTCATCACAACCCTTATCAAATCTTAATCAGTCTCAGCACATCACACTAAACAATTTCATATTATTCGGCATCAACTACAAAACTCTACATTACACCACACAACACCATCTACACAATGCCATAGTAGACTTCACCATCAACTTTCCCATCATGCCACACCATATTATGCCTCACTGCACTTGCCATGTTGCGTATCATAATGCAAGTCTTTGTCAAAATACATCACAATAACTATCATAACACATACACTAAGTAAGGTTAGACTGACTATATCTTATTGCACCATACTTCTCCTTCCAATAAAATAACTCACCCACCTAAACACTTCATTTCAATAACCAAGGAAAGATTCTTCAAAAAGACAGGGAAAATAAAAAGATCAGCCACAGAAAGAAAACTGACCTGACATAGATATGGGGACACATGGATAAAACAAGTTAGACACATACAATGTACTAGAAGCATAGACCATTGGAAGACTGTCAAGATTGTGGCAACTGAAGCCTGCATGATCATACAGCAAACCACCGGCATATCATGTATTTTAATTTTCGATTGGAGGACATTTCAGCAGGAAGTATTTGACGAATACTCTCGTGACCTCAGTCGAGTTACCCACAGACTAGACAGTATTCTCTTGAGCATCGAGGCGATGGATGTATTTCGCCCTAAAACTGAACAAACCTGCCTCCTAAAATTCAGAGCAACACTGAAATCAACGAGACTCAAAAAGCGATCCTCATAGGGAGTAGCTGATAACTAAAAACGTATTAAATCTGTCCTACATCTTAAATATCTGCTTTCACTGAATCACTCATGACCCACAACACTCTCACAGGGAAAGGTTGCAAGCCCAAACTCACTCCAAAAGACCTTCGGTGTGAAAACCCACATACAATAGACCATTGGCTTTCAGCAGGGACTGTAAAGAAACCCACACTTCGGCTTAGTTGAAAGTGGTTATGAGCAGACAACCATCATCAGCAACCTTGCTGGGGATAACATGATGCAGTACAACATCACATAACAGCATAAAATAACAAAATCACTAGTATCATCAAAGGAGCAAATCGGGGTTAAAAAAGTACAGCCACAAGACATAATGCCTAGGATCATCGATGCACAACATGCACAAACCCTTCTTTATATAGTGCTTCAATTATTCACCCACACACAGCTGCAACATGGGTTCCTCAGTTCAAACCCGCAAAACAAAACCTCATCCACTGAGCTCCGAACCAGGATTTCATGACACAGAGGCATTTAATGTGGTAGTTTATGCAGAGGAAACCACAAATTGACTTGCCTCTTTGTGATCGTCAAGGTACAAACAGTTCTCTGCAGCTGGTACTCGACAGTAACTGATAAATAAAAAATAGGTTTCTTTTGAAAAGCAGAATAGTCCCTCTTTAGAGTTTTTAAATGAATGCAACTTTTTGTCTTATGACCTACAAGGAAATTAATGAGTGAAAATATTTTGGAGGAAAATCAGCTTTTAACTAACTATTAAGAGAGATTCTTTTCTTATCTTGAATCACTTAAATGTTAACAAAGGCGCATTAGGAAATGATGTGCAAAGCCCTGTTCTGCCTAGAAGCTCACGTGTACCAACAGCGACACACTAACCGACCGAGCCGGACCCGGATAGATATCCGACCGAATCGGACCCGTGCAGCCCGACCGAACGAGTACGATGCGCACGTATGCCATCGGACTCGATTCGGTCGGACTCCCATTGAAGTCAATGGGAGCCTGTCGTACAACGCGTACGCGGGCTCCCATTGACTCAATGGGTGCGATGCGGACAAGGGCGCCCCCTACAGCGTGTACGCGGCGAAGATATTCGCCCCGTACACGCACAGGTAGGGGGGACCCATGGGTCCCCCCTGTGTGCGACTCGCGTGGCTACGCGTTCAGGGGGGTCCGACACGGACCCCCAAAGTACGGCTCCGACAGCTCTTTTGAGCCGGAGTGTGCGGCTCGGTCGGACTGCTCGCGGCGCGCATCGTACTCACCCGGCCGGGAAACGTCTCCATTGCGCGGTGCGAGTCGAGTCCGCGCGAGTCGGTCGGTGCGGTTAGAGCCGGGATCGAGTCGGTCGGAGCGGTCGGGACGCCCGGACGAGTCAGTCGGCGATTTCGCATCGTACTCGCTCGTCCGGACGCGCGTACGGATCGGTCGGGAAACAGGGCTCCGAATCAGATCCGGTAAAGCCGAATCCGATTCGGAGCCCTACCGGCCGAAATTGGAATCGGCCCCTAAGCGTCAGTGCAGCTAGTACCAAAAAAGACGTACAGGCTCCTCAACATGGTTTGTGTAGCACAATATTAGCTTTGATGAAATGAGTAAATTGCCATGCCTTGAACATAAGCTGAAAGAACAGATGATGGATGGAATGCTGAACAAATCAAACATTTACCCCCAGTCAAAGATCTGGGTTTAATCCCTTGTTTTTGTTGCTCACCACGCCACCCCAGTTTGGTGTGGACCTGGCCTAGCGGTTCTGGCCGGACTGTTCACATGGGGAGCAGGCTCAAGACTGATTTGCATATGGCTGGGGCCAAACTGGGGTGGCATGGTGAGCAAAAAATCAATGGATTTAACCAAGATCTCTTGACTGGGGGTGAGTTTTTGAAAAGTTTCAGCAATCCATAATTTTGTTGTGTTTGCATGAATATAAGCTGAGCCATCTAGATGATGTTCTCTTAGCTTCAGGGATCCTAGCCTCCAGACACTCACAGTAGAAAAGAGCAAATGAGGGGTTAAAGGAAGTGGAGTAAGCAAGCCCACTCGGACTGGACTTTAGTCTACAGTCCTGAATACAGAGGGAATCCGAAGCCTGTATTTCCCCTGGATCTTTGACTTGGATACCTCAGAATATCTGCTGAATGTTTGAGATTCTGAATGTTTGGGAGAATTTTGCTCCTCCTCTGAGTTCAACTTTTGAAAAAATAGAAGCCTGTAGGCCTGAGTTAGGGTCCTGATGCTACCTGACAATGGGTTTAGCTCAAAGGGCAAATGTTCTTGATTCATCCAGCTTGGAGGCTTTTGCAGCAAAAGTGAGGACTCCTGCTGGATCACAGAAACCAGGTTTCTGACTTCATGGAGCAAGGCCCAGCCACAAATTCCAGCTATTAAACGCTGGAGGTGTCTGAGTTCCAAAAAGATGACTCAGTCAAACATACAGTATGAGAGAAGTAAAGGATCCAACTGGTGAGAGAACTTTTGCAATTTTCAAGATTGTCCTGCTTAGAGCTTTTTGTGCCAAAATGTGAGGCTTGAGTATTATTCCAAATCCTGCATACCCACCCTTGTGGAGCCTCATCTTGCCATGTTCTCCTGGGCATTTTGATTTCGCTCTGAAAGTATAATTCAGAAGATGAACCCGTTGACCAGAGGAAACCTCGGGTCTGTACCTGAATCAGGGTCTATGGCAGAGACCATGAAAAGGTGCCTGTGACCTATGTGCCATGGGATATCATTGACGTCGGTCTTCCTGATTGTTTTTAGGAGTGTTTATTGATTTGTTTATTTATTTTAAATAACACATATGGATTGCTTTAACAATTTTAACATTCTTTGTCTTTTTAATCTGCAAATTTCATTCATTTTCACTCAATTGGTTTGGAAATGTTATCTTTTTGATTTAATTACTTTAATATTTTAGCAATTTCCCTAAGGAAAAGTTTGACATTTTAAACATTCGCTGCCCCGGTAAGCCATGGATTTTTCATGCCAACTTGCTTTTTTACACAGCAGAGTCTAGATTACTTAGCTTTATCGGATTGTTTACCCTGTTCCTCCCCACCCCACTCCCCCAAGACAATAATTCAGTTTCTCAAAATGGTCAAAAGTGGCATGCCAAGACGAGACAAAAGAATTCTTATCTCAGGGGTGCACCCTTAATCGGAACCAACTTCCAAAAGTAGAACCTGAGATTTATGTGTTCCGAGTGCTTCTTCACACTCCTTTGTGTGGTTTTCAGAGTCGTGAATTTCTGCCAAGACAATATTCAGCTTTAGATTTTCAGTTTATAATTAATAATTGACACAAGAATTGAAATCCCAAACACAGGACTCTAAAGGTACATTGTCAAGTCTAGAAAGATCAAAAATGTTATAAACTAGTTACAGTTTGTAAAACTTTAAGTGGAAATATTTAATTGTGTAAAATAGTAGAAAGAAAACATGAGTTTCGCAAAGTTTGGAAAAAAAGGTGGCTTGAGAAAACCAAAACTTTGTTACTAATCCCTGAGCAACAAAAGCAGATCTACTTCTTCTTAAAATTGTTCGGAATGCTGTTAGTGAACGTTTTTCACAGTTCTTCTCTAAAGATTGGTAGCACTATTTCTGAAAGCAAACTTGTCACTTGCAAACAGATATGATTATTTATTATGCTATGCTGCTTTATATGATGTTTTAGTTTGTGATACATGTTACTTTAGGCTTAAATTGGCCAGGTGATTTCATATCAGAAATAGAACATTCCTTTCATTGTTTCCTGAAATACACGTTTGTAATTTTGTAGTCTTGTTTAACGAGTCTATTGCAGTCAGCTACCACGTCATCTGCCACAATGAAGGATGTTTTTTAATGAAGTCATTTACTACCATTACCTGCCTGGCTGAAAAGGTCATTTGAGGGAGCAAGCTATATACTCATTAAGGCAGACACTAAGGGGAAATTTACGAAGGAATGGCAGAGCGTACCATTAAGCACAAAATGCTAATGCCATGCTCTGCCATTCCAAATACGCAGGGATGCACCTCAACAAAGATACGGTGCACCCCTGCGTTTTCCCCGGCGCTGGTGCTAAATTAAGCTGCCTAGCGCCAACACTGGCACCCATGCACCATAGTGCAAGGGTGCCTGCATTGAGGGAATGATTGTTTATGTGCAGGAAGGGACAATCATTAATGCAGTTTTGCTGTTTCTAGGTGTGCTGCACAATGCAGCACACAGAAACAGCAAAAATGAGGAGAAATAAAGCATTTCTCCTCATTTTGCCATGTTAAGACCAGGTTTTCACTGGTCTTAATTTTGGCGCTGCCTCCTATTTATGCCATTCTATCACATGAGGGGAGAGATACAAGGCATTGGTGGGTTCATGCATGGACCTAGTCAATAATCAAACCACAAAAACGGCGTGACACCCAGGTGCTTAATCCAGTACGCTATTTTAGCGAGACGTGAGACAGAGATGTGTTGTCATCCCTGCTATCGTAACTTACTTTTACTCATTGTTTTTTTTGGGGGCAATTCCAAGAATTGGACGAGGATGGCTCACTCACGTATTGTGACATGCTTCATCATTTGCCACTTCGTCCCACCCTGGTAAGATGATACTACCAGGGCAGTCTTAACCTCGGGCTGGGGCTTACCTAAGGGAGTTCTTAGATATATCTTGTCTGGATAATGCCGTGATCCAGCTGACTGATTAAAAATGCCTTAGGATAAACCACAAAGCTGTCCTTTATTCTGGTGGTATCCCAGGTATATTAAAAAGATACTAAAGGCGTAACTACAGGAGGCATATATAGGTGTGATGACCGATATGCATCTCTGTATATAAGTAAATATTCATGCCAACATGTTTCTGCCTTCCGTTAGCCTATTCGCCTTTGGCATTCGTCAGTGCTGTATCTGTGAGTCCCTACACTGCAGACAGTCAGTGCAGAGTACCCAAAGAGAAAGAATATGTGTGGAGAGGACCTACCAGTCAGCTGTTCGAAGGGGCACAGTAGGACCAAAAGTGGAATCTCTACCTTGATGAAAGTGTGACTACAGGAGAGACCCACCCCGAACAGACCATGTGGCAATTAGCGCAACTAAACTAGGTGATTCCTAACTGAAAAATTCCATAAGAGAGAGGTAGGTCCTCTGTGACCTCTTCCAATAGTTAACATTGGAGAGCTCTTTGAAACCCTCATTGAGTTATCGGGAGTGGTACGCCTATGGGCAAATATCCAGGATATTTTTGTGGCCTGGTGTCCCTGGACTTGGTATTACCAGGTCCTTAAATTCCAAGTTGGGTAGACACAGGTTCAGAAACACAATGCCAGTTTCGCCGAGTGCAGATCCATACCTAGTGAAACAGCAGGTGGGGCCTGTGGCTAAAGCCATATCTCGGTCCACGCCCAGAACTTGCAGCACCACAGAAGAAGCAGACAACATTCTCCCCAGCTTTGCCCTGTTGTGAGCTCTCCAGGATCCCAGAGCCCAGTATTCCGATACCAAATATCACTCAACTTGTGATAGATTCTAAATTGACAACATCTCAAGGTTGCAGACACTTCCCTCATCCCTCCAGGAACTTTTTGTCTCTGTGAATGCCTCTGTACAAAACAGAGGCACACTGCGAACACATGCCTCATTTCATTGGGGCTCGCCATCATGAAAATGAAGCAATCACTTAACATATCATAGGTGCAACTTTGCAACCAAGCAATCGGAATTCTAGTACGGCATGCACAAAGGTCTATTGCCCCTTCTGCATATATCAAATTGCTCAGGGAATGCAAGAGCCTGTTGTGCAGCTAGTGAAATTACTAAAAATGCTTTAAGCTTTCCTTCAACTCATTCCAAATCAAATATGGTGCATTTGCCCATATGCAAGCGATACCTGTGCATGTGATTAAAAAAATACATTATGGTCCACCCAGAGTGAAACATAATAGCCTCCCAACTGCAGCTGATCATCAATATAGTCACTGTGCTGCTACAAATCCTTAAATTAAAGGACGTCCTGCTCTCTGTTTTGATAGATACGTACTGTCAATATCCAGTGGTATGCAGACATAATATCGATTTTTTATTATCGACCTACACTAATATCGAGTTTTAAATATCGTAGGGACAGAATATCGGTGACCAGAATATCGACCTTAAGGTAAGTAATATCGTTTTTTTTTATATCGAACTAAGTAATATCGAAGTAAGTAATATCGAAGTAAGTAATATCGTTTGCAAAAATATCGTTGTTAATAATATCGATATTTATATTAGTGTTATGTATTTTAGTATGTATTTTATATGTATGTGTTTAACATTTTTTGTAATGTTTTTTAATTGTTTTTAAATATATGTATTAAATGTTTAGAAATTAGTAAAAAAAAATTAAAGTAAATTTTGCGTTTTAGTATCAGAGCGGGTTGTGGGTTTATAGGGGAATAGGGTGGGAAGTAATCTAATTATAATTAATTAATTAATATTTTTTATTTATTATTATTGATTATTAATTTATTGCTAATTAATTATTAATTGGTAATTAATTGTTATTAATTGATTAATCTATAATTATATTAATTATAATTAAATTATTATTATTATTTATTTATTGTTATTGTTAATTAATTTATTGATAATTAATTATTAATTGGTAATTAATTTTTATTAATTGATTAATTGATAATTAAATTAAATGTATTATTTTTTATGTGTAGTGGGTTGTGGGTTTATAGGGGACAAGGGTGTGAAGTAATTTATTTTAATTAATTAATTATTAATTTTTCTTAATTGGGATTGATTATTAATTTGTTGTTAGTTAATTTTTCATTGGTAATTAATTTTTATTAATTGATAATTAAATTAATTGTTTTATTTTTTATGTGTAGCGGGTTGTGCGTTTATAGGGGAATAGGGTGGGAAGTAATTTAATGTTATTTAAGTAAATATTAATTTAATTGTATTGGTATTTATTATTAGTTTTTTTGTTAATTAATTTTTTATATTTTATTTATTTTACAAAAATTATTTAATTAATAAGTATGTTAATTTAATCCCTACAGTATCCTACATTTTCCACACTGTTACACTCACTGGAGTTGGAATAGTAATTTTAACCCTAACGCTATCCAACACTTTCCATACTGTTGCACTCACTGGAGTGGGAATAATAATTTTTACCCCTATGCTATCCAACACTTTCCCTACTGTTGCACTCACTGGAGTGGGAATAGTAATTTTTACTACTACTCTATCCAACACTTTCCCTACTGTTGCCTCACTGGAGTGGGAATAGTCATTTTAACCCCTACGCTATCCAGCACTTTCTCTACTGTTGCACTCACTGGAGTGGGAATAGTAATTGTTACCCCTACGCTATCCAACTCTTTCCCTACTGTTGCACTCACTGAAGTGGGAATAGTAATTTTAACCCCTACGCTATCCAACACTTTCCCTACTGTTGCACTCACTGGAGTGGGAATAGTCATTTTTACCCCTACGTTATCCAACACTTTCCCTACTGTTGCACTCACTGGAGTGAGAATAGTAATTTTTACCCCTACGCTATCCAACACTTTCCCTACTGTTGCACTCACTGGAGTGGGAATAGTAATTTTAACCCCTACGCTATCCAACACTTTCCCTACTGTTGCACTCACTGGAGTGGGAATAGTAATTTTAACCCCTACGCTATCCAACACTTTCCCTACTGTTGCACTCACTGGAGTGGGAATAGTAATTTTTACCCCTACGCTATCCAACACTTTCCCTAATGTTGCACTCACTGGAGTGGGAATAGTAATTTTTACCCCTACGCTATCCAACATTTTGCCTACTGTTGCACTGTTTGGAGTTGGAATAGTAATTTTATTCCCTCCGCTGTCTAATATTTTTTGTATTATTTTAGTTAATGTAGTATATAATTAATTTTAAAAAGATTAAAAATATTTGTAATTTTTAATTTGTTATATATATTTATTTAATTTTTATTTATATTATTGTTTTATGGGTATAGATGTATTTGTAATTTATAAGATATTTTTAAACAATTTGTAAGTTATTAAAATAATTAAAAAAATATTATTAAGTATATATATTATATATTATATTAATATGTTTAATTTATTTTTACATTATATATTAGTTATAATTTTTAAACATTTTAAAATATTTTTAACTATGTTTATTTTAATTATATGTATTATTTACTTTATTTTACATTATTTTTGTAACTTAAAAAAACGATATTTTTAACAACGATATTTTTGACATCGATATTTTTTTCTCGATATTTTTGTACTTACCATAATGTAGATAGGATGTCGATATTCTTGACTTCGATATTTTTGCGTCGATATTTCTGTAGGTCGATATTCTGACTCTCGATATTCTGTCAGTGATCCTATCCAGTATTCAAAATATGTAGGGTGTCTCATTCCAAATCCCAAATATATACCTGGTGCACTTCTATACACTCAAAATCCCAAGCATTCCGGATACATGCTCCCTAATACTCCCATAGAGTAATCTGGCCATGGGGTTTGAACATTGAAATAGTCTTTTGAAGATCTCATTACTTTTACCATGGTCAACTGTAATGTCACAACTGGTTAGCAACAAAGACATTTTACATATTTTTTTATAAATGTCCCAGGACTCCTTATATAAGGGTGGGTGAAGTGCCAATTTCTTTTCATGCAGCCTTGCAAATTTCTTGCCAAAAGTACAATATATATGCAATAATTTCAACTGACAATCTTTTACAAACTTTTACAATGCTTTAATTTTTAAGATGTTAACATGCGTTTATCAAGAGTGGTAATTTACTACTGATGAAAAACTGTGGCAGGCATGTACATCTGTCAAAATGTTTGGGAGCTACCAACTTGAGACGACTTCACGGTGCTCACGAGAATATGGCACATCCGATTTCAACACAAATATCACTTGCGCACGGAAACTACACTTGGTCATAGCAAAGGGACATCAGGAAACTCTGTGCACTACCTAAAGGCCAATTCATTGGAAACTATACACAGTCCCCATTGCTTAACTTCACACATCCTTAATATTATCTGACACTACGTCAATCCCTATCAAATTTTCAAGTTGGTCTCCCTAGCCTAGCAGTGGTATAACAAAACGGGAGCACCCCCCCTGCAAGATATTCTGAAGGGGCCCCTCAAACTCACATCAGTAGGGGCTGAGGGGGCCCCCTCCAGTATGGGTAAGGCAGGGGACCCTCGCACTGCGAGGGCAGCGGAGGCCTTTGTTACGCCCCTGGTCCCTAGCTCCAAACTTTGTCATTTTAGTGAAAAATATACTCTTGTTTACATGATAATCCACGTCAACTCTTAATTTTGATCCGCCCTTTCATTTGCTTAAAATTAATTAATTTGCATGACAATTTGGCAGAGTGTTTGTCTACACGCTCTGGCCATGACAGGTTTTCTTATCCATCAGAAAAAATATTCTAAAGCTAGAATATTCTAAATCATCAGAGAGGCTGCAGGCAAGGGCTTGTGCAGGAATGGTGTTTTGATGCAACCCTCTGCTGTCCACTGTGCAGATACATCTGAAAAAATCAATTCATTCATTTATCCACCTGAGGTGTCATTTTGTAATATTTGCAATGGAAGCACTACAGCAGCTCTATCTGCAACTAAGGAATCACCTTTTGAACATGCACAACTCACACTGCCCATAGACAATACATATTTACCACGTGTAGGGAAACAGTCTGAACACCGCAGCCTCAGCCACGCGTGTTCCGACTACGCAATCGCTTCCACGCTTGCCTTAACCAAATATATGCCTTAACCAAGCATATGCGTGGTTAAGGCAGTGCTCAGTCTAGCAGCTTGCTGCTGGCTGGAGGAAGCAGGAAGCAGCCAAGCAGTAGGAAGGATCGGGAGAGGACGCGACGCGGAAAGGCAAGTGGGGCTGGGGCCGGGTTTTGGGAGTGTAGCTTGTATGGTGGGTGGGGCTCGGGGTAGTTTTCGGGGGGGGCTTGGGGTAGTTTTCAGGGCTTGGGGGGCTCAGGTAGTTTTCAGGGCTGGGGGTTTGGGATAGTTTTCAGGGCTGGGGGTTCAGGGTAGATTTCAGGGCAGGTGTTTGGGGTAGTTTTCAGGTCTGGGGTAGTTTCCAGGGCTGGAGGTTCGGGGTAGTTTTCAGGGCTGGAGGGTTCGGGGTAGTTTTCAGGACTAGTGGGGTTCGGGGTAGTTGTCAGGGCTGGGGGGGTTCTGGGAAGTTTTCAGGGCTGGGAGGGTTTAGGGTAGTTTTCAGGGCTGGGGAGGTTCGGGGTAGTTTTCAGGGCTGGGGGGTTGTTTTTTAGGAAGGAGGGGGTAGTTTTAGGGTACAGGGCCGGGGCTTGGGGGCTATTTTATGGCTCAGGGTGGGGGGCAGGGATCGTAACACTGTTTAGGGCTTAGGGGGCAGGGTAATTTTTAGGGATTAGGGGAGGGCGTGGTAGGTTTTAGGACTGGAGGAAGGGAAGTTTCTAGGGTTCGGGGGGAGGGGGTTGGTTTTCAGGAGGGAGGGGTGTTAAGACTTACCTGTTAAGTCTTAACCATGGATATGTGTTTACCATACATGCCTTAACAACGCATAATTTGTTGTAAAGGCATGCGTGGTAAAGGCATATTCGTGGTTAAGACTTGCATTGTAGAGACCGCATAGAACCAGCTTGTGTGGTAAACACATGAGTGGTTCCATCACACAACTCCATGTGTAATATACATGGACAATGTACAACACACACTGCCTGTAGAGAATGCACATTAGTAACTCATAATGCACACCACGAATGGTCAATTCACATTGGCAATTGCGTATTCACACTAAAAATGCATAATTCATTGTTATTGCTGTTCTATAAAGTGCAATCCACCAATATTATGGTATTGCGTTCTGTCAGTAGCTACAGGTATGATATTCCAAATATTTCCATCACCGACCAGAGCCTGAATCAGTTTAGTAGAGGTGTGTGATCAATAGGGTAAGGGTGTGAGTTGTAATGAGTTGTGTGTTTTTGGTGAGTTAGACTAGAATGTTGTACCAAATTGTTTACATGGCTCCTTGATTTGTTCGGGTGCCTGTTGACCTGCAAAGGCATACATGTGGTAAGTTGATGATGGCACCAAGTGCTGTTGTATGCATTGACGGCCCGTTAATTTAATGCTTGAGCTTTATTGGGTGGATGGTCAGAGTTCTTTCTTAATGCTTGCTGTTTGATATATCTCAATCACATTGACTCCCAGCTATATGACAAGTGAGTGCTTTGTTGCTTCTGTGTACAATTCATAAGAACCATGGACAACTTAAACTGAACAGGGATAATTGAGAGAAGTAAAAAAGAATGCACACAGACCAAGGAGTATTCATACTGAAACTAGATTATTTACACTTATCGCGGTTTTGACACTGCCCTTCGGCAAACCACATTTCCCACTGTCAACACGTACAGCTAATGGAGAATACACTTTGACATGGATAACAAACAGAGGGAGTTGCCCATGTTCAATGCTCCTTCGTGCTCTAGCAAGGTTTGTGATCTATAAGTACATCCATGCTATCAATAAACAATACAAAGTGGCAATTGACACTAGACACTGATGGTCAGTTCATACTGTTCATTGAGCAGTTACACTAACAGTGGACAATTCATCAGTTCATGGTAACCAGACGCAGTTCACATTTCAGCGATAACAAAGTAAAAGGACTGGTGCATTCATACTGATATTGACAGTGACAACATAGTAGTGATACTGATCAGAGAGAATTTAGAATTATCATGGAATACTGACATAGATCATGGAGTAATCATACTGAATAAAGTGTGTGTTCACAGTGACAATGAACAAAGCATAACACTATGGTCTGTTCACATCTAACCTTGATAAAACACACTGGTCACTGCCGATATGAACTTAGGGGGTCATTACGATGGCGGAAGGACCGCCACCGCCAGCCATGCAGTGGCGGTCCTTCTGCCATCGGACCGCAAATTTCCCCCTGCCACATTACGATGGCGGGGGGATCCAGACTGTGACCGCGGCGAACGGAAAGACCGTCAGCCACGGAACCGCCACAGGCAATCGGACCGATTGCCTGGCAGAGCGGTCTGCATGCATAAAATGGTGGCGGTGCCTAGCAGGCACCGTCCACCATATTATGATGCAGGCTGTGAGCCAGCCTTTCCATGACGGCGACACCGTCATGAAAAGGCTGGTGGAGATCCAGTTTAGGGGCCCATTGCAGGCCCCCAATGGGGGAGAGGTGCATGTGCACTGGTACTCCCTACATTTCAGTGCACTAAGTGGCAGGCACTGTGTGGTGCCTGCCACGTAGTGCACTGTAATGCACAACATGCATTTTCAACATTGCGGCGGGTGCTGCTGTCAGCAGCACCCGCTGCAATGTTAAAAATGCAAGATGCGACCGCCGTGGTGGCGGTCGCATCCTAATGTGGTGTGCGGAACCGCAGCATGTATTGCGGATGGTCCCGGTCACCACCACGATGGCGGACGGACTCTAGTCCGTCCTCCATCGTAATCGGCCCCTAAGGGTTTACAGTATCCAGTGACATTGGAATACTCACTCAATGGCAATATGGTAACACAACTGGCAATTAACACAAGATAGTCGATTTGCTCTTACTATAAGGAAATTGGAAAGCTGGACTAAATTCAGACACATACCTATTGTTATTCTACCACTATTTCGCATCTGTACTACAAACAATCTGCCATTGGTGTGACTTGCAGCACTTTTAGGCAATTCAGGAAAGGCTTTGCTAAAGATTTTGAGGTTTAAAGCACAGAGAGGAGGCCCTGGACGGATTTCTCAGTCCTGTCACCTGTACAAGACAGTAAATCGTGGGTCTACTTGAATTTGTTGAGCCAAGTATATATGAGGACACATGGTCTCTGCCTCCCCTTGATTTTAGATGCTACTTCCCACAGAAGTACAGTCTCTCTATCAGCAGAAATGGCCAGGAGACTCATGCTGCGTTTAAAACAAAATGGCAGCCAGTTGCACCATGATTCCTTGCCTGACCTCTTGCTTCTGAGTAAGCGCAAGGATTGGTCTTTTGCCGCTGTGATCAGGCTCCAGGATAACGAGAACATCTAATGTACATTGTTTGACTTCCATCCTGTTCATTTAGGTCCTGCGGGAGCTTGAATAGATTCAATTGCTCTCTAATAAAGAAGAACAGAGCTGCGGATTAGTGACAGAGAATCCAATTTTCTGGTATAAATTAAATGGTTCCCTACACGAGCTACTCTTTAAAGGAACCTATTATGGGAATGTATAGGCTTTAATGGGCACCCATTTCATTTTAGTGCTACTTTGCTTGAACAGATGTCTTCAGGCCGGTTTATTGGCTAATGTCATCAGCAAAGGCACCCTTCCCATTGCCGAACTTTGCAGAATGGGGTTGGAGCTGACAAGATCTGGAGCTTTTCACAAAACATACACTGAATGACTTTTTCGCACAACTGGTCTGCTATGCTGCCACAAATAGCCCTGGGAAGCCCACGGTAAAAGATATTAACCCAACCTGGAGTACGAAAATCTGCTCAAGACTTTTGCCATCTTCATTCTTTATGCTTCTTATAAGAGAGCTTTATTTTATTATTGCAAACAAAAAAAAAAGAGAGATAAATGTAAAATGGCAGTTCTAACGTTATTTCTCCTCTCCTAAATAAAAGCCTTCTTATTTAACATTACTTCCATTCCTGATGGTGTCAGCTTAGAAGAAACGACATTATTTACATGAAGAAATTATGTTTCGTAGCCTCCATGTGTTACTGAGGTATTTATAATATTTCTATGGACAATGATATTCTAGAATATTTACAGCTGGAGCCAGTTCTATGCAACGCACATGTAATATTTTTGGAAGCAGATTACCTTCCACACAAGATTGCTATCCTTCCTACATGTCAGAATGAATTATGACAAACATTCTATCATCTCAACTTATTTCATGAATTTGGGTCATTTGTATTTCCCACCGATAAATGGGCAAAACTATGACTTGTCCAAAACACTGAGTACATCATGTAATTTCCAGTTTGTAAGACACTCTTTTCTCTCTAGGTGTCAGTGTAGTATACAGGCATGCGCATTGTCTGTCTTAGCGTCAGTGTACTGTGGCCCTTGGGTTCATCAGTTGTTACTTTGTGATTAATGTGTCTTCTCTGCCTCAGTGGCTGAGTGGTGTGTAAGACATGTCTTCTCTCTTAGAGTAGTTCCTTTCCCAGTGATGGTGTGCCATGAGCTCCCGGCCTGAGAAGGAAACAGGGAACAGCCCTTCCCGGACTCTAGTGTTAATGGATATATTTGGTTGTCGAGCCCAGTGCTGGGGAAAACAAACATGGTGAGTGGGGGTATTAGAAGGCTGCCAACTGCATACTCCAACATTTCAATAGGGGTTTGGAAGTTTAGGTAGAATCGGGGCATTAGGGTTCGAGGGAGAAGGTCTCCCCAATAGGGAAGGTGCTAGGGTGTTGGCATCATGTCATGAATATCAGTGCTCACATCAGTAGTGAGTGAGATTCTCCTGAGGCTGACACTGGTAGTCAGTCTTCTGTTCTGTGCCATGACCACTAGTGTGATAACGTAGGTAACAAGGATAGGCTGGTATGGTTCACAAGAGCGCCAAAATTGGAAGTGGAACAGCCTGTTTGGGTAGATACAGGATAGCGAGGTTTGCATCCTTTGCCTTTGGGGATGGCGTTTGGTGAAGCAACAGAAACTAATCCGTTGACTTTGGACATAGTTTAGGTAAAGCACGTCCAATCAAACTGCATTCAATGTTGGATTTCCTGAAGGCAATCAGTCATGTCACTTTACTGAAAGGTGGAACCTGTCCTAAAGCCAGCTGTCCTAAAATTCATCTGAGGCTACTTCAGTGCTACTCCAGGCATGTAAATAAGATGGCGGAAATACGGATGTACTATTTGGTTGGTTTAATACTGCCGGAATGCTTCCACTTGCGAGTGCAGTCCTCTTTCTAGTGGCGCCCAGAATCCTCAGTGCCTGCTTGCGCGCTTTCTTATTTACTTATTAATATAAGTGCAATTAGACCAGAAGCAGATGCTACTGAATATTTTGACGAGCTATTCTGTTTATGTTGGATGCGTGAAATATTCAAATATCTGTCAAGTTTAGGGATGGAAAAAAAAATACTAAATTTATGTGGGATCTCACAGAAACAGAATGAAAACGGCGAGCGAGATGATGTAGTTTGGGAAACGTTGGGCATGATGACCGGGTGCAGCAACACTGACTTCTAGGTTACCTTGGAAACCATAATGTGTTGCTCCTGCTGCTCCCAGTAATTAAGTTGTGAATGATTATCTACTGGCGCAGTACATTGTACAAGTACATGGCTAAATAAAGTAACTTATTAAAGAATCTCTCATCGATCTGCCCACATTTTTAATTTCCGTAGTGCTGGTTTTGTGCAAACGGACACAACTCTTATTAAAATGGTATTACATTTGGGAATACCCTTACATCATGAGACTGGGGCGGGATTGGATACTATGATTAGCACAGATCTATATTTGAAAAACATCTTTTATTGTACCAGGAGAGAATATTCTCATAACACAACTATAAGAAGATTGCATTAGACATATGTGGCTCCAGTTCAGAAAATGAGTGGCGGTTCAGAAGCTTTTGGAGAAATCGGAACACCTCCAAAAGATGTTTGTAAAATGACTGTACTGATGGCACACATGTGCGCATGCTCACACACACACACAAAATAACATACCTATTATTATGAGGACCAGCTATTGACCATAATGAAATGTGAGTTTGCTATTCTAACTCCATGTGCACTTTGATAGTAGGTATTAGAAATGGGGGTCTCTAGTTGGCAGAGGTAGATACCTTTGTCCAAGTAGGGACCCTTGCTTCTAGTCAGGGTAAGGGGGTTACACACTTTAGATAACCCCTGCACACCCGCTGGTAGCTTGGCACGAGCAGCCAGGCTTATCCCAAAGGCAATGTGTAAAGTATTTGTACTCAAAACACACAGTAATACAGTGATAATACCACTAATGGACACCACACCAGTTTAGAAAAATAAAGTATCATTATCTGAACTCAACAAGACCAAAATGACAAAAATTCAACATACAGGTAATGAAGTATGACTTAAGAACAATTATTGCAAAAATAAAGCTTTTAGAAAACTAATAGCTCCACCTGGGCTATGGCAACATCATGACAGCAATAAATCCAAAGTACGGCGCCAACCGCGAGGAGCCGACATTGGGCATGGAGTCACACGGAACCCCAAACACATAGTACCTTGGAAACAAAGTTTATGACGATGCATGGCGTCGTGGAGGTGAGGCGTCGGTGCCGAGGTCGAGGCCGATGCCCTGGCTGCCACGGAGGAGGCAAGGCATCGTTTCCGCGAGGAGGCGAAGTGTCGTGTCCAGGACAGGGGAAGACGGTTGCATCGGCGGTGAGGCGTCAGTTCCGGTGACGATGCGAAGTCAGCGCATTCGTAGAGTCACCCTCAGCGGTTATCGGCACTGCAATAACAGGATACAGGCGCTGGCAATGATGGAGTCGGTGCGAGCGCTGGCATCGGGAAATGCCGATAACTGCAGGCATCGAAGGGCGTTGGAGCTGCGGTGCAGGCTAGGCGGTGCGTTGTTCACTTCACAAGTGGTGCCCCGGGCCTCGGTGCAGGTCGCAGTGTCACAGCAGCATCGCTGACGGCGTCAGAGACAAGTCTTCTTACTTCTTTCAAGCTGCTTCCAGCTCCCAACAGCAGGAACAACCTCCAGAGGTCCAGCACTGGAACAGGCACCTCCTGGCAGGTCAGATCTCCCAGCAATAGTGTTCAGGGGAGCTGAGGGTGAAGTCTTTGTGTCCTTGAGACTTTAGAACAGGAGGCCAGCAAACGTAGGCCCTTGGAGATTCTTCTTCAAGCAGGTTCACAGCAAAGTTCTAGTCTTTGTCCTTTCCTTGGCAGAAAGAGCAATTGCATGCCAACCCCACACAGCACACAACAAAGGGGCAGTACTCCTCCTCACAGCTCTTCAGCTCTTCTCCTTGGCAAAGGTTCCTCTTGAGTCCAGAAGTGACCTAAAGTTCTGGGGTTTAAGGTCTACTACTTATACCCAATTTTGTCTTTGTTCTCTTTGTGCAAGGGTCTCTGAGCTCAGTCCAAACCAGTTCTGTCCTCACTGGTGCAGTATGACCACAGGGGGTGGATACAGCATTATGCAAGGGAGACAGGCCCTTTTCAGGTGCAAGGAAATCTCCCCCCACTACTCTAAATGCAGGCAAGTCCCATTCAGTCAACTCTGAGTCATCCAGGATGGGCCATGCACACCTCCAACCCCCCCAGTGGCTGTCTACAGTGAATGCACATCCCCTGCCCCTGTCACTCCAAAACCAGACAGTCAATCCACAAACAGGCAGAGGCACACAGAATGGTTAAACAAGAAAATGCCTACTTTGTAAAAGTGTCCTTTTCAAACACACAATTTAAAAACCATCATTACTAAAAGATGTGTATTTAAATTCTAAGTTCAGAGAGCCTAAACATTTTTTCTCTATCTGGTCCCAATTGGAAGTTATACTTGTAAGATGTTGCAAAGTATTTCCCATTATATCCTATGAGACAAATAGCATTTCAATGGTGAAAAACGAAATTAGCAGGATTTCACTATCAGGACATGTCACACACACCAGTACACGTCCTACCTTTCACATACACCGCACCCTGCCCAGGGGGGGTAAATTGGGCATACCATAGGGGTGTCTTACATGTAAGAAAAGGGAAGGTTAGGGGCTGGCAAGTGGGTGCACTTGTACGGTCGACATGACAATTAACAAACTGCTCACAGACACTGCAGTGGCAGGTCTGAGATACCTTTTCAGGGCTACTCAGGTGGGTGGCACAATCAGTGCTGCAGGTCCACTAGTAGCATTTGATTTACAGGCCCTGGCACACTCAGTACACTTCACTAGGGACTTACCATTAAATCAAATATGCCAATCATGGATAACCAATTATCATCATAATTTATACAGCATATGCACTTTAGCACTGATTAGCAGTGGCAGAGTGCCCAGACGCCTATAGCCAACAATAACAGGTCAAAAGAAAATAGGAGGAAGAAGCAAAAAGTTTGGGGTTAACCCTGCAAAAGGGTCAAGTCCAACAGCATGGTAGGTTTAATGCGTACCGAGGCAACACCCCCCCACACACACATGCAAACACACACACACACAAACACACAGACACACAACATATAACTTATTTTTTAGTGTAGTATGAAGGTATGCTTAGAAAACATAAATTAAAGAGGGGTGTAAAACCCTTTGCATTGCAGGGGTTATTGGCAGAGACAATTTAAGCCCATTCCATTCCATAAATCTCTAATATATATGTTCAAGCTTTCTTGATTCCCCCTCCTGCCCACAATATGAAACTTTTCCATTCACAATGTCAGTGACCAGGAACGGGAAGATGCTGTGATGGAGAAGCGAGGATTGGTTGGTACTCCATCACTGACGCAGAATTAGTAACAGATGACTTGAGCCTTGACAAAGCCATTATTCTGTAACCAGTTACTCGTCAGGCATGATATTAACTGCCTCGGAGGTATATTGGAAAATGCTAGCAACAATGCGCTGCTTTTCCTTCAATCAACCAGAGTACCTTCTAGCGGGTGCTGTCACCACAGCAGTTTGCACAGTCCATGCCACTTACACTCTGCGGTTAATAACAGCGCTCAATGTAAATTTGTAATCTGCTCGCGGGAACTCTCTCACAGTGGTGCTTTTTATTGAACTCCTTCTTTGTTGTTAAGCGAAAGGTATGGAATGGGAGATGATGAGCTCTAGGCAGTGACTTATGAGAGAGATTTGTTCTTTGAAGTACCTTGTACATAAAGCAGAGACAAGAGAAAGAGTGAATATACTTCTGCAAGCAGTACGTATTGTCAAAGACATGAGAACACTGATTTTATTACATTTTTCAGACTCACAGTGCTAGGGAAGGAGCAAACAGATGATGCATTGTCATTCAAAAAGGGATTTATAGCTTGGTGGTAATTGACAATTGTTATACCTGTCTGTCTTAGGGTAGTCTTCCACCAAACATTTTGTCTTACTTCTGTTTTTGCTGAATACGTTTTATTGGCGTTAGGACTCTGCACACTTTACCACTGCTAACCAGTGCTAAAGTGCTTGTGCTCTCTCCTTTAAACATTGTGAAATTGGCTTACCCCCAATTGGCACATTTAATTTACTTATAAGTCCCTAGTGAAGTGGTACCACATGTACCCACGGCATGTAAATTAAACGCTAATAGGAGCCTGCCACCTACTTAAGTAGCCCTATAAACATGTCTCAGGCCTGTCATTGCAGCCTGTATGTGTTGTTTTAACTGACATTTTGGCCTGGCAAAATAAACCTTTTGAAAGGCTCAAACCTTCCTTTTTAGGTCGAGCCTAGCGCAGCGCGCATGCGCTGCCCTATGGGGAGGCCTCTTGGAAGCACTCCAGACTTTCTCCAAACTTGTCCGTGTGGTTTTTCAACTTCCACACATTCTATTGGCCTTTGCGTGTGGCTTTCAAAAATGAAAGCACGAAATTGGCCAAAGGCGGGTGCATGTCCCACCTTTTCTGTAAATGTTCACTCCCACGGCCTCCAGCTGTCTGGAGCGAGCAGCGGCGCGCAGGGTGCCAGCTGCATTCCTCGTCGTGGGTCATTAAACAGAGCGCTGTCGCTTTCACTTTCGCGGCCGCGCTTATCTTGGCTTGCCTCAAAAGCAGACCCCACCCACTCCCAACACAGCATCGAGCAGCGCTCACACCGCACCTTCATTTATTTATTATCAGCGCCCGTATGTTTTTTTTATACACAGCATCGTCTGCTTTACGGCCGCCACGCTTTATGTTTCATGAAGCTCAGCGGGCGCCGTGTTGGTAAAAGAATGCAGGCTGCTGCTGCTACAACGACCATCTAAATCTTTCCTTTAATCTAAACATGTCTGCCGTGATGCGATTCTTCTGTTTATAGGTACATGTGAGCTGTGAAGAAAGAGCCTGAGGCTACAAGCCGTCTGCAGCCACAGAGCACAGCCTATCATCAAGGGGCTCTGCGTCCCGCCCGTTACTGCCTGTTACAGTGCTTCTGCGCCCATCATGTTACCTTCATTTAATTTAAACATGTCCGTCCTGCGGCACTTTTTCTGTTTACAGGTATGGACAATGTGGGCTGTGGCAGGGAGTAGCTCGACTGACTCCAAACTTCCTGAAGTCACTGCACCCCGGACCACGTCTCCCGAGGCATCGGCCAGCTCTCGCAGTGCTCCATCACTTGTTTGTGTACCTCAGTCGTCTCCTGAGGCATCGGCCAGCTCTTGCAGTGCTCCATCCCTTGCACAAACAAGTGCCGCTTCCTGCTCACCACCACTCATGGCGCTAAGGACCAACACCCCCAGCGGGGTAGACTCAACACACGGGCCAGGCCCTTACTGGGAATAAAACTAAAATGGTCTCCCTCACTCCAGAGGCAAGCTGGGCCGCGCCTAACAGACGGATCTGTCTTCAAGGCGCTCTAGGCGAGTTCGTGCACATTGTTTTTATTTTTTGGCAGGCTAAGTTCCCAATGTTCATTTTTCACAAGGTTTTCCAGTCTGCCTTTATCCAACTCTTTTGTCTATAGAACAATAAGATTTTCACAGCTAAGCCCGATATTTTTTTACTGTAATCAAACCCGGCCATGTAGGAAAACCTAAGCTGAATTTTTATCTACAAAGCCGAGCTTTTCCAGATACATTGGTATTGCGCGGGAGAATCGTGCACCGTCATTTCTGCGAAGTATATACGATATAGGATCACCTTATTAAATAGTATTGATTTAAAAAAAGGATCTAAGCAGTTGCAAAAGTAGCAAACCAAAAACAATTAGAAACCTTTAAAAAGTTCAAACGATTTTAATAAAACCACGCAAGGGTTAAAAAAACAAGCACCAGTCCCGGGCTGTGAAGGAAGCGCCTCCTGCTCTAAGCCGTTTCTTAGCACTTCCATGTAAGCAGGCACAGAGCACAGCCTATGATCAGGGGCTCTGCCTCCCCTCACTGCCTGTTATTTATAGTAATTTGGTGCCTTTCACCATTATTTAATATCTCGTGCCATGCCGTCCCTTCTCTATCCCGCCTGTCTCTGAAAACTTTTGCTTTTTTTTATACTCTTCCCCGTACCCTTTCTTTACCAAATCACTTTCTCCCTTTCTTTCCTCTTACCCCTCACCTTGCCACCCCTTAAACTTCACCCCACATTTCCCACCCGCCCCTTTCGCTCCCTTTTCTCCCTCCCTCACGCCTCCCCCAGGCCCCCTAGATATAACCAATTTCAGGGATGATCTCCAGCCCCTCCAGCTACAGGAAGAGGAGGCTGAGGGCCCGAGCAGCCTCTGTTCCCCCCGTCAGTAGTGTTAGCAACATCACCACCCCCATCTTCAATGTCAAGCGCATCCCTTTCTTTAAGGAGGTAATGCCAGGGCTGGCGTTGGCACTAGTCAACTGCTACAATTAGGTGCTTGTTTCCCATTTAGAATAACATTTTCAAAATATTACTTATAGAAGCATCAAATTCTACAAAACTAATAACACGTCCCATTGGCGAGACCTATTGGCTATGCCAATGCTTGTTAATACATATAATGTATTCCTAGTGTAGGCCCTAAACAGCTTATAGGGCAGGGTGCAGTGTATTTAAAAAGCTGGACATATACTTTTGAGATTTACATGTCCTAGTAGTGAAGAACTCTTAAATTAATTTCTTACTACTTCAAGGTCAGCCTCTCCCATAGGAAAACATTCAACTGAATTACATTTAATAGGAGAAAACCTTAATTTGGGATAATGGAGGAAAGTCAAGTTTGGTCTCAATTTTTTTAAAATTTAAACCCCTCTTTAATGGTAAACTTGGATTTTAAATCACAAATCTGAAAATGCCACTTTTAAAAAGTTGCATTTTCTTGTCCCAACTATTTAGTGCCTGTATCCTGGCTCACAAAACTAAGCGTAGCTGCAGTTGGTCTTTTTATGTTACTCCCAGACAATGAGACAAATGGGGAATGGGTGTTGGCAGGGTGGGTCATCTCTGACTTGATAGAGGGAGAATCTGTCAGCTACCATACTTACACATCGCAAAGGCTCTGCCTCAGCACACTCACAAAGGGTTTCACACTAGTCCTTTGTGCCCCAGACAAGCTGGGGCCAGGGTATGGAGGAAGGAAATTCCAAACATCTTTGGAGCGGAACCTTTCAGAACCTTCTCCTACTTCAAAGCTGGCACCAAGTCATACAATATAGGACCATCAGTCCCAACTTTTCATACACCTCCGGACCAGTGGAAGACTCAGAAGGACTGCTATGCTGTTCTGCTGCAAGAGGGACTGTTACTCTGATGCCTGCTTCTCTGCTACCCTGCTTTCCGAGTGAAAAGGACTGGACCGACATTCTGAACCCATGACCACCAGAGTGACTGACAAGAAGTGTGGTAGCTGCTTCAGTAACCCAGTTTCCTATAAACACCTTACTGTTTTATGGAAAACTATGGAGGACAATCGACCAATTGGATTTTCTCCATTGTATGGATAAAAACATAGAGAAAATTCATCCTGTGGATCCTACTCTGTTTTTAGTATTTCCTCCAGAAATTGGATGATATTCGGTTATCAGCAAACTCAAAAGAAGGACCTATGGCCTCTTCAGAATAATAGTCCTGATCCATAATACTGCCTCCATGATTCAGGCAGTACCAGGGAAATTTAGAAAATTTGACACATGCCCAATCTGCCAGACCCCTTTTCCCCACCTCATTTAAAAATAGGGGAATGTTTTTTTCTGGTAGTGGAGTCTCACCTGGATCTGCCATTGGAACCCCTTGTAGAAAGCCAACTGCTTGTAGACCACATCTTAATATTGGAAGATGGAAAAAAGCACCATTGTCCCCCACCCTTTTTATGGCGAAAGCTCCCAGCACGTCAGGGACATAATTCTTTTGTGTTTCAGTAACAAAAACTCCAACTTTTGGAGGTATTTTTTCTAAATAAAAAAAAATGTTAACCAGGCCTCCTTCACATGGCAGAGAAGCCAGCGCTGACAGGTTTGCCAAAGTGTTCTTTCTGCATCAGTGGAAGAATTATCCATAAAAATTAGAATCAGGCACCTGGGGCCATATTACACATATGGTACTCTTTCCCTGTTTGCTCCACAGCACACTTTTAAATAAGTGCGGCGTGTGCAAACAGAGAAAGTTCAGTATTACAGTTGATACACTGCCCTGAGAGGAGCAGCAAATGTAGCTGCCCTGGAGGCAGCTCATTCAAGTGAAATACGGAGCGGCTGCTTCAAAGCTGCTCTGTGTTTCACTGTGCAGGAGGCAACCCGCCTGCACTTTTAAGAGGGGAAAGCGATCCCCTTGCAGGTGGGTGCAGTGAGTGACACTCACTGCACCCACCTGCAAGGGGGGAGGAAGGGAGGAAGAGCCGCTGATACCTATACGCCTTGTCGGACCGGACTGAGAGGTTTTGTGGCGGTTGCACTCCCATCGTGATCCCTGAATGAGCGGTGAGCGGAACGCTGCATACCGCGACCGGAGGAGCTCGGTCGGGACCCTCGTTGCGAACACTTGGTCCCCTGGAAGGCGCAATTCCTACATCCGGTGAGCCGGGGCGCACTTAAATGACCGGGTGTGGTTAAAGGGCAGCGGGAGCAATTTCAGTACCGGACAGTTAGACACCGGCTAGAAAACGGCAGCGAACCGGAGCAGGGGCCGCGTGACCGCCGTCAACAGCAGAAAGCTCGATCTCCTAACGCGAGTGACCCCCTCACATTTAAGAGGCCAGCCTGAAGGGGCAGAGACTGCACAAATGTAACAGGGGGGTCTGGGGGGCTGAAATAAACAGCGGGAGGGACCGATTGCGGCTTGCCCGACTCCAATATGGCGCCCAGAAGAGACTTGCCTGACCTAAACATGGCGCCCGCCATACACCAAAGCAGCAGGCAGAACTGAACCTGGCTGCCCCTTCGGGTTCCTACATTCAGGATTACTGGAGGGGGGAGGGGGTGTTGGCGAGCGGGAGCTTTAAGGTCGCCATCCCCCAATCGGAAAGTATGGATACCTGGCCTTCGCAGGTGCGGATCCTAGTCCTTAGTATTGGGGAGGGGCACAAGCTTATCCCTCTTTGAAATTGTAGGTATTTTCCTCCAGAAAGGGGTGAAATGACTAGTAGGAGGGAAAAATGCAGGCAAAGCGACACGATTAAAAAGTGCGGGCTCCTCCATACGCGGAGAGAAGAGGTGAAGGAATTGCTTCCACCTCTCCTCTCACCACTCTTGACTGGGGGCGAGATGGAGGACGTTGTGGACGGCGATGCCCTGTAACACCAGGACCGGTGTTTTCCATTGGAACTATGTCGAGGCCTACTGGGCGGATACCATAACTGCTTTTTACTTACTGCGGAGCCCGAGCAACCTTGGCCGATGCCCGGTGGAGCTGTCCTATGTAGCTATAGAGGAGTCTGGCTCTGGTACACCCCCTCAGCCGTCACCTACCCAGCCGGACATCTGACATTGTTTTTCTGCGTCTCCCTGCTGTGTTTCCTTCCCTCCCCCGCCTCCTCCCAGCTCCACCAGCCCATCTCTGGACTCTAGACTTTTGGTCCCTTCCTGAACTCGTAACACGATGTTTCCTTATGTTAGCGCTAGACCTAATTTTTTGGCCGATGCCCGGTGGAGCTACCTGATAGCTATAGAGGAGATGGCCCCCCTGGCCGTCACCTACCCAGCCGGACTTTGGGCAGACTTTCCTTCATCTCGCCTTCGCATTCTCCCTCCCACCCCTTTACCCGACCCCTTTCCCCCTCTATGCTCCACTTTCTCATCCCCTTCTTAATGTTCTTCCGTTGAGACCTAGCTATCTGGCCGATGCCCGGTGGAGCTACCTGATAGCTATAGAGGAGATGGGCTGGGGACTTCCCCCTCGGCCGTCACCTACCCAGCCGGACTTTGGGCAGACTCTCCCTTGTCTCTCCCTCCTATTTCCCTCCTACCCCTTTACCCTACCCCCTCTCCCTTCTAAGCTCCTTTTTTCTCGTCTTTACGCTCTTGAAATGTTTTTCTAGTAACTGATGTAACTGGTAACTGATGTAATTTTGTAACTTTGTGGAACCTTATGTAAAGCGCTCTGATACCTCCGGGTCTAGCCAGCGCTATATAAAACTCAAATAAATAAATAAACCTGCAGGCAGGGGAATGTCTAGGGGGGCCCATAGGACCCCCTACCCTCCTCCAGAGGGAGGCCTTCGGATAGCTTCTTTACCATTGCGCCCACGTCCATAATACGCCGCGGGCGCAGAGGTAAAGAGATTCCATCATTTGCTTGGGGCCATACCCCAAAATGAGGGAACACCCTCTTGGGATAGCGCTGGTGCTACATGTGCGCCAACACTATCTGTATTACAGAAGGGGACGCACAAGTGTCTGTGACCCCTTGCGTAATATAAAAGTGCCCTGGGAGTGCACAAAGCGTGTGTGCATGCCTGTTGCAACCCCGGGGTTCACTCTGTAATTCAGCCCCAGCATTGTGAGTAACTCATAATTTGGTTGGTGGGTCAGTGTAGGGCTAACAGGGGTGTCACAGCCCACCCACCAAATTCAAAATTATCCTCTACCCCCTAAATTTGGAGAGGGAGGATCTGTTTTTCCCATTCATTGTTTAAGAAAGCAGCAGTAACTCCTGCCTAATACATTTGCTTCACTGTTGACTTCTGGGTTAAAAAATGTTTCTATTAATACTTCTGCTTGATCATGTTTGATCATACATGCACTATAAGGCTGTTTGTAACCATGAGACTCAAAAGGTACTTACCAGTCATTGTATGCTGAGAGTGTCATATGTTTTTATATTGTAGGCTATGTGACCCATTTTCATAAAATTAATAGAAAATATCAGTTGGGAAATGCACATGATTAACTAGAGATTGCATATCTTGTTATGTAATACTTGCAAAGTACAATGGAATAAGAGAAAAAAATAATTGTGCTTTCAGGGCAACAGTACAAATAAACACAAGTGTGTCGCTTTTTGAAGGTGGGGCAATTATGTTATTCTCGCTTTAAAATATGTAAGTTATTTATTTTCTTCATTTCACAAACCCAACGTTCTATAACATTTTTCTTTCTTCTCCAAACAGTGTTTCTGCTGACATAATGGGGGCGCTAATCCCAAATGTTGAGGGCCAATGTACGCCGCCACTAGTAGTGTGAGTTCTCAAGGGGGAGCCAAACTTCAACGCTACCAGCCTCATGCCGTTTTTCGCCCACGCCGCTCTGCAGCATGGGGAATGGATAGGAGTCTGTGTCCCAGGGGCTGCCTGGACCAGGAAGAGGCCAGCAGGAGAGACGCAACCCGGTAGGCGGCCGGCGACCTCAGGTGAGCTTTTAAAATTATTATTAGTAACGCGTCCCCAACCCGCGCTCGCTCTCCCCCCACACCCGCCCACCACACTTTGTTAGTGGTGGCCGCAACTGCTAGGGGAGCTTTTTCTGCTCCCCTCAGATGATGTTCAAGGGAGTATGGAGGTCGCTGCTGTCAGTCCTCACAGCTCCACAAAGGTCTCCTGGTCAGGTTTATTCAAGGCAGGAATTTTCAGGTCCGGTGTTTGAGGACAGGATAATTCCACCGCAAAGACAGCGGAAAAATTATAGTTGCCAAGAACTTTATCCTCCCTCAGGATAAGTGACTTAATAGGCTCTTTCATGGTCTTCCACCTGATATAGTCCTCCCTTAATGTGTACATCTTTTCAGATTAATATTCAATTTTCTATAAATAATGCAGAAAATGCTTTAATTGCCGTTTATTTCCCTTTTTCACACTTAAAGCACCAGGCACCACGCCTCGTGATCCCACACACCATTTCTCATCATACATCACTCTGTCCTACATCATTGACCCACACTACACAGTCCAAAGCATATCACACACAATGTACTGTATTCTAACTCATCCTTAGCATACAATCAAACAACATAATATACGTCATTCCAAAACACACTTGTGATTAGTTTCACCATCTATGTACGTCATTTAGCAGATCAGATATGCAGTGGGCACTGATTTTGACCAATCCAGGTATGAATGTACGATTCTACTTGTGCCTATTAAACTATGCATTATCTCTACAATAGTGGTTCACTTTCCGTACTCAAAATCGTGTTCTCACCATTGAATCTATCGCCACACCAAGAAGGACCATAGCGCATCACACATTTCAGTTTTCTACTACATTTTACCTATCTCACCTCATTGTACTCTCCCACACTTTGGAACAAGACCACATCACACAACATAGCACCTCACTCAATCCCATCACACCTTCACCACCTGGCTCCCTATGTGGGCTTCAATTATACAGCACATATACCTCTGTATTAACCCCATCAAAGCACACCAACTAACAAAATAACACACAAACACATACCACCACACCACGCATAAAACACCTATAACCCACCTCAGTCAGGTAATGGTTGGTTTATAAACTCACATGGGTAGCCCAATAGTCACAAATTGACAATGTAACACTAGAAAACACACACACAGACACACTAATTCTCTCTCTTTCTCTCTCTCAAAGAGAAGACCCCAGTTATGACCTCCACTTCCACAGGACAGATAGATGGTACATTTTTATTCAAAGAAAGGCTATAAGAATGGCTGCCAATTCCTTGAGAGGAGATAATGCATCAGCCAGTAACAAGTGAGGTCTAATTACGAAATAAGGCCAGAAAAATTGCCTTTTCATAATAGAATGGGGAGTGCTCTAGGGCAAAAAATACTTTTTTCCTAGACCGTCAAAAATCCTTCCACCGTTAATGGTGACAAATTCAGTCCCCTATTCTGAGAAACCACCAATGAGACTACCCAGAACATGCACACTTGGGAACCTAATGTATAACATTAAATGAAAGAGCCCCTACTATTTTACATCTGCGGGACATCCTTACACATGCACCTATTTAGATGATGATTCCGAAAACCACGCCACCTTTGAGCACAGGAATACCTTGTGGCAATACCAGTGACTAGGAACATTACTGCATTTTATTCTCAACTGCACAACGTAAAACTTGGGAATGTGAGCAGAACGGACTTCATGCTATGGTGTAACGACAAGTGCTCTCTGGGGTGATTTTTCCACCTCATGTTAAGAGGGTCTGTATGTCAAGTAAAATGAGAGGGTGGCCTGGTCGGTGATGCAGGCGTACATTTTAATGTTGTTTTATATTACTGCTGATTCGGGTTTTAAAAGTATTTTATAGAGTTGTTGCAGTTTGTTGCCGCCGCAGAGCAGTTATTGTTAAACCACCAACAAACAGTGTAGGAACTATAAAAAGCTAAATCGTTTTCAGAAACATTGCAGCAGAAGAGAACGAAAGGATGGAAGAATTATACGTTATCAATGCAGATAGGTTTTAAGGTAAAAGCTCTGTCTGTAGGGAAACCAGCCATTACAATGCGGCTGTTGCCACGCACAGCCTTTACCACTCGGTGGTTACAACGTGAGTACAGTTACCAAGCGTTACCTTTACCACGCATGAAGTTACAACGATTATCCCTTTACCACGCATGACTTTACAACAAATTACATTGTAAAGGCATGTATGGTAAGGGCATATGCGTGGTATAGGTGGTAAGGACATGTGCATGGTAACAGCCGCGTTGAAATGGTTGTAACAGCCAGTCAGCATCTTTACCTCAGAAGACCGGCGAAGAGATCATCCGCTTTAAAAAAAAAAAAGACCTTCTCGTCGACCAACTGGTACTGATATGGTGTTGTCCCCTAGTAGGTAAGGTAAATTGCACATGAAGGCGTGGGGCGGGGGAGGTTTCAGGGCTTGTACCACAGCAGGCCTAGTTTTAGAGCTCAGGGCTGGGTGTTTTTTGTTAGGGCTGGGCAGGAGCGGCTCCTCCACATGGGCAGAGGAGCGTCGCCCCACTGCTTTCTCGCAGTGCGAGAAGCAGAAACCTAAAATGGTATTATAAATTCCATTTTCTGTTTCTGCTTCTCACACTGCGAGAAAGCAGAAGGGTTTGGTTGGGCGCGGGCGGGTGGGCAGTCCTGCTCCAGGGAAGGGGAGGAGTGGCTTGCCCACTGTTGTGGGCGCTGACTGTTTGGTCAGCCCCAGGGCCGAACAAACCAGTCATATGCACTCTCACTTTTCTCCATGTAGGCTGCATGCAGCCTACATGTAGAAAATGGCCTCCCCATAGACGCCTGTGCGGTCGGCATCCGAGCCAATCACAACACTGCCATTTGTGATTGGCTTAGGGGAGGGAGGCTGCCTGCTTCCTGTAAGGAGCAGAGACACGCAGGACGACGCGACATGGGACCGAACCGGGCCGACAAAGGTAAGTTAACTTTATTTTTTTTATTTAAAATTACAACCCCCTCACCCCCCGCTCGACCCTCTCCCCGCGCATCCCCCGCCCCCCCACCCGCAAGTCATGCCTACCGCGACTGGGGCTGGGGATCTCGGGGGTTGCACCAGGCCTTTAGCTGCCACAGAAGTGCTTAGCATATTGCACTAAGGAGGAGGTGGAACGTGTGATTAGGCGTGCAAGTTTACTTCCCATGTCTCTATTTTAGCGAGCTTTTTGAATGGAATTAATCGCCATTTCATTTACTGGTTTGAACACGCTCGTTCTTATGTGGTAACGTTATTTTTCAATTCCAGAAAAAAGAAAGCACTGCGAAAGATAGGGTAATTGTACGTTGGAGAAGATGCACTGACCTTTTTACAACGCGGCTGTTACCATGCATATGCCCTTACCACCTATACTATGCATACACCCCTAACATACATGCCTTTACAACGTAATTTGTTGTAAAGGCATGTGTGGTTAAGGCATAATCGTTGTAACTTCATGTGTGGTAAAGGTAACACGTGCAAATGGTACCCACGTTGTAATCACCGCGTGGTAAAGGCATGCGTGGCATTCGCATGTGTGGTTCCATCATACATACATCTGTAGTCACCCTGAATGTGCCCGGGCCAGACTGGGGCACAAAAAGCAAAAATACTTAAAATATCCTCACTCCCTTTGTCTACTTGCACTATATATTTCCCTCCATTCTTTCCCTGGCTTTCCTTCGCTCCGTTTCTGGTCACTTTCTCTCTACTTCACTCTACCTCCTTCTCCCTTTCTCTCTTTCTCTTGAAGCCTCCTCGTGGGTTTTGTAACCAATCTCTTATCTCAGGAGAAAGCGACAGAGGCACCAAGAGCTGGGGCTTTTAAGTCTGGCCTCCAAGGGCTCCAGCCCACTGGGGAAATGCCCAGTAAAATAAAAGGCCAGTCCGACCCTGAATGTGCCTACTTCAATTTAGAGTAAAGACTGATGCCTATGACTGCATTGGAAGTGAGTGGGAGGCACTGTTTAGAACAATATGCCTACAGACATTTTTGATTGCCTTGCTAAATTCAACTCGTATAATACTCATAATATTTGTGAAAATTACATTTATCATGCAAAAAACATTGTGGCAGTCAACTGCACGAAAATTGTACTCATGTATGTCGCGTACACAAAATTCACACAAGATACAGGCGGGAGACTACTTTGAGTATATAATTGCTGCCACGGCTCCTAATTGTTTCACAATTCCCAATTGACATTTTTTGCGGAAACTAGTTTTTCACGGGTAAAAGTTGTGCAAAATACAGTAAGTGGGTGGAGAAAAAAAAGTGTGTGATATGCAAAATCCCACGACTGGCAATCAAATGAAATTCTTTGTACGAAAAAAATCATACAGGTTCATTTACAACCAAGTTATCTTCTTTCTCGGTATTGATATATTGATGCTGCAGGCCGTTACAAAAATTGCTGGTTTTAGTTCATCGCAATTACAAGTGGCTAAAAGCAGCAATAATGTGACACGAACCTAGCAAACCTGACAGCATGCCACCCATCAACCTGACACCTGCACCTTTGCAGCATCCACGGAAACCAAAGGCATCCATAGGACAGGATCCATTTCTAATTAATGAATTGGAGGCCAGGACCCCTATCCATACGCCACACAATGTAACAAAAGCAGAATCTCGCACTCTTTCTATATTGCAGGGATCTGAAGGGACAAAGCACATACATTCCTTTGTAATAAATTCCAAAATACAGAGATGATCATTTGAAAAGATTATTTTGCCCCCTCCACTCTAACTCACTTTAATCGCAGTTTAGTTTTGGTATTCCAACCAAGTATGTCAATTCCCTTCCCTCTCTAGGAACACCAGAAAATACGCCTCCATATACCAACAAAAATGAAATCTATTTTCAACCAGTTCTTACAGTGAGCTGCCACACAACTTTCTGGCTATTGCCTATCTTTATGGGAAATTAATTATTTTTGTCATGTCCACCTATTGCTTTTTCCTTGCACACCTGGTATTTTGACGTCTTGAAAGGATTCTGCCTCTTGATAAGGCTCAGCCACGTGTGCTCTGTATAAAATGTATGCGTTTTTCATCTTCATGCTGTCTAAGTGTCACTGCAGTACACTCCTTACAGAATTATTTCCCACAAAATGTGCATATTATGTTACTCCTCAAATTCAGCTAGCATTGACTAAGCTAATCGTTTTGGCCTTTATATATTAAAGCCATTTCACAGTTCAGAAGCCCATAGCCACACTGGGAGAGGGAACTCATGGAAGAGATAGCGGACAAATAATGTCACCGCATCAAATACATTGTAATCCTTAATTTGTAGCGCCCAAACCATAATTGTAGCCACAATAGTTTCAAGGAGTCTACAATTATATAAACATGTAGTTAACTAGCTTTTTTGCGTGTGTTAGGCTTTTTCCAAAGTACTCCATTTAATGTTAGTACTAGAAGAATACCTTGTTTAGTGGGTGATGTGCCTACTGCAGATATCCGTGTTCAACCAGTAAGTCATCATGACAGATCTACTTAACTTTTCACACTTCCATAAGAACTACTGAGTTGGGATACCGTCAACACTTGCTATTTCTTTTTAGGAGCGAGACAACTGTATTAGTGAACTCTGTAGATATACGTGCCCTGCTGTGGTGCTCGAAAGCTGTGGCGCAACAGTTAGTATATTCCAAGATGGCAGACCACATACAATGGGCCTCATTTATGAAAACTGTTGCATCACGGCGTGAAAACAGCAATGGATGCGCCGTATTTAATGTATGGCGCACCATGTTGCAAGGAGTTACAAATACGTCAGTATTGCTGACGTTTCTGTAGGTGCAAAAGTGACGCATTGCTGGGTTGTGTCTGAAAACAGACAACTCCAGCAATGTGTCCTTTCACATGGGGCAAGCCCATGTGAAAGGGCCTGCGTCAGTCTTATTCCTGCTGTGAGGCAGGCATAATATATTGACTCAGTAGCGTCCTAGAAGTGTCACAGTGAAATCTCAGAGATTTCACTGCGCCACTTCTACGACCCTTTATTGTGGGGCAACTCCCACCCTGCATACATTATACCTGACGCAGGTATAATGTAGCGCAGGCCTTTACAAAGTGACGCATCTCCTTAGATGCATCACTTCGTAAATATGGTGTAATGTGGCGCATTATTTACACCGCCGCAGCGTCACAAAAAGTGACGCAATGGAGGCGTAAAAGTGTCGCAGGCCTTCATAAATAAGGCCCAATAAGTCCATCTTTTGTCTGATTGCCAGACCCCAGGCGAGTCTGCCGCAGTGACTTGGTAAAAGGATAAAGCCAACCCACATGTTCCAAAGAGAGAAGAAAATAACATTCTTTCCTGTTCCAAATATCTTGATCAGATCATTGTCAGCTCTTTGGAATATTCTTTGCAAAAAAACACAAACCAATGTTTAATGCACAGCACCTCTTTATAAAAGCTGCCAAGGATGCCTCTTCGGGTAGCCTGTTCACTGTTACCCCTCCCTTCCAGTGATTTTGATTTCATTGAACAGTTCATTGAAAAGGTTAGGTAAGAAAAATGTATATTTTGATAAACTTGTTCAGATCGGATTCCACACCATAGACTTTCAAAAATGTAATCAAAAATACCGGATTGGGTCTATGACCAGTATTTGGGTGCGCCACTGCTATTTCAAAATCTTGAACCTGCATTTGAACTTTACAGTGCTCTTAAGTAGTCACAATGTGACATTTGGCACTATATAAAACTCCCAAATAAATACCCATTTATAGATCTGGTCTAGGTACTGCTTGCTGTCCCAGTGCTATAGACCACTGACAAAACTACTTTTTCATCTAGCAGAATACTAAAGTGAAATTCTTTCACATTGCAGAATGACTCCCACAGGAGACATAAATATTCTAATTGATTCAGTATTTTCACAAATGCAATCCAATAAAAACAAAACAATGATAGGAATACCATGAATAGTAAAAAGATGCAAAAACCAAGAAGCCAAGAAAGAGAATGACTGGCTTAGCCTTTTATCCAACCTAGGTAAAAATATATATATAATGTGTGCTGAATTGAATGGAACAATAAACTCTAGTATAATCCACCAGGACTGACAACTGCATGTGGTGGGGAGTGTCCCATGGCAGGAGGGGGTCAAGGGTACTGTAGGAAAATGCCTCTTTAAGCTAGGCCTGGGCAGAGTTGCCAGAGTTCCTCATAGCGGAACTCCGTGAAGTGACCAAAAAACTCTGCCATGCTACGCAGAGTTCCGCAAGCTGCGGAGTGCGTTAGGGTGCACTGTTCGCACTGATTTTTAACATCGGGTGTTTGTCCCGCGCTAGAAAATCAGCACAAACTGCACCATGCACAGTGCAAGAGGGTGCTGCTTCTTTCTGCCGCTTGAGTAGATGCTCTACTCGAGCGGCAGCTTCCTTAATGCGAACGGAAGTTTTCTCAATAAGAGCAGTAGCTGTCATCCGCGACTGCCTGCGTTGAGAAATCTCGCCGGGAGGTGGTCTGGAGTATGATTCTCTTCGCTCACCAACTTAACGTTGGAGAGGGAGGAAAAAAACTTTGTTCCGCTACACTGCGTGGAGTTTTGTGGAACTCTGCATGCTACGTGGAGCGCGGAGTGGGAAAAACTCTGCAAACTCCATGAGCGGAGCAGAATTTCATGCCCAGGCCTACTTTAAGCATGATCACAACCTTTTTGATGGACTGATGCTGCTGTTTTTTGCCTCTCTGCACTGGACCCTGTTAACCAAGCCCCAGGGCATGTACTTTGACTCCTAAATCATGTTGGATGTGGCTATACTCCTAATTGGCACACTTAATTTATCTATAAGCCCGAAGTATATGGTACAAAATGTAACTAGTGCCAACAAGTTAAATGTCAATAGTGGACTGCAGCACATATTGTGCCACCACATAAATAACAATACAAAACATGATGACAGGCAGTACAGGTTTAAACTGCAAATTCTACCTGTCAAAATAACCTCTTTCGACAGGCCTAAACTCTCCTTTTAAATATTATTAAGTCACCCCTAAGTAGACTTTAAGGGCCACTAAGGCATAGTGCATGATTTTTAAAAGTGGAATATAATGAAGTTTAATGTTAAACATGTAATTACAGAGACAATGCTTCAAAAGCTATTTTCACTGTAGCAGGGTTACCTCTTTTATAGCAAGCATTGGAATACATTATTAAAGTTAATAAAGTTATCACCACCTAGGGACCAGATAAAAAGTTCATTCTTAGACTTTATAAAATATGTAATACAAAAACAATTCATTGGTAAAGTTGGATTTGTAACAAATATTTTACAAAAGGTACTTTTAAAAGTCACCTTGTACCTGCTTCAAGCCTCTAGAAGCCCAACTGCATGAGCTTCCAACTGTCACTCAGGAGCTGGAAAGCTCCTTGAATAAGTGTGAGAGGAGAGGAGTTGGTATAACTGCTAGGGCGGTAAACCTCGAATCTGGGTAACCGGGTTTGAGTCTCGGCAACGACGCTGAATATCCTGTGATTCTGGGCAAATCACTTAATCTCCCTGTGTCTAACAAAAATGAATGTGTCCTCATGTAATGCAACTGTTGCTCGTGTAAAGCGTTCTGATACCCGATACCTTCGTGTCAAGTTCGCGCTATATAAAACTCCATAAAAAAAAAAGTGTGAATAGGCTCCCAGAGCTGAGACAAAAGGCTTGAGTTTTGGGAGGTGTCCTGTTCCTCTGACAAGATGACCATCTGGGTTGTACAGAGGAACTTAATTACCTTCAAAGGGACCTGCCCAGTCACAGCCAAATTTAAATCCGGATTTGTAAAGCACGAACTACTCACCCTTACGGGTCTCAAGGCGCTGGGGGCCGTCGTGGAAATTAAGTGAGCTATTGCCCAGAGTCACATGGTGCTGAGCTGAGCTGCTGCCGGAGCTGGGGATCGAACCGTGAGCCCTGTGCTCCGAAGTCAGCTGCCCTGGCCGCTGCACCACACCTCTCATCGAATGTAGCTCACACCTGGGTCTGTCCCCATTATTGTCATTCTAGCCAGCCAGGCATCAATCTCACTGAGAGATGAGCTGTCCACAGCACCCAGTTTTGAGTGATCATATGGGAGGGTTTGCTCAATTCCTTCGACACACCTCTGGGGTGGGCACAGGAGCATTGCACATGGGAGGAAAGGCTCTGCCATGTTGAATTTAGGCAGAGAGGGTGCACTGAGGGATTGTTTGTGGTAAGGCAGATATGAACTGCTGAAAAGATGGGTATGGTTCCCCAGGGAACATTTTCCCTATTGGTCAGGGAGGGGCCAGAAATCACCCCAACCCAAAGGCTACTATCAGGCATAAATGTAGCACTCCTGGGCACTACCTTCAGATCACTTCAGGACCTGGGAAAGACAGAAGAAGGACTGCTGTTGTGAGCTGTGAGGAGAGCTGTGAGGCTGGACCTGCTCCCACTTGTACACAGGACAAAGAAGGGGAGTCCAAAGGTCAGCTGGCTGAACTCCTGTTAAGCCAAAGTGACACAAAAGCTGCAAGAAAACCACTTTCCTGATAGATCCCAGTTGACCAATTTCAACTCAACCTGCCCTGGACCTTGTTCATGGCTTCTGTTGGAGTTATTTCTGACCCCTGAATGCTGTTCCTATGGTCCTGGAACCATTGGCTGGAGTTAGAGTGTACTCCTCCTGCCCAAAGTGCAAAAGCTGGGAGTTAGAAATGCTTTACGAACTTTCTGCTAGGAAAACTGACTGAAACTGTGATTGCCATCTAAGCCACAGCCATTTATTTGCCGGTCCGCCTCAAATTGCTGGCTTGCTCTGCTTAAAAAAATCCAACTTACAGAACAGTTTCTAAGTCCAATGCAGAGGACTTCACAGGAATGACACGAAGCAGCATCCGATCATCGTCGAGGCCTTCCTGGGCAGGGACTTTGGACTTTTCTCGCCTTCATCGATGACTGCACAAAGAGCCCGTGCTTCAGCAACCAGCGGTCGTCAAGCCCAACTTAAGATCCAGCTTGAAGCTTGCCCCTTCTATGACTCGCAATGAAAACTTTTTCTCCATAAAAGTTTCAGTCTGACAGGACCCAACTGGGTCCTCGTATTCAACCCGTGCTCCACTGTGGTCGGCCTCAAACCTTACCCTTGCCCCAGTCTAGCATGACCAGTTGTCCGTAGTTGGCACTTTTAACTTTTTTTGCACTATTTTTACTTAAAACTTTTAAAATGTATATTTTCTCCAGTTACCTTCAATGGATTATTGCCACGTTGCTGTCATTTTGGCAATTACAATAGTCTACATTTTTATAGAATGGAATGGGATTTTTATTGTGTTATGTTTTTGACTTTTTACCTGTTTTAGTACTTCTAAATATGTTACACATTTTCTTAAGTTAAGCATGTCTTCTTTGTGCTATAGCTAACAGGGGTTGAGTTCAGCTTTCAATGACTGAATCTTTACTAGATGAAACAAGAATGGTGACATTATTACTTGTGGTGGACTACCATCGACCCCAAATAATATTCCACTATTTCATGAGGACGATTAAAGCAACACGTTTGCAGGGAGATGGGCTCTAGCAGAGGACAGAGAACAGTGTGGGGAATTGGGGATGCGTGAAAAAGGGAAGGGACAATGGCCTGCGGAGGGAAGGACAAGGTGCTGATCACCTGGGGTAGAGAGATAACAAGAAGTAGGGATGAGAGGGTGGCACCAATTGGTAGGTTAGACTCACAGATGGCAGAGTCCAGGTGAAGGGGTTGGAAGTCTGTTATGTCCTTGAGGCTTCAGATCAGGAGGCCAGTCAACAAGCCCTTGCAGGCACTCTGGCATCTGTGTTCAAGGGATGCAGCTCCAGTCCTTCTCATTTAGTCAAGAGGCCAGCAGGTAGCACAGCAAAGCAGGAGTTGACCAGAGTGGAGTCCAGCAGAGTGGCTGTCCTTCAGCAGCACAGCAGTCCGTCTTCCTAGAAGAGTATCTACAGGTCCAGAAGTGTACTGAAGTGGTGGTGTCTGAGGTCCAGTACTTACACCAAGTGGTGCCTCTGAAGTGGGGAGAGACCTGCACAGATGTCCTCCCATTATGCCCTGGCTCCAGAATCACTACAGAGGTCCTGTGTGTGTGGAAAGGACACAGCCTATTCATGTGTGAGTGAGGCTGCACCCAGCCCCTCCCTCCCATCCTGCCAGATATGGCCCATTGAGACATGCCTTAGCTCCTATTGCATGTGACTATGTCGGAGGATTACATATTCATGTGATCAGAGACAGGCTACAGGCACCAAATGGCTAAAGAAAGAAAAAGCCAACCTTCTAAAGTGGCATTTTCAGAAATGCAACTTAAAATCTGACTTCACCATAAGCTTGGATTTTAAATTTTGAGTCCAGAGACACTAGACTTGAAGGGTTTATCTTTTCCCAATTAGGAATTACACTTATAAACTATAATAAGGGAATTCCCATGTTATCATATGGGATAGATAGGCCTTGCAGTACTGAAAAACAAATTTGAGATGTTTTCACTACCAGGTCATGTGAAACTTAAAAGTACAAGCCCTGCTTTTAAAATACATTGCACCCTGCTCTCTGGGCTGTCCAGGGCCTATCCTAGGGGTGGCTTATATTTGTTAAAAAGGATGATTTGGGCCTGGGGAAATGTTTATTTTGCTAGGTCGAAATGCCTGTTTAAACTGCATACAGAGTCTCTGCAATGGGAGGCCTGCAACATGGTTAAAGGGCTACTTGAGTGGGTGGCACAGTCAGTGCTGCATGCCCACTAGTAGAATTTAATTTACAGGCCCTGGGCACAAGCAGTGGACTGTATTCTACGGCTGTCAGGTTTAACACCTACCAAAAACCACAAGCTTCACCATGCCCTCTAACAACAGTGCACAGGGTGGAAGGGAAAGAATACCTTAGGTCTACTAAGGGAGGCATCTGTAACAGAATATAATATGTTGAACCTTTCCCCATTCATTGGAAAGGCCAAGGTGAGTGGACAATGTCCTTCAGGAATCTTGTGTTGAGTCAGGAGGTGGAGATTTACTTGAAAGCTCAGGGGTAGACTGAAGGGAGTTGGGTGTCAAGGGGCAGCTCTGTCCAGCATCAATAATACACCTTTTATGTTTGTAAGTGCATGGAATTTTGGAATTTATTTGAAGCAAAAAGCATTTACTTATCGTAAGAAATTCTACGTTTTTCAGCAAAACTGTGAATGGGCACCTTGGAAAACATTTTATGACTGGCTAGATCTCACCCCTTATTTTTCCTTTGAATCATTCTGCTTTACCCACTCCAAAGAGAGACGTTACCAGATGTGTAGAAGAGATCAGACTTCCATACTCTCTACATTGAAGTATTCCTCCATGTCACCCAGTGATCACTGGATAGACATACCTGAAATTCTGCCTCTAGTATTTTACTTCATAACAAGTAGAGCTAGTCGTCTGCTGGACCACAGGGTAAAAGTGGTGAAGGTTCTGTCAATGAAGTGATTTAGCTCTTTGAAACCTCCCTCTTGAGGCTGGAAGAAGCAAAAGGTTCTGAAACATAGCAAGTAGTAGCCTGACTGCCTTCCTGCCTGAAATATGGCTGAACAATGTGTGCTGAACAATTCTTGAGGTCTTTGAAACCGAATTTGAAGAAACAGATTGGAATCTAAGGATGAAGACCTTAAGCTTTGAGAACTTTTTCTAGAAGTAGTCACAGCTTTTAAAAATTGAGCATAATCCTTGGACTATTTGAAGGTCCTTTTGAAAACGTCCCAATGGAGGATGACAGCAAACTCAAAACCTTCTCAATTAACAGACAAACGTGATGGCCTGAACTTTGTTGGCATTCACCATTTGTAACATTTTAGCTGTAAGTTGAGGATACCGTGGGTCCGCCCAATCTTCATATCCAACCTTGTAGAGAAAACTACAACCTTTAGGTTTTCCTTGTTTTAAATGTTCATCCTGTAGAAATGTCTGAGGACGACATTTTTTGATGGGACCAACCACCACTTTAAAGTGATATGATTTACTCTAGATCAGCACAGAATGATACCAAGGGGGTCATTACGATAGCGGACGGACTTCCGTCCATCCGCCATTGTGCCGGTGCTTGGGACCGTCCGCCTGGATTGCGGCGGTCCCGCACACAAGATTACGATGCGACCGCCACCGTGGCAGTCTCATCATGTATTTCTGACATTGCGGCGAGTGCTGCTGGCTGCAGCACCCGCCGAAATTTCAGAAATACTGTGTTTGCATTTCCCTGCACTACGTGGCAGGCACCACGCGGTGCCTGCCACCTGGTGCAGGGAAATGTAGGGGGGGGTACCCCTCAGTGCATACCCACCTCCCCCAACACAAGGGGGGCCGCTACAGGCCCCCAAATGCAATCCCCGCCAGCCTTTGAATGGAGGTTTCACCGCCATACACTGGCTGGTGGGGAGGCAGCATCGTAATACGGCATTCGGTGCCTGCTAGGCACCGCCACCATATTGTTGATGCAGGGTGGGTCCGCCAGGCAATCGTAATGATTGCCTGTGGCGGACCCATGGCGGATGGACTTTGCGTCCGCCAGCACACTGCCCGCCATTGTAATTTGGCGGGCGGAGAAGTGCTTTACGATGGCGGTGAAACCGCCACCGGCAGGCTGCCGAACTTTCTGCTAGGAAAACTGACTGAAACTGTGATTGCCATCTAAGCCACAGCCATTTATTTGCCGGTCAGCCTCAAATTGCTGGCTTACTCTGCTAAAAACAAATCCAACTTACAGAAAAGTTTCTAAGTCCAATGCAGAGGACTTCACAGGAATGACACCAAGCAGCATCCGATCATCGTCAAGGCCTTCCTGGGCAGGGACTTTGGACTTTTCTCGCCTTCATCGATGACTGCACAAAGACCCAGTGCTTCAGCAACCAGCGGTCGTCAAGCCCAACTTAAGATCCAGCTTAAAGCTTGCCCCTTCTATGACTCGCAATGAAAACTTTTTCTCCATAAAAGTTTCAGTCTGACAGGACCAATCTGGGTCCTCGTATTCAACCCGTGCTCCATTGTGGTCGGCCTCAAACCTTACCCTTGACCCAGTCTAGCATGACCAGTTGTCCGTAGTTTGCACTTTTAACTTTTTTTGCACTATTTTTACTTAAAACTTTTAAAATGTATATTTTCTCCAGTTCCCTTCAATGGATTATTGCCACGTTGCTGTCATTTTGGCAATTACAATAGTCTACATTTTTAAAGAATGGAATGGTATTTTTATTGTGTTATGTTTTTGACTTTTTACCTGTTTTAGTACTTCTAAATATGTTACACATTTTCTTAAGTTAAGCATGTCTTCTTTGTGTTATAGCTAACAAGGGTTGAGTTTAGCTTTCAATGACTGAATCTTTACTAGATGTAACAAGAATGGTGACATTATTACTTGTGGTGGACTACCATCGACCCCAAATAATATTCCACTATTTCATGAGGAAGATTGAAGCAACACGTTTGCAGGGAGATGGGCTCTAGCAGAGGACAGAGAACAGTGTGGGGAATTGGGGATGCGTGAAAAAGGGAAGGGGCAATGGCCTGCGGAGGGAAGGCCAAGGTGCTGATCACCTGGGGTAGAGAGATAACAAGAAGTAGGGATGAGAGGGTGGCACCAATTGGTAGGTTGAACTCACAGATGGCAGAGTCCAGGTGAAGGGGTTGGAAGTCTGTTATGTCCCTGAGGCTTCAGATCAGGAGGCCAGTCAACTAGCCCTTGCAGGCACTCTGGCATCTGTGTTCAAGGGATGCAGCTCCAGTCCTTCTCACTTAGTCAATAGACCAGCAGGCAGCACAGCAAAGCAGGAGTCAAGCAGAGTGCAGTCCAGCAGAGTGGCTGTCCTTCAGCAGCACAGCAGTCCGTCTTCCTAGAAGGGTATCTACAGGTCCAGAAGTGTACTGAAGTGATGGTGTCTGAGGTCCAGTACTTACACCAAGTGGTGCCTTTGAAGTGGGGAGAGACCTGCAAAGATGTCCTCCCATCATGCCCTGGCTCCAGAATCACTACAGAGGTACTGTGTGTGTGGAAAGGACACAGCCTATTCATGTGTGAGTGAGGCTGCACCCAGCCCCTCCCTCCCATCCTTCCAGATATGGCCCATTGAGACATGCCTAAGCTCCTATTGCATGCGACTATTTCGGAGGATTACATATTCATGTGATCAGAGACAGGCTACAGGCACCAAATGGCTAATGAAAGAAAAAGCCAACCTTCTAAAGTGGCATTTTCAGAAATGCAATTTAAAATCTGACTTCACCATAAGCTTGGATTTTGAATTTTGAGTCCAGAGACACTAGACTTGAAGGGTTTATCTTTTCCCAATTAGGAATTACACTTATAAAATATAATAAGGGAATTCCCATGTTATCATATGGGATAGATAGGCCTTTCAGTACTGAAAAACAAATTTGAGATGTTTTCACTACCAGGTCATGTGAAACTTAAAAGTACAAGCCCTGCTTTTAAAATACATTGCACCCTGCCCTCTGGGATGTCCAGGGCCTATCCTAGGGGTGGCTTATATTTGTTAAAAAGGATGGTTTGGGCCTGGCAAAATGTTTATTTTGCTAGGTCGAAATGCCTGTTTAAACTGCACACAGAGTCTCTGCAATGGGAGGCCTGCGACATGGTTAAAGGGCAACTTAAGTGGGTGGCACAAACAGTGCTGCAGGCCAACTAGTAGAATTTAATTTACAGGCCCTGGGCACAAGCAGTGGACTGTATTAGGGACTTATAATAAGTAAATTAAATATGCCAATTGAGTATGAGCTAGTATTAGCATGTTTAAAGGAGAGAGCACAAGGACTTTAGCACTAGTTAGCAGTGGTAAAGTGCTCAGACTTCTAAGGCCAGCAAAAATAAATTCAGCAAATAGCAAGAGGAGGAAGGCAAAATGTTTGGGGGGGAAGACCACCCTACGGCTGTCAGGTTTAACACCTACCAAAAACCACAAGCTTCACCATGCCCTCTAACAACAGTGCACAGGGTGGAAGGGAAAGAATCCCTTAGGTCTACTAAGGGAGACATCTGTAACAGAATATAATATGTTGAACCTTTCCCCATTCATTGGAAAGGCCAAGGTGAGTGGACAATGTCCTTCAGGAATCTTGTGTTGAGTCAGGTGGTGGAGATTTACTTGTAAGCTCAGGGGTAGACTGAAGGGAGTTGGGTGTCAAGGGGAAGCTCTGTCCAGCATCAATTATACACCTTTTATGTTTGTAAGTGCATGGAATTTTGGAATTTATTTGAAGCAAAAAGCATTTACTTATCGTAAGAAATTCTACGTTTTTCAGCAAAACTGTGAATGGGCACCTTGGAAAACATTTTATGACTGGCTAGATCTCACCCCTTATTTTTCCTTTGAATCATTCTGCTTTACCCACTCCAAAGAGAGACGTTACCAGATGTGTAGAAGAGATCAGACTTCCATACTCTCTGCATTGAAGTATTCCTCCTTGTCATCCAGTGATCACTGGATAGACATACCTGAAATTCTGCCTCTAGTATTTTACTTCATAACAAGTAGAGCTAGTCGTCTGCTGGACCACAGGGTAAAAGTGGTGAAGGTTCTGTCAATGAAGTGATTTAGCTCTTTGAAACCTCCCTCTTGAGGCTGGAAGAAGCAAAAGGTTCTGAAACATAGCAAGTAGTAGCCTGACTGCCTTCCTGCCTGAAATATGGCTGAACAATTTGTGCTGAACAATTCTTGAGGTCTTTGAAACCGAATTTGAAGAAACAGATTGGAATCTAAGGATGAAGACCTTAAGCTTTGAGAACTTTTTCTAGAAGTAGTCACAGCTTTTAAAAATTGAGCATAATCCTTGGACTTTTTGAAGGTCTTTTTGAAAAAGTCCCAATGGAGGATGACAGCAAACTCAAAACCTTCTCAATTAACAGACAAACGTGATGGCCTGAACTTTGTTGGCATTCACCATTTGTAACATTTTAGCTGTAAGTTGAGGATACCGTGGGTCCGCCCAATCTTCATATCCAACCTTGTAGAGAAAACTACAACCTTTAGGTTTTAATTGTTTTAAATGTTCATCCTGCAGAAATGTCTGAGGATGACATTTTTCGATGGGACCAACCACCACTTTAAAGTAATATGGTTTACTCTAGATCAGCCCAGAACGATACCAAGGAGGTCATTACGATGGCGGACGGACTTCTGTCTGTCCGCCATTGTGCCGGTGCTTGGGACCGTCCGCCTGGATTGCGGCGGTCCCGCATACAAGATTACGATGCGACCGCCACCGTATTGTTGATGCAGGGTGGGTCCGCCAGGCGATCGTAACGATTGCCTGTGGCAGACCCATGTCGGATGGACTTTGCATCCGCCAGCACACCGCCCGCCATTGTAATTTGGCGGGCGGAGAAGTGCTTTATGATGGCGGTGAAACCACCACCGGCAGGATGCCGGTGGCGGTTTCACCGCCATCGTAATCAGCCTCCAAGTTCCTGGTTTCTTCCATGTGTGGGAATCCTTGCTATTTTTTCCCGTTTCCCATATATTGTAGTCTTTGTTTTCTTTTTAATCTCTATATCCAATTTGCTTCATTTGTCTATTATATTTATATTTTATGTAGCTTGGATCTTTTTTTAAACATTTTATTGAGTAACTGCGCTATTGTAGGGATAGTTGCTGCATACCACCGCAAGCTCTTTCTCCAAGAAAGGCTTTGCTAATTGAGTCAAGCTACTAAAGATGGGCCATGAATTTCTCACAGAAGTGAGATTAAGTTTGAGATTGACTTTTTTAGGCTTATGGGAACTCAGTTACAGTTCGTATCAAAACTGCAGCCTCTCTCTCTCCTATGGCCTAATACTTTGACTCTGAATCAAATCAAATCAAATCAAGCTTTATTCGGCACATACAAAAATGTCCATAAAAGCATACTATAATATCAATAGAAACAAAAATTATATACAATTATTTCAATATGAGATAAAAGGTGCATTTTATATACAAAAAGTCTCAGAAGAAAATGCTTTTTGATTTTTAAAGTAAATCTACTAACAATTAAAATCTAATCCATTTTATAATTCAACAATCAATTAACAAGCAAAAACTAATCAATTTCATAATTCAATTTTTCCAAGTAAACAAGGTCCTTCCTTTGTTTGACAGCCAAGGATATGAAACAAATTACCGCATTACAAATTAAAACATTCTCCAGTTTTCGAATATAATTAAAAGCAGCTTTAAAAGAGTACAGGCTATTTGCTTTAAAAATAGGTCGTAAAAATGTTTTCCTAATTTCATTATAAAATTTACAAAAAAGTAAAAATGAAGAGTACTCTGTGGGGACCTGCCATCACACGGACATTTTGGTAAATTGGCGCACCACTTGGCCCTTTTGGGAAATGCTAAAAGGTAATGGAGAGTATTGAACCGTAATCTAGTTAGATAAAATCTGTGTTGTATATTAGTTATAAAAATAAGATATGGCTGAATACCCGTTACTATTGGCCCTTCAAGATAAAAAGATATACATAGTTTGTTACTCATAACAACGTCCCTTGCTGAGGACCTCACTTTACGGAGCCTCAATTTTAATTCCTTTTACTCATATTCTGTATGTCCTCGGGATTTTTAAATTCACATCCATCTTACATTCCTTTAAGAGGCTGCAAATATAACTTAACCTGTTATTTTCTTGTAGTGATCTTGATTCAAACAATCCAATATAATGTCCCTCGTAAAATGTGTCTCTTCCCGAGTCCAAATGCGGTGCCACAAAGTAAGGGCAGCTATACTGATCAAATCGAGGATATAAGGGGTATTAGTCTCCCTATGTATTATAAAAGTGGCAGTGGAAACTGGTACGGCTAATAGTCTTCTTAAGAAGTTATTTTCCAGGATTTGTAGCTGAGAAGTGTCTGCCACACCCCACAGGGCTCCCCCATAACAACTCCCTGTGATGCATTTTGCCCCATATAATTTAAGAATTTCCCGCACTGGTTTTTTACCAATTTTTTGGGAAAATCTAAAAATGGCCTCAACCGATTGTACAAATTTCAGTTTACATAGGTTAATATATGCGCTCCACGTACCCTTACTATTAAAAAGAATTCCCAAATATGAAAAGGAAAAAGTCCTCTCTATCCGTATACCATCAATGTAATGTGTTTTATTCTTAATGTTCCGTTTCCCGCAAGACATAACCAGGGTTTTACTCAAATTAATTTTTAAAAACTTTTCCGTCATATGGCTAGAAAAGTTATCCATCAATAATTGTAGGCCGTTTGCTGTCCTGGAGATTAAGACAGCATCATCGGCATACATTAATAAAGGGGTGACCCGCTTGCCAACCTTTGGGGCATCAGCATTCAAGTTCTGTAATAACGGGTCAACCCCGTTTATATATAACGAAAATAGAAGTGGGGCAAGAGTACAGCCCTGTCTTATCCCACGTGTGATGCTAAAGTGCTTAGTGCATTCTCCATTTTCCCCAAAGCGTATTCTGGAAGACAAATGTACATATATTTGCGATAAAAAACTAATAATGTCCTGTGGGGCGCCCATCCCTTCAAGCGTCTGCCATAATTTTGAGTGATTTACCAAATCAAAGGCGCTTGACAAATCGACAAAACAGAGGTAAAGAGCGCCATCCCGTGCAAGTGTATATTTTCCTATCAACAATTCAAGATTCAAACACTGCTCAATCGTTCCAATGCCTCTTCTAAAGCCATACTGTACTACAGATAATATATTATTTTCCTTTACCCAGTATTCCAATCTAGCCAGCATTATTCTACCCATTACCTTAGATGTTGAATTGAGTAAAGATATTGGGCGATAGCAGCTCGCGCTGCTTCTATCGCCCTTTTTAAAAATTGGGACTATCACACTCTCAGCCCAAGTTGCTGGTATCACCCCATTAAGTGTAGCATTAAAAAAATTATATAGGATGGGCACCCAAAAATCCATGTTATATTTAAAAACATCAATTGGGACCCCATCCGGACCTGCCGCTTTCCCACTAGCACTGTTCAAGAGAGCTAATCTAATCTCCTCAAGACTGATACTTTCCGGTTTAATATTATTTAATCGAATGATACTATTATTCTCTGCTAAAGTGATGGGCTGACATGTCTCATTAAAAATGGCTTCAAAGTGAGCCAACCATTCTTCCGGGGTCACTACTACATCAACTTTAACAGACTGGACATCTTTAAAAAGTGGCTGATCCAGAGTTTTCCAAAAAGTATCGAATCTTTAGTTTCTGCAGCTTTTATCAGGTTATCCCACACATTATCTCTAATCTCCATTTTTCTACGGATCAATGCTTGCTTATATAATTTCCGCAGAGAACAAATGTCTTCCCTATTCCGGGGCTAGCTTTTAGAGCTTCTTTTAGATCCCTATTTAATCGCGAACATTGCTGATTAAACCATCTTGGGCAATATACCCTATTTGTCCTAGGCTTGCGTTTCAAATTTCCTGCTATTGCAACCGAGATATTTTGGAAAGCCATCACTATATCTATATTAGTAGAGGAATTATCTAAAACAGTTGTAATATGATGATTATTTTGTTGGATTATCTTTTCCGAGAAGACAATAGGATCAACCCCTGCCCATTTAATAGAAATCCCATTTTCACCCTGTGTCTTTACCTCAGCAGCAAAAATACTTGGTTCATCTACTTTAAAAAGTGGAGATTTTAATGTTAATGATACAGGGTGATGGTCACTTAATAGGCTGGGGCATACTTTACAATAATGAACAAGAGGCCTGCAATTTCTTGAGATTATAAAGTGGTCGATACATGAGGATGACCTAGCTCCTTCAAATGTATAAGTAATACCCACTCCCTCTTGCATATTCTTTTTTGCATCCATCTCCATAATTTCCAGATTATACTTGAACATAACACAATTTAAAGTTTCCCCATAGTTGTTATGTGGGAAGTGTAAAGGGTTATCTCCCAGTTCATCCTCGTATCCGCATTGGATCCCTGGTATAAATTTACAAAGTTCAGTATTAAAATCCCCCGCCCAAATTAAAAAATAATCAGGCCCTGTACTCCTTAAAAAATTGGCCAATTTGCTGTCTAATAATGTGATTATCTCGTGCCTTGAGCTATTAAAAATATTGTTATAAAAATTGATCACTATTATATCCTGATTTCCTCCCACTGAAAGGAGTAAAAACTGAAAGTGTTGTGAGTTAGTATATATTCTTCTTACAGTCAAAGGAGAGGATACTGATATTAATACTGCCAAGCCACCACTCGCTCTCCCTACCTTTGAAGGGATCCCGTTAGTACAGATCATTTTAAACCCATTAATAAAAAAATTGTTTGTGAGCCATGTTTCCTGTATTAATACCAAGTCACACTTTTGTATAGTATCAATCCAAGAGGTATCACACAATTTACTCCTAACCCCTGCAACATTCCATGTCATAATATGCAATAATTCCTGCGATGAACGGCTAGGGGGATTACATTCGGCCACAATAGTGGGTGGGGTGATTTCGTTCCTGGATATTTGCGTTTCAAATTCTGCGAAGGATTCACTTTCAGTATTGCTAATTATATTAACAGTACCTTCTCGCAATTGATCCTGATCCATATGAACCATTTCCTTCGTACTATTGACATGGGCTCTTACATCATGACCATCTTGTACAACCATTTTTGTCGATACTATATTACGTTCCAGTCAATCCACCTCACTACACCTACTTAGTGGTTCGAACCTATTTGCCATATTCGGAATCATATACTGTGTTTCATAACTGGTAATGGTGCTAACCTGGGCTCGACTAAAGGGTGAAACCATTCTAAAACCATAAAAATATCCCAGGGGTAATGCGACGATTTTACCTTCAATGTCAGTAAAATGTCGATCCTGGTTCCCCATAACCTCTTCCAGCAGTAAACCCACCACAAAGGGTCTGCGAAAATGTACAACTACACAATCCCCCTCGCATGTTTTAATGATTTTACCCACCCAGCTAACTCTCCTTATCATAATCACTTCATGAAATAAACACTCAAGACTACAAGTCGTATTCCTAGTAAACCATTGAATCACCCTATTTTTCAAAGAGTCCCAAGTTTCAATAGTATTTTCAGTCAATTTAGGTACGTTTTTTAGTACAATCACATATGGCGTTGCCTCTGGGGGTAGACTTAAAGTAACGTCCCGTTTCCTCCCCTGGTGGACTTGCCCTCCCTTCTTCTTATTACCATTCCCTGTGGATCCCCCAGAATTTTGTATAGGTAAAACTGGTACTTCCTTTCCATGAACATTACTAGGTGGCAAGGCCCCAGCCCTTTGTGGGTTATTCGTGCTGTTCGAATTATTTGCACCAACAAATGTATTGCTACTGTCAATTAAGTTTGCAGTTGGTGGCGTATTTGATGCAGGTGACGGATGAAGAGCAGTAACCATTTCCAATAGCTTTGCAATATCCTTTTGTACTGATTTTATTTCATTCATGACACGCCTCTCTATGGTATCTATTTTCCCATGCAGTTTTTTAAGTTGTGTATTTATGGCATTATTATCAATCAGTGATTCTACAGGCTTAGCTCCTTGTCCATTCCCTGGTGATTTTTTTTATTTCCCCTTTTCTTGTGCTGCTCTTTGTGGGCTGGACCTCCTTAATATTAAGGTTTGTTTGCATTTTTTTGCTGGTGGTGAATCGGAATCTGGTAATTCTGAAACATTAACAATATCAAGAGGGGTAGTTGACATACAGGGCCCTAGTTTAATCGATTGTTCAGATTTAGTACTGTTGGCGATATCATGTACAGTGCTGCTATATAACAGCTCCTGGGGGATGATGTCGAGATTTGAAATGTCACTTTCCCCATGCACTTCCACCACAGTCTTAGCCCCCTTTTGAACGGCATCTAAGGCAGTTTTAGCAGCTGCCAACTGTTCCTCCACTTGCACAATCTCATTGTTTATGATGCCCATAGCACTTTTTAAATAATTAGTAATTGGTGCTGTCTTTTCCACGGCGTTTCCTTTAATTGTAGCCAATTTCCTCTTCCCCATTTCCAAATGACACCGCTATTTTCTCACGGCGATAAAGGCGGTCTGCTTACCCACTTCACGTTGGAGGACTCTTACTCCAGCCAGGAAAAGGGGGGGCCCGGCCCGACCTCTGCCGATCTCGAACGGGCTCAAACGGGCCCGCCCTTTGCCTGGGCTTTGCCCGGCGCACGCCCGCGCGCGTCCCGCGAAGCGGGTGCCGCGAGTCGTTATGTAGGCGGCCAAAGATGATGACAGCGCCTCCAGGCGCTTACTGCAGGTCTCTCTGGGACTTGGAGTCCCCCACGTACTCAGCAACCAGCGAAGCGGCTCCCGCGAAGCGGGTGCCGCGAGTCGTTATGTAGGCGGCCAAAGATGATGACAGCGCCTCCAGGCGCTTACTGCAGGTCTCTCTGGGACTTGGAGTCCCCCACGTACTCAGCAACCAGCGAAGCGGCTCCCGCGAAGCTGGTGTCGCGAGTCGTTATGTAGGCGGCCAAAGATGATGACAGCGCCTCCAGGCGCTTACTGCAGGTCTCTCTGGGACTTGGAGTCCCCCCACGTACTCAGCAACCAGCGAAGCGGCTCCCGCAAAGCGGGTGCCGCGAGTCGTTATGTAGGCGGCCAAAGATGATGACAGCGCCTCCAGGCGCTTACTGCAGGTCTCTATGGGACTTGGAGTCCCCCCACGTACTCAGCAACCAGCGAAGCGGGTGCCGCGAAGCGGGTGCCGCGAGTCGTTATGTAGGCGGCCAAAGATGATGACAGCGCCTCCAGGCGCTTACTGCAGGTCTCTCTGGGACTTGGAGTCCCCCCACATACTCAGCTACCAGCGAAGCGGCTCCCGCGAAGCGGGTGCCGCGAGTCGTTATGTAGGCGGCCAAAGATGATGACAGCGCCTCCAGGCGCTTACTGCAGGTCTCTCTGGGACTTGGAGTCCCCCCACGTACTCAGCTACACAGAAAGTTTAACGTGCATAAAAATAATGCTTACAACTGAAATTATAGTAAACCCTATTTTGAGGATGAGAAAAGTACGAGACTGTGTCATTATAGGTATTATTCACAGGGACTGTGAGCGTGTGGTTTTGAAATCAAAAACACAATCAGAAGGTTTAATGTGTACTAAGTTCATTTCAGCATTTGAGCCTTGGTCGCTTTACATTTCAAGTTATGTATTGCGGATCCACGTGCCTCTTAACCAGCAGCACTGAAAATAGGGGGTGCAGGGAGTGCTTAAGCACCCCCATATATCGTTGATAAAGTTTAGATGGAAATTAACAATACAGAAGCCACTAAAATTTAGCCTTTAAGCATTTATTGTGTTTTCAAGTCAAAGGAGACGCAACTTTGTTTGACAAAGTGCTGCTATATTTTTTTTATATGGAGTGCTATATTTACTGTTCCTTTCCTTATCTGTAACATTATTTTGTGATGTTAACCAGTGACACTCTCGCTGAGAAAGAGAGAAGAGAATGTCTCAATATTCCCGAGATTTATAACACATATGAATTAAATAATTGTGCTGACTTTACAAAGAAAAGTACAAATATCTCTAAATATACATTTGCAGAATGCAAAGTATAAAGTAGGCACTTAAGTTGATGATCTACACCCACTCTCGGATTAGCGATATAGTACCACTGCACTTAACCACTCTACGCTCTACCCACTTCCCACTGAGTAGGGACAAAGGTTCCTGCTGTAAGCTCAATCTGTCACCCATTTCTAGTGACATTCTAAGCAATCGCTTAATATCTTTGCAGAACGTGCCCTGTGGTTGCATTTATAAATAGATGTACATATTAAGTGATCATAAAAATAATTTCACTTGATTGTATTACCCTGAGTCAGGCTCTAGAATCCTTGGAGAGAAGCAGAAACTCGATGCAAACATTACCATGGATTTTCCCTGTGTTTAGAAAAATTGAAATTGACATTGGGTTATTCTGCTACTAATTACATCCACTGTAGATTGATCGTCTGTTGTATGAGCACCATTTTCTCTGTGAAATAAAATATTTTATGCAAAAAAAGTAGCAATATCGACAAAAGGCCTGATAGCTGATATTGAGTTCTCTTCTGCATAAAACAAGCATAGAAAGTATAAACACCCGCTAACTGTTTTGACCACAGTGTGTGTATGTTTCCTCTATGACTCTCTCTGTCACTCTGTCACTCTGTCGAATGACCGAGAATATAGATCCTAACCTGAAGTGACTGCGCTTTTAACCTCTAACGAGGACCTGAGTATTTATTGGAGAACAGGAGTATCTATATCAAACAATATACAGAGAAGAAATATAGAGGACCTGATTCACAAATTGCCTCTGCCCTCATGACGGAGGCCCCGCACTCGGGGCGGAATCTTCGCAATGAGAATTCTCATTGCGTAGATTCTGCCCCGAGTGCGGAGACTCCCCCACGACTGTGGGCCTCCATCAGGAGTGTGGTGCCCTGTATAAATCAGGTCCAGAGTGTATAGGAGCATAGGTAGATTGAGTAAACGGTATAAAATTTGAGGTAGTGATGAGCCATGATTAGTGGAAAAGGAGTTAATTACTAAATAAAAGACATAGAGTACTTGTTTCTATATAGAATTAGATGGCCTGTCAGATATCATTGTGGTCAGGTGTGGAAAAGTGGCTTGCCAGCTTCGTTGGCCGAGCTGCTGAATAAGGTGGTCAATGAGCAAGTCTTGAACACAGGAAGAAAGGAAGCTGCAGCCAGTTCACCAGGGAGTACATTTCACTGAAGGGGTCTAAGTATAGTGGAGATCTGAATCGGAATGAGGCGCGTGAAAGTTTGCGATGAACCAAGAAACTGTGGTTGTTATTATGCACCATGGTGGCTAACATTTCTACCATATCAGTGTTTCAAACACTACTACTTATGCTTTCACTTAGAAAATATTAAAGATTTATTAAAGTGAGATATGCTTAATCTATATTTTGTAATAGTTACCTTAAACTGATTCACTGATAGAATATCAATGCCCAAAATATCGATACACAAATATCAATGCAAAAATATCGATGTCAAGAATATCGACATCTGTTATTTAAAATTGTAAGTACAAAAATATTGAAACAAAAATATAAATGTAAAAAATATAGATGTACAAAATATCGATTTTTTTATTTAAACAAAAATTAATGCTAAATATATTAAATAATAAAATTAACTTTAAAAAATATTTAGATTTAATATACATTTTAACAAATATAATAAAATTAATTTAATTTAAGAAATATTTAAACATACATATATACAATTAATATATATCTATTTCCTTTAAAACAATTAAACTCTTAATTGTAATCTATTTTATAATTTTATAAATATATACAAATTTACAAATAAATATATATATATATTTACATACACTTATAACATAAAATCTAATAAAAAAACATTATATTATAAAATAAAACATTAAAATATTTAATAGTCTTTAAAATTAAATGTTGCACTCCATTGAATGCAACAGTAGGGAAAGTGTTGGATAGCGGAGGGGTAAAAATTACTATTCCCACTCCAGTGAGTGCAAGAGTAGGGAAAGTGTTGGATAGCGGAGGGGTAAAAATTACTATTCCCACTCCAGTGAGTGCAACAGTAGGGAAAGTGTTGGATAGCGGAGGGGTAAAAATTACAACTCCCACTCCAGTGGGTGCAACAGTAGGGAAAGTGTTGGATAGTGGAGGGGTAAAACTTACTATTCCCACTCCAGTGAGTGCAACAGTAGGGAAAGTATTGGATAGTGGAGGGGTAAAACTTAATATTCCCACTCCAGTAAGTACAATAGTAAAGAAAATGTTGGATAGCGGAGGGGTAAAATTTACAATTCCCACTCCAGTGAGTGCAACAGTAGGGAAAGTGTTGGATAGCGGAAGGGTAAAACATAATATTCCCACTCCAATGAGTGCAACAGTAGGGAAAAGTTAGGTTAGCGGAGGGGTAAAAATTACTATTCCCACTCTAGTGAGTGCAACAGTAGGGAAAGTGTTGGATAGCGGAGCGGTAAAATGTACAATTCCCACTCCAGTGAGTGCAACAGTTGGGAAAGTGTTGGATAGCGGAAGGGTAAAACTTAATATTCCCACTCCAATGATTGCAACAGTAGGGAAAGGTTTTGTTAGCGGAGGGGTAAAAATTACTATTCCCACTCCAGTGAGTGCAACAGTAGGGAAAGTGTTGGATAGCAGAGGGGCAAAGCTTAATATTCCCACTCCAGTGAGGGCAACAGTAGGGAAAATGTTGGATAGCGGAGGGGAAAGAAATACTATTCCCACTCCAGTGGGTGCAACAGTAGGGAAAGTTTAGGATAGCGGAGATGTAAAAATTACTATTCCCACTCCAGTGGGTGCAACAGTATGGAAAGTGTTGGATAGCGGAGAGGTAAAAATTACTATTCACACTCCAGTGGGTGCAACAGTAGGGAATGTTTTGGATAGCGGATGGGTAAAATTTACTATTCCCACTCCAGTGGGTGCAACAGTAGGGAAAGTGTTAGATAGCGGATGGGTAAAAATTACTATTCCCACTCCAGTGGGTGCAACAGTAGGGAAAGTGTTGGATAGCGGAGGGGTTTCAAAATTAAAAACAAAAAATTAACAACAACAACACAAAAGATTAAAAAATACAAAAAAATAAAATATGTATAAAAGTTTTAAATATTACAAAATATAGAAACAGATTAGAATGTTAAAAAGATCTAACAAATACCTAGAAAGATTATTTTTAAAAATTCAAAATAATTTAAAAGCAAAAAACTATTTTTTAATAGAAACTTTTATAAACAAAAATATTAATTATTACATAAATGTAATATTTTTATTTTCTACCCTATAACACCACACAATTCACAAACCACATGTAATTTTTTTAAATGTACCTCCATAATTAACATAATTAATTATGAATGAATTATGAATTAAACAATTATTATTAATTTAAAAACATTTAAAACAAATAAAAATTAACTTACTCCCCAAACGTTACCCCTATAAAACCAAAACACACACACAAAATAACAATAAACACTTACCATAAATATTTATCAATTGATAAATTAATATTAATAATCAACTAATTATTAATTAATTAAACATAAATTTTACTCGGTGACTGAGGGGAACGCTGTGGAGTCGGACATTTGTGCCGGCACGGTGATTCCACACACACATATGTGGAAAATGTGTTTTTTTAAGCTAAATTTAAGGTTTGCAGGGGATTCTGGGTAGGATAACGTTGGGGGAACCATGCAAGCCATACCTCGCTGGACTCCCCCGGCTGTCTAGCTATCAGAAATGTGTGGGTTTGGTAGTTTCCCAAGATGGCCGCCGAGCCCGGGGCCAAAAACCCAGGTGACCCCCTTGCAAAACAAGGTTATTTTGTGATAGATAATTTTGATGTCTCCTCAATACGTTTTGGGCCCTTGCCTGTCGCGGCTACCTGACCCACCCACGCGAATGAGGTACCATTTTTATCGGAAGACCTGGGGGAATGCTGGATGGTAGAAAATTTGAGTCAGCCCAGTGATGCCACAACTTTCCCACACAGAAAGGTGAGAAAAAAGTGATATTTTCAGCTAAATTTGAGGTTTGCAGGGGATTTTGTGTAGTGAAACGTTGGGGGGCCCACGCAAGCCATACCTCGCTGGACTCCCCCGGGTATCTAGTTTTCAGAAATGTGTGGGTCTGGAAGGTTTCCCAAGATGGCCGCCGAGCCCGGGGTCAAAAACCCAGGTGACCAACCTTGCAAAACCAGGTTGTTTTGTGATAGGTAATTTTGATATCTCCTCCATATGTTATGGGCCCTTGCCTGTCGTGGGTACTTAACCACCCACGCGACTGAGGTACCATTTTTATCAGGAGACCTGGGGAAACGCTGGGTGATAGGAAATTTGTGGATCCACGCAAATTCCAGAACTTTCCACCACAGAAATATGAGGAAAATGTGGTTTTTTGGACAAAATTTGAGGTTTGCAAGGCATTCTGGGTAACAGAACCTGGTGAGAGCCAGACAAGTCATCCCATCCTGGATTCCCCTGGGTGTCTAGCTTTAAAAAATGTATAGGTTTTCTAGGTTTCCCTAGGTGCCGGCAGAGCTAGGGTTCAAAATGTACAGGTAGACTCTTTGTAAAAAAAGGGTCAGTTTTCACTGTGAAAATGTGGTGTGTCCACGTTGCGTTTTGGGCCGTTTCCTGTCGCGGGCACTAGGCCTACTCACACAAGTGAGGTACCATTTTTCTCTGAAGACTTTTGGGAATGCAGGGTGGGTGGAATTTTGTGGATCCACGCAGATTCCAGAACTTTCCACCACAGAAATGTGAGGAAAATGTGTTTTTTTTTACAAAGTTTGAGGTTTGCAAGGGATTCTGTGTAACAGAAACTGGTGAGAGCCAGACAAGTCACCTCATCCTGGATTCCCCTGGGTGTCTAGTTTGCAACAATGTATAGGTTTGCTAGGTTTCCCTAGGTGCCGGCAGAGGTAGGGTTCATAATCTACAGCTAGGCACTTTGCAAAAAAAAGGGTCAGTTTTCACTGTGAAAATGTGGTGTGTCCACGTTGCTTTTTGGGCCGTTTCCTGCTGCGGGCACTAGGCCTACCCACACAAGTGAGGTACCATTTTTCTCGGAAGACTTTGGGGAATGCGGGGTGGGTGGAATTTTGTGGATCCACGCAGATTCCAGAACTTTCCACCACAGAAATGTGAGGAAAATGTGTTTTTGTTTACAAAGTTTGAGGTTTGCAAGGGATTCTGGGTAACATAACCTGGTGAGATCTAGACAAGTCACCCCATCCTGGATTTCCCTGGGCATCTAGTTTTCAAAAATGTATAGGTTTGCTAGGTTTCCCTAGGTGCTGGCAGAGCTAGGGTTCAAAATCTACAGCTAGGCACTTTGCAAAAAAAGGGTCCGTTTTCACTGTGAAAATGTGGTGTGTCCACGTTGCGTTTTGGGCCGTTTCCTGTCGCGGGCACTAGGCCTACTCACACAAGTGAGGTACCATTTTTCTCGGACGACTTTGGGGAATGCGGGGTGGGTGGAATTTTGTGGATCCACGCAGATTCCAGAACTTTCCACCACAGAAATGTGAGGAAAATGTGTTTTTTTTTACAAAGTTTGAGGTTTGCAAGGGATTCTGTGTAACAGAAACTGGTGAGAGCCAGACAGGTCACCCCATCCTGGATTCCCCTGGGTGTCTAGTTTTCAACAATGTATAGGTTTGCTAGATTTCCCTAGGTGCCGGCAGAGGTAGGGTTCAAAATCTACAGCTAGGCACTTTGCAAAAAAAGGGTCAGTTTTCACTGTGAAAATGTGGTGTGTCCACGTTGCTTTTTGGGCCGTTTCCTGTTGCGGGCACTAGGCCTACCCACACAAGTGAGGTACCATTTTTCTCGGAAGACTTTGGGGAATGCGGGATGGGTGGAATTTTGTGGATCCACGCAGATTCCAGAACTTTCCACCACAGAAATGTGAGGAAAATGTGTTTTTTTTTACAAAGTTTGAGGTTTGCAAGGGATTCTGGGTAACAGAACCTGGTGAGAGCCAGACAAGCCACCCCATCCTGGATTCCCCTGGGTGTCTAGTTTACAAAAATGTATAGGTTTGCTAGGTTTCCCTAGGTGACGGCAGAGCTAGGGTTCAAAATCTACAGCTAGGCACTTTGCAAAAAAAGGGTCCGTTTTCACTGTGAAAATGTGGTGTGTCCACGTTGTGTTTTGGGCCGTTTCCTGTCGCGGGCACTACACCTACCCACACAAGTGAGGTACCATTTTTGTCGGGAGACTTAAGGGAATACAGAATTGTAGAGCAACTGTTATTACCTATTGACTTTCAAAGCATTTCTGCCTTTCAAATGTAAGACAATGTGTAAAAAGAAGTCAATTTGAAAAATGTCCTATAATTCACATGCTGGTATGGGTGCCCACAATTTCGGAGATGTGCAAATAGCTACTGTTTCTAAACTCTATATTTTATTTCCATTTCAGAAATACATAGGTGTCTTTCATACCAATTTTTTCCTGTTTATATTTTCCCAAATGAGTTGCTATATACCCGGTACACAATAAAAAAACATTGCAAGATGCTGCTCAGTTATTGGCTCTGGGTTCCTCAGGTTCTTGGTGAACCTACAAGTCCTATATACCCCCACAACCAGAAAAATCCAGTGGATGTAACGGTATATTGCTTTAAAAAATCTGGCATACTTAGAAGTTGCAGGTGAAAACGTTGTCACAAATGACTTTTTTTTAACTAATTTTCAATTTTTCCTATTTTCAACTGTTAGTTTCTATAAGAAAACCTTGAAGGATCTACACAAACGACTCCTTGCTGAATTCAGAATTTTGTCTACCTTTCAGAAATGTATATCGTTCCAGGATCCATCATTGCTTTTATACCCATTTTTACCATTAACTGGAAGGAGGTTGAAATCACAAAAAATAGCAAAAATAGGCTATGTCCCAGTAAAATGCCAAAACTGTGTAAAAAAATTGGTTTTCTCACAAAAGTCTGTCAGTCCCTGAAAGCTGGGAAGTTGGTAATTTCACCACCACAAACCCTTTGTTGATACTATTTTCAGGGAAAAAACCAGACGCTTTCTTCTGCAGCCCTTTTTTCCCATTTTTCCCCCAAAAAACCAAAATTTTGATGTATTTTGGCTAATTTCTGGGTTCCTTCTAGGGGAATCAACAAACCCTGGGTACCTTTAAAATCGTCATGATGTTGGAAGAAAAGGACGCAAATTTGGCATGGATACCTTATGTGGTCAAAAAGTTACAGGGACCTAAACGTAAACTACCCCAAATAGCCAAAAAAAGGCTTAGCACGGGGGGAGGGGAAGGCCTAGCAGCGAAGGGGTTAAAACTCAATATTTGTGTTTGTCGACATTTTAAACTCGATATTTGGTCTGTGCACCCTTTAAACTAATGGTTATGTAAAATTGTACAAAACGCCAACATGTGTTGATTGTAAATGTGTGTTAAATTGTATGTGCCCTTTGGTCATCAGCTAATATAAATGAGTAAAACTTTTGAGCCTTTAATGCCTCAATGTATTTTGGTTAGGGTTAGGCGATCCTGCAATAAAAATGGAAATTTGTGCACTAAAAAACTGTAGAAAATGACATCAAATCTAGGGGCCGATTCACAGAACTAATCTGAGACAAAATCCTAAACTTACTACTTTTGGTATTCACAGAAGGCATTTAGTAGTAGTAAAGTTAGGATTTTGTCTTAAGTTAGATTTTGTCTTAAGATAGGATTTTGTCTTAAGACCAAAACTTAAGACAAACTTAAGTTTAACTTAAAGTTAATTTAAGACAAAATCCTAACTTAAGACAAAAGCCTAACTTAAGACAAAATCCTAACTTTACTACTACTAAATGTCTTCTGTGAATACCAAAAGTAGTAAGTTTAGGATTTTGTCTCAGATTAGTTCTGTGAATCGGCCCCCTATCCTTCAAATCATGACATGAGCATTCTATTTTTATTTTCACTGAAGGAGCGACCATTTAAAAAGGATATTCCAGGGGCGTGGTTTAGGTTCTGAGACAAGATGGTGGGGGACCTCTAAGCTCTGTCTCCTCACAGAGCTTACAAAACGATTTTCAGCCATACCAAGAAAATGCGCAGTGCTCCCAAAGCTGGTCTCACGCATCGCATTGTTGTGGCATACTCGTGAGCTAACAGGAGATTTTGCAAACCAGTCCTTCACCTAATTCAGCAGCGAAGACGATTTACCACACATGAGAGCGGTCGCCATTTTCTCAGCGCGCCGCTCGTATTATTTTTCTTAGGTTTCTTATGCGGCCAACAACGCTTGGGTGAGCTTCCTTTCATTCCTCATCTTTATTCATGCATCTTTGGTGCAATTATGCTGTGGTCCAACCCTGAACTATTGATTTTGTTTGCCTGACATTCAACATGTCCTTCTCTACTTCAAGGACCCATGCTAATGATGCTTCGTTATTAGATTACTTCAAGCCTTTAAGCCTAATTATCCTAATATATACATATTACTATATATTATTACTGTGCTTAAATGGCATAATGGCATTGTTGGACTAGTTACACTTGCTCCTTCATGAGTCTGAGCCTGAGGGGATGTGAATGAGATCACACAAGCTGTGAGGTGGTATTTCAGGAGACTTTTTTTTCTCCCTGTCTCCTTGCATGTTTGCAAACCAGTTGGATCCTCTATAATTCTCCACTTCATAGCTTCCTATGTGGTTGTGTGTCTGTCCCATATAATTAATCGCCCTTCTCATTACCATTGTGTGTGAATCATCGCACAACTATATCGAACTCTCTCTCACCAGTTACCTATTGTGTGGGCAGGCTCTCTACTATTAAAAAACTAACTCATCGACTGGTACACATCATCAAGATGGCTAGTGATTCTCTTAGCCTTGCTAAAGCATCTTCCTCTGGCTCTTAACCTAAAAGAGCCAAAAAAGATCCTCCATCTCCGATCCAGTCATCTCCTAACCTGGTCCTAGACACAATTTTAGACGAACTACGTGCACTTAAGCAGTTCATGAATACCACCAATAAAAAATTGCAACAGATTGAAGACCGATGGATCAATATGGAAGGCAAAATGTTTGAAATGGAACAACTCGTGGGCCATCTTCAGGACATGGCCACTAAAATACCCTTGCTGGAACAAGAAATTCATAAGCTCAAGCTTCACACCGAAGACCGTGAAAATCACAACAGAAGGAATAATCTTCGCCTTTATGGTTTACCAGAGAATGTTGAAGGCCCTGATCTTCTCTCCTTCTTAAAGAAATTTTTGCTTGATCTTCTCAACCTTCAATCTTCCGCTCCTCTAAATATCCAGCGGGCACATCATCTTGGTCTCCCTCAGCCTCAATTTACAAGACCACGTAGTATTATAATGCTCTTCTTAGAATTCACCGACCTGTTGTGTGTATTAAAAAGTGCCAGAGAGAAACGTCGGCTTGTTTGGTCTGGTCATAACATCTTTATCTCACAGGATCTTTCCAATGCAACCAACGCTAGACATAAGGAATTCCTGGCGCTTTGTCCTCAACTGAGATCTCTGAACATCCGTTATGGCATACTTCACCCTTGTCTCTGCAAAATTACTTATGAAGGTGTCTCTCGCTGGTTTGAAGACCATCACCAAGATACCTATGGACATAAATGCACAATGCCCTTAAATTATTAATTGTTCCTTGTTGTGATCTCTAATTTTGCTTTTCAAATACAGGTTATATGGCCTGAATCTCTCTATCTTATCTCTGTCTTTTTTCTCTCCGTTGTTGCTCTTGCTTCTGGTGCTGACATGCCTGGTTCTCACTTCTTCCTCTTTTTACTTCAGAGCTGGCTTTATGTCCTTGATCTGTCCCTTTTATTTTCCTATCTTCTTTATTCTTCTGTTATTCCCTCTTTCTCTATGCCCTCCTTTCTGTTTTCTTCTTCCTTTTCTATTTTCCTCTTCCTCTCTCTATAATTGCATGAGTGTCTATTTGTTTAATTTCTTCATGTATTTGGTAATTCCTTCATGTTACCTGATTCTTGACAAATGGTGTCTTCTTGTTTCCATTGTTGTTTCTGCAGTGTGTCATCATTGTTCCTGTACCCCTGTTTTTAATCATCAACATGTTTAATGTTGTGTCATGGAACGTCCGTGGTCTGGGTCATCCTGTTAAGCGTCAAAAGGTACTTTCCCATTTATTGAAACTTAATTGTCAGATTGCTTTCCTGCAAGAAACTCATTGAAACGACGTTGAATCATTCAAGCTTAAACATCAATGGGTGGGCCAGGTTGTTTTTTCTCCTGCTGTCAACCGTAAGGGTGGTGTTGCCATCTTGTGTCATAAATCTCTAAAAATTCATATTTTATCATCTGAATGAGATACGAGTGGACAATGGGTAATACTTAATGCCACTGTCTATAATAAACAGGTCACCTTTTTCAATATTTATGGGCCGGCTAAGTCTGGTCCGGATTTTTGGCATAATATTAAACTAAAATTGTCTTCCTTTACCAAACCTAATATTATCGTTGCTGGAGATTTCAATAATTGGCTAGGCCCTTTTTCTGACAGAAAATCAAATTGTAAATTTAAACCAGATAAGTCGCATAAAGCATTTCAGTCTGCTATTGCCTCTCGTCTACTCTATGATGTATGGAAAACTAGTAACCCTGATAAATATGAGTTTACATTCTTTTCAAATGTTCATCATACCATGTCTCCTATTGATTACATTTTGATCTCAAAACCTTTACTCCCGTCTCTCCAATCTCCTGAGATTGGCTCCATTTTTATTTCTGATCATGCCCCTGTTTCAGCTTCTTTTGGTTTGTCCCTTGCTACCCCCAAACATGCTCGATGGAGATTCAACAACTCCTTACTCTCAGATCAAGCTTATATTTTAGAAGCTACCTCCTTTATAAGATAATTTTTTCAGTTTAATTTACCTAGTGATACATCTGTTCACAACAACTAGGATGGCTTTTAAAGCCTCCTTTAGAGCCTTTACCATTTCCTACACTGACAGAAGAAAAAGTGGTTGAATTCCCAATACCTTTCCACCCTTAAACGTATTAAGACTCTTGAGCACTCTTATTTTACTTCTAAATCTCGTTTTCAAATCCAAGACCTTTTGAAAGCTAAATCTGATTTAAACAAACTGCCTACAATCGATGCTTGTAACAACCTACGCTTGTAACAACCTACTTAAAATAAAATCCAAATATCATGGGGGTCAGAACAAAGCGGGTAGAATGTTGGCCAATTATCTAAAAGTCAAAACGGAAAGGAAAACCATTGGACCTCTCCGAAATGTCCTTACTAACAACTTACTACACTCAAAAATTGTTAATGCTTTCCAGTCCTACTATTATAGCCTTATAGCCCGCTGCTGAGGGCTATACCAGCTGTTAAAGGCCCTGATCACGAGTTATAACGAGGGAGAGGGCCTTTAACAACTGGTATAGCCTAAGGCAGAAGGGCTATAAGGCTATTAGAACATTCCACCCACTAAGGGTAGAATGTTCTAAATTAAAAATGGAGAAACAAAAAGACAAACATTGGAATGTTGGAGTGCTGGGCTTATACTAGCCATTATAAGCCCAGAGCTACTCCATTGTCTTCAATGGAGCTCCCAACATTCCAATGTTCTAAAATTCATTATATATGGAAGATACCCATCCTTCTGAACACGACACCCAGTCATTTTTTGATGGTCTCCCCTCTCCTCTCTCCATACCGGATGCTATGGCTCTCTTTGTAAAAGATATAACTCTTCAGGAGATTTTGGATGCCATTAAATCTCTGAAGAGAGCTAAAGCTCCTGGTCCTGATGGTTTTTCTATTGAACTTATCTCTTCTTTTTCATCTACTTTTGCACCACATTTACTTGAGCTTTTCACCTCTTTTCTATCGAAGTCTAAACATGAAGGCTCCTTCTAAGATGCTCTCATTGTAATTAGTCCCAAACCTGATAAAGAGCACACCTTTTGTCAAAATTACTGCCCAATTTCATTAATTAACTATGATTGCAAAATATTTGGAAAAATCCTTGCCTCTAGACTAGATAATGTTATAGCCCTGCTTATTAAACCTGATCAGTCTGGTTTCATTAAAGGTAGGCTTACTTCAGATAATGCTGGGATGTTCTCCAATATTCTTGCATTAGGGAAAAGATACCCTGATCCTCTGGCTGCATTATCCCTTGATGCTGAAAAAGCATTTGATCGTATAAATTGGCAATTCATGTTCAAAACCATTTATTGGTTTTGTTTCGGCCCCAAAATTATTTCGCTTATCAAGCTACTGTATTAAGAACCACGTGCCTGTGTTTCTGTTAATGGTTTTTTATCCCCTTACTTTAATCTGCACAGAGGTACCAGGCAAGGTTGTCCCCTCTCTCCTCTTCTATTTCTTCTATGTCTCAAACCCTTTCTTGAACACATCCGCCGTAACCCCCTGATAACAGTTTTCCAACACAACTCCTATGAAACTAAATTTTCCGCTTATGCAGACGATATTTTGATCTACCTTTCGAAACCCTTAACCTCCCTACCTCCCTTTTTGCAGGAGATTGATTTATACTCTAAAATATCTGGCTATAAATTGAATTTCTCAAAAACTGAGATTTTACCTTTAAACTCCTTGTGTTTGCAATTCATGTTCTCTGACACCAACTTTAAGTGGTGGGCATCTGAAATTAAATACCTAGGTGTCTGGTTTTCACCTACCATCCCTCAGACTCTTGCCCACAATTTTAGTGCACTAAAACTTAAGATTCAAAAATCACTCTCTTCTTGGTCTCCTTTACATTTATCCTGGTGGGGTAGATTGGATACTATCAAAATGATGATTGTACCTCTTATTATTTTCTTGCTTTCTATGTTACCTTTTAAAATACCTAATTACTATTTTAACCAAATTAACTCTCTCTGTACTAAATTTATCTGGAATAACAAACCTGCCCGCATTGCCTTATCTAAATTAATTAAACCAAAAAAAGAGGGGGGGGGGGTGCGGTTTCCTAATTTTAAAACATATCATACTGCGTTTGTAATTAGACAAATTTATGCATTAAATAGACAATATCAAGACTCACCGATACCTAGCTGGATCAATTTTGAACGTTCTCTATTACATGAATTCTCTTTTTATGACATTTGTCTTATGTCCAATTGCACTTTTATTTCCAAACATCCTATCTTAAAATACTCCCAACACCTGATACATTCACTGTTCACAGATGGCTCTAATTTTTATCAAGCTTGTCTTGCCTCCTCTATCTGGTACAATAGATTCATTAAGTTTCACCATAAATCATTCTTTTTCAAACACTGGAAAGAGAAGGATATTCTATATGATCACCAACTAGTATCCCATAACACTGTCATACCCTTTACTACATTACAAGAACACTATGATTTACCTTCTTCTTGCTTACCTCAATACTCCCAACTATCACAAGAACTACAATCGTTTTTATTAACCAAACATTTTCCTGCTGACTCCATTCCATTTACTCCCTTGTAAAATACCTCCCCTGACTCTATCCCCATGGCCTCTTTCATATATAAACTTTTATCCGCTCCTAGCTCTGAAAGACCAAAATCCTCAATTAAAACTGCTTGGGAACAGGACCTCTCGATGTCCCTCTCGACTCAACAATGGAATAAATTATGGCACAACATTTTTATCACCTCCAGAGCTGCCAATATCACTCAAGCCCTACTTTTATTATACAATAGAGTGGTTCGTACACCCGTCTTTATTCACAAAATTAATCCCTCTACTTCCCCTCTTTGCTGGTCATGTCTTTCCTCTAATGGTACATTACTCCACTTGATATATTACTGCCCTAATATTTTTAAATTTTGGAATTCCATTTGGTCTAAATGTTCTAAGATATTTCAATGGTGTATTCCATTATCAATTCAAAATGTTTTTCTTGGATCCATGTCTGTTGATTTTCATGACACCTCCTCGAAGTTGAGATTATTTGACCTTTTTATTGCTCTTGCATTTAAAGTTATTCTTACTTGCTGGAAAGATAATTCTAAAGTATGTATGTTAACATGGTGGAATCTTATTTCTGATGAACATAGAATTTCTACTGTTTCAGCGTCAATGTTATCTCAAAAAATCAAGTCTGATTTACTCTGGTTAGCCTTTACTACTTTCTTATCTTCACATTCATCTTTACACTAATCACTATTTGACTATTCCTTTCCCCTTCCCTTCCCTTCCCTCTCCTCTTCTATTCCTTTTCTTTCCCCTCTTTCTTTTCTTATTCTCTGTCTTAAAATATATAAATAACTATTGTTTGATAGGTACTCTAATCTCTTTTTACTTATCTTATAGCATAAGGTTGTATTTTACAATCTTTTCTCACCATGACAGTATCATTTCTTTTATTGTAATGTCTTTTAGTTGTGTGTTTTCACTATGCTATTTTTCTCCCTTATGCTGATTGTTATCTTGATACTCTCTTATTAAGCCAATAAAAAATATTTTTTGAAAAAAGGATTTTCCATAGAACTAGACCTGAGGCATATGAATGACAAAACTTGAATAACTAATGCAATTTCTCTGTAATTCAGTATAACATACCCTATCTGTGCCCTACATAAAAGAAGTACCTTTATCCCCCTTTACCAGTCCTTTAATACCCCCTCAAAATGCTCGTGCATTTTGAGCGAGATGTCTCTTCTGCCCTACTCTTCCAAGTCAGATCTCCTCTGGCCTTTGTTTCCCACATGTAAGCTATGACTACTAGCTGGATCTCCCTACTGCCCTTCCTGGCTTGGCCTCCTTTCTACCATCGCTATGAATGCCTGTCCTCTTCAACCTCACTGCATCTCCAATCTGACCCCGCTTTGTGTCATATATCCCCCTTCCACATTCCTACCAGTCTATTCTATGGTCAGCTCCATTTCCTGCCTATGAGGTCTTCCATCCACTAACTTACCCTATCTCCCATTCCCACACTGCTTTGCCTCACTTGCATGTACCAGTCATTCTTGTTTGACTAGCTTTCTAACTCTTTTCCCTGCTGGCAAATTTCCCTTCTGATCTCTTCATGTATGCATGATCTCTTTTCCAACTCCAGCACACCACACACATTCCACTTGCCCATAAACTCACATGTAAAATCGCAGTGGAAAGAGGATTAATTGAAATTGATGTAGCAAAGGTACCTTTTATATTTTCCATAAACTATACCACAGAAACAGCTAAACTACATAGGATAAGCTGAGGCCAGATTTTCTTATCTGCAACAATGTATGAAAATCTGCAGTATTGAGTATCACGCACAGTAGAAAATTGCACAGCAGAAAATTGCACAGCATCATATCTAAAAACAGATCCATGTTGATGATATCATTGCCAAACCTCATGTAGAAAAAGTGTAATTTTAGTTAAATAAGTTTTGCAGTATTGCGTAAAGTAGAGCTAGCAGTGTGTAGCATCTGATTTGTAATCAAGGTACACCCTTTAGTACAAATTTTTACAAGATGACAAACATTCAAAGGTAAGTCACATAAAATGTGCAATTTTCACACATGTTATGCCTTACACACAGGAATATCATCTAATATTGTGTTTGCTCATTGTTTGAATGTGGTTTCATTTTGTGTTAGGATTTCATATCACACTAGTTTTGCAGTCTGGCTTTAAGTGGACTCCTCAGGTTTTTTTTCTCCTCCTCCTCCCACTGGATTAGACCCCTTTGCATTCATTATCAGCCGTAGGCACTCCAACACGCAAAACATTTTTGATGCTGTGCACAGTTCAACTTTTGTTAAAGTTGATCAGTGTTGCTGTTTGCACCACTAACTGAAGAAGTGCTGGTTGACAACCCAAAACAAGAATTTTGCAATGCAATAGATCTCGCATTTACGAGAGTTTGAGCTATTGGCATTGTAAATGAATGCCATTTATTTATGTGTTGTTTTTAAAACAGATAAATAAATGGCATTGTCATTTACAATGCCATTAGCTTAAACTCTCGCAAATGCGAGACCTATTGCATTGCAAATGCGTTCAGCGCTGTGCTATAAAGATAAAAACAAATTTAAACATTAGGAGAGAGCGTGTCCTGCCTGCAACAGCAGGCAGGACAAAGCTAATTGAGAAAATAGTGCTTTGAGCCTGTAATTAAAGCCTACCGAGTAACAACACACATAACAGGTGGGTGTTGCCATGGGCGGTTACAAAATGAGACAAGGCGGTACTAAGGAGTGACTACTAAGCCTATTGACCAATGAACAGCCACAGTTTACAGTGGACAATGACACAAGCCAATGAAAAATATGGGCGGAGAGTGGGCGGAGCTTCAAGTCCCTACCTGAATACAGCATGCCTCGCAGAGCAGCCCATGCGCTGTACAGGCTTGACCTAAAAAGTAGCAAATCTTTGCTGTTTTCCATTTAGAGCAGTGTTTCTCTAACTGTGGGTTGGTCAAGAGTTGATTCTTGGTGGGTCAGGAAAGTTCAAGCAATAAATAAACATGTCTTTAAATTCTGTAATTATCTTGTCATGTTTGCTACAAAGACAGAGGTCAAATGCCAGCCTATGTCTTCTGACAAATTGCTGCTTATTTTTTTAACATGGAGATTGGTGTTTAACACTCACTTTGCTGTCAGAGAAAGAAAAGTAAAGTGAATTCTGTGACAATCTTTGTGGGGTACAGGGAATGTTAACAGAAAGGCTGTAGGATGTCATTTATTTGCAACACTCAAAAAATGTAAATGCAAATACCTGTAAATGAACTGTGCATATCCAGCAGTTGGAAAAGGAAAGATTGTAGCACATTGTAACTTTGAAATGTGATGGAAACAAAGATTTTAATATTATCAAAACAATTGAAGAGACTTTTTCTTGGGGATGCATAAATGCTAAATATTCACTGAAACCTGATTTCTACACATTATCATTTGTATGCAATATAGTTTTATCGATAAAACTTTATGTTTGTACACATTTAGCGGCTATTTCGGTATAAAATATGATATCTGCAAATGACAGTGCACTATAATAGATGCTTTAGTTACATTAAAAAATTGCCAGCCTCATGTGCATTGGGACACAAATGTTTGTCGCTCTAAAAATTGGGTCGTGGGTCTATAAGTTTGGGAAGCACTGATGTATAACGTCCAATGACAAAGCTGTGCATTTTCAGAGAAAGCATTTGTCATGCGCCTTACGGCCTTCAGTTTTAAGTAGTTCCCTCTCATCCATTATTCCAAGAGAGAGGTAAGGGTTAAGCTCTTCCCAGTGGTGAACACGCTCTCAAATGCTTCTAAATGGTATGGCTAATGAGGAAAGCAGGAGACAGACTCCGTCTATTAACCTGGCCGCTGCTGTACTAATGAGTGTGCATCTTCAGTGTGTTTTCATCTCCTGCGTTCTTTATTTTATAAAGCCTCGCTAATAGAGAGAGCTTTGTACCGTTACTTGCCAATCTGTCAACTTCAGCTCTAATAAAAAATAACTGTTTTGTGCTGCATCCAGGGGTGTAACGCAGGCCCCTGCAGACCCTGCGGTGCAAACGGTCTGTCAACCCTACAAAGGGCCTTGAACTCCGTAGTGAGCCCCCATAACAGACAGGGAAGCACTGAAGGAGATGCGGCACAGCACTGCATTCATTTGGCATTGTCTGCTGCCCTCAAAGCAAGCCCACTGTCAAATTGTTGCTAGCCTATAATAATAATTCCACATTTGTAAAGAGCAAACTTATCACCCCTAGGGGTATCCAGGCGCTGGGGGCTGTCGGAGAGATTAAGTGAGCTATTGCCCAGAGTCACATGATGCTGAGCTAAGCTGCTGCCAGGAATCAAACCGTGAGCCCCACGCTCAGGAGTCAGCCACTCTGGCCGATGCGCCACACATCTCCCACCCAGAACAGAGTGACATCCTGACACTTACAAGCCCTTGGGTTCGTCCCTGGATGCATCCCACATACAAGACCCTGACACTAATCTGCTGCCTTAACAGTCAAGAGCCTAACACAATGGAGTTAGCACCTATCAGTGCTCTAAAAGGCAAGACCCTAATGCACTCAGTGTAATACCTATTGTGATCTCTCAAAACATGACCCTATCACACTTGGTGTATCACCTATCAGGCACCCTAAAGGTCAAGACCCTCACACACTTAGGGGCCAATTCCGATCTCGGCCGGTAGTGCTCCGAATCGGATTCGGATTTACCGGATCCGATTCGGAGCCCTGTTTCCCGACCGAATCGTACGCGGGTCCGGCCGAGCGAGTACGATGCAGGCACCCGCGAAATCTCCGACCGACTCGAACGCGGCTTCAACACGCTCCGACCGACTCGCATGGACACGACTCGCACCGCGCTATGGAGACGTATCCCGGCCGGGTGAGTACGATGCGCGCCGCGAGCAGTCCGACCGACTCGCGCCGTCCGGCTCGAAAAAGCTGTCAGAGCCGGACTTTGGGGGTCCGCGTCGGACCCCCCTGTACGCGTAGGCGCGCGAGTCGCACACATGGGTCCCCCCTACCTGTGCATGTATGCCGCGATGCGCATCGACGCGTACCTGCTGTAGGGGGCGCCCTTGTCCGCCTCGCACCCATTGAGTCAATGGGAGCCCGCGTACGCGTTGTACGACAGGCTCCCATTGACTTCAATGGGAGTCCGACCGACTCGAGTCCGATGGCATGCGTGCGCATCGTACTCGTTCGGTCGGACTGCCAGAGTCCGATTCGGTCGGAAATCTCTCCGGGTCCGGCTCGGTCGGAGAGATTTCCGGCCCGAATCGGAATCGGCCCCATAATGTAACATCTTTCTGAAAAAAGTCAAAACCCTAACACACTCGGAGTATGACTTGTCTGTAGCTCTAAAAGCCAATATATATACACATTTGCTGTAACTCTTATTGGGAGCTCTAAAGCTAAAGACGATAACAATCTCAGTGTATCACCAATTTCAAGCTCTAAGAGCCAAGACCCTGACTCACTCGGTGATTCACTTACAGGGATCTCCAAAAGCTAAGACACTGACTCACTCTATCACCTAACTGGGGCTGTAAAAGCTGATAGCTTAGCACACTTAGTGCAACACTTCTCTGGGGCTCTAAAACTAGAAACGCTAACCCACTTGGTGTGACACCCATCTGGAGCTCTAAAAGTCAAGACTGCAACACCTTATTGTAACACCTATTTCAAGCACTAAAAGCCAATACCATAACACCTGATGTAACACCTATCTGGATCTCTAAAAGTAAAGACACTAACCCACTTGGTGTAACTCCTATCTGGAGCTCTAAATTTAAAGACACTAACCCGCCTTGTGAAACACCTATCAGGAGCTCTAAAATTAGAAACGCTAACACACTTGGTGTAACACCTATCTGGATCTCTAAAAGTAAAGACACTAACCCACTTGGTGTTACACCTATTTGGAGCTCTAAAATTAAAGACTTTAACCCGCTTGGTGTAACACCTATCTGGAGCTCTAAAATGAAAGACACTAACCAGCTTGCTGTAACTCCTATATGGAGCTCTTAATGTAAAGACACTGACCTGCTTGTTGTAAGACCTATCTAGAGCTCTAAAATTAAAGAAACTAACCCGCTTGGTTTAAGAACTATCTAGAGCTCTAAAAGTAAAGACACTAACTCACTTGGTGTAACACCTATCTGGAGCTCCAAAAGTAAAGATGCTAACCAGCTATGTGTAACAACTATCGGGAGCTCCGAAAGTGAAGACGCTAACCCGCTTGGAGTAACACCTATCTGGAGCTCCATAAGTAAAGATGCTAACCCTCTTGGTGTAACACCTATTTGAAGCTCCAAAAGTAAAAACACTAAACCACTTGGTGTAACACCAATCTGGCGCTCCAAAAGCAAAGACACTTACTCACTTGGTGTAACACCTATCTGGAGCTCCAAAAGTAAAGACCTTAACTGGCTTGGTGTAACACCTACCTGGCACTCCAAAAGTAAAGACGCTAACCCGCTTGGTGTAACACCCATCTGGAGCTATAAAATTCAAGATGCTAACCCGCTTGGTGTAACACCTAACTGGAGCTCCAAAAGTAAAGACGCTAACCCGCTTGGTGTAACACCTATCTGATCTCTAAAAGTAAAGGCGCAACCCGATTGGTGTAACACCTAACTGGAGCTCCAAAAGTAAAGAGGCTAACCCGCTTGGTGTAACACCTACCCGGAGCTCCAAAAGTAAAGACGCTAACCCGCTTGGTGTAACACCCATCTGGAGCTCTAAAAGTCAAGATGCTAACCCGCTTGGTGTAACACCTATCTGGATCTCTAAAAGTAAAGGCGCAACCCGATTGGTGTAATACCTAACTGGAGCTTCAAAAGTAAAGACGCTAACCCGCTTGGCGTAACACCTATCTGGATCTCTAAAAGTAAAGGTGCAACCCGATTGGTGTAACACCTATCTGAAGTTCTAAATGTAAAGACATTAACTTGCTTGGTGTAACACCTATCTACAGCTCTATATGTCAAGACCCTAGTGCAATTGGTGTAACATCTATTTTGAGCTTTACATCTCAGGACCTAACACACCTGCAGTAACACCTGTTGTGAGTTTTAAAAGTCAATACCCTCACACACTTGACACTTAACACCTACCTTGTGCTCCAAACATGTATTCACTACTCTGAGATTGAAGCACCTGATAAACCCAATGTAACCTTTTTCTAGTTTGCCTAGAAACCTGTCACTGCTAAAAATCCTATGGTCTGGTGCTCCTACAGTTAATTGCCTGAGAAATTCAGTGTAAAACTTCTCTGGTGCATATGTGGAGACGACAATGACACACTCACTTTTATGCCTGTAAGGTAGTTCTCCAAAGACAGTCCTCAAATGCTCAGTGCACACCTTACCAGCACTACAAATGTGAAAATGCTGACACCCTGTTCTGTCCTTCAGACGAATCTTGTGACACTGGTAGCCACAGCTGTCTAGAGGTCTAAAAGTCCTCATTTCGGTATCCCCTTTGTGACAAATGACTGCTTTTCTGAAACTCAGTCAAGAGTTAGTCGCCACCATAGTAGAAACCCTCACACAGTGGCGTAGCATGGGGGGGGGGCACAGGGGCAGTTGCCCCAGGCGCAAAATTCTTAAAGGCATTTTTTGGGGTGCAAAATTTTTAAAGAAAAGTGAAAGGATACTTGCCTTGCCCTGGGCACTGGAAACTCATGCTACGCCGCTGGCCTCACATACCCCATTTCACAGTTATTGGGTGCAACCAGAGATTTAGTAAAAGTGCCAATACCCCTAATACAAACTAGGAAAACTGTCCCATGTCCCAAGTTTCCTCAGTAAATGACAGCATTCCTGTGCACTAGTGCCACTGCACATCACACACTACTGACAGCTGTACTCTTCACTAGAGTTGAACATTCACCATAAAGATCAAGGTATATTTTATGTCCCACCTCTCTGGGGCCTCAACACTAAACATGTTATATCCAGGCCACTGCCATTATGCAACAGGGAAAGACCAAATTATGCTGTGGTTAACTAAATTATGCGGCAAGAAAAGCTTAATTATTTTGCATAATGCAACACATTTTTTCACAGTACTACTGCATTATTTTCTACACATCTTAAAACTATCTGGGCAAAGGTTTCACCTCAGTAGTAACAGTTTAACACTCAAATACAGCAATAGGCAACTTGAAGGTGACCAGTCAACTTTTGCTAAGAGCCTTCCAGTGCGCAGCAGCACATGCTGCTACATTTTAGTGACTCTTTATCTGTTTGAGCTAGAAGCATTTTTTTTAAATAAAATCTGCAAATTATAGTGCTTATGATGGACCATTGGTCATATGCAGTAAATGCACAATTAAGCGGAAAACTACGCAGCTGGCACATTGCGTAATTCCAGTGTCTCGGGTTATACCTAAGGGCCCCCTATGGATGCTTATTTCTGACCAATGCTTTGCAACCTTTCTAGTTCATTTATCGGTGACATATATTTGGGAGGGTGAAGGCAGAGGTGTGATATTCCTGGGTGGAGTAACGGTACACCAGAAACCATGCACTTTCATGCTATCAGAATAAAAGTTAAGGATCAGCAATCTTGAAGGGTATTGAAAAACGGATCTTTCTTATTGAGCTGCAGCCCTGTTTGTAAACATTTCTGAGGATCAGAAGTGATCGCATCTCAACTTAAGGGTACTGAATTTTCGAACTCAGATAGTTAAGACCATCAGTAACAGAGGTGATCATCGCATTAGCAGATGCAGTTTTGAAGAGTGCAGCATGGGCAAGTGAGCAGGAATTTTCAAGCCTTTCTAAAGGGCAACACAGCAGTGGGGAAATGGCATTTACAACGTGGTCTTAACCCCGCCTGCCATTTTAACGCGAGCGGAACAACGCTTGCCTTAACCACGCATATGCCTTAATCATGCATATTTGTGGTTAAGGCGGTCAGTGCTCTAGATGCAGAGCGGATGGGCGGGGAGAGGATTAGGAAGGATCGGGATATGAATGACTGGGATGTGGCTATGTAAGTAGGGCTGGGCCAGGGGGTGGGGGGTTGGGGTAGTTGTTAAGGCTGTGGGCCTGTTTTTGGGCTCAGGGCGGAGGGCTGGGGTTGGGGTAGATTATAGGGTAGGGGGCTGAGTTTTATGGCTCAGGCGGGGGTAGGGGCAGTTTTCAGGGCTGGGGGGGGCAGTTTTAGGGCTCAGGGAGGGGGTGCTGCAGTCGGGTTCGTTTTTTGGGTTGGGAGACAGGCTTTAGGGCTCGGGTAGTTTTTAGTGCTGGGGCAGGTAGATTGCAGGGCTGGGGGCTGGGTTTTGGGGCTCAGGGCAGGGGTCTTTACCATGCATACACCTTTACCAATCATGCCTTTACAATCATGACTTTGCAACGAAATTTGTTGAAAAGGCATGCATGGTTTAGGGAGTCGTTGTTCCGTCATAGAACCCAGCAGCGTTGTCACCCAACATAATGTTCCCCTCTGCCCCCACAGAATATAGTGATGAGCTTTGAGACTCCTGCATCTCATAGATATAGTTTAGGCTGAATGTGATAGGACCCCTAGTAGTTAGGTGATTCCCCACCACGCTCTCCACGTCTTGCTCCATCCCCCATATCCTGCAGGTGCCAGTGTCAGATCCCTGCAAGGCAGCAATGTGTACAGTCCTAGGAATCAGGAGCTTCTTTCAGTATCTCTGTGAATCTATTGTAAAATTCCAAAAGGCACACAGTCTGATGAACAATGAATATATCTCATCAACCAAGCTGAGGAGAATAATTTAAATCATTGTTTAGCGAGGGGATGTAGGCGTTATACCTATTTTACAATTTATTTCTCCAATTTTTCCAATTTTCTTTTTATACATAATTTTTGGTAGACATGAGAACAGTAAATTGAGATACCAGCGAAGTGCGTTTCACGTTAATAAGCATAATTTTCAGGAAATTATGCTTTTTATAAAAAATGTTTAATAAAACGCAATTTTGCACTCCCCTTGGGTCTATCTCTCTACTAATGATGGTGTAAAGCAAAGAGCGTGGCTTGTGAAATCTAGCTTTGTAGAGCATAATTAGTGAGGTAATCAGGCCAGGGGACACAGAGGCGTAAATGGGACATGCTCCAATGATTTCTCATACCAGGGCCTGTCTGCTTCATTAACGTTAAATTCAGATTGTACGCCATTGTCCAAATAGTCTTGTGCGGCGTCCATGAAAGCAATAAGGGGCCATACTAAAGATGGAAGTCACTATACGAATACACATAGCAATAGATGATTCAGAATGCCCATGTGGGTACATTGTGTGGGGCAGTCTATTTCAGGGAACTGAAAGAATCTTACCGTGGTTTAACACACACACACACACCTACGCGGCGATGCAGACATTCATCTCCAAGGAACAAAGAGATAAGCTACAGGGCAGTGCCTGCCAAAAACAAATATTAACACTGAGGAATGAATGACACTACAGAATGGCCTTATGGGAACCAGTGACTGTAGATAATGTTTGTGATTGGAGAAAGAGAGAAGGTGTTTATTTATTGTCTCTCTTGCTGACATCACTATCAGGCGATGGAAACAGCATCTTAAAATCTCTTTCAAACAAGCCCTGGGATCAGCAGCATGGACAGCTGTGTATTCCGTTCTGGATATGGAAGAGAGGATGTGACATTTTAAACCAGATCTGCTGCATACAAGCAGCCTTTATTTATGTATTCCAGTAGAATTCAGACTATATGTCAAGAAAAGACGATTATGATCCTTATTAAAATTTGGCCACAATCTGACGCAATAATGACACACGAATAAAAACTGACACGGAGTATTTTGGTATCTATTGGGTGCGATAGTTATCACCTATCACATGTTTTTGGAGAATGGTATTTTCGTGCTTACCGGAACAAAATGTGCATGTTCTAGTAAATACAATCTGTCCCCCCCCTTGATAAATCTCACCAGGTTTGACCTGCCGATATTTTCCACAAAACTCATACTAACAGGAGTTACCGCACAATCAGAATTTATCGACCGACCCATCATAACTTCCTAAGTTGCTACCAGAACAAGCGAGACATTGCACGGTTGTCATGCGTGATGTCTTAGGCAACTACTGCAAATTCTCTAATTCCAGATATGATGCCTGTCTGAATCCAAATTTGTTTCATTTTGCCTGATTTTTCGTACAGAGGTAGCAGATGATGCAAGTAAGTAAGTAAGTAAGTAAGTAATACGTTTATAAAGCGCGGGATCACCGAGGTATCTTGGCGCTAGCAGAAACCCTCTAAGGTGCAAAAGCCTAACGGAAATTAGGAAGGAAAGGAGGTAAAGAGCCATGTTTTTAATGATTTCCTAAAAGGGAGTGGGGGTCTTGGGATCTTAAAGATAGGGTCAGGCAATTCCAGAGTTTGCCCGCTACGTAAGATAACCTTCTACCGCCCCAAGTAGACTTTTTTATTTTTGGAATGGTAACCCTTCTAGCAGTAGTAGATCTTAAGGTTGTCCATGGGGAGTACCAGGAAAACAGATTTTAGAGGTGTGGAGGGCCCACGCCCTGTACGGCTTTATGGGTCAGGTATAAAGTTTAAAATTTCACTCTGTCTACCACTGGCAGCCAGTGTAGCTCTCGAATATTATTTGATACAGAGATGTATTTAGGCAGCTTCAGGAGTAATCGAGCAGCTGCATTCTGCAGAGATCTCCTGAACGACTTTATTTATCCCTAGGTACAGGGCATTGCAGTAATCTATCCTTGAAAGGGTCAGTGCTACCACCACCGTTTTTTCAAATTCGCATGGAATAAACCTAAAGATTTTTTTTTAACATCTTGATTAGGTAGTAGCAGGGCGATGTATTGTGGTTTATCTGGTTCAAAAACGTAGTTGATCGTCAAAAAGGATCCCTAGATTTTTTGCCTTCTGAATTGGGGCAGGGAGAGGGCCGAGCTCCGTCAGCCACCAAGTAGCATTCCAGGGCAGAGCATTTTTGCCAAACAGGATGACCTCTGTTTTTTCTGCATTTAGCTTCAAGCAATTAGATTGCATCCTGGTTGATACCTGGGAGAAACAATTATTGAAATTGCTGGCTGCTGCAGTTCCCTCACCAGGAATTGATACAATGATCTGTGTATCATCGGCGTAGGAGACAGCCGCCAAGCCAAAAGTTTGGATTAGATGGATCAGCGGGGAAATATATATGTTAAAGAGTGTTCGGGATAGGGAGGATCCCTGTGGGACACCACAAGGCAGAGAAAAGTATGCAAATTTAAAGCCGCCTGTCTGTTCTCTTTTAGACAGGAATGATCTCAACAAAGCTAAAGCAGAGCCTCCTATCCCTCACCCCTCTAGCCTGTTGATAAGGATCTCATCAGGACTGACCCACCACGCTCATCAACAAGCATACGGATCTCCTCAAGGCCATCACAGGGCCAATTCTGTACTGTGCTTTGCTCTAAAGCCATGTTGTGATGGGTTCAGATAGTTAGTAGCATCAAGATGGTTGCTAATCTCCTCATTCAATGCCTTTTCCAGGATTTCGGCGGGAAACGGTAAGCGGGAGATTGGACGGTAGTTCTTTATCGTCGTGGGGTGTAGTGAGGCTTTTTTTTCAGAATGGGTAGGACTGAGGCCTTTTTCCATGCTTCTGGGTAGTGCCCTTCTCTTAAAATAATGTTCAATAGGCTGGTCACAGGAGTTACTATTACTTCAAGAACCAACTCTAGAACAAAAGGCGGACATGGATCTACGGGACAACCTGATTTAATAATCTCCATTAATCTGAACACTTTCTCCACTGTTAAGGGTGGAAAACTATTCAAGTCGGCTGATGGAATCTCCCTGGTTCTTGACTCAGAAGATACAGGCCTGGGGGGTAATTGGGGGGACTGATCTACATTGGAACAACTTGATGCTGCAAAATCATTAAAAACATAATTAACTTTCTCTTGAAAAAAGCATGCCAAGTCGTTGCAAAAGAGTTGATCAGCGATAAAAGTATTACCATGGTCGCAATTGGAGAGTTTAGTCACTGTTTTAAAGAACTCAGAGGAGGAGTTTTTCGCTGCCCTGATTTTGTCAGAGGAGTATTGGGTTTTTACTGACATGGTAAGTTCTCTGTAGTCTTTACATAAAATGATATATTTATTTTTCTCCTCTAGATCGTACTCTTTCCTCTACAGTCGTTCAGCCGCTCTACATTTATTTTTGTTGTCTTAACTCCGGGTTATACTATGGAGCACATGAGAATTTTCTAAAGCTCTTAACAGATTTCTCTGGGGCTAGTAATTTCGTAGCTGAGTCTATCCAACCTTTGAAGTTGGACTTAGCTGAATCCACATCACCTGTCAGACGTGGACTACTATCGTTGAGAGTGGCGGCTACCTTCAGAGCTTCAATTTTTCACCAATGACGCGCTATCTGTTAGCACCTACACTCCTATGTTGGGGTTTTGGTGCAGTGATAGTTAGATTAAACAACACTGCTTTGTGGTCAGTCCAAGTTAATGATAGAGCCTCCTTGAATATTAGCCCTAAATTGTCGGTGTAAATACTGTCTAAAGTATGATTTGCAATGTGGGTAGCTACAGTGACAATTTGTTTAAGGCCAAAACTGTTGCACCAGTCAATCAGCAGCTCCGAGCCCCTGTTCGTAGCCTGTTCCAGATGGAAGTTTAGATCCCCAAGAACTGCAAAGGTCTGAGATTCCATATATGATTACAGAATAGTCTAGCATTTCCACAAAAATGGTTATGAGGCCAGGAGGGCGGTAAATTAACAGCCCATTAAACGCTGTTGTGTTTTCAAATTTAAAGGAGAACAATAGGGCTTCACCCTGCTCTAAAGTTATGGGGTACAGGAAGTCTTGCCCACATTCTTATATAGTATTGTAAGAATATATAATATAGGTAGAGTTTAGGAAAATGAAGCATTGGGACTGGGCAAAGGTCCAGCTTTGCGGGTGGAAATATATGATTGGGACCACCTGTGCTTTCCCATAGTAAATCCTTCAAGTTAATTTCAGCGGATCTGCTCTCTTCTCGGAAATGAAAGGTTAAATAAGAGAGAATACAATAAATGGAATATTTTACCTGATTTTCCAGCACTTGCTCCAGAGCATTGCTTACAGACAGATCAACGCTAAAATTTATAATTAGGTTTACGCAAGGTTTAATGCTGCATGCATGAATTCTGTAGTTCATCTTCCAATTTGTGTCCTGCATAATTCCGTTGCTTTTTCATAGCATAATTCACATCACTTACTGAATAACTGGGAACACCATCAGAATTAACTGATATGCAAATGATCAAATTCCGACTAAATAATGATTATTACATCCCTCTATGGAATGATAAGATTTGCTCAGATCCTCAGAATGCTTAGTAGGTTGGCACAAACCTCAACTGTTTGCATGCGTTCTTAATTCAGCGACAGTTGGCCTCTACTTTGTACAAGTAGGGTGAGGTTAGGATGACAGGTGCTAATAGTATTAATGCTCACATGATTACAGGTGTTTGCAGAAGTTGATTGCCGTTCCTTTAGAGTGCTTAACTTGCAAAAAGTAAGTGCCAAGGCCCAAGGTATTTCACAGGAGTCTACTGCAATTTTCAAAACCAATGCCCCTGCTAGCACCAGGGGTGTAACGTAGGCCTCTGCAGTCCCTACAGAAGAAGGGGTGAGGGGGCTGAGGGGCAGGGGCAACCCTATATGGGCCCCCACCTTTTGAACGGGGGTCCATGCAGCTCAAGGCCAATGAATATCTGTGAGAAATGGAGGACTCGGAGGCCGGCCACTACATTCTGCAGGGGAGGCCTCATAATTTTGTGTCACACCATTGGCTAGTGCTGCCTAATACTAGTGGTACTGTTATCTATTAACCTCACACTCCAACAAATGTGGCAATTTGGACTATTCAATAACACCTAAAGCTGTAAGAATGGCATGGACAAGGTATTATTATTGTAATTTTAAATAATTTGTAAATAATCTCTGTTTAAAAATGAATACACGGTGCCACTTTGTGGCGGACTGTCAGAAATAAGTGCCGATATAGCGAAATAAGTGCAAGTGCTGAGTTACAGACAAAAAAAGAGCACAAATTAAGCACCGTTCCACTCAGCATGTTAAGTTCCCTTTGGAGGGCACATAATCAGGGAAAGGGCATCCCTGCCGATAAATGCAGGATAGCAAATTAAAAGTGTTTAATACTATATAGAGAGTGTTAACTGCTCCCAATCCTCTGTACAGTGGGCAATAACTCATATGTGCAAATGGATGGACTCACAAGAACAGACAGATGGACTCACAAGAATGGACTTTGGGTTCAATATGAAATTCTCTAAAGTGATATACAATATTTACAAATAATTATCTTTCAGGTCCCTTTTACAAACAATTACTGTCAACTGCATTACCTCTTTAAAACAGAAGTGTGAGCTCAGGTTAAGACATGAGACATCAGTCTTAATTTTCAAGCCATACATAGATGGCTGCAGAAGGTCTAGCATGCAGAGCACTGTGGAAGGGAATTAGCTGCAACCTTCTTTTAGAACCATTGGCAAAGAGGCCAATAGGACCTGCCTTTCAGTTCAATCAGTCTTTTGGCTTTGCCAATGATAGAATAAAATGCATGATGAGTCATACGTGTGCATTGATCACCACTCATATGCACATATAAGTCATTACATTATGGCAGCCAGACATAAAGGGTGCACATGCTTCACGACATTGGGCCTTATTACGATGCCGGGCGACTTTTGTCTGTACGACACCATTGTGGAAAGGAACCGCTCGACCTTAGGTCGGTGGCTCTGACCACACTATTACGATGCAAAATATGGATTTCTCAATGGAAGCTTGTGCCGCAGGCGGAAAAGGCAGCCGCACAAGCTTCCATAATAAATGGATGTTTTGAAACATCCCTGCACCATGTGGCAGGCACCGTGGCAGGAACCTCAAGGTGCCTGCCACGCAGTGCAGGGATGGTTCTGGGGCCACCATAAGTTCTCCCAGGCCCAAAAGCAAAGGGCCAGGGGGCCCTGCTAAGGGCACCCAATGTCGCTTTTCGACAGCCTTTTCTTGTTGGAAAGGCTGTGGGAAACCGACATCATAATTCTGATGGCGGAACCCCCATCTTTAAGGGATTATGCAGACTTTCCGATAGCCCGACCAGCTCCTTGCGTCCGTCGGAACCACGTCAGAATCCCCCACAGGTTTAAACTCTGACTGCCATCATCCTAATATGGTGGTCGGACTTTAAACCTACCATGTTGAGCAGAAAGCCTTTGACCGCTGGTCAGAGGCTTTCCGACCGACATTGTAATCAGGGCCATGGTTGTTTTTGATTTAATTTACTTTTAAAAGATGATGGACACTTGGAGTGGTGAATGAGAAAGTATAAAAGTGCAGCAAAGCATTTTTTGGGGGCGAAAAAGGAGTGATCTGGCAGAAAATAACATTTGTCAAAGCCTCCAAAAAATGTTTTTTTTAAAAACAAGAGAAAAAAGAACGAGATAAGAGAGGGGAGCAGCAGTGGATTGGGTGGGCAGGGTGTAGTGATTATAAGTTCTTATGAGCTGTAGAAGTGGAGGGAGCAACAGAGGAGTTGGTTGTAGAGGGAAATCATTTAATAAAAAGGTCAAACAGGGAGGGATTAGTGGAAACAACTGATAAGCTGGGAGTAGGGGGTGGGGACACACAGTGAGCATGGGGATGGGAGCAGGGATTTTAGTTGGAAAGCAGCACATGAGCGAAAGAGCAACAAAACACATGCACTCACATGGAGCACTGAAGTAAACATTTATGAAAATAGTATCCTGAATGTGAACAGTGGAGGAACATATCACATCCAGTCAAAAGGATGGTAAGGAAGCTAAGCTTCAACAGAGAGACAAACAAAATAAGAGGAAGAAAAGTATTGAATAAGAAGTACACAAATAAGACCGACAAGAAAATCACTTAATGTGAAGCAGTGGGCAGACCGAAAGCCCAGCATATGTATGAGTATGGTTAACAATAGATCTTCAACAACACAGTTAATAGATGTCTGTAGGACAGACTTAAAAAGTGTTGGGGTGCCTAAGCATGTCATTATTAATATTATGGGAACTCAGAACATACATACGTTCATGGTTGTGGGTTTCGGATCTCCAAGATGTATTTTAAAAATATGTTTGAGATACTGTAAAAATGTATGAACTGCACCTATGAATACAAGTTAGGCACTGTAAGGCACAAATAATAGTAGTGAAAGAAGGCTCAGCATAGACAAATTATCAAGTCACAGATGTCCATGTGTATTCACACTGAAATGCAGTTACAATAGTATGATAAGATTGTCAAAGGGCCTAGCGAGGGAGTGAATTCAATAAAAAGTAAGAGGGAGGGGTGACCAGTACGAAGACTGTTACTTTAGGTAAACAACATGTTGGCTATCGCCTAAGATTACCCATAATAATGATACTAATGTACAGTCAATAGCAAGGTCTGGATTAACACCTGTATTATTTTGTTAGCAGTCTGAAAAGATTACTAGCTACAAGCAGCGGCCGAAGTGCATTAAAAAAAGGGAACAGTGATGCTGTGCACAATGGCGGCGGGGCGAGTAAGTGAGGAGGCATGTTCAAAGGCGTGGCTAAAGAAAAATAGTCTGAAACTTTTTTTCTGTCTTTCTGTTTCAGGTATGTACATATAAAATAACACACAGCTTAAATGTAAAATAAATTCAAGTTAAGTTGATCAGAGGTAAATGCACTATCGAACTTAATGAAACCTCTATTAGTTAGTGCACTGCAGAGGTCTGTGTCTGTTAACAGAGAGCCACGTAATTGAAACCTGGTTGGGGCAGTGGAGAATATTTAGGGGTTAACACAGGTTGTTGTGCCCCTTTAAAAAGCACACACTTCACAGCTCAGCTGGTAACTCCTCTCCAATACCCTCAAACATAATACATCTTTGTCACCAAGAAGTGTCAAGTGATTCCATTAATTAAAGCCAATACCGGCCTCTGAGCTCCCTTTACATTTGCAGATGGACACCTTGTGCACATTTAGATTTCTTTCAGGTTAGCAGGCACCCTGGCAAGAAAGTTTGTCTAGCTGTTGCCCACCTTCGGTTTCAGGGCTCAGGAGTCACCCTGCCTTACACTTCAGCTTAAGCATTTCAGCTCTCAAAATTAACCATCTGGGGTGGTTATCTATTCACAGAAAGTAGGGAAACAGTTTTTCTTCAATTAAAAAAAGTATACGCCCACTTCGTCCACTGGCTACAAGAGATAAAATATTAAAATTTACAATACCGCTGAAATGTTCAGAATTGTGCATTTTCAGTTTACAAATGGTGCAGTCCATGCAATATTTTTGCAGGTATCTATAGTGACGTGTAAAAATTAAAAATTATACTGAACTGTCATATATTTGGGGGCTTGGATGTTAGCCAAGCCAAAAAAAGTGATGCCTCAAATACTGGATTTACCCCTGGATGCCCTATTGAATGCAAAGAAAGAAAGTCTTAAGATTAGTCCTTGCAATGTATGCAGAGTCTAACAAGAAAATGTAAAATGACTATACTTGAACACATCTTTCAGAGTTCTGAGCCTTTGTTAAAGTCCTTTTACAGTTGAGTTACAAACCAAAAAGGAAATTCAACTCAAATCACATAGGGAGAGCTTACCAATTCAACTGTGAAATACTAATGTCCTGACAATCTGACTTGAAAATGTCATAATAAATATACCATATTCAATGATGGCACTTTGTGGTTTTCAATGTAGAGATTGAAAGCCTTTTCTTGCATGGTTGAGGGGCTGTGGCTTCCTACTGAGTTATAGCCCTTTCAATAAAGACTCTGCCTATAAATTTTAGTTTTCCAGCTCGACCTTTCCAAATCAAATTTTTTCAAAAGGGAACACTTTCTTTTGATGCTTAGGAATTAGCTTACCAGGATGTCGAACGTCTGGTATTCTGAGTTGAAATAGGCAGGAGCGGCCCGTGCAGGTAAGAGCGGTGGGGCGGGGTGGGGGGGGACTCGACAGACGACGAGGGAAAATTAAATAAATCATTTATTTTCCCTCGTTGCCGTCTGTTGAGTCCCAACCCCGCCCCACCGCCCCATCGCTCTCACCTGCACGAGCCGCTCCTGGAAATAGGGTGCATAAAACTGGTATCACACAATGATTAATTAAATAGCCTCTCTCTCAATACAAAATCACTTATTTTAATAATGATACCTTTTATTTATTCTATGCAAAGTAAGTTAAACAGTTTACAGATTATCCAAATTCCAATTATAAAAAGGTCGTCGGGACTGCAGGGGATTATCAATGTCCTGAAAATCTTACTAGAAGATGAGAAAAAGATCCAAAGTACAAAATCGGCTTTCTTTTATACCACCCTTCAACGCAAACTACTGATGCCCACTAGCGGACTCCTAGCCTTTAGCCAAGATCCCATCATTGTCATTGCTTTCCAGGCCAGTGTTGCTGTTTTCTTTAGGAAACATCACCCTTGTACACTAGTTATCAATCTAATCAACATCTCCTTCGAGACAGCAACCTTCCCGGAAAGCTGGAAGCACGCCGAGATCACCGCCTTACTCAAGAAACCCAAGGCAGACCCCAAGGACCTCAAGAACTTCCGACCCATCTCTCTGCTCCCGTTCCCCACGAAGGTCACCGAGAAAATCGTCAACAAACAACTGACCCGCTACCTCGAGGAGAACAACATCCTGGACCCTTCCCAGTCCGGCTTCCGCAGCAACCACAGCACCGAAACCGCCCTCATAGCCGCCACCGATGACATCAGGACCCTGCTAGACAACGGAGAAACAGCAGCCCTCATCCTCCTGGACCTATCAGCCGCCTTCGACACGGTCTGCCACCACACACTACGAACACGCCTTCACGACGCCGGGATCCAAGAGAAGGCCCTGGACTGGACCACATCCTTCCTTTCCGGCAGAACACAAAGCGTCCGCCTCGCCCCCTTCCGATCCAAGGCCACCAAGATCATCTGCGGCGTACCCCAAGGCTCCTCCCTCAGCCCAACGCTGTTCAACATCTACATGGCACCCCTCGCCCACGTCGCCCGACAGCACAACCTCAACATCATCTCCTACGCCGACGACACCCAGCTGATCCTCTCCCTCACCAAAGACCCTCACACCGCCAAAGCCCACCTCCACGAAGGAATGAAGGCCGTCGCCGAATGGATGAGGACCAGCCGCCTGAAGCTGAACTCGGACAAGACGGAGGTCCTCATCCTTGGTTCCAACCCTTCAGCCTGGGATGACACCTGGTGGCCAACATCACTGGGAACAGCCCCGCCACCCACCGACCACGTACGCAACCTAGGGGTCATCCTCGACCCCACCCTCTCCATGACTAAGCAGGTCAACGCCGTTTCCTCATCCTGCTTCAACATCCTCCGAATGCTCCGCAGGATCTTCAAGTGGATCCCCACCGAAACAAGAAAAACAGTCACCCAGGCCCTCGTCACCAGCAGGCTGGACTACGGAAACGCCCTCTACGCAGGAACGACGGCTAAGCTCCTGAGACGGCTGCAACGCATCCAGAATGCCTCTGCACGTCTTATCCTCGACATCTCCTGACGCAGCCACATCACACCCCACCTGAGAGACCTGCACTGGCTCCCTGTCAACAAGAGGATAACCTTCAAGCTCCTCACCCACGCACACAAAGCACTCCACAACTCCAGACCAGCCTACCTCAACAGACGACTCAGCTTCTACACCCCCACCCGCCAGCTCCGCTCGACCAGCCTCGCCCTCGCCACAGTCCCCCGCATCCGGAAAACGACCGCCGGCGGCAGATCCTTCTCCCACCTCGCCGCCAAGACCTGGAACACCCTCCCCACCAACCTCCGACAGACTCAAGACCTACTGGCCTTCAGAAGACTCCTCAAGACCTGGCTCTTCGATCAGTAGCAGCACCACCCCCCTCTTCCCCCAGCGCCTTGAGACCCTCGCGGGTATGTAGTGCGCTTTATAAGTGACATGATTGATTGATTGATTGATTCACATTATATGGAATCAATGGGTAAACACGAGACACATATGGACAATCGAGCAGATGTGTCAAAGACTGCAGATATAGGCAGCATGATATTGTGCACAATGATTTGAGAAGTCTGCAAAAATTCATATATCATTGCTTTTTTTTCAAGAGACCATTGCATATTTATCAGGTGGTGTCTGCACTATATGTTGATGTTGTGCATCTGACACTCCCAGTTGGAACTGTAGGAGCAAATGCTTCCCAGGTTTCTGCCTACTCAATGGCTCCAGGGAAATCCCCTACTGGGCCAGAAAATCTTTATCTGTGGCAGCTCTGATAGCCAAAGTTGGGTTTTAAAGGGCTAGTGCGCAGGATCTACAATTGTCTCCTTATTTTCATTTTTATTGAAAGTAATAGTAACAAGCATTGTCAAAGCCAAGAGGTTTGACACGCGCACTGGAGTGTTGAAAAGGTAATAACAAAAAGGCTGCTGCAGTGTAAAATAATCGAAGGATTGCATTGTGAATACAATGCATGCATGAGATAAAGAATGCTGTATGCCAAAATAGTGTCTACAGGAATATATGCTACCCAAAATTTGTACCCAATATATTGAGGATCAAAATAACAAGTAGTTAAGTGTTTACAGGTAAGTATAGATTTACTATTCTTAATTTCACATCTAGGTACTGTTACAATATACATATCATCAAGGTACATAGATGTGGATTTCAGTAAGCCTAATATATACTTACCGTATCAATATTTTGAATCTCAGTATTGTATCTATGAGATTATTAAAGCGCAATATTGTGGAATGGATATTAAGTTTAAAGAATTTTATGTGTGATGACAGAGATGTAAAATAGTTCTTCATACATTTGCATTGAGGCAGAAGGATATGCCCAACCAGGCAATAGACCGTGAACTGATCCAAGATGTGATTAACAATTTCTTAAGCCAATGACTGGAGAGTCATGAAACAAAGAAGTCAATGACTTAAGAAGATTGAACCACAGCCCTTTAGAGAATGTATAGAACACAATATATTTGTCAAGAATGATGCAAGTGAAATTTGCCAACCTATAAAAAGCAAATATAGATATGCAGAAATTTCAGAACCACGTTTGCTGCTTACCGTTGGCAGAATTTCCCTATTTATAGCATTTAATATACCTGTGTGCAGCTTGAATACACTGGAAGCATAGTACTTGTGCACGGCAGGGATATCCTACTTTCATAACAGCATTCTCTTCAGATTCAGTCCTCAATATGACTATATTTCTCTTAGTACCTCTATAGAAATCTTTAATATTCATGACCTTTTGCACTTGCCCCAACGCCACATTTGTCATTTTATCCTTCTTAGCCCATGTCAACTTATCCCTGTTCCCGATACCATTTTCTGGATTGAGCTCCTCTGTATCTAATGGGTATTTAGTGTAAAAATGTTACCTGTTCACACCTGCCGCAACTGTTGTTACCTCATGGCAAGTTTTTGTGTTTGGCAAATTGATTGAGGAAAGTACTGCAAGCATATCAAGTGAGCAACCATTGAATGGGGCAAATAGTTGGTCTTTTATCTCCCAGACCATCTATTATTGCAGTTTGTTTAATTATATGTGTAGGAAAAGGGGACAATTTGTGCATCCATATATCCTTCTTTTTTGGATGCAACCACAAAAAACTTAATTTCCATTCTTCCCCGTCATGACTTTCTCCCTCGGTTCCAGGAAAATGGAAGATATTTTTGCTGTATTGTTGTGTGAGTTTTCTGATCATAAAGTACTCAATTTAGCAGCAATCCGAAATACTTCTATGTGTCTGTGTTGTTTTAATTTGGTTGGTCATGGATTCACTACCCCTGGCATTGTCCTATTCATAGACCTCCTCTCACACAACAAAATGTCACGGTTTACAAAGGCATGGAATTTAGGATGCCATTGCACTCTATATCACCAGGATACTAGTTTCTCTGTCCCGCCCTTATCTCTTACGAATCATTGTTATCAATGTATTGATCCAATTGATTCAACAAAAACACACTAAGGCTCCAATCACCAGAATGCACCTGGTTATCAAATAAAAGTCAGAAACATAGTGTTATAACATCATGGATTAGTGTGTCAATGATACCTGGCTAACAGATATTTTTAGAAGTGCACTGGTGAGCTTTTAGAAATGCAAGCAACTGAACTATTTGTACAGTACCAAATATGTCATTACAATGTGCTACTCTGTTACTCTTCCATTACTATGATGAGATTGCCTTTGAACGTTTTACAGAAAGAAAACACCAGGGCTCACCAGTTTGTCTTTTGGGAACCTGGGTATATCTGGGAAAACCACAAACAATGATTCCTAAATAGTCATCCAATAAAACAATAGTAGGACTCCTTAGTTACCGAGTAAATATGTCAACGGTATCAGAAAGCTCAGTAACTACTTGGTAAGTTGTCTTAGCAGTAGCAAATCAAAATAATGACAAAAAGTGACACAACAAAAAGATGAGTTGCAGAGGTCAATGTGTATTAACTCATCAATCATATAATAAAATAGGTAAAGAAACAGATGTTAAAGTGCTGAAAGTGCAGCGTGGGGTGATTTTGAAAGAGAGCAATGTGTACACAGTACAGTGGAGAAGTACATGTAGATGTCAAAGAGCATTGTAGAACTGGAATCATTCTCTATCCATGCATTAGATCCGTTTCTTGTATTTATAGTTGACGCTTCGACCTATAGTGGCCAGAGTCCAAGGGTTTCATCAGACCAAAAGAGAAATTAAATGTCAGTTTGTCACATAAAGAGGAGTCCCTATTTTCTGGACGACATTGAAACCCTTGTTAATCCCAGATGCTGACAATGTAACATTAAGCGGTATCACCAACTGTTTAATATCACAGAATTCCAAAGGTCGATAACAAAAGTAAAGAATGTTGTGGCAGAGTGCTGTTACTGCCTGCGGCAAAGTGCAAAAGGGTTGAAAGTTATGTGTCAGTGACATATACTTGTATAGAATATTCACCATTCAAATCATGTTCTAAAATGAATGCAACAAATTAATAGTCAAGACTTTTGACCTTAGTTGAACAAAGCAAAACAGCAGAAACACCATGCAGAAGTACAGTAGAGGTAAAGTATGAGCTAACCTGCTAACCTCAGAAGTTGGAACCCTAGTCCATCATTTAGAGTTTGGCATAGCAGTAGCCCCAGCATAAGCAGGCAGGGCTCCTATTCTCAAAAACCTGTAGTTTCTCCGCCTCAATTAGAGGTGGGGTAAGAAGCAAGTGTACATCAACTTATCCCCAGCTGGCTAGAACACATAAATCTCTGATCTGATGGATGATCCACCATGATCAAGTCACAGTCATGATGCCGGGCAGTGTGACACCGACACATAAAGGGAAACCTCCCTGCCTGGCAGCATGCCAGAATAACTGTATATCCACAGGGGAACCTGACAAGACCTCCTAATGCCCTGTTCTCCATCTGACACTCCAGCACTTTCTTGAGTGATAGAAAAAGGTTGGTGAAAGGGGAGTGGGAATAGGAAGATAAATTCAAAAAATCCTCTCATTTAATCTTCTGATATGTCTTTCTAAGTTTGACCCCCTGCTATTGACTTCTCAACATATCCATCTTCTGAGCTCTATCTTCCTTTTATAATGAAGAGCATAGGTAAGCTCTCTCTTTTCAATCACACAGCAGTACATTCTATTAATTCTTTTTGCTGTAGCTTCCTCTTATCTGATGGTATTTGTCTCTTACATCCTGAGGTATTAGTCTATACATTGATTGCCTTTTTATCTTCTCTAAATCTGATTTTTAAATAATGAAGTATCTAGTAAATGAATGTTGTATTTGCTATGTTTATTGCTAAAATGTTTTAACTGGTGAAAGTTATAAATGGCGACATATGTGCAACTACTAAGGTAGCTAAATACTTGCTTCTAAATCCCTATATTGCATAAAATTAACTTTGTCTTTCTTACATGTACATCCTGTGATACAAACTTTATGCAATGCAATTTGCCAACTACCTCTCCTAAATTCATGGAGTTGTGTCAAAGTTCTTCTCTCTCTATCACTGGCCAACACTTGCACTGAAACCTCCTAAAGTTTCTTAGGCTCCTCTGAATTTTCATCAGCTGGCCTTTCTCTAGTCTAACGGCAGAGCATAGAGTTGGAATTCATGGTAAACTTTCTAAGACTTCTCTACGAAATTGCTATCCTTAAAACAATAACTCTACGAAAATGTAACCTAATAAACTCACATTTAGCTACATGAGCAAACAAAAATCTCTGAAGTCCTACAGGATAACCCTACTCTGTCTACTGACTATTTAAAGTGTAATATTTTCAAGCACGTCATTCTATTTTGAAATCTTCTAGACCTTTTCAGTCTTGCAAGCGAAAACACTAGACTGCTGACCCCTACCTGATATCATCTTATTGTTCCATGCCCTTGCAAAATACACCCCGCTGTTAGGTGTCTTAATCATGTGTTTAATCTTAAACCCTCCAAATCTGAGAATACAGCCGACATGGAAATTAGTCCACGATATTAGATCTCTGACACAGTGCACTGGTATTTGTTTTCAAACAACAACTCCCTCTTTGGGAATTTGTTTCTTACACACACAAAAATGTTGCAGAGTGGATGCAACAAAGATTGCACCTGTTAAGCAAATTTTGGTGTCTTCCTTAAAGCAGCCACAATGGGGACGCCACCAAAGGCACTGAGCCACTTGATTGCCTGGCAGGAATTTGGAACGTGGGCCTCTTGCAAAAGAGTAGTTGCCATGACCTCCACCGACTTCCTGAATCAGTGATACAACCGACCAGGTTCTAAATGACCATGCTAATTTCTAACCTGGCCATGGAAAATGGCCAAACATTGTTTGAGCTGCAGCACAATCATTTATGTAACTGTTCTTAAATTTTTTTTTAAAAGTACAATATAAAATAAAATGTTTAATGTAAATTCCATTTAATGTGCCTTCTTTGTATTGTCCGGTTCATCAACACTCATCTCTAACACAGATTTATGCAACCATTCACTGCCCATGATATAATGTGCCAACGTGTTACTGTGTAGAGTGTTTATGGAGTAAATACTTCAGCCAACAATGAATGCATTGTACATAAAGATGGCCACGGGTACAAGTAAAAGCTTATGCCAAGCATTACCAACTGAAAGCCCGGTCCCCCTAACAGATCAGATATTTTGCCAAATAGTGACACCCACCGTGGGGGAAACTCTGGCAAGGTCAATACCATCTTACCCTTTCGCTAGGAACATGTCTCTTTTCCCCTTGGGTTTTTTCTATCGTCATTTACGTAACTCTGAGTCTGGGTTTAATGACAAGTCTAACCAGCGAGAGGAAACTTGGTGCAATCTTCATTTTTATTCCCCCTTGGTTATGTCCAATAGGTTCCAGGTGCTGAACTCACTACAAGATATTGACTGACTTAATTATAGGGGGCTTGAATCATTGATATGTCGTGATGAATGCACTAGAGGTAACTTGGTGGCTTTTGTTGTAGATCCACTTAATCAAGATCCATTGGGTATTACCGGGTTGGAGACTGGTGATGTAAGTGTTAATCCTAGGTCTATTACTATCAACAATGAAGATCACTTCAGCCAAAAATGTTTGCCTAATAATGCGCCAGGCCTGAGTATTATGAATCACGGACTAGACAAGTGTTATAATCTAGCTACATGGAATGTGAGTGGGCTACAGAATAAGTTGGGAATTCCTGATTGGGCAAAAACTATTTCCGGTTTTGATATTATTTGTATCCAAGAAACCTGGCGTGTGAACCAGATAGATATAGAAGGTTTCTCCTCACAAATTTTAGGCACTATACCCTCCCAAGCTGGGCAGGCTAAAGGAGGGCTTCAGATATTATTATCGAACATGCTCCCGGTAATGTTGAAAAAGCTTTCTTCTGTTGGACCACACATCCAGTTGATGTGGGTTACTATTAACGGGGGTCCCAATTTGGTATTAGTTCATTTTGATAATAACATCTTTGACTCCTCCCATAGTATGGTGGTCCATTCACTGGATACAGGCCTGGAAGCCTTCCTATCTCCTATTCATAGTAATCCTGTATTGATATGGGCAGGCGATTTTAACATTCAGGCATTCCCCCCTTCCAGTGAAGTATGTATGTGGCATTATCAGTTTGGATGGGGTGGGACTGGTACACTTCAGCCACCATGAGTATGGGGAAGCGCTGAATTCAATCATTTTTAAACTCGATCTCCATATGTTGAAGTGTAACCGTAATGCTAGGGGGGAACAAATTCCATCTTTTACTGGCAGAAATGGTGCTGCTGTCATTGACCACGTACTGGTGTCTGCCTTAGCTATTTGTCTGATTGGAACACCGAGAATTGCACAATCTGTATTAAGTGACCATGACCCCCTTGAGCTACCCTTTTATTCTGGGGTAAGAGAAGAGAAGTCTTCCCTTTAGCAATTAATATTATCTCAGCTAGGTCCTCTAGTGTATGAATTAAATGGTCAGGAATTCATCCCGATAATATTCTACAGGAACTAGTAGCCAAAAGTTTTAACAAAATTAACTATTGTTTAAATGAAGAAGTGGCTCCTAATGAGTTACTATATAGTTTTAACCATATTATCTGTTTGATAAATTCCCTTTTGACCCGGAATTTGAATCCTGCTCGAGCTAGAAATAGGGGATGGTTTGATTAGACATGTACCGAGGCTTCACAGCGCCTGAAAGTGGCCCTCCATAGTGCCCTTAGGGATAACCTGATAATTAAGACCCTTTGCTTTGATTATAGACAGACACTTGCAGTAAGGAAGAAGGCGACCCATAAATTGTTCTGGGATACAGTTAATGCTCCCTTCCTAAAAAATGACACCATTCCTGAGTTCAATTCGTTCGTTTCCTGCAAGAAGTGGGTGACACATTTTTCTGAGATTTTTAAACAGAATCAGGATGTCAGTGGGCAAGGTGTTTGTGAGGTGACTTGGAGGGGGAATATTCTCCCACTGGATACCACTATTTCGAATGCATTGTGCATAAAGATGGCCACAGCTACAAGTCAAGCTTATGTTAAGCATTACTAAATGAAAGTCCGGTCCCCCCTAAAAGATCAGATATTTTGCCAATTAGTGACATCCACCGCCTCCCACCGCCCAAAAATACGAATAAAGGCCACAAGCAAAAATATATTAAAAAAATATTTGCAATATTTGTAAGCAATGTGACATTAAACCCTCTTGCATTATTCCTTGCCATGTCCTTTAATTTGTGGCTATTTTGTGCATAAAGTTTTATTCCTCAAACATCTCAAGGACGTTTTTATAGTTATTTATTCTGTGTGCTTTACAAAAAGTCCTGAAAAAATCAGGAAGGATCTGGCTCCTTTCCTTACAACTTAGAAGATCGTTAAGTTGATGTATAGCTTCCAAAACATAATCCTCGGCGTTTCGAACAACAATTCTGCCTTCAGCTGAAGCTTTTATGATAATGGATTTATCATTAATCAGTTGTTAGAAGACAACGTGCTGTGCTCTGTGATATTATGGGAAGAAAGTCTATTTAATTCTTGCATGGGCAATTTATAAAGATCGTTGACAACCAATTGTTGCAAAATTTCAGTATAATTATGTCTTTTGTTGAAGAAAAATGCAATGTCTTTCACAAGCCAATACCAGTAAGTGTCCAATGCTCAATTACCCAGTGTAAATTACCTCATTGTCCTCATTGGTGCCTTGCTCAAGGAAATGTAGGCCTTGAAGATAATCGATATTATGAAGGAAGGCGGAGTTAAAGGCGCATCAACCTCATCCAATTGTCTTGCACAGAATTAATTGATTTATGTATGACCTCAAAAGCCAGGACAGATTAATCTTTGAGGCAATAGAATTGGTAACAGGATCGAGGACAAGTCTGAAAATACCAAGCAGTGCTTAATTTGTGCCAGTGGTTGCATATTTTGGATATCACCACTCATTTATGGGGACTGGAATGTATCTTTAATTATTAGAGCAAGAGACAGAAAGGCAGAAAATGGAGAGAGAAAGGCAGAACATGAAGAAAGAATGGGGAAGAGAAAGATAGAAAAACAGTGACAAATGCCGAAAAAAAGGATGCAAAATATCTTGTGAGAGTGAGATATAGTGAAAGGAAGTGTAGGACGATGAAAGAAAGAGCCACAAGGTGGAATCGTGACTAGGTAGATTTGCGATTCAGCATTCCTGGCATTCAGCTCTGGCAGGTTCCTTAGAAAATCTTTAGGTCGCTACACATATTTTTTTATACTAATTTAACAATCCAAGTAGCTCTTTATTATGGCTGGAAGATTAACAAAAGACAAAACGAAAGGAAAACAGGGGAACAAAGTTTTAGTAGAAAGTGATTGTTATTGATATAGGACAGAACATAGATTTAGAATGCTAGAATTTCTTAAAAATAACTGTAATGTTTCACAGCATTGATAAAACCTCTTCTGCACCACAGATTTGTGTAATGCACGTTGGGCTATAGGGGAAGGATATTTCAAATGGAAAGTTCGTGGATAGCAATGCTTGTGGTACTTCCCCTTATATTTTTAACTTATCTTCGGGAAATCTATCACACATAAGGACTGACAGCAACAAATGTCATCTTCCCGGAGGACTTTTCTGTCCAGTTTTTAGATCTTTTTAATATTATCCTTCTGTTGTGGACTAAGGCCATCTAAACTAGACTCAGCTGCATGGGAACTGACACAAGTTGGGTCTGTGGTCCCCCAGTAGGGTCTCTGGAAAAATGTGACTGGCTTAGATTACCTTTCAGGGCACCACAGTAACCCTTGTGAATAAGACTTAAATTATTGTAAAAGAGCATTCAAAGCACAGCCCGCCATGGCTGTTACCCCTATGATACTCATGGTAATGTAGCAAATGATATACAGCCCCAGAACGTAAAGGTATGTTGCACATCTCGAAGCTACGTTGATCCCATCAGCCATGGCACAGGACCAATGTCTCATAGTGTTAAATTTATAATATTTTTAATTTTCGATCGCAGGCATGATGACAGACACTAATATAAAACCATTCAACATGTAATTTGATCCCAGAAGTTTACATCTGAATCAGATTTGAATTCTATATTTATTTTTTATACTTATGAGCAGTGGAATACTGTGCGCTTGACCCAGCTTAAGATGCATAATAATCTTCTCCTTACAAATGGGAAATGTCACACTTTTTCACCCCTTGCAATGAACCAACTTAGGCCATCTTCTGCTTCGTGCTCTCAAGGAGTACTTAGACAATTCACATGAAAGGATTTTCTTTACAATCACTGGCTAACATGTTCTAGTCAGTGGTACTGCCCCTATCTAACTCCTTTTAGGAGAAGGAATGGTTCATTCTTCATGACTGCAATGTTTCATAGGGCATCCTGGACCAGGGCCCCGCATGGTGATGAGACGCTATTGATACATACTGAGTTGAATTTATTAGTGATGGATGAAATGAATGTGAAAGCTGGAACCTCTTTCTTCTGAAGAAGCCTTTCATTTCCCATAAATAGATGATCACCTTGGTCCTCAAGGGAGCCAAGCTGACCTTGCAGGGACTTGGTCGGAAACAACCTGTGTTGCGAACCTTCTCAACCTTTTTGAGTTCGAACACCCTAGCTATGCCGGAACCTGCAATCTCATCAGAACAAACTGCTACTCCTTATCAGTCGATGATTGTATACTGGGAGGCCTCACTTTGTTACACTCATCCAGCACAGAACCTTTTTTTTCCAAATAATGTCTAGCATTATCCAGGAACTCTTTGTGTGTCCCCCCATTGGTGTCCCTCACAACCTATGTTCATCTTTCTTCTGCAAGCAGTCCCTCTGCATATGGGAAATCTTGTGATGCTTTCCTTGCTCTTTTCTTTTAGATACCAATTTCTCTCCCCCACCCCACACCCCTAGCTGTGCCTCATTTGTGTGTTTGTTGCACCACCTTGTAGTTTCTTCTCCCTTCTGAATCCCCTGCTTGTAGACATGTTCTGTGCAAATTAGATGCTTTCACTGCTGCTTCTCATGCGGCACCTTCTCTGAGTGAGGAAAACTCAACTGATGCTACCCTTGATGTGCCAGTTCCTTGTCAGAAGCACGCATGCACTAATTCTCATGTTTAGGTCTCCCCTAGCGCAGCGCGCATGCGCTGTCTAGAAGAGGGCCTCTTGCAATCACTCCAGACCTTCACTCGTGCGTGTGGCGGCCTGCAGCTTGTTTTATTTGAAAACCCCTCTACTCCACCATTGCTCACCAGCACTTTCTCAACTGTACAGCCCTGTGAGCTTGTTTCTTATTATATAGAGACCAGAAGCTCTGTGTGCTTCGTCTTTTAAAGCAACCCTCTGTGTTACAGTTTTCCCAGAATCCAACAGTCCCAATGAATTGTATATTTCATACAAATCTTCAATGCCGTGTCCTGCTTTGCAACCAAATGTCTAGGGTCACACCGTTTGTCACAAGTGCCAGAGCTTGAATCGCACCATCAGCCCTCTGCTTTTTGCTTTTCTATTAGCAACTTCAAGCTACAGTGATTTTTAGGGGGACATTTTAAAGTTTCCTTGTGATTAAGGGGATGCTATTTTGGCACACAGAAAAATGTTGCAATCAATCACTGCAAAATCCATTCCCTATCTGCCCTATGCTGCGAGTAATAGAAACCACTGTGGGGAATGGGATGCAATTTCACTAACACTCAGCGATCGGCAATAAATAAAGTGTAAATTCTTAATTAACAGCGCTGAAACATTATGCTTCCTCTTCCAGCACCCCAAAGTGCCTTGACAGACCGCCTCGCAGCACTGTACTATTTGATTTCCAATAGCCCTGTGACCTTGTTTATTATAATGTACAGGCCCGAAGTTCTATGCGTTTTCTCATGGAAAAACGGGTACATTGTACATTTTCATAACAAACAGTCCTGCAACACCGAGGATTATCATAGTAAAACCTGGTATTTGCAGTGCTTAGAAAGGGCAATAAACTGTTGCATTAAGCGCGGTATAGACACACGTTATTATCATTTCGCTAAACTGCCACGGAGCATCAAGTCTGCACGATCTTTCTGACAGTGAAATGTGGCTTTTACTGTTCCAACATGGCCATTTAAGAACGTTAAAATAAAAAGCATTGGCAAAGTCAATATGTCAGAACTGGCCTGGAGCCGACCTGCTGGCTCTGCCAGTGCTTGTTTATAATGAAATGGCTGGTGGCCTTTGGTACTTTCAAAAGTAGTGACGTTGAAATGAAAACGGAAACAAGTAATCTTTCAAGCTTTTTGTGGCTTTTGGTGACAAACCTGAATAGTTGCCATGGCACAACAAGCACTTAACATAGTCTCTATGGAGAGAACCACCTAGCAACTATGCAGTTAAGTCGCCAATGAATAGAAAAGAGTATGCAGTTTATTCACAAATACCTCAATGTAGTTCCTCCATCAGTGAAACATATAAACTCTTCATTATATTTTATGGAGGTTATTTTTCGGTATCAATGTTCATGTGTTTTGGTCATGCTAAAATTTCTAACAGAATGACAATACAGAGCAACAAGAGGCGTATAAGAGCAGTAACAGGCTGAGCAACACATCAACTGATATATTTCATTTTCTTTTATCAAGAATACATGGCTGCATTTCCAACTACTGCACTCCAGCACTGACTGATTGACTGTCTATCCCAGACCTAATTTCACAATTTCTCTCTCTCCTCCTTATTCCCTCATTCCTCCCTTCCTTATTGGCCTCCGTAATCCCCCTTACTACTTTCCTTCCTTCGTTCCTAACCCTCCCTCCTTTTCCCATTCTTCATTACTTCAACCATCTCTTCCCCCTTCCTCGATTCTTCCGCCCCGCAAACCCTTCCTTCCTATTTACTTCCAGTGCCCCTTCTGCCTATCACCCTCTCTGCCTCCCTATCTTTCTTCATTACCTCCTTTCCTCCTTCTTCCTTCTTGCCTGTCTTAAGCCCTCTCTTCACTCCTTAAACGTATACCCAGCCTTATTTCCTCAAACCTTATTTCAACTTCACTTATTCCAGTCATTCATATCTTGCCCTTCAACCTTTCACTAAGTCCTTTCTTTTTTTCTTCTTGGTTTCTCTCCTATCCTTTCTTTCCTCTTTCTCTCCCTCACTCCGTCCTTCCCTTCCTCTCACATCCTCTCATCTTTCCTCCCTTCCTTCTCTTAATTCCTTCCTCCTTTCTTCCCTTCCTTCCTGAATTTCTCTATCACATTGCTCTTTCACTCAACATCACACAGTTCCATGCCACATAATTCAACTCCACACATTTCCATTCCACACTACATAATTCACCAACAAACTGCATAATTCAACTCAAAAACACAATAACATAACACCACATACATCCAATCCAAACCACATAATTCCACATCATGCTTCAAAATTCAACAGCACACCACATAATTAAACTCCACTACATACCATTCCACACCCCAAAATACCATTCCACATAATTACACACCATCACACCCACTCCACATAATTCCAATATGCTCCATACCACATAATTACTATCCACATATTTCATCTGTATACCATGCCACATAATTCCACTACACAAATCCACTCCACACCACACAATTCCACGCCACACAATTCCACAACTAACAATTCCAATCCAACTCACATAATTCTACCACACACCACATATATACACTCTACAACATATAGGTAAAAGACATTATCATTTACAATGCCAATAGCTCTAACTCAAGCAAATGCGAGAGCTATTGCAGTCCTTTTTAGATCACAAAAGTAAAAAAAGACGCCTGCGTCATTTCATGTGGTAATGCCTGCATGTGTCTACAAAAGAATGTGGCCATTCTTGTTTATTATAACTTTTCAACATGCTGCACAGCAGCCACGCTGCTCTACTACATAGCTTAAAAACAAAGACCAAGCCAAAACCTCTGGCTAAGCACTTATAACGTCCCAAAGGCGAGACCTATTGGCTATGCCAATGCTTGTTCTGCTTCTTGTTTGTGTTTGAGGGTACCTTGAGCTGCTGCTGTTTTGCTGTGCTTGTTTTTTGTATCCTGCTACGCATTATTGCCACACTATCTGTCTATATTCTGTGTTTTAGTGCAACTTGTACTGCTGTTATCATGATGCCCTCATGTGTCTGGATAAGGGAAGCTCGCACAGCTGCTGGAGGTGTACGTTTACTTGTGTGTGTGGACTGCTTTCACTGCTTTCTCCAGGCTGCATTTTATGTGCGTTTGTTTGTGGATGTGTGATAACGCTTGTACTGAAGATGGTACTCTAGGTATTGCATCTGTTATGAAAGCTTTAATGATGTATCTGTTCCGTGGTGAAGCTATCAGACAATATTGCGGGTTAAATGTGTTGTTTGCTTGATTACTGATACTCAGGAGCGGCCCATGCAGGTAAGAGCGGTGGGGTGGGGTGGGGCGGGGCAGGGGATTAAGGGGGTAAAGTCGACAGACGACGATGATGTAAAATAAAATGAAAACAAATAAAACCACTTACCTTGCGCTTGCCACATTGCCGACTCAGCGATACGGCGAGCTCAAGGTAAGTGTTGCTTTTATTTTATTTTACCTCGTTGTCGTCTGTCGACTCCCCTCCTCCCCCGGTCCCACCACTCTTACCTGCACGGGCCGCCCCTGCAGATACTTGTGGGGAACTTTTCAATATACAAATGGCAATAGCAGATCTGCCAACTAAAAGAAAAATCACTGTGTGAGGAGAGGACATGGGCTCGATCCAAGAAGTAGCTAACAGGCACTCTTGCACCTCTGCCCCCACCAAACTTCCTCATGCAAAAAAACAAACAATCTTGCTGAGGCTGGTACGCATGTCCTGGGGTGTTTCCACAACCATCATTAGACACCGTCTGTTCAAAGCCTCAAAAGATGAGTTGGAAATACACTCTTTGCAGTGGTTTCCAGCTTGTTTTTCCTGCCACTTTGTGATATCAGCTCCTCCCTGGGTGTGTGTATTAAGGGGGCTGATCTTGTGTAGCACACAATGGTACCTTATGACTTGGCAGGCCTGCAATAGGTTTCAAGCGGGGCAGATTTCTGTAGTGTGACAAAAACAACCTGGATTAGTATTGCAACAAAGAAACCATTGCATTTGTTGTCTACTGAATTTCTAAAAGAGGACTAAAAACGTGGTCTCCCTAATGCCACTCGATATTAGTGAATGACTGACACTTTCGCGTTGCCCCTAACTTTCCATCAGTGGAGTAATGCACAATGATGGCACCCCCTGCGGAATGTGATTTAGGGCCTGCGAGTCTCCATTATCTCACAGCTCTTTATTGTCCTTGGGCTGAATGGGCCTCTCTTGAATGGCTGGGGCCCACTGGAGGTTTGGGGGCCAATTCTTCACCACAGGGTGTGCGTTATGCATCTGCTAGCCATGAAACTAGACACACCCCTCACTCATCATTCTACAAAAACATAAAATTTCAACATCTCTGAGCAGGTATGTCAGATGTTTTTTGGGGCCAAGGGCAAGATGTTTTGCTGGGCTGCTCTCTGGTTCTTATTACAAAGTTCAACTTGTAATTAGGAAAAACTGTTAAAAATACAAAGAGAAAAAGAATATATGACGCCACCTACTGGCGCGACGACGTTAGCTGCATCGTGAAGGAACATTTTTAGGCCAGCTTTTAAAAAAAGTATTTATACATATTTTATAACAGGAGAGCGGGACCAAAACCAAAAGGACTGGGGATAAAGAGCAACGGCTTCCCTCCACTTGTAACATGGTATTTGTAAAGCGCGAACTAATCACCCATAAGGGTCTCAAGGCGCTGGGAGCCGTCAGGGAGATTGAGTGAGCTATTGCCCAGAGTCACATGATGCTGAGCTGATCTGCCTCCGGCACTGGGGAACGAACCGTGAGTCCGCGCTTCGGAGTCAGCAGCCCTGGCCGCTGCGCCACACTTCTTGGGACGTCCGTGAAAGCAAGTCGTCAGACAGATAGCCAGACAGACATAAGCACACTCTTAACTCCCTTTACTTTGACCCGAATTACTTCCCCCAGTAGACCATCCCAAACCATAAATTTAACAGACAGCAAACCTGTATGAGATACCATGGAGTTGTACGCAAATGTCGCCAATTATATGGTATTGCTAATTTTGATTTGCCGTGTACTAAGCAAAATTAAATCACTGATAATATTGTTAATTGCGAAGGCGTCACTTTTTTTCTCTTGTTTAGCTTACTCTTTCCCTAAGTTTATTATTTTTAATTAATAGGAATGAATAACACCAGCCTAAGTACTTCAATGCAAAACAAACCGCCTCTTCACCTTTAAGCGCTCTTAATTACCACTACACACAAGAGAAAGAGGGAGGGGTACCGCGGAGAAATGGTGAGAATTAGAAGAAAGGACTGTGGTGCAGACTTGTAAATAGAGAGAAAAAGACATGCTGTTGCGTAAAGACTAGGCAAAATGTTAAGACTGTAGGAGTGATGAAAATGAAAGAGAGGGCAGAGGAAGCAGGAAAGGGGCGCAGAAGAACAGGCCTCGAAGCAGAGAGTGAGTGTGAAAGGGGACAGAGGATGCAAGAGCACACAATAGAAGAGGAGAGAGCTGGAGAGAGGGAAAAGGTAGAAAAGAGGGGGGATAAAAGGCAGAGCAAGAGAGAGGAAGTAGACTGAAAAAGAGAGAGTAAGAGAGAGAGAGGCTGTACAAGATGGACTGAACACGACACTAAATAGAGAGATTGGAAATATAACTTGAAAGTGTGTGAATAGCGGCGGGAGGAGTGACGGCAGGAGAAAAAAACAGGGAAATATGAATAATCTGTGTTAGAGCGGAAGGTGGAGATGAGAGAGAGAGTGAAGAGAGAGAGAGAGGCGGGGGTGGGGGGCAGAGGGCACGGGGAGAAATGAACAAATCCCACTGTGTCTACGCAGTCTGTAAGCCCTGCCAAGCTTCAGTATTTAGCATGCAGTATTTATGAATCTTACACGAGGAAACAAAGTACTTCATTTCACTGCAAAATCGATCTGCCTCGCTATGGCTTGGCAAACATTCCTGCACAGTGTGTGATCTAATTGCACAAAACGCCCATCACTCTCCAGAGCTGGGTTGTCTGCTAAGGTACACTTGGGCCTTCTCTGAGTGAATGGCCCTCGCAGAATGAAATTTCAGCTTGCAGGTGGGGCTTTTGTCTCGTGGCATCGCCTTCATGAGCCAGGACAGGGTAGGATATTCTTTATTTCCATTGTCTGGTCGTCACACTCTTTTTCCCTCATAGCTCTATATACCTCAGAAGCAATGGAGCCACTGAAAGGTAAATATATATATATTCACTGAAAAAACCATAGGTTTTAGGGAAAGTTATAGTTAGTTGGACATTGCACTCGTACAAAACCCGTGAAATTCCCCGTTATAGTTAGTTCAGCTAACTATAACTCGCGCCCCGCAATGCACTGCTGATGACGTCACATATTACATCACTCATGACATGGTCAGTGACATCACTGATGACATCTCAAATGACATCACTGATGAAATCATGCAGTGACTGTGTGTTTCTGTAAAGTTTAAATATGTTTAATATATATAGGGAAAGGCGTATTGAAGAATGAGTGGGTGTATAAGCATCTGAATGGATGATTTAGTAGGTGCGTGACTGAGTCTATAAGTGAGTGATTAAACGTATCTTACTGAATGCATGGGTTAGTGACTAAACTGTGTGAATGTCTGTATCTGTCTGTCTGTTGTTGTGTAAGCAGCTGCATGGGTTTCTGACTAGCTACATGAGTGTCTATATGAGTTATGGATTGGTTCTCTGAGTATCTGTATGGGTGCCTGAGTGTGTGGATGGGGTGTGTGTGACTCTGTGCATAGATGTGTGAGTGGGTGATTCACTGAGTTCTTGGTTTCAAAAGTGCCTCTGTGATGGACTGTATGGGTGGGTGAGTGTGTGTATGGGTGTGTTAGTGATTGAATGGATATCTCAGTGGTACATGTGTGAGTAACTACATATGTGAAAGGCAGTATATATGTGTGTTGGAGTATATAAATGGCTATAAATGAGAGTGTGTGATTGTGAGAGTGGCTATATGGATGAGTGTGTGCTTGCATCAGTGATTGCATAGGAGCGTAAGAATGTGCTACTATATGTATGACTAAGTGAGCTGGTGTGTATAACTGTATAGGTGAGTAAATGGGAGTGTGATTAATTATTTGCATGACTGACTAGGTGTGTGAGTACCTCTATGGATGAGTGGCGGTGTGTGAGTGTCTATGTAGGTGTATGAGTGCAAATGATAGTCCTGTACTGAGTGACCGTAAGTATGAGTGACTGTACAGGTGAGTGAGTGGATGTGTGTGTAGACCTAAGAATCAGTGAGTGGGTATGTAGTTATTGGTGTTGGAGTGTCTATGGTTTTGCAAATAGCAGTCTGTAATTTAGAGTGGGTGTATGAAAGGTTATATTAAGGTGTGAGGAGGTGCATAAGATTATCACGTAGATGATGTCATCAGTGATGTCATTTGAGATGTCATCAGTGATGTCATCAGTGATGTCACTGACCATGTCATGAGTGATGTAATATGTGACGTCATCAGCAGTGCATTGCGGGGCGCGAGTTATAGTTAGCTGAACTAACTATAACGGGGAATTTCACGGGTTTTGTACGAGTGCAATGTCCAACTAACTATAACTTTCACTAAAACCTATGGTTTTTTCAGTGAATTTCAAAGGTTTTTTAAATGCTAAACCTAACTATAACAGGCCTGAAACCTATGGTTTTTTCAGTGAATTTCAAAGGTTTTTTAAATGCTAATTCCTAACTATAACAAGCCTGAAACCTATGGTTTTTTCAGTGAATTTCAAAGGTTTTTTAAATGCTAATTCCTAACTATAACATGTCTGAAACCTATGGTTTTTTTCAGTGAATTTCAAAGGTTTTGTAATGACAATTTTTAAATGTATTACTTGTTATATTTATTTTTTTGATACTGATTTACTACATTTTTTTAAACTATTTATTTTTACATATTTTATTTTTAAATTACATTGTAATTACATTATACATTACATTACAAAATATACTTTCTCTGAATGAATTACTTTAGTTTAAATACTTTGCAAATAGGCAATAGACTTAAGTACAGTAGTTACAGTTGTTGCAATGGGCAACACAATTTCAAGCACAATGCAACATTGAGCTCAATGTGAATTTCTAGTTAAATGCAATTAGTAACTTTATGGATTACTTTTCTAAACACAGGACTGGATCCTAGATTCAGTCCTGGGACATCTCCTGTAAACAGTTGAGTAAAAGCGTTTTGGTTACAGTAGTGATTTTTAAGGAATATTATTGTATTTTAAAAGTTGACACTTAGAAACATTTTCACATAGAATCACCAATGTTATCCTATGGGAGGAAATTCACTTAGCAGGTAAGTAGTGTTATCATTGCTTTTTCTTACTCAGTGGTGGATCCTGGATCCAGCACTGGTGCATCTCCTGTAAACAGTTGAAAGAATGCTTTTAAATCATACAGGCGATTTTTAAGGAATATTTGTAGTTTGTGAAAATCAACACTTTGAAACTTTTCTGCTGAAAACCAGACAATGGATTCCTATGGAAGGAAATACAAGTTACTGCTAAGTACGGTTAGAATTACTTTTCAGGGTCAGTGCTGGGCTAAAAGATGCAGCACTGGGTACTCTCCTGATAACAGGTGAGTAAATCGGAATTCGTATTTCGGCTGATTTTAGAGGAATATTTGTATGTTTCAAAAATCGACACTTAGAAACTTTTTCAGCAAAAAGCAGGCAATGATATCCTATGGAAGGAAATTCAAGTTACTGGTAAGTACGGTTAAAATTACTTTTCAGGATCAGTACTGGGCTGAAAGATGCAGCAGGTGAGTAAATCGGAATTCGTAGTTCGGCTGATTTTAGAGGAATATTATAAAGTTCCAAAACTCCACACTTAGAAGAATTTCCAAGTGAAACCAGTCAATGATATCCTATGGAAGGAAATTCAAGTTACTGGTAAGTATGGTTAAAATTACTTTTCAGGATCAGTACTGGGCTGAAAGATGCAGCACTGAGGTCTCTCCTGATAACAGGTGAGTAAATCAGAGTTCATAGTTCGGCTGATTTTAGAGGAATATTTGCACAATGGTGAAGGAAGGGGTGGGGCCTGAGGTGACATGTCTGCAAACACGCCCTGTGGCGCGTTTTAAGTTGGACAATTAATTCCTCCTCAATCCCGAGGGTCCCTAGGGGCCAACTAGCCCACCAGGTACCTCCAGTATGCGCCAGGGGCTGCGTTGCAGAGAGGTGTTCAGAGGCCACGTCCCTTTTACAACACTCTGCAACGCAGCTCCGTGGTGCTTACTGGAGGTACCTGGTGGGCTAGTTGGCCCCTAGGGACCCTCAGGATTGAAAAGGAATTTATTCCCCATCTTAAAACGCGCCACGGGGCCTGTTTGCACACATGTCACCTGAAGCCCCGCCCCTCCCTTCACCACTGTGCAAACGCGCCCGTGGCGCATTTTAAGTTGGGGGATTAAGTCCCCTTGAATCCTGAGGGTCCCTGGAGTCCAACTAGCCCACCATGTACTTCTAAAAGCGCCACAGAGCTGCGTTGCAGAGATGTGTAAAGGGGCGTGGCCTCTGTACACCTCTCTGCAACGCAGCCCCTGGCGCATACTGGAGGTTCCTGGTGGGCTAGTTGGCCCCAGGGACTCCCAGTATTCAAGGGGAATTACTTCCCCTTCTTAAAACGCGCCAGGGGGCGCGTTTGCAGAGTACTGCAGGGAGGGGGCGGGGCCTCCGGCACGATGCCGGTCGTTTTTGTTTTTTTTAATGGGAGGGGGCTGCGTGGCCCCCTTCCCTTGGCCACTTTTGGCCCCGGGGACCCCATCCCCGGGGCCTGAGCAATTTTTTTTTTTAAATTAAAAAAAATGGGAAGGGGGCTGCGTGGCCCCCCTTCCCTGGGCCTGTATTGGCCCCGGGGACCCCATCCCCGGGGCATGCCCTCGATTTTTTTTTTTAAATTTGGAGGGGGCTGCGTGGCCCCCTCCTCAGGCCATTTAAGGCCCCGGGGACCCCATCCCCGGGGCCTGCCTTGCCCTTTTTTTTTTTTAAATTTTTATTTGGGGAGGGGGCTGCGTGGCCCCCTCCCTGGCCACTTATGGCCCCAGGGACCCCATCCCCGGGGCCTGGCCTCTGGTTGGGGACTGTGGGGGTCCCCAATCCCCCACAGTCCCAGCCGGCTCCCCGTGTCCTACGGAGCCGGCATTGCTTTTCCACATGGGGAGCAGCTAACATGCTGCTCCCCATGTGGAAAGCAATTGAGTTTGCATTTTGAAAGAGAGAGCAGGTTTCCTGCTCTCTCTTTCAAAATGCAAACCAAGTTTGCTATGACAGGACGGGAGCCGCGAGGCTCCCGTCCTGTCATAGCAAACTACAGTGTCCCGGGGTAGGCACCCCGGTACACTGCAGGAGCCGGCCCTGGGGGTGGCGGTCCCCAGGGCCATCAAGGGCTCCAGGAGGGGGCCCCGCGGCCCCCTCCCAACCATTTCACAGCCCCGGGAGGTGGTGGTCCCCGGGGCTTTGGGGTCCGTAACGGACCCCCATATTCAAATCTTTAGTGCCCCAGGAGGTGGCGGTCCCCGGGGCGTGTGGGGGGGCTAGAGCCCCCCCACACAGGTTAAAATAAAAAAAATAAAAAGAAGCCCCGGAGGGTGGCGGTCCCCGGGGCTGCGGGAGGGCAAAGAGCCCTCCCGCACCATTATTTTCTAAAGCCCCGGGGGTGGTGGTCCCCGGGGCTTGGGGGCCTTAGAGGCCCCCACATTAAATCTAAACCCCCACCATGCCCCCGGGACTTGGCCCACCCGGGGCAAGTGCATCGAGCGCGGGAGACCGCGCTCGATTTTTTTCGGCGTGATTCGCGCACCCTAAGCACATCCCGCCGATTTTTTTTTATTTTTTTAAATGCTTTTTTCTGCCTATGGGACCCCCTGAGCAGACCTTGGGGGTCAGGGTGTTTCTACCCTGCCCCCTTTGTGTGTTTTGCGCACTTGTTTCTTTTTTTTTTCTCGGCAAGATCCGCGCACCGTAAGCGCATCCCGCCGATTTTTTAAAAAAAATGCTTTTTCTGCCCAGGGGTCCTTGTGGGACCCCTGAGCAGACCTAGGGGGTCAGGGTGTTTCTACCCTGCCCCCTTTTGCGCTTTGCGCACTTGTTTCTGTCCCTCGGTTCTACCGAGGACAAAATGGCTGCCAACACTTCCTGATTTGGAGTGTTGACAGCCAATTAGCATGCAGCTCGTGATCGGGAGGGTACGCGGACCCTACGCTGCCATAGATATATATGTGATTTTATTTGTGATTTTCTCAGAAACTACTGAACGGATTTACACCATTTAAGCAAAAGGCACGACACTGAACCAAGGGCTACCTCTTTGCCAAATTTGGTGTAATTCCGTTCAGCAGTTCGAGCTGTAGCTGCGACTAAAGGTTCCTATGGAAAAATGAATGGGGAAAATGCATTTTGGGACCCCCCTTTTTTCTCGGCCCCCGCTTGACGAATCAACCCGAGACTTTCAGGGTAGGAGCGGAGCGGAGCGCCCCAACAAGTTGGAAACTTTCGCGAAGATTCGTCAACCGGCGCCAACGTTATTTCAAATAGAATGTCGCGGATTTCCTATGGATAATAGATCCTAACTATAACTATCTACTGGCGACCGCCAGTAGATAATCTAATCCATGCAACTATTCTTAGCTCCACATTTACATACCATAGAGAGAGAATACCAAGGGCCTGATTACGATGTCGGTCATAAGGCCTCCGACCTCGTCGGTTTGAATTCTGACCAGCTGATTATGATTAGGGCTCCCGGTTTTCCGTTTAAACGGATTTTTACATATAAATACAGACGGAAAACAAGTTTTCCTTTGTGTGTATTTATATGTAAAAACGGGAAAATACTAGCACATTTTGCCGTGCTCCAGCAGTGTTGCCTCGCCACGCCCTCTTCCTGATTCTAGAGCTGTGGCTGCCTAAAGTAACACGAAACACCAGCTTCAGGTTTGCTGGAGATTTCTTCTAATGAGGTGTCTTTTTGAGCTCCTGCCGACCTTTTGTTTGCTGCCCCAGCCATGTCCGGGGCACCGCTCCGCCCTCGAGTGAGCTCAGGCCAGCCATTTCAAAACAAAGGTAAGTGCTGGGGGGGCTGGAGTCAGTGGCGTATACAGTTTTGGGGGCAGCAAAAGCAGGAATCGGATGCCAGCTCCCTCCCCCACTCCCCTGCCGTGGGGCGGCACAGCTTAGCTACGGCAGTGTAGTGATTGTCGAGTTTGTGGCCGGACTGCAGAGCAGTACACTGGGTGCGTGTGGCTGCAAGAACAGTCTGACCACAAACTCGGCAAAGCCTTGCTACGCCACTGACTGGAGTATTTGCAGAGTTTGTGACCGGACTGCACAGCCCATACCCGTTGCTGTCTCTTCCTTTTTGCCCGAACAAGACAAGGACAGTGTTCACTTCTGCTGCCCCCCTCTTTCTTCCCCTTATTCCCTCTCTTTCTGTCGCGCTTCTCCTCATTTGTAGAAAACCGTGACTGTTCTTTCCTCTCCTTTCCGTCATTCGTTCCCCAGTGAAATGGATCCAAAAAAAGAGGAAACACTTTTCTTTCAAATGTCTTTTTCTGGCATTTTTCTATTCCAAAACGCGGCCTCAGGAGGAGAGAAAAAGGTTTTAAAATACGAACAATAAATACATAACTACATAAAACAAGACCGAGTAGTCGCAAAGTGGCCAGATTGGTTTTATTCACACCCAAACACATTAGCGCCACCTTACAGAGTTTGCCAGTGAAGCGCTACTTTTCTTTTCATGTCCTTAGCTTTCTGAATAATGAGTGTAAAAGCTTTAAGTTGTATTCCCTATGAGTGTTTGTTTTTTCCAGAATGTAACTTTTTTCAGACAGCAAATTACTCTTGTCTAGTGTATAGTTTGAATTGAGTTGCTTCCAGGTGTTTATAGGGGGCACAATTGGGTTGTAGCTGAAGGCAGTGTGAGTTTCTCTCAGTGGGGCAGTATGGTGTTCAGTGGGGAGAGGATGCAGCACTCTGTGCTGATGACAGAAACTGCAAGGCTCTGAAACAAATGGCTTGTGCTAGCACTTATATGCGTATTTGGGACATTCTGCGAATGGCAACGTTTTCAGATGAATGTATTGTGTTGACCAATAACAATCGAGTGCATGTGTGTATTGTCGATTTAAATAAATGTGGAAAAATACTAGCTGCAGCGTCGTCTTCTGCTTGTGGCAAAAATAAATGTGGATAAATACAGATAAAATGCCCAAAAAATAAATATGGATAAATACAGACAGAAATGGCAAAAAAATAAATACCATAAAACTGGGAGCCCTAATTATGATACAGCCGGTCAGAAGTGAAACCGGCCAGTCATTCCGGCTGGCTTCCGATAGGCTCCAGGAGACTGATCTGTAATCCAAATGGAAGGCGTTTCAGCCTTCTGGATTACGATGGACGAGTTTCCAGCAGGGTTTCCATGCCGGTCTTTGGAAACCCTGAAGGGAAGCATGTTTGGGTGCCTCTAGCAGGGCCCCCTTTTTCCTTGCAGCCTCTGGCTGGGGGCTAAGGGGGCACCATTGTTAATCCCTGCACCTTGTGGCAGGCACCTGCCATGGGGTGCAGGGATTAACACAACCTCCCATTTACCTATGGGAGCATGTACTACTGCCAGTTTACGGCCATAACACATGCTCCCATAGGGAAATGTGAGAATGCGACTGAACATTGTTCGGTCACATCATAATCATGAAGTCGGGACCGCCGACTGGAGGTTGTTGGTCCCATTTCCGCCTCCGCCCGACATTGTAATAAGGCCCATAATGGGTAACTGTCTAATATGGTCCTTTGTTTCCATCAAGCGGTTCTGCTGACATTATAAACCTCCAGGCCAAAGACCGAGTTGTTTGTATTTGTCACCAGACCCCAAGACAGCACTACAGGAGCATATTATACATGCTACCTATTGTTTATTTTTATATTACATGATTATTTTGGGGCGGTACATTTGAAAAGATGTTTTCTTCAAAATGCAGCTAACAATGTCACTGATTGCAACTAGAATGTTTGGGCTATGTTTACCTTTCTTGAATAAATTGTTAACTAAACAATAGGCAGTGGTGAGAGTCAGTGTATTTAGATGATTCTGAGGCTGCAGTGTTTATTGCAGAATTTTGTATTTACTGCATTTACCACATAATTTCCAAAATTTACAGATTTCACCCAAAATTTTGTTTTTATCCCAAGTGGATAAAATTAATCCTGACAGAAAATGTGTCAAATAAGTTGAATTATTTGCAGTATAACTTAGATAAGCTTGCTACATAATTTAATTCTCCATGCCACATATTTCTAGTAGCTCTGACAATGTTAAAGCTCAGCAGAGTGGTTTGGAGACAGTAATTATGATGATAAATCTGTAGTTCACACGCAACCTTGAATAGTTTCCCACATTTCACAGTTCTCTTGGAAATACGGGTTTTCATATCACTGCATTTGCATAATAAAAGAACCAAAACAGGCTTTTATATGTGTGTGTGTGTGAGTGTATATTAAGTCAAGGAAGATATATGTGGAGTTAAGAATAGGAAATGCATACTTACCTCCATATACATATCCTACTATATTTGTATTAGTCAAAATTCTATCTACCATATTTTTGCAGGATATTAAAAAACACAATACTCTGGTACATTTCCATGAGCCATGCAGATTGTAACATGGCACTTGAATTCCCAGAGTGTAATGGCACATGTAACACAGATGCAGACACAATGTAGATTACAAAAGCCTAAACTACACTTAAAGAGCACTTACGTTACAAAATGAGATGGAGCACATGCAAAAGCAAATGACAAATTCATGTGCTGCTTTTGCAGGTACTGATCCTCATGTAAATCTGTTGGCATTCCTTACCAGCCTGCACAATCTTCATAACCAGCTGCAATATTTACAAAGCCATCATGACTAGCATTCCTGTTTATCTTTAAGGCCACATCACTATTTCTCATGGGTCTCTTCAAAACCGCAGCCAGGTCATAATAAGACTGCAGACTAAGAAGTGTAAAAAAAAAAAAAGAAAAATCAAGGCATCAGGCCTTTTCCATCTATGCACCCGCTGTCTGGCACAACATCCCCATATCTATCAAGACCTCCACAATGCCACTGCAATATAGGAAAAAACTGAAGACACGCCTCTTTAAAGAGCACTACATCACAATGCATTCACTACCCACAACCCAGCTTTCTCTCCTATTACACATTGAATGTAAGCTTGTCTTGCACCATGCACAGCACTTTGCTGCCTTTTGGCTGGGATCGCACTATAGAAATAACATATACAAATATATTGGATATATATATATATATTCACTGAAAAAACCATAGGTTTCAGACACGTTATAGTTAGAAATTAGCATTTAAAAACCTTTGAAATTCACTGAAAAACCATAGGTTTTAGGGACAGTTATAGTTAGTTGGACATTTCACTCGTACAAAACCATAGAAATTCCCCCGTTATAGTTAGTTCAGCTAACTATAACTCGCGCCCGCAATGCACTGCTGATGACGTCACATATTACATCACTCATGACATGGTCAGTGACATCACTGATGACATCACTGATGACATCTCAAATGACATCACTGATGACATCATCCAGTGACTGTGTGTTTCTGTAAAGTTTAAATATGTTTAATATATATAGGGAAAGGCGTATTGAAGAATGAGTGGGTGTATAAGTGTCTGAATGGATGATTTAGTACGTGAGTGACTGACTGTACAAGTGAGTGATTAAATGTATCTTACTGAATGCATGGGTTAGTGACTAAACTGTGTGAATGTCTGTATCCGTCTGTCTGTTGGTTTGTAAGCGGCTGCATGGCTTTCTGAATAGCTACATGAGTGTCTACATGGGTTATTGATTGATTGTCTGAGTATCTGTATGGGTGCCTGAGTGTTTGTGTGGGTGGGGTGTGTGTGACTCTGTGCATAGATGTGTGAGTTGGTGATTCACTGGGTGCATGGTTTCAAGAGTGCATCTGTGATGGACTGTATGGGTGAGTGTGTGTATGGGTGTGTTAGTGATTGAATGTATATCTCAGTGGTACATGTGTGAGTAACTACATATGTGAAAGGCAGTATATATGTGTGTTGGAGTATATAAATGGCTATAAGTGAGAGTGTGTGATTGTAAGAGTGGCTGTATGGATGAGTGTGTGCTTGTATCAGTGGATGTATAAGAGTGTAAGAATGTGCTAGTATTTGTATGAGTAAGTGAGCTGGTGTGTGTATAACTGTATAGGTGAGTAAATGGGTGTGTGATTAAGTTTTTTGCATGACTGACTAGGTGTGTGAGTACCTCTATGGATGAGTGGCGGTGTGTGAGTGTTTATATAGGTTATGAGTGCATATGATAGTCCTGTACTGAGTGACTAAGTATGAGTGACTGTACGGGTGAGTGAGTGGATGTGTGTGTAGACCTAAGAATCAGTGAGTGGGTATGTAGTTTTTGGTGTTGGAGTGTCTATGGTTTTGAGAATGGCAGTCTGTAATTTAGAGTGGGTGTATCAAAAGTTATGTTAGGGTGTGAGAAGATGCATGAAATTATCACATGGATGATGTCATCAGTGATGTCATTTGAGATGTCATCAGTGATGTCATCAGTGATGTCACTGACCATGTCATGAGTGATGTAATATGTGACGTCATCAGCAGTGCATTGCGGGCGCGAGAGTTATAGTTAGCTGAACTAACTATAACGGGGAATTTCTATGGTTTTGTACGAGTGAAATGTCCAACTAACTATAACTGTCCCTAAAACCTATGGTTTTTTCAGTGAATTTCAAAGGTTTTTTAAATGCTAATTTCTAACTATAACGTGTCTGAAACCTATGGTTTTTTCAGTGAATTTCAAAGGTTTTTTAAATGCTAATTTCTAACTATAACGTGCCTGAAACCTATGATTTTTTAAGTGAATTTCAAAGGTTTTTTAAATGCTAGTTTCTAACTATGCCTACAGAGGTAGGACATGTGAAGAAAGAAGAAAAAACGCACAGAAAGAAGCAAAAGATGTGCAGAAAGAACCAACAGAGGAAAAGAAAGAGGCCTTGTTGCAAAATCATCCTGTGCCCACAACTTTTTCAGACGGGTACTGGTGGTAACTGACTCTGACTAACCAGAGCCAGTGCTATGCTAAAAGACACTTAGAATACAGTGAAAACACCTACATACACTAGGGAACACTATGCGTTGGGGTACCCCTGTGATTAGCATGACCTCCTCTGCAAGTCCCTAGTACATAATAGGGCAGGGGGATTAAAACTACCTCTTAAAACGCGCTACAGGGCGCGTTTGCACAGTGGTGAAGGGAGGGGGGGCCTGAGGTGACATGTGTGCAAACGCACCCCGTGGCACATTTTAAGTTGCGGGATTAAGTCCCCTTGAATTCTGAGGGTCCCTGGGGCCCAACTAGCCCCCCAGGTACCTACAGTTAGGACCACAGAGCTGAGTTGCAGAGAGGCGTTCCGAGGCCACGCACCTTTTTCACCTCTCTGCAACGCAACTCTGTTGTGCTTACTGAAGGTACCTGGTGGGCTAGTTGGCCCTCAGGGTCCCTCAGGATTCAAAGGGAATTAATTTCCCAACTTAAAACGCACCACAGGGCGTGTTTGCGCACATGTCACCTGAGGCCCCGCCCCCTCCCTTCACCACTGTGCAAACGCGCCGCGTGGTGCGTTTTAAGTTGGGGGATTAGGTCACCTTGAATCCTGAGGGTCCCTGGAGCCCAACTAGCCCACTAGGTACTTCCAGTAAGCACCACAGGCCTACGTTGCAATGCCTGTAACAAATTGTGCAGTTGTGTTTAGGTAGTGAAGAGGGTCGTGCTGGGGGTAGTGTTTTAGGGTTTAGGGTAGTGCAGTGGTGTTTGTGTAGTGTAGGGGGTCATGCTGGGGGTAGATTTAGGGTAGTGCAGTGGTGTTTGGGTAGTGTAGGGAGTCGTGCTGGGGGAGTGTTTTAGGGTTTAGGGTAGTGCAGTGGTGTTTGGGTAGTGTAGGGGGTCGTGCTGGGGGTAGTGTTTTAGGGTTTAGGGTAGTGCAGTGGTGTTTGGGTAGTGTAGGGGGTCGTGCTGGGGTAGTGATTTAGGGTAGTGCAGTGGTGTTTGGGTAGTGTAGGGGGTACTGCTGGGGGTAGTGTTTTAGGGTTTAGGTTAGTGCAGTGGTGTTTGGGTAGTGTAGGGGTACTGCTGGGGGTAGTGTTTTAGGGTTTAGGGTAGTGCAGTGGTGTTTGTGTAGTGTAGGGGGTAGTGTTTTAGGGTTTAGGGTAGTGCAGTGGTGTTTGTGTAGTGTAGGAGGTCGTGTTTTAGGGTTTAGGGTAGTGCAGTGGTCTTTGGGTAGTGTAGGGAGTCATGCGGGGGTAGTGTTTTAGGGTTTAGGGTAGTGTAGGGGGTCATGCGGGGGTAGTGTTTTAGGGATTAGGGTAGTGCATTGGTGTTTGGGTAGTGTAGGGGGTCATGCGGGGGTAGTGTTTTAGGGTTTAGGGCAGTGCAGTGGTGTTTGGGTAGTGTAGGGGGTCGTGCTGGGGGAGTGTTTTAGGGTTTAGGGCAGTGCAGTGGTGTTCGGGTAGTGTAGGGGTCGTGCTGGGGGAGTGTTTTAGGGTTTAGGGCAGTGCAGTGGTGTTCGGGTAGTGTAGGGGGTCGTGCTGGGGGGAGTGTTTGAGGGTTTAGGGCAGTGCAGTCGTGTTCGGGTAGTGTAGGGGGTTGTGCTGGGGGTAGTATTTTAGGGTTTAGGGTAGTGCAGTGGTGTTCGGGTAGTGTAGGGGTCGTGCTGGGGGTAGTGTTCTAGGGTTTAGGGCAGTACAGTGGTGTTTGGGCAGTGTAGGGGGTAATGCTGGGGGTGGTGTTTTAGGGTTTAGGGCAGTGCAGTGGTGTTCGGGCAGTGTAGGGGGTCGTGCTGGGGGTGGTGTTTCAGGGTTTAGGGCAGTGCAGTGGTGTTCGGGCAGTGTAGGGGGTGGTGTTTCAGGGTTTAGGGCAGTGCAGTGGTGTTTGGGCAGTATAGGGGGTCATGCAGGGGTGGTGTTTCAGGGTTTAGTGCAGTGGTGTTCGGGCAGTGTAGGGGGTCGTGCTGGGGGTGGTGTTTCAGGGTTTGGGGCAGTGCAGTGGTGTTCGAGCAGTAAAGGGGTCGTGTTGGGGGTGGTGTTTCAGGGTTTAGGGCAGTGCAGTGGTGTTCGGGCAGTGTAGGGGGCGGTGCAGGGGGTGGTGTTTCAGGGTTTAGGGCAGTGCAGTGGTGTTCGGGCAGTGTAGGGGGTCGTGCTGGGGCTGGTGTTTCAGGGTTTAGGGCAGTGCAGTGGTGTTCGGGCAGTGTAGGTGGTCGTGCTGGGGCTGGTGTTTCAGGGTTTAGGGCAGTGCAGTGGTGTTCGGGCAGTGTAGGGGGTCATGCTGGGGCTGGTGTTTCAGGGTTTAGGGCAGTGCAGTGGTGTTCGGGCAGTGTAGGGGGTCTTTCTGGGGCTGGTGTTTCAGGGTTTAGGGCAGTGCAGTGGTGTTCGGGCAGTGTAGGGGGTCGTGCTGGGGGTGGTGTTTCAGGGTTTAGGGCAGTGCAGTGGTGTTTGGGCAGTGTAGGGGGTCATGCTGGGGCTAGTGTTTCAGGATTTAGGGCAGATCAATGGTGTTCAGGCAGTGTAGGGGTTTTGCTGGAGGTGGTGTTTCAGGGTTTAGGGCAGTGCAGTGGTGTTCGTGCAGTGTAGGGGGTGGTGTTTCAGGGTTTAGGGCAGTGGTGTTCAGGCAGTGTAGGGGGTCTTGCTGGGGTTGATGTTTCAGGGTTTAGGGCAGTGCAGTGGTATTCGGGCAGTGTAGGGGGTCGTGCTGGGGGTGGTGTTTCAGGGTTTAGGGCAGTGCAGTGGCGTTCCGGCAGTGTAGGAGGTCGTGCAGGGGGTGGTGTTTCAGGGTTTAGGGCAGTGCAGTGGTGTTCGGGCAGTGTAGGGGGTCGTGCTGGGGGTGGTGTTTCAGGGTTTAGGGCAGTGCAGTGGTGTTCGGCAGTGTAGGGTGTCGTGCTGAGGGGTGGTGTTTCAGGGTTTAGGGCAGTGCAGTGGTGTTCGGGCAGTGTAGGGGGTCGTGCAGGGGGTGGTGTTTCAGGGTTTAGGGCAGTGCAGTGGTGTTTGGGCAGTGTAGGGGGTCGTGCTGGGGGAGTGTTTGAGGGTTTAGGGCAGTGCAGTCGTGTTCGGGTAGTGTAGGGGGTTGTGCTGGTGGTAGTATTTTAGGATTTAGGGTAGTGCAGTGGTGTTCGGGTAGTGTAGGGGGTCGTGCTGGGGGTAGTGTTCTAGGGTTTAGGGCAGTACAGTGGTGTTTGGGCAGTGTAGGAGGTAATGCTGGGGGTGGTGTTTTAGGGTTTAGGGCAGTGCAGTGGTGTTCGGGCAGTGTAGGGGGTCGTGCTGGGGGTGGTGTTTCAGGGTTTAGGGCAGTGCAGTGGTGTTCGGGCAGTGTAGGGGGTGGTGTTTCAGGGTTTAGGGCAGTGCAGTGGTGTTCGGGCAGTGTAGGGGGTCGTGCAGGGGGTGGTGTTTCAGGGTTTAGGGCAGTGGTGTTCGGGCAGTGTAGGGGGTCATGCTGGGGGTGGTGTTTCAGGGTTTGGGGCAGTGCAGTGGTGTTCGAGCAGTAAAGGGGGTCGTGCTGGGGGTGGTGTTTCAGGGTTTAGGGCAGAGCAGTGGTGTTCGGGCAGTGTAGGGGGCGGTGCAGGGGTGGTGTTTCAGGGTTTAGGGCAGTGCAGTGGTGTTCGGGCAGTGTAGGGGGTGCTGCAGGGGGTGGTGTTTCAGGGTTTAGGGCAGTGCAGTGGTGTTCGGGCAGTGTAGGGGGTCATGCAGGGGGTGGTGTTTCAGGGTTTAGGGCAGTGCAGTGGTGTTCGGGCAGTGTAGGGGGTCGTGCTGGGGCTGGTGTTTCAGGGTTTAGGGCAGTACAGTGGTGTTCGGGCAGTGTAGGGGGTCGAGCTGGGGCTGGTGTTTCAGGGTTTAGGGCAGTGCAGTGGTGTTCGGGCAGTGTAGGGGGTCATGCTGGGGCTGGTGTTTCAGGGTTTAGGGCAGGGCAGTGGTGTTCGGGCAGTGTAGGGGGTCTTGCTGGGGCTGGTGTTTCAGAGTCTAGGGCAGTGCAGTGGTGTTCGGGCAGTGTAGGGGGTCTTGCTGGGGCTGGTGTTTCAGGGTTTAGGGCAGTGCAGTGGTGTTCGGGCAGTGTAGGGGTCGTGCTGGGGGTGGTGTTTCAGGGTTTAGGGCAGTGCAGTGGTGTTTGGGCAGTGTAGGGGGTCATGCTGGGGCTAGTGTTTCAGGATTTAGGGCAGAGCAATGGTGTTCAGGCAGTGTAGGGGTTTTGCTGGAGGTGGTGTTTCAGGGTTTAGGGCAGTGCAGTGGTGTTCGTGCAGTGTAGGGGGTGGTGTTTCAGGCTTTAGGGCAGTGGTGTTCAGGCAGTGTAGGGGGTCTTGCTGGGGTTGATGTTTCAGGGTTTAGGGCAGTGCAGTGGTGTTGGGGCAGTGTAGGGGGTCGTGCTGGGGGTGGTGTTTCAGGGTTTAGGGCAGTGCAGTGGTGTTCCAGAAGTGTAGGAGGTCGTGCAGGGGGTGGTGTTTCAGGGTTTAGGGCAGTGCAGTGGTGTTCGGGCAGTGTAGGGGGTCATGCTGGGGGTGGTGTTTCAGGGTTTAGGGCAGTGCAGTGGTGTTCGGGCAGTGTAGGGTGTCGTGCTGAGGGGTGGTGTTTCAGGGTTTAGGGCAGTGCAGTGGTGTTCGGGCAGTGTAGGGGGTCGTGCAGGGGGTGGTGTTTCAGGGTTTAGGGCAGTGCAGTGGTGTTTGGGCAGTGTAGGGGGTCGTGCAGGGGGTGGTGTTTCAGGGTTTAGGGCAGTGCAGTGGTGTTCGGCCAGTGTAGGTGGTCTTGCTGGGGGTGGTGTTTCAGGCTTTAGTGCAGTGGTGTTCGGGCCGTGTAGGGGGTCTTGCTGGGGGTGGTGTTTCAGGGTTTAGGGCAGTGCAGTGGTGTTCGGGCAGTGTAGGGGGTCTTGCTGGGGCTGGTGTTTCAGGGTTTAGGGCAGTGCAGTGGTTTTCGGGCAGTGTAGGCGGTCGTGCTGGGGCTGGTGTTTCAGGGTTTAGGGCAGTGCAGTGGTGTTCGGGCAGTGTACGGGGTCTGTGCTGGGGCTGGTGTTTCAGGGTTTAGGGCAGTGCAGTGGTGTTCAGGCAGTGTAGGGGGTCGTGCTGGGGGTGGTGTTTCAGGGTTTAGGGCAGTGCAGTGGTGTTCGGGCAGTGTAGGGGTCGTGCTGGGGGTGGTGTTTCAGGGTTTAGGGCAGTGTAGTGGTGTACAGGCAGTGTAGGGGGTCTTGCTGGGGGTGGTGTTTCAGGGTTTAGGGCAGTGGTGTTCGGGCAGTGTAGGGGTCTTGCTGGGGGTAGTGTTTCGGGGTTTAGGGCAGTGCAGTGGTGTTCGTGCAGTGTAGGGGGTCGTGCTGGGGGGGTGTTTCAGGGTTTAGGGCAGTGCAGTAGTGTTCGGGCAGTGTAGGGGGTCGTGCAGGGGTGGTGTTTCAGGGTTTAGGGCAGTGCAGTGGTGTTCGGGCAGTGTAGGGGGATGTGCTGGGGGTGGTGTTTCAGGGTTTAGGGCAGTGCAGTGGTGTTCGGGCAGTGTAGGGGGTCGTGCAGGGGTGGTGTTTCAGGGTTTAGGGCAGTGCAGTGGTGTTCGGGCAGTGTAGGGGTCGTGCTGGGGCTGGTGTTTCAGGGTTTAGGGCAGTGCAGTGGTGTTCAGGCAGTGTAGGGGGTCTTGCTGGGGGTGGTGTTTCAGGGTTTAGGGCAGTGGTGTTCGGGCAGTGTAGGGGGTCTTGCTGGGGGTGGTGTTTCAGGGTTTAGGGCAGTGCAGTGGTGTTCGTGCAGTGTAGGGGGTCGTGCTGGGGATGGTGTTTCAGGGTTTAGGGCAGTGCAGTGGTGTTCGGGCAGTGTAGGGGGTCGTGCAGGGGGTGGTGTTTCAGGGTTTAGGGCAGTGCAGTGGTGTTCGGGCAGTGTAGGGGGTCGTGCTGGGGTGGTGTTTCAGGGTTTAGGGCAGTGGTGTTCGGGCAGTGTAGGAGGTCTTGCTGGGGGTAGTGTTTCAGGGTTTAGGGCAGTGCAGTGGTGTTCGGGCAGTGTAGGGGTCATGCTGGGGGTGGTGTTTCAGGGTTTAGGGCAGCGCAGTGGTGTTCGGGCAGTGTAGGGGGTCGTGAAGGGGTGGTGTTTCAGGGTTTAGGGCAGTGCAGTGGTGTTCGGGCAGTGTAGGGGGTCGTGCTAAGGTATGTGTTTCAGGGTTTAGGGCAGTGCAGTGGTGTTCGGGCAGTGTAGGGGGTCGTGCTGGGGGTAGTGTTTTAGGGTTTAAGGTAGTGCAGTGGTGTTTGTGTAGTGTAGGGGGTCGTGCTGGGGGCAGTGTTTTAGGGTTTAGGGTAGTGCAGTGGTGCTTGTGTAGTGTAGGGGGTCGTGCTGGGGGTAGTGTTTTAGGGTTTAGGGTAGTGCAGTGGTGTTTGTGTAGTGTAGGGGTCATGTTTTAGGGTAGTGCAGTGGTGTTTGGGTAGTGTAGGGGGTCGTGCTGGGGGTAGTGTTTTAGGATTTAGGTTAGTGCAGTGGTGTTGGGGTAGTGTTTTAGGGTTTAGGGTAGTGCAGTGGTGTTTGTGTAGTGTAGGGGGTCATGCTGGGGGTAGTGTTTTAGGGTTTAGGATAGTGCAGTGGTGCTTGTGTAGTGTAGGGGTCATGCTGGGGTAGTGTTTTAGGGTTTAGGGTAGTGCAGTGGTGTTTTTGTAGTGTAGGGGGTCATGTTTTAAGATGCAACGCTCCAATACCTGACCAGTCTGCACTACATAAAACTGCAAAAAACTAAAGATAAAAAGTGTTTTGCACACTTTTGTCATTGGGCTATATGTGGGCTACATCTGGGTAATATTTGTGCTACATTTGGGCTCTTTTTCACTGGTGGCCATCTTGGAAGACTTCTTTGTTATGAAGATTCCTCATTTCCTCATTTACTGCAGTCTCCTCAGTAGGAAATGCTTTCAGTTTTTACTTTGATTCCATCAAGAAGGCATTCAGATGTGTCACACATTTGCCATAAATTCAGAATGTTATTACTCTAGTTGTTCATTAGATCACTGTAGTAAAGCTACTGCTCACCAAGGAGTTAACTGGAAGTCTACTGCTGGTATTGAAAGTGATTGTTTCAGTCTGCATGTCAGAATTTTCTAATGAAATAGAAGAGGATTTGAGATCTCACTTAAAACATGCACTACATTTTCTTTTTGCAGCACTAACCATAATTTCTATGGCAAAATGAACCCCCTCATTTTGTTCCTTTTAAATTAAATGTTTTAAGTGTTACCAGTTTATTCCAATCAAGATGGCTTCAGGTGTGCCATACTTTTGTCATAAGTAAGGCTGTTAGCACTCTAGTTGTTCTTTAGAACACTCTGGGAAGCTGCAGTAGAACACAAAGGCATCAACTGACAGGCTGCTCCTGTTGAAATATAACAGGAAGATATTTGAGATCTCACTTAAAACATGTCCTAATTTTTCTTTCTACGGCACTAACCATAATTTCTATGGCAAAATGAACCCCCTCATTTTGTTCCTTTTTAAATTAAATGTTTTAAGTGTTACCAGTTTATTCCAATCAAGATGGCTTCAGGTGTGCCATACTTTTGTCATAAGTAAGACTGTTAGCGCTCTAGTTGTTCTTTAGAACACTCTGGGAAGCTGCAGTAGAACACAAAGGCATCAACTGACAGGCTGCTCCTGTTGAAATATAACAGGAAGATATTTGAGATCACACTTGAAACATGTCCTAATTTTTCTTTCTACAGCACTAACCATAATTTCTATGACAAAATGAACCGCATCATTTTGTTCCTTTTTAAATTAAATGTTTTAAGTGTTACCAGTTTATTCCAATCAAGATGGCTTCAGGTGTGCCATACTTTTGTCATAAGTAAGACTGTTAGCGCTCTAGTTGTTCTTTAGAACACTCTGGGAAGCTGCAGTAGAACACAAAGGCATCAACTGACAGGCTGCTCCTGTTGAAATATAACAGGAAGATATTTGAGATCACACTTGAAACATGTCCTAATTTTTCTTTCCAGAGCACTAACCATAATTTCTATAACAAGATGAACCCCATCATTTTGTTCCTTTTTAAATTAAATGTTTTGAGTGTTACCAGTTTATTCCAATCAAGATGGCTTCAGGTGTGCCATACTTTTGTCATAAGTAAGGCTGTTAGCACTCTAGTTGTTCTTTAGAACACTCTGGGAAGCTGCAGTAGAACACAAAGGAATCAACTGACAGTCTCTGCCCTTGTTGGATGTACATGTTTTACTGAGAATGTCAGACTTCATTCTCACATGACTGAGAAAGATAATGTGAATTTACAGAAAATATGCTCTCATTTTAGCTTCTGGGGCACCTTCCAAAACTGTATGGGACAAGCATGTGAAAATAGTTTTCTCTCAAACATGATTCATGATATCCCAGCAGAAGGTTTTTCACAGGGTAAAATCACCTTAGAACACACCACAATTCCTGAAATTAGTATGGTACCATCAACAAATGAATTCTAATGTAACTAAAGTCTGTTATCACCCTTTATAGTTCTCCTTTTGGTAACCCTCAAAATCTTCGATTCACTACAATGCATTTCAATGGGGTACTATCATTTATATTGGTCCCAAGATGGCTGCCAGCAATTCCAGGATGAAGTGCTGACAGCCAATCAGATCTCACGATGACATGTGTGGTTAGGCTCCGCCCAGATATATATGTGTTTTTACTTTTGATTTTCTCAGCAACTACTGAACGGATTTACACCATTTAACAAAAAGGGTTCTTTTTGAACCTAGAACTACCTCTTTGCCAAATTTGGTGTAATTCCGTTCAGCAGTTCGGGCTGTAGCCTTGCATAAAGTTTCCTATGGGAAATTGATTTTTTGACTCTTATTTTTTTATTTCTCCGCAACTACTGAACGGATTTACACCATTTAACAAAAGGGTTCTTTCTGAACCAAGAACTACCTCTTTGCCAAATTTGGTGTAATTCCGTTCAGCAGTTCGGGCTGTAGCCGTGTCTAAAGTTTCCTATGAGAAAATGAATGGGGAAAACATATTTTGGGACCCCCTTTTTCTCGGCCCTCGCTTGACGAATCACTCTGAGACTTTCAGGGTAGGAGCGGACCGGAGCGGGCCATAAAGTTTGAAAATTTTGCAAAGATTCGTCAACCGACGCAAGAGTTATTTCAAATAGAATGTCGCAGATTTCCTATGGAAAATAGGTCCTAACTATAACTATCTACTGGCGACCGCCAGTAGATAATATATTATCTACTGGCGGTCGCCAGTAGATAGTTATAGTTAGGACCTATTTTCCATAGGAAATCCACAACATTCTATTTCAAATAACTTTGACGCCGGTAGACGAATCTTCGCGAATTTTCAAAACTTATGGCCCGCTCCGGTCCGCTCCTATCCTGAAAGTTTCGGGTGATTCGGCAAGCGGGGCCGAGAAAAAGGGGGGTCCCAAAACATGTTTTCCCCATGCAATTTTCCATAGGAACCTTTCATCGCAGCTACAGCCCGAACTGCTGAACGGAATTACACCAAATTTGGCAAAAAGGTAGCCCTTGGTTCAGAGCCGTGTCTTTTGCTTAAATGGAGTAAATCCGTTCAGTAGTTCCTGAGAAATGTGAAAAAGAAAACACATATATATCTGGGCGGAGCCTAACCACACATGTCATCGTGAGATCTGATTGGCTGTCAGCACTTCATCCTGGAATTGCTGGCAGCCATCTTGGGACCAATATAAATGATAGTACCCCATTGAAATGCATTGTAGTGAATCGAAGATTTTGAGGGTTACCAAAAGGAGAACTATAAAGGGTGATAACAGACTTTAGTTACATTAGAATTCATTTGTTGATGGTACCATACTAATTTCAGGAATTGTGGTGTGTTCTAAGGTGATTTTACCCTGTGAAAACCTTCTGCTGGGATATCATGAATCATGTTTGAGAGAAAACTATTTTCACATGCTTGTCCCATACAGTTTTGGAAGGTGCTCCAGAAGCTAAAATGAGAGCATATTTTCTGTAAATTCACATTATCTTTCTCAGTCATGTGAGAATGAAGTCTGACATTCTCAGTAAAACATGTACATCCAAAAGGGCAGAGACTGTCAGTTGATTCCTTTGTGTTCTACTGCAGCTTCCCAGAGTGTTCTAAAGAACAACTAGAGTGCTAACAGCCTTACTTATGACAAAAGTATGGCACACCTGAAGCCATCTTGATTGGAATAAACTGGTAACACTTAAAACATTTAATTTAAAAAGGAAGAAAATGATGGGGTTCATTTTGTCATAGAAATTATGGTTAGTGCTGTAGAAAGAAAAATTAGGACATGTTTCAAGTGTGATCTCAAATATCTTCCTGTTATATTTCAACAGGAGCAGCCTGTCAGTTGATGCCTTTGTGTTCTACTGCAGCTTCCCAGAGTGTTCTAAAGAACAACTAGAGCGCTAACAGTCTTACTTATGACAAATTTATGGCACACCTGAAGCCATCTTGATTGGAATAAACTGGTAACTCTTAAAACATTTAATTTAAACAGGAACAAAATGAGGGGTTCATTTTGTCATAGAAATTATGGTTAGTGCTGTAGAAAGAAAAATTAGGACATGTTTCAAGTGTGATCTCAAATATCTTCCTGTTATATTTCAACAGGAGCAGCCTGTCAGTTGATGCCTTTGTGTTCTACTGCAGCTTCCCAGAGTGTTCTAAAGAACAACTAGAGCGCTAACAGTCTTACTTATGACAAATTTATGGCACACCTGAAGCCATCTTGATTGGAATAAACTGGTAACTCTTAAAACATTTAATTTAAACAGGAACAAAATGAGGGGGTTCATTTTGTCATAGAAATTATGGTTAGTGCTGTAGAAAGAAAAATTAGGACATGTTTCAAGTGTGATCTCAAATATCTTCCTGTTATATTTCAACAGGAGCAGCCTGTCAGTTGATGCCTTTGTGTTCTACTGCAGCTTCCCAGAGTGTTCTAAAGAACAACTAGAGCGCTAACAGTCTTACTTATGACAAATTTATGGCACACCTGAAGCCATCTTGATTGGAATAAACTGGTAACTCTTAAAACATTTAATTTAAAAGGAACAAAATGAGGGGTTCATTTTGTCATAGAAAATATGGTTAGTGCTGTAGAAAGAAAAATTAGGACATGTTTTAAGTGAGATCTCAAATATCTTCCTGTTATATTTCAACAGGAGCAGCCTGTCAGTTGATGCCTTTGTGTTCTACTGCAGCTTCCCAGAGTGTTCTAAAGAACAACTAGAGCGCTAACAGTCTTACTTATGACAAAAGTATGGCACACCTGAAGCCATCTTGATTGGAATAAACTGGTAATACTTAAAACATTTAATTTAAAAAGGAACAAAATGAGGGGGTTCATTTTGCCATAGAAATTATGGTTAGTGCTGCAGAAAGAAAATTTAGGGCATGTTTTAAGTGAGATCTCAAATCCTCTTCTATTTAATTCGAAAATTCTGACATGCAGACTGAAACAATCACTTTCAAAACCAGCAGTAGACTTCCAGTTAACTCCCTGGTGAGCAGTAGCTTTACTACAGTGATCTAATGAACAACTAGGGTGCTAACATTTTGAATTTATGGCAAATGTGTGACACATCTGAATGCCTTCTTGATGGAATCAAAGTAAAAAAACTGAAAACATTTCCTACTGAGGAGACTGCAGTAAATGACGAAATTAGGAAACTTCATAACAAATAAGTCTCCTAAGATGGCCACCAGAGAAAAAAGAGCCCAAATGTAGCACAAATATCACCCAGATGTAGCCCACATATAGCCCAATGACAGAAGTGTGCAAAACACTTTTTATTTTTAGTTTTTCTGCAGTTTTATATTCTGCAAACTGGTCAGGTATTGGAGCGTTACATCTTACTTGGACCCCTTATTGCGTATTTTGCACGAAGTACATGAGATTGATCTTGCGAAACATTGAACTTTACGATTCTGTTAACCTGAAGTTGCTCTGAACCGGGCTTTGTAACACCCGTTTTTACCTACTGGTTTTAATTAATTCTCACTGTATTGTCTTAGGAAAGAGGATTTACTGTTTTTATGTACACTTTTATGATCTATGTTTCTAAATCAGATCAAATAAAGTTGAATGAATTCTATGGCAGGACGGAGGCGAGGATTATGCATATCTTTCCTCACTTTATTTGCATAGCAGTTCAAAGAAAACGTAACACAACAATCATTAAACAAAAGACTACACAACCCATGAACCATTAGGGGGGTAGTCTCCAAGGCAACTATAGTCCAATCATATCACAGTCCATCGCATATAATATCATGACGTCCCTTCTGCTTCCTCTTTCTTCACTGCTCGTCAGTTAAGTGCATTCCTTACCCTCATGGCTTAATCTGACGTTGTTGCTGTTTGTATAGCGGTTTCTTGTGCACGTTATTAGCATTATTGCCTTGGTATTGTTTCATATTCCCTGCGCAGCAGGCTCTTGCCCGAGCGCGTTCTCCCCCTCGCAGTTTCTCCCGCTGTGTGCTCTGCGTGTGGTGAGATCCTGTCAGGCGCGTCTGGTCCGAGCGAGGCAGCTCCGTCGAGCGCTCCCGCTGGTCTTTACGCGCGTTTGGGAATCCGGTCACTCCTTTAGTGTCCGCTTGATTCCCGACCAACCCTCGCCTAATTTTGACACCGCTATGCGGTGATTTTCCCACACGGCCACGTTAGTGACCAGCGCCACCTGGTGGTGGTAATTGGTATTGCGCCTCAGTCTATTCTTATAACAGCTTTGGGGAAAGCCCAGCTGTTGGAGCACCGGCGAGGGGCTGTCTTAAGGATTTTAAGGGCATTTGTTCTGTGCTCACACCCTCTGCTATCATGTCTTCTCCAGAAGACCATTTTTACTCCTCCTACCAGGATGTGGAGGAGGAATGGCCTCCAACTTCTCCCTCCAGCAGTGGACCAAGCCCTCTCTCTGGCTATTTCTAGGGCGCTGGCTCCTCTTAGGGATCAGGTTGATAAGCTGGCAAAAAGCATCCCTGGGGTGTTCAGTGACCCAGATCTGGTGGTGGCGGGTCCAAGTAGCTCCCAGATGGGGAATAAAAGGGACGTTAAGCATAACGCGCGGCACTTGGAAGGATTTGATAAACTTACGGAGACCTTCCTCAAGAGTGCGCGAACGCTAAAACATGCACCCTGCCGGGAGGAGGAGGGACCCGCAGAAAATTGTGACACTGTCACCACTATTGTAGACCCCGACGGCGGGTTTCCCTTAGAGGGAGAGTGTGTATCGGAGGACGATTTCTCCTCTGATGAGGATAAGGACTCGGGGCGTCCCTGGCGTCCATAGTCCCACTCCTCTCAGTCCCCGGTTGGGGACGGGGTCCACTCGGACATGTTCGAGCCTACCCAAATTTACCATCCTAGGTCGGCAGAGTGGACACCTGACGCCAAAGTGGCAGAGTATGTGGTGGGGAAAATGCATCAACCCCTTGAAAGGGAGGTCAGGAATAGGATGAGGGGAGAATGTCCCAGGCCCTCACTGAAGGGGAAGGTGGTACACACGCCTGAAATTGATGAGAAACTATGTACCTTTTGCTCCAAGTATATGAGGGATCCCAAGAAAGGAATTGATAGGTCTTGGACGTGGTAGGGCCCTTGACCCAAATTATTCAATTGACGGAGCGTTCCAAAGAGTCACGATCCCCTTTGTCCACGGATATTGTGGCTGGTTGGGTGCACTACCCTAAACACTAAAACACTACCCCCTCTACTACCCAAACACGACTGCACTACCCTAAACCCTAAAACACTACCCCCAGCACGACCCCCTACACCACCCAAACACCACTGCACTACCTTAAACCCTAGAAAAGAAACCCCCACCCCATGCCCAATCCCCCTTACCTCTCACTTCTCACGGTTTCTCTCTCCTCGTGGTTCCTGCTTCACGTCATCTCTGAGGGGCGGTGCACGTCGTTGTGAGGAAACGGAACAGCCTCTGTTTACTTACAACGACATGGATCGTCTACATGTTTTTTAGAATGCATGGTCATTTACCATACATACCTTTACAACAAAATTCGTTGTAAAGGCATGCATGGTAAATGACCATGCGTTCTAAAAAAATGCGTAGTAATGACTTTGTGATGTACAACGCATGCATGGTAATGCATGCGTTGTAATGGTATTGCAGAGTAAAAAAGTCGTTGTAACGGCTGTTTACCAATCGAAGCTGGCCCCTGTTCTTCAGTGAGACGTTTATTTGATTAATTAGGAGGAAGGAATGTGTTTTTTTTACCAAAAAGTGAATTCCCGGCTGTTGTATTGTGAAAGTGTCCGCGTGGCCTGGTTTCACTTCCGGTGAGAGAGTGGAAGAGTCTGTTTGGATCTAAAGGAGTTCTGTTGTTGGACGGGGCAGGCGTGACATGTCATCAGAAAACATAGCTAATGGAAAGCGTCCTCCCTGAAGTGTGGAGCAGTGCCATGAGAGGTCAACGAGCGTGCGTCCCACCGCAGTATGACCGTACCGCGTGACCCATGTGCCGCCTCCAGGGTCCGGGAGGCAGAAGCGGCATCGCAGGTCCTCTTGAAGACCGTTGTAGCACTAATTCTACATTTTGGTACTAGGGCATTTTAACTTCGTTGTTCCTGCCAGATACAAAGAGAAGATCCTGTGTTATTCAGTGCCCTTGTTACCTTTTTTGTGGGTTGTGGTGCTTGTCACTTCGCTGCCCCGCCGGTGCACACGACTGGGCACCCCACCTCGTGTGCCATCTGCAGGGCCTCTGCCCTCGGATCACTGGTTTCGGTTTCTGGAGTGGCAACATAAACAGTTGCTCCCAAAGGACTAGCCTGAACACTTAGGTGAATATCCCCTGCACCAGCATTCCACGGAAATTCTTTCCTAGCTCTCCCACGTCAACGAGCACGGCTCCGCTCGCGACACCGTATGACGTCATCGGAGCCATAATAGGACCTCGTCGGCGTGCTGACGTCAGTTCCACCCATTTTTTCCGTGCCACCGAGGCAAACAGGGGACCGAGACATTTTCACATGTATACATAGTATAATAAATATATATATATTCACTGAAAATAAAATAGGTTTCAGGCACGTTATAGTTAGAAATTAGCATTTAAAAACCTTAGAAATTCACTGAAAAAACCATAGGTTTCAGGCACGTTATAGTTAGAAATTAGCATTTAAAAAACCTTAGAAATTCACTGAAAAAACCATAGGTTTCAGGGGCGTTATAGTTAGTTGGACATTTCACTCGTACAAAACCATAGAAATTCCCTGTTATAGTTAGTTCAGCTAACTATAACTCACGTGCCCGCAATGCACTGCTGATGACGTCACATATTACATCACTCATGACATGGTCAGTGACATCACTGATGACATCTCAAATGACATCACTGATGACATCATCCAGTGAATGTGTGTTTTTCTGAAAATTAAATATGTTTTATATATGTATATCTCAAGGTCGATGGAAGAATAAATGGGTATATAAGTGTCTAAATGGATGATTTGTTTTGTAAAATTGATTGTATAACTGACTAAGTGTATCTTAGTGAATACATGGGTTAGTGAGTAATGTTTAAATATGAAAATATCTGTATCAGTCTCTCACTTTGTGTATAAGTGGCTGCATGGGTTGGTGAGTAGCTACATGAGTGTCTATATGGGTTATTAGTTGGTTTTTGAGTATCAGTATGAGTGTCTGAATGTCTGTATGGTTCGGTGGGGGTATTACTTAGTGCATAGATGCATGAATGAGTGACTCACTGTTTGTATGTGTTGAAGACAGCATGTGTGCAGGACTGTATAGGTAGATGAGTATGTGTATGGGTGTGTTAGTGAGTGAATGACTGTCTCAATAGTGTCTTTATGAGTAACTTCATATGTTTTAAACTAGTATATGTGAGTATTGGTGTATATAAGTGAGTATATGTGAGAGTGAGAGATTGGAAGAGTTCCTGTACAAATAAGTAGGTGTTTCTATAAGTGATTGTTTAAGAGAGTAAGTATGTGTAAGTTTCTGTAGAAATAAGTGTGGTAGTGTCTGTATAACTGTATATGCAAGTAAATGGATGTTTGATACTTTGTTTGCATGTGTGACTATGTGTGTGAGTAACTCTATGGATGAGTGGCGGTGTGTAACAGGATGTATAGGTGTATGAGTACATATGATGAGTGAGTACATGTATGAGTGACTGTATAGGGACTGTTGGTGAATGAGTGGATGTGTGTGTAGATCTTGGAATTACTGAATAGGTGTGTTGTAACTGGTATTGGTATGTCCATTGTTTTGAAAATGTTAGTTTGTATTTTTGAGTGTGTGTATCAAAGGTTATATTAGGGTGAGAGGAGGTCTGCCACTCTATCAACAAGGATGATGTCATCAGCGAAGTCATCAGTGATGTCATTTGAGATGTCATCAGTGATGTCATGAGTGATGTCACTGACCATGTCATGAGTGATGTAATATGTGATGTCATCAGCAGTGCATTGCTGGAGCTGCGAGTTATAGTTAGCTGAACTAACTATAACGGGGAATTTCTATGGTTTTGTACGAGTGAAATGTCCAACTAACTATAACGCCCCTGAAACCTATGGTTTTTCAGTGAATTTATATATATATATATATATACAACTGTTATATTATCTACTGGCGGTCGCCAGTAGATAGTTATAGTTAGGACCTATTTTCCATAGGAAATTCGCAACATTCTATTTCCAATACCTTTGGCGCCGGTTGACGAATCTTCGCGAAATTCTCAAAACTTATGGCCCGCTCCGTTCCGCTCCTATCCTGAAAGTCTCGGGGTGATTCGTCAAGTGGGGGCCGAGAAAAAAAGGGGGTCCCAAAACGTGTTTTCCCCATGCAATTTTCCATAGGAACCTTTAGTCGCAGCTACAGCCCGAACTGCTGAACGGAATTACATCAAATTTGGCAAAAAGGTAGCCCTTGGTTCAGAGCCGTGCCTTTTGGTTAAATGGTATAAATCCGTTCAGTAGTTCCTGAGAAATTTGAAAAAGAAAACACATATATATCTGGGCGGAGCCTAACCACACATGTCATCGTGAGATCTGATTGGCTAGTCAGCACTTCATCCTGGAATTGCTGGCAGCCATCTTGGGACCAATATAAATGATAGTACCCCATTGAAATGCATTGTAGTGAATCGAAGATTTTGAGGGTTACCAAAAGGAGAACTATAAAGGGTGATAACAGACTTTAGTTACATTAGAATTCATTTGTTGATGGTACCATACTAATTTCAGGAATTGTGGTGTGTTCTAAGGTGATTTTACCCTGTTAAAAACCTTCTGCTGGGATATCATGAATCATGTTTGAGAGAAAACTATTTTCACATGCTTGTCCCATACAGTTTTGGAAGGTGCTCCAGAAGCTAAAATGAGAGCATATTTTCTGTAAATTCACATTATCTTTCTCAGTCATGTGAGAATGAAGTCTGACATTCTCAGTAAAACATGTACATCCAACAAGGGCAGAGACTGTCAGTTGATTCCTTTGTGTTCTACTGCAGCTTCCCAGAGTGTTCTAAAGAACAACTAGAGTGCTAACAGCCTTACTTATGACAAAAGTATGGCACACCTGAAGCCATCTTCATTGGAATAAACTGGTAACACTTAAAACATTTAATTTAAAAAGGAACAAAATGATGGGGTTCATTTTGTCATAGAAATTATGGTTAGTGCTGTAGTAAGAAAAATTAGGACATGTTTCAAGTGTGATCTCAAATATCTTCCTGTTATATTTCAACAGGAGCAGCCTGTCAGTTGATGCCTTTGTGTTCTACTGCAGCTTCCAAGAGTGTTCTAAAGAACAACTAGAGCGCTAACAGTCTTACTTATGACAAAATTATGGCACACCTGAAGCCATCTTGATTGGAATAAACTGGTAACTCTTAAAACATTTAATTTAAAAAGGAACAAAATGAGGGGGTTCATTTTGTCATAGAAATTATGGTTAGTGCTGTAGAAAGAAAAATTAGGACATGTTTTAAGTGAGATCTCAAATATCTTCCTGTTATATTTCAACAGGAGCAGCCTGTCAGTTGATGACTTTGTGTTCTACTGCAGCTTCCCAGAGTGTTCTAAAGAACAACTAGAGAGCTAACAGTCTTACTTATGACAAACGTATGGCACACCTGAAACCATCTTGATTGGAATAAACTGGTAACACTTAAAACATTTAATTTAAAAAGGAACAAAATGATGGGGTTCATTTTGTCATAGAAATTATGGTTAGTGCTGTACAAAGAAAAATTAGAACATGTTTCAAGTGTGATCTCAAATATCTTCCTGTTATATTTCAACAGGAGCAGCCTGTCAGTTGATGCCTTTGTGTTCTACTGCAGCTTCCCAGAGTGTTCTAAAGAACAACTAGAGCGCTAACAGTCTTACTCATGACAAAATTATGGCACACCTGAAGCCATCTTGATTGGAATAAACTGGTAACTCTTAAAACATTTAATTTAAAAAGGAACAAAATGAGGGGGTTCATTTTGTCATAGAAATTATGGTTAGTGCTGTAGAAAGAAAAATTAGGACATGTTTTAAGTGAGATCTCAAATATCTTCCTGTTATATTTCAACAGGAGCAGCCTATCAGTTGATGCCTTTGTGTTCTACTGCAGCTTCCCAGAGTGTTCTAAAGAACAACTAGAGCGCTAACAGTCTTACTTATGACAAAAGTATGGCACACCTGAAGCCATCTTGATTGGAATAAACTGGTAACACTTAAAACATTTAATAAAAAAAGGAACAAAATGAGGGGGTTCATTTTGCCATAGAAATTATGGTTAGTGCTGCAGAAAGAAAATTTAGGGCATGTTTTAAGTGAGATCTCAAATCCTCTTCTATTTCATTAGAAAATTCTGACATGCAGACTGAAACAATCACTTTCAATACCAGCAGTAGAGTTCCAGTTAACTCCTGGTGAGCAGTAGCTTTACTACAGTGATCTAATGAACAACTAGAGTGCTAACATTCTGAATTTATGGCAAATGTGTGACACATCTGAATGCCTTCTTGATGGAATCAAAGTAAAAAACTGAAACCATTTCCTGAGGAGACTGCAGTAAATGACGAAATTAGGAAACTTCATAACAAATAAGTCTCCCAAGATGGCCACCAGAGAAAAAAGAGCCCAAATGTAGCACAAATATCACCCAGATGTAGCCCACATATAGCCCAATGACAGAAGTGTGCAAAACACTTTTTATTTTTATTTTTTCTGCAGTTTTATATAGTGCAAACTGGTCAGGTATTGGAGCGTTACATCTTACTTGGACCCCTTATTGCGTATTTTGCACAAAGTACATGAGATTGATCTTGCAAAACATTGAATTTTACGATTCTGTTAACCTGAAGTTGCTCTGAACCGGGCTTTGTTACACCCGTTTTTACCTACTGGTTTTAATTAATTCTCACTGTATTGTATTTGGAAAGAGGATTTACTGTTTTTATGTACACTTTTATGATCTATGTTTCTAAATCAGATCAAATAAAGTTTAATGAATTCTATGGCAGGACGGAGGCGAGGATTATGCATATCTTTCCTCACTTTATTTGCATAGCAGTTCAAAGAAAACGTAACACAACAATCATTAAACAAAAGACTACACAACCCATGAACCATTAGGGGGTAGTCTCCAAGGCAACTATAGTCCAATCATATCACAGTCCATCGTATATAATATTGTGACGTCCCTTCCGCTTCCTCTTTCTTCACTGCTCGTCAGTTAAGTGCATTCCTTACATTCTTGGCTTAATCTGACGTTGTTGCTGTTTGTATAGCGGTTTCTTGTGCACGTTATTAGCATTATTGCCTTGGTATTGTTTCATATTCGCTGCGCAGCAGGCTCTTGCCCGAGCGCGTTCTCCCCTCGCAGTTTCTCCCGCTGTGTGCTCTGCGCGCGGTGAGATCCTGTCAGGCGCGTCTGGTCCGAGCGAGGCAACTCCGTCGAGCGCTCCCGCTGGTCTTTACGCGCGTTTGGGAATCCGGTCACTCCTTTAGTGTCCGCTTTATTCCCGACCAACCCTCGCCTAATTTTGACACCGCTACGCGGTGATTTCCCCACACGGCCACGTTAGTGACCAGCGCCACCTGGTGGTGGTAATTGGTATTGCACCTCAGTCTATTCTTATAACAGCTTCGGGGAAAGCCCAGCTGTTGGAGCACCGGCGAGGGGCTGTCTTAAGGATTTTAAGGGCATTTGTTCTGTGCTCACATCCTCTGCTATCATGTCTTCTCCAGAAGACCATTTTTACTCCTCCTACCAGGAAGTGGAGGAGGAATGGCCCCCCAACTTCTCCCTCCAGCAGTGGACCAAGCCCTCTCTCTGGATATTTCTAGGGCGCTGGCTCCTCTTAGGGATCAGGTTGATAAGCTGGCGAAAAGCACCCCTGGGGTGTTCAGTGACCCAGATCTGGTGGTGGCGGGTCCAAGTAGCTCCCAGATGGGGAATAAAAGGGCCGTTAAGCATAACGCGGGGCACTTGGAAGGATTTGATAAACTTACGGAGACCTTCCTCAAGAGTGCGCAAACGCTAAAACATGCACCCTGCCGGGAGGAGGAGGGCCCCGGAGAAAATTGCGACACTGTCACCACTATTGTAGACCCCGACGGCGGGTTTCCCTTAGAGGGAGAGGGTGTATCGGAGGACGATTTCTCCTCCGATGAGGATAAGGACTCGGGGCGTCCCTGGCGTCCAGAGTCCCACTCCTCTTAGTCCCCGGTTGGGGACGGGGTCCAATCGGACAAGTTCGAGCCTACCCAAATTTACCATCCTAGGTTGGCAGAGTGGACACCTGACGCCAAAGTGGCAGAGTATGTGGTGGGGAAAATCCATCAACCCCTTGAAAGGGAGGTCAGGAATAGGATGAGGGGAGAATGCCCCAGGCCCTCACTGAAGGGGAAGGTGGCACACACGCCTGAAATTGATGAGAAACTATGTACCTTTTTCTCCAAGTATATGAGGGATCCCAAGAAAGGAATTGATAGGTCTTGGACGTGGTAGGGCCCTTGACCCAAATTATTCAATTGATGGAGCGTTCCAAAGAGTCAGGATCCCCTTTGTCCACGGATATTGTGGCTGGTTGGGCGCCCTACCCTAAACCGTAAAACACTACCCCCAGCACGACACCCTACACTACCCAAACATAACTGCACTACCCTAAACCCTAACACACTACCACCAGCACTACTCCCTACACTACCCAAACACCACTGCACTACACTAAACCCTAAATATACCCCCAGCTTGACCTCCCACACTACACAAACACCACTGCACTACCCTAAACCCTAAAACACTACCCCCAGCACGACCCCTACACTACCCAAACACCACTGCACTACCCTAAAACACTACCCCCAGCACAACTCCCTACACTACCCAAACACAACTGCACTACACTAAACCCTAAATATACCCCCAGCATGACCTCCCATGCTACACAAACACCATTGCACTACCCTAAACCCTAAAACACTACCCCCAGCACGACCCCCTACACTACCCAAACACAACTGCACTACCCTATACCCTAAAACACGACCCCCTACACTACACAAACACGACTGCACTACCCTAAACCCTAAAACACTACCCACAGCATGACCCCCTTCACTACACAAACACCACTGCACTGCCCTAAACCCTAAAACACTACCCCAGCACAACCCCTACACTACCCAAACACCACTGCACTAACATAAACCCTAAAACACTACCCCCAGCACAACCCCCTACATTACACAAACACCACTGCACTACCCTAAACCCTAAAACACTACCCTCGCACGACTCCCTACACTACCCAAACACCACTGCACTACCCTAAACCCTAAATCTATCCCCAGCACGACCCCCTACACTACCCAAACACCACTGCACTACCCTAAACCCTAAAACACTACCCCAGCATGACCCCCTACACTACACAAACACCACTGCACTACCCTAAACCCTAAAACACTACCATAAGCATGACCCCCTACACTACTCAAACACCACTGCACTACCCTAAACCCTAAAACACTACCCCAGCATGACCCCCTACACTACCCATACACCACTGCACTACCCTAAACCTAAAACACTACCCCAGCACGACCCCTACACTACTGCACTACCCTAAACCCTAAAACACTACCCCCAGCACGACCCCTACTCTACCCAAACACCACTGCACTACACTAAACCCTAAATATACCCCCAGCATGACCTCCCACACTACACAAACACCACTGCACTACCCTAAACCCTAAAACACTACCCCCAGCACGACCCCCTACACTACCCAAACACAACTGCTCTACCCTATACCCTAAAACATGACCCCCTACACTACACAAACACGACTGCACTACCCTAAACCCTAAAACACTACCCACAGCATGACCCCCTTCACTACACAAACACCACTGCACTGCCCTAAACCCTAAAACACTACCCCAGCACTACCCCCTACACTACCCAAACACCACTGCACTAACATAAACCCTAAAACACTACCACCAGCACAACCCCCTACATTACACAAACACCACTGCACTACCCTAAACCCTAAAACACTACCCCTCGCACGACTCCCTACACTACCCAAACACCACTGCACTACCCTAAACCCTAAATCTACCCCCAGCACGACCCCCTACACTACCCAAACACCACTGCACTACCCTAAACCATAAAACACTACCCCCAGCATGACCCCTACACTACACAAACACCACTGCACTACCCTAAACCCTAAAACACTACCATAAGCATGACCCCTACACTACTCAAACACCACTGCACTACCCTAAACCCTAAAACACTACCCCAGCACGACCCCCTACACTACCCATACACCACTGCACTACCCTAAACCCTAAAACACTACCCCCAGCACGACCCCCTACACTACTGCACTACCCTAAACCCTAAAACACTACCCCCAGCACGACCCCCTACACTACCCAAACCCCACTGCACTACCCTAAACCCTAAAACACTACCCCAGCACGACCCCCTACGCCACCCAAACACCACTGCACTACCGTAAACCCTAGAAAAGAAACCCCCACCCCATGCCCAATCCCCCTTACGTCTCACTCCTCATGGTTCGTCTCTCCTCGTGGTTCCTGCCTCACGTCATCTCGGAGGGGCGGTGCACGTCGTTGTGAGGAAATGGAACAGCCTCTGTTTCCTTACAACGACATGGATCGTCTACATGTTTTTTAGAACGCATGGTCATTTACCATACATACCTTTACAACAAAATTCGTTGTAAAGGCATGCGTTGTAAATGACCATGCGTTCAAAAAATGCGTAGTAATGACTTTTGTGATGTACAACGCATGCGTGGTAATGCATGCGTTGTAATGGTATCGCAAAGTAAAAAGTCGTTGTAACGGCTGTTTACTGATCGAAGCTGGCCCCTGTTCTTCAGTGAGACGTTTATTTGATTAATTAGGAGGAAGGATTGTGGTTTTTTTACCGAAAAGTGCATTCCCGGCTGTTGTATTGTGAAAGTGTCTGCGTGGCCTGGTTTCACTTCCGGTGAGAGAGTGGAAGAGTCTGTTTGGATCTAAAGGAGTTCTGTTGTTGGACGGGGCCGGGGCGACATGTCATCAGAAAACATAGCTAATGGAAAGCGTCCTCCCTGAAGTGTGGAGCAGTGCCATTAGAGGTCAACGAGTGTGCGCCCCACCGCAGTATGACCATACCGCGTGACCCATGTGCCGCCTCCAGGGTACGGGAAGCAGAATCGACATCGCAGGTCCTCTTGAAGACCGTTGTAGCACTAATTCTACATTTTGGTACTAGGGCATTTTAACTTCGTTGTTCCTGCCAGATACAAAGAGAAGATCCTGTGTTATTCAGTGCCCTCGTTACCTTTTTGTGGGTTGTGGTGCTTGTCACTTCGCTGCCCCGCCGGTGCACACGACTGGGCACCCCACCTCGTGTGCCATCTGCAGGGCCTCTGCCCTCGGATCACTGGTTTCGGTTTCTGGTGTGGCAACATAAACAGTTGCTCCCAAAGGACTAGCCTGAACACTTAGGGGAATATCCCCTGCACCAGCATTCCACGGAAATTCTTTCCTAGCTCTCCCACGTCAACGAGCACGGCTCCGCTCGCGACACCGTATGACGTCATCGGAGCCATAAGAGGACCTCGTCGGCGTGCTGACGTCAGTTCCACCTATTTTTTCCGTGCCACCGAGGCAAACAGGGGATTGAGACATTTTCACATGTATACATAGTATAATAAATATATATATATTCACTGAAAAACCATAGGTTTCAGGCACGTTATAGTTAGAAATTAGCATTTAAAAACCTTAGAAATTCACTAAAAAAACATAGGTTTCAGGCACGTTATAGTTAGAAATTAGCATTTAAAAACCTTAGAAATTCACTGAAAAACCATAGGTTTCAGGGCGTTATAGTTAGTTGGACATTTCACTCGTACAAAACCATAGAAATTCCCCCGTTATAGTTAGTTCAGCTAACTATAACTCACGCGCCAGCAATGCACTGCTGATGACGTCACATATTACATCACTCATGACATGGTCAGTGACATCACTCATGACATCACTCATGACATCTCAAATGACATCACTGATGACATCATCCAGTGAATGTGTTTTTCTGAAAATTAAATATGTTTTATATATGTATATCTCAAGGTCGATGGAAGAATAAATGGGTATATAAGTGTCTAAATGGATAATATTTTTTTGTAAAATTGATTGTATAACTGACTAAGTGTATCTTAGTGAATACATGGGTTAGTGAGTAATGTTTAAATATGAAAATATCTGTATCAGTCTCTCACTTTGTGTATAAGTGGCTGCATGGGTTGGTGAGTAGCTACATGAGTGTCTATATGGGTTATTAGTTGGTTTTTTGAGTATCAGTATGAGTGTCTGAGTGTCTGTATGGTTCGGTGGGGGGTATTACTTAGTGCATAGATGCATGAATGAGTGGCTCACTGTTTGTATGTGTTGAAGACAGCATGTGTGCAGGACTGTATAGGTGGATGAGTATGTGTATGGGTGTGTTAGTGAGTGAATGACTGTCTCAATATTGTCTTTATGAGTAACTGCATATGTTTTAAACTAGTATATGTGAGTATTGGTGTATATAAGTGAGTATATGTGTGAGAGATTGGAAGAGTTCCTGTACAAATAAGTAGGTGTTTCTATAAGTGATTGTTTAAGAGAGTAAGTATGTGTAAGTTTCTGTAGAAGTAAGTGTGGTAGTGTGTGTATAACTGTATATGCAAGTAAATGAATGTTTGATACTTTGTTTGCATGTGTGACTATGTGTGTGAGTAACTCTATGGATGAGTGGCGGTGTGTAACAGGATGTATAGGTGTATGAGTACATATGATGAGTGAGTACATGTATGAGTGACTGTATAGGGACTGTTGGTGAATGAGTGGATGTGTGTGTAGATCTTGGAATTACTGAATAGGTGTGTTGTAACTGGTATTGGTATGTCCATTGTTTTGAAAATGTTAGTTTGTATTTTTGAGTGTGTGTATCAAAGGTTATATTAGGGTGAGAGGAGGTCTGCCACTCTATCACAAGGATGATGTCATCAGTGATGTCATCAGTGATGTCATTTGAGATGTCATCAGTGATGTCATGAGTGATGTCACTGACCATGTCATGAGTGATGTAATATGTGACGTCATCAGCAGTGCATTGCGGGCGCCGCGAGTTATAGTTAGCTGAACTAACTATAACGGGGAATTTCTATGGTTTTGTACGAGTGAAATGTCCAACTAACTATAACGCCACTGAAACCTATGGTTTTTTCAGTGAATATATATATACATACATACATACATACATACATATATTCACTGAAAAAACCATAGGTTTCAGGCACGTTATAGTTAGAAATTAGCATTTAAAAAACCTTAGAAATTCACTGAAAAAACCATAGGTTTTAGGGACAGTTATAGTTAGTTGGACATTTCACTCGTACAAAACCATAGAAATTCCCCCGTTATAGTTAGTTCAGCTAACTATAACTTGCGCCCCCGCAATGCACTGCTGATGACGTCACATATTACATCACTCATGACATGGTCAGTGACATCACTGATGACATCACTGATGACATCTCAAATGACATCACTGATGACATCATCCAGTGACTGTGTGTTTCTGTAAAGTTTAAATATGTTTAATATATATAGGGAAAGGTGTATTGAAGAACGAGTGGGTGTATAAGTGTCTGAATGGATGATTTGGTAGGTGCATGACTGACTCTATAAGTGAGTGATTAAACGTATCTTACTGAATGCATGGGTTAGTGACTAAACTGTGTGAAAGTCTGTATCCGTCTGTCTGTTAGTGTGTAAGCGGCTGCATGGGTTTGTGAATAGCTACATGAGTGTCTACATGGGTTATTGATTGGTTGTCTGAGTATCTGTATGGGTGCCTGAGTGTTTGTGTGGGTGGGGTGTGTGTGACTCTGTGCATAGATGTGTGAGTGGGTGATTCACTGGGTGCATGGTTTCAAGAGGGCATCTGTGATGGACTGAATGGGTGGGTGAGTGTGTGTATGGGTGTGTTAGTGAGTGAATGTATATCTCAGTGGTACACGTGTGAGTAACTACATATGTGAAAGGCAGGATATATGTGTGTTGGAGTATTTAAATGGCAATAAGTGAGAGTGTGTGATTGTGAGAGTGGCTGTATGGATGAGTGTGTACTTGTATCAGTGATTGTATAAGAGCATAAGAATGTGCTAGTATTTGTATGAGTAAGTGAGCTGGTGTGTGTATAACTGTATAGGTGAGTAAATGGTAGTGTGATTAATTATTTGCATGACTGACTAGGTGTGTGAGTACCTCTATGGATGAGTGGCGGTGTGTGAGTGTCTATATAGGTGTATGAGTGCATATGATAGTCCTGTACTGAGCGACCGTAAGTATGAGTGACTGTACGGGTGAGTGAGTGGATGTGTGTGTAGACCTAAGAATCAGTGAGTGGGTATGTAGTTATTGGTGTTGGAGTGTCTAAAGTTTTGAGAATGGCAGTCTGTAATTTAGAGTGGGTGTATCAAAGGTTATATTAGGGTGTGAGAAGATGCATCAAATTATCACATGGATGATGTCATCAGTGATGTCATTTGAGATGTCATCAGTGATGTCATCAGTGATGTCACTGACCATGTCATGAGTGATGTAATATGTGACGTCATCAGCAGTGCATTACGGGCGCGAGTTATAGTTAGCTGAACTAACTATAACGGGGGAATTTCTATGGTTTTGTATGAGTGAAATGTCCAACTAACTATAACTGTCCCTAAAACCTATGGTTTTTTCAGTGAATTTCAAAGGTTTTTTAAATGCTAATTTCTAACTATAACGTGCCTGAAACCTATGGTTTTTTCACTGAATTTCAAAGGTTTTTTAAATGCTAATTTCTAACTATAACGTGTTTGAAACCTATGGTTTTTTCAGGGAATTTCAAAGGTTTTTTAAATGCTAATTTCTAACTATAACGTGCCCGAAACCTATGGCTTTTTAAGTGAATTTCAAAGGTTTTTTAAATGCTAGTTTCTAACTATGCCTTCAGAGGTAGGACATGTGAAGAAAGAAGAAAAAACGCACAGAAAGAAGCAAAAGAAATGCAGAAAGAAGCAACAGAAGTCCACAAAGACGAAGAAAAGAGCAGGCAGAAGCAAGAGATGTGCAGAAAGAACCAACAGAGGAGCAGAAAGAGGCCTTGTTGCAAAATCATCCTGTGCCCACAACTTTTTCAGACGGGTACTGGTGGTAACTGACTCGGACTAACCAGGCCTAGAGCCAGTGCTATGCTAAAAGACACTTAGAATACAGTGAAAACACCTACATACACTAGGGAACACTATGCGTTGGGGTACCCCTGTGATTAGCATGACCTCCTCTGTAAGGCCATAGTACATAATAGGGCAGGGGGATTAAAACGTCCTCTTAAAACGCACCACGGGGCGTGTTTGCACAGTGGTGAAGGGAGGGGGGGGCCTGAGGTGACATGTGTGCAAACAAGCCCTGTGGCCGCTTTAAGTTGGGGATTACGTCCCTTGAATCCTGAGGGTCCCTGGGGTCCAACTAGCCCACTAGGTACCTCCAGTAAGCGCCACAGAGCTGCATTGCACAGAGGTGTAAAAAGGGGCATGGCCTGGACCACCTCTCTGCAACGCAGGCCTGTGGCGCTTACTGGAGGTACCTGGTGGCCTAGTTGGCCCCCAGGGGCCCTCAGGATTGAAGGGGTATTTATTCCCCAACTTAAAACGCGCCACAGGGCATGTTTCCACACATGTCACCTCAGGCCCCGCCCCTCCCTTCACCACTGTGCAACGCGCTCCGTGGCACGTTTTAAGTTGGGGGAAAAGTCCCTTGAATCCTGAGGGTCCCTGGGGTCCAACTAGCCCACGAGGTACCTCCAGTAAGCGCCACAGAGCTGCATTGCAGAGAGGTGTAAAAGGGGCGTGGCCTGGACCACCTCTCTGCAACGCAGGCCTGTGGCGCTTACTGGAGATACCTGGTGGGCTAGTTGTCCTCAGGGGCCCTCAGGATTGAAGAGGAATTAATTCCCCAACTTAAAACGCGCCACAGGGCGTGTTTGCACACATGTCACCTCAGGCCCGCCCCCTCCCTTCACCACTGTGCAAACGCGCCCCGTGGCGCCTTTTGAGTTGGGGGATTAAGTACCCTTGAATCCTGAGGGTCCCTGGGGTCCAACTAGCCCACCAGGTACCTCCAGTAAGCGCCACAGAGCTGCGTTGCAGAGAGGTGTAAAAAGGGGCGTGGCCTGGACCACCTCTCTGCAACGCAGCTCCCTGGCGCATACTGGAGGTTCCTGGTGGGCTAGTTGCCCCCAGGGACCCTCAGTACCCAAGGGGAATTAATTCCCCAACTTTAAACGCGCCAGGGAGCGCATTTGCTGAGTGTTGCAGGGAGGGGGCGGGGCCTAGCTGCAATGCCAGTTTTTTTTTTTTTTTTAAGAAGGGGGGCTGTGTGGCCCCCCTTCTCTTGCCTTTTTTTTGTGCCCTGTGGACCCCATCCCCCAGGGCCTGGCCCCCTTTTTTTTTTAATAAAAAAATGTAAATGGGATTCCGGCCCCGGGGACCCCATCCCCCGGGGCATGGCCAAACATATTCTTTTTTATAGGAAGGGGGGCTGCATGGCCCGCCCCTCCTAAGGCCTCTATTGGCCCCGGGGACCCCATCCCCGGGGCCCGCCTTTATTTATTATTACTTTTTGGGGGGAGGGGGGCCGGGTGGGCCCCCTCCCGGGCCACTTCTGGCCCCGGGGACCCCATCCCCCGGGGCCTGGCCATCCTTTTTCTTGTGTGAGGGGGGCCGCGAGGCCCCCCTCCTCAGGCCAAATATGGCCTGGCCTCTCCTTTTAAAAAAAAAAATATATATACACAGGGGAGGGGGGCCGCGTGGCCCCCCTCCCGGGCCACTTCTAGCCCCGGGGACCCCATCCCCCGGGGCTTGCCCTCTCCTTTGGGGACCGTGGGGAGAGCCCCAATGCCCCCATGGTCCCTGCAGGCTCCCCGCCTCCTGCGGGAGCCGGCATTGCTTTTCCACACGGGGAGCTGCTGACATGCAGCTCCCCGTGTGGAAAAGCAATGTGGTTTGATTTTTTTTTTTTGTTCAACCATTTTTATTAATTTAAGAGAGAGAGTATAAATAATTAAGGTACTACAGCATGTAATACATAAAAGCCATCTTGACCAATAAATTGTTAACAAAAAGCATAAATATGAGCAATATGATAAATAGTGGGTAAAATCTAAAACCAGTAGTAATATAAGAACCTATTCATGTGAATACATTTGTATTACATTAACTAGCAAGGAGTGAACACACAAAAGAAAAGAAAAGAAAGAAAGAGAACGTAAACGGAGAAAGGAAAAGAGGAAAAGAGACAAATGGAAAAAGAGAAAGAAAGAAAAAGAGAAAAAGAGAGAGAGAGAGAAAGAAAGAGAGAGAAAGAAAGGGAGAGAAAGAAAGAAAGAAAGGGACTCCAGCCTTAGTAAAATGAAGAGGGAAAATCAACCAGCGGTAGAAAAAGGGTACTGAGCGACTAGCCCCTGAGAGGCTAAATGGATATATTTATCAAGCGATCTCCAGACACCAGAGGAGATGGAGGGAGTATAATGTTTCTCCTCCACCGAAGTGTGAGCACCACGGAGAAATGATACCCATGCCCACCATGTATGATACGATAAGGCATTAAATGATTTCCATTCTGACAAAATAATCTTAACAGCTATGGATAGCAGTAAATCCAAAAGTTGTAAATCTAACTCGTCTAAAGGAAGTGGAGATGGAGCTGCCCAAGGACCCAACAAGACTAAAGGAAAGGAAAGCTCAAATTGAATATCAAAAATTAATAATAAATGCTTATGGATGAATTCCCAGAATGCGTGGAGAAGGGAGAACTCAAAAAACATATGTTGAGGAGTACCAGCAGCACTTTTACAATTCCAGCAAAGATCATCATCTTTAAGTTTGAGTGTATATAGACGAGCTGGGGTCCAATGTAGAAGGTTGATAGTAAAAACTTTGATTGAATCAGAGAGGGAGCAACTTTATTCCGTAGGGAAAGTTTCCCAATAGTTTTCCAAGTATCCGATGTAATATGTTTGACTATATCAGCGTCAAAATGGTGCATCCATTTGAGCTGTGTGACCGTAGAGGGTGATGACGGAGGAGTGAACAAAAATGTATATATCCTAGAAGCCATATGTCCTACCTTACCCCAAAGCTGTAGGAGAGAAACCATATGCGAATCTGGATGAAAGGTACTCTTGGACAGAGCTACTTTAATTTTAAGGAATGAATAGAAATCAATAGAATTAAGACAATAAGCTGAGGCCAACGAGGAGAAAGGCAAAGGATCATTGTTAGCATTATAAAGATGCTTGACCAATGTAACACCTTTATTGGCCCAATATGACCTTGTCTCCGCGTCCAACTGAATCTTAATCTTGGGATTGTGCCACAAAGAAGACCACCTGGAATTTTGAATGTGTAAAGAAACTCTTCTATCAATCCTTTTCAATGCTAAAATGGTGTCTGCTATGATACGTCCAGAGAAAGGAAAAGTCAATGTAGACGCAGTCATCAAAGCTGAGGTGGGTAAGGGAGAGCACAAATGTTGTTCAATACATAGCCATGGTGGAATATGTCTAGTATCAGAAGGAAACCATAAGGCCCCCTGAGAGGCTAAAAACGCCGACTGATATAAACTCCAATCTGGGAAGTTACAACCACCCATATCATAAGATTTCCTTAATTGTTTGTATGCAATCCTAGCACGTTTGTCGCTCCAGAGAAATTTAGAAGTGATCACATCTATCTTATGAAAAAAGGAAGAGGAGAGATTTACAGGGAGCATGGATGACACAAAATTGACAATAGGAGTTATCATCATTTTTAATGACTGGAGCCGTCCCCACAATGAGATGAACTTAGGCGACCAAGCCTCCAATAACTTTTTAACTTTATCCAGTACCTGAGATTCATTGTAAGAGATGGTATCCGATAAATTCGCAGAAAACCAAATTTCCAAATATTTAAGCCGCTCAGACTGCCATTTAAATTCTGCATCTCCCATGTGAGAAGAAAAGCATAGCCGATTAAGAGGAAACATTTCGGTTTTGTCTCTATTTAAAGTATATCCTGAGACAAGAGAAAATTGTTTGATAATAGTGGAAATAGCAGGAATTGTTCTTTCTATATCTTCAGAGAAGATAAGAACATCATCCGCATACGCGGCTGTTTTAATGCGCTGTGAACCAAATTGAAACCCCCGAATGTCCTGATTAAGGTTAAGTAGGCGAAGTAACGGGTCAATAGACAGTAAAAAGAGAAGTGGTGACAATGGACAACGTTGTCGAGTGCCCTGGCCTAGATCAAAGAAGGGTGAGGTAATTCCATTAATTCTAATATTAGCCTTAGGTTGAGTATACAAGGACATAACCATTCCAATAAATACATCCCCCAGGTTATGGGATTGAAGTACAGCCTGAAGAAAAGGCCACGAGACCTTATCGAAAGCTTTCTCGGCGTCAAGCGCAATAGCTGCCGCCGGCGAACTAGAACCCTTAGCTTTCTCTAAGATATGGCAGAAAGTACGGATATTATCCCTAGCCAATCTTCCCTTGACAAAATCCGTCTGGGAGGGATGAATGAGAGTAGGAATATGAGACTCCAATCGTTTTGCCAAAATTTTTGCAAACATTTTTGCTTCCATGTTTAGCAAAGAGATTGGGCGGAAATTCTTGGGGTCTGAATGATCCTTACCTTCTTTGGGAATAACCACTATAGTAGCCTCCGTTGCCGAACCCGAAACCTTCCCAGAAGAAACAAAGGCATCAAAGACCTGTTGCAGACGCGGTACTAAAGAAGAACTACATTTTTTTTAAAACTCAATAGAAAAACCATCCGGTCCTGGCGCTTTCCGTGATCTAGTTGCCTTAATGGCTTGAACAATTTCCTCGGACTCAATCGGTTTACTTAGAGAAACAATATCCGTATCGGTAATGGTACTAGTAGGAATAGAAGTCAGAAATTGTTGGCACTGCGCTAAAGAAGTTTGGTGTTCAGGAGTGTATAAATTGGAGTAAAAATCACGAAATACCTCCAGAATATCTTTAGTCAAGAATTTCCGAGTTCCCGCAGTATCTGTGATACAGGTAATCTGAGTTGATCGAACACTAGTGTCCTGATACTTTAAAGTAGCTGCCAGAACTTTACCTGCTCGGTTTTTTAGTAACAAGCGCTTTGATTTTTGTAATTGTACCCCAATGTGAGCCCTCTTGGTCAATATAGAATTATACTTATATTTAAGATTTTTGATTTCCTGCAGTATCAATTTGTCTTTAGAACCTCTATATAGTGATTCTTTATGTTTAATATTGTCTGTAATTGAGAGGAGCTCTTTTTAATAATACTGTTTCTTCGTGCCATAGTTTGAATAATGTTGCCTCTAAGGGTACATTTGAAAGCGTCCCATAGTACTACAGGAGATGTCACGGATGATTCATTCTCTCGGAAAAAGTATGTATAGCTGCATCAAGCAACTCAACCTCTTTGTCGTCCTGTAAGATTTCTGTATTGAGATGCCAAGTACGCGGTCCACAACTATCTGTGAGATTAAGAAGAGTGAAAGAGACTGCGGCATGATCAGAGACAACTATAGGGTGGATTATCACATTTGTAGTATGTTTCAACATATTAGCTTGAACCAAGAGATAATCAATGCGAGAGAAGCTAGAGTGAGGAGAAGAGAAAAAGGTAAAGTCACTGCCAGTGGGATTATGCATTCTCCACACATCAATGAGTCGTTGGGAAGAACACATGTTAAGCATTTGTTTGTGCGCCCTGGGAGGACGGAATCGGAATGCAGAATACCTATCCAAGATAGGATCCATTGGCAGATTGAAATCTCCCCGACAATCAGTTTGTCACTAATAGATATTTCGGAAAGCTTCTTGGTTATTGTTCGCCAGAAAGAGGGGTCATCACTATTGGGAGCATATATATTCATAATATAGAGATCAGATGACCCATTAGACAATCGCGTAAGCAGCCACCTACCTTCAAGATCATGTTCAGCCGAAACAATGGACAATCCCGAACTTTTAGAAATAAGAGTAACCACCCCGTTCCTCTTCCCAAAAGCCTCTGAGCACGACACATCAGAAACCCATTGCTTACGCAAGAATAAAGCCTCCTTATACGCTATCTTAGTTTCTTGCAATAACACAATATCAGTAGAAAGGCCTTTGCAGTAATCCAAAATTTGTGATCTCTTTACTGGGTGGTTCAGACCACGCACATTAAGTGACAGCACATTTAAGCCAGCCCTGAATAAGGGAGATCAGTAAAGATAAGAAAAGTCAGTAAATGAAAAACACTAAGGGATGTATGTTGCATGAGATAGACGACACAGGAAGAAAACTTATACACATAAAAGTAAGAGAGTAAGGCTGAAGTCCGTAGGAAAAATAACTCAGTACAGCAAGAAAGAAACAGAAATGGAAGAAAGAAAGAAAAGGTGAGAAGAAAAACACAAACTGCAAAAATAAAAAGAATAACCCCACCAGGGGAAGTCTATAAGAGACCAGAACCATATGTGGGGGAACATGAAATAGCAGCCAAAGAGGCCATTGTTTACCACTAGCCATAGAAGGGATAGAGTATAAACAGTATATAACATAATCCATTCATTATTATAGGTTACACAATGTTTGTGTAAATAAACATCAGACAAAATACAAATTAGCTAACATGTACTATATTATTTCTACAATAAGAAATTCATCCAGGATATGAGTGAACACCCTTATGATTGATAAAGAAGGGGAAGACGACTAGAAAGAATTAATGAGTATACCAGCAACATTACCATTTGATAAAAACCTGAATAGCGAGTCACATTTTACGTATCATACAAATAGTATAAAATAAATATCTAAGAAAGAGTTAAATAAATACATTCTTAACGCCTGCGGAAAAAAGGATTCTACAAGGGCATCCAACTGTCACAATAAACATATCACCTAAAAAACAGTTAATGTTTAGATAAGCAGCCACAAAGTAATCCTCAGCAACATCTAGGAAATAAACTACGCTATGAAACAAGATAATGAGAACTGTGAGAGCGTCACACAAGCTATCAATACACAATGAAATGAAGAAATGGAAATTCCTATAACCGCTCCAGTTAAAAACCTGCAAAGGAAAAAGAGTTAATGGAACATACCTATATAAGGCAATAATTAGATAAGTGAATAAAATACACTAAACAAAGGGCCTCATGTTACTCGAACTCTAAGCTTCCCTTAAAGAGAGACAGCATTACAAGTTATAAGTGGAGAGAAAAACCTGCAAAGGAAGGATTAATACGAGGAAAAAATATGTAAATAACATGAGGGGTGCATATATGCGCTAAAAAAAACGTTCCAGCGACTACCTGTGAAGGAAAAAAAAAAGGAGTTATTGGAACACACCTACAAAAGGCAATTAATATATCTTGAATAAAGAACACTAAGAGAAGGGCCCAATCTTATTTTGACATCAACCTTCCCTCAAAAAAGATATCGTTATAAGCTATAAGCGGAAAGATGAACCTGCAAAGGAAATGTTAATACACAAAAAGAAAAAGATAAAGATAAACCTGAAAGGCCCATAACCGTGGATGAAGTAAGGGAACCTCCAACTTCCCACAGGAAAAAGGAGCCTCAAAACCTGTAAGAGGAAAAATAGGCACAGAAAATACTAGAGTCCAGCCATAAAAGCAATGATCCCTTCAAGAACCAGAGGAGACTGAGGGAGAGTCAGATTCCATTCGCGATTCAGATTGATTATCCAAAAAAGTTGTTAACTCTGAACGGTTCATAAAAAATCTGAGAGCGACCTTTAAAAGTTATTCTGAATCGTGAGGGACCAGCGAAGGAAAAAGGAATGTTCATGTCCAAAAGCCTCCGTCGAAGGTTTAAAAACCTTTCCTCCTGATGACAGTATCTCTAGCAAAATCCTGAGATAAAGCAATCCTGTGGCCTTCCCATGTAATCAATCTGATCTTCCTCATCTGAGACAAAATAAGTTCTGAGTGTTGATGTCGTAAAGGCTTGAACACTATAGGCCTAGGATGCGACGAGGACTTAGGGCGAAAAGAGGGAACTCTATGGGCACGTTCTATTTCAAAGTCTTTCTGAAAGGAGATATGGAGAACCGTAGGGATCCAATCCAGCAGAAACTCAAGCATTGAAGGAGCACCTTTCTCCGCATCTTCTGGTAGACCAAAAATACGTAAGTTACTCCTACGATTCCTATCTTCCTGTTCTGTAAGGTCCCTCCGCAAAGAAGCCATAGAGCGCTCCAAATTCTGTACCTGCCTGGCCTGCTGATGAGATGTGTCCTCAACTGCGCTTATGCGAGATCCTGCATTTGAAACACGTAATGACAAACTTTTGAAGTCACTTCTAATCGCCGCAACTTCAACCTGAAGTAGGTCTGTATTTGTTTTAGTACTCTGCGCAATATCATGAACCGTATTTAGACGTAGAAGGATTGTGTCTAAAGTAGTAGTAGATTCCTTAGATGTTACCTCTGGCGTGGGAGACGTTTGTTTAGATCTCTTAAGAGCACCTTTTGCATCCTTATCTTTTACAGGGAGACCCATATTATCTGCCATTGGAAAAGACAAATGTAGGTGAAAAGAAAAACAGCACTACCGACCACTCCCTGTTCCAGACCACCAGAGCGCTACCTGGAAATATGGCGGAGCAAGCCCCTCAGAGGACAAAGAACAATGACCAAACACATAAACTGTACCCTACAAAATGTCACTGTCCAGACAGATAGCAACCTCTACCTCGTGGTTAAAGAGCACTTAAATAAGTGCGCGCCACTGAGAGACTAGTGTCCAACCAGCGATAATGGTAGAGGAACAGGTGCAGATGCAGAAAAACACAAACTGTTGACACCGTAGCAAAACCAGCTCATTAAGGAGCAGGTATTGATCTTCTACCACTCCAAAACTGGTAGACAAGGTTATCATCGCAGTACACGTTATGAACTCTCAGTCAGATTTTAAGCGCAAAAAGGTTGTTGATGATCCTGTTTTAAACAATGCTCCACATATTCAGATGGTGAAGAAAACAACATCCAACAGCAGCGCACATTCAAGGGGCCTTCATATTAAATGTGCTGCCCCTCAGGAGAAACATATCCCCTCTGAAAAGAACAGCGCTTTATTTATAGGTGAAAAAAGCTGCAAATATTCACATTCTTTTGACCCCTGGAGTTCCCTCAGGGCAAGCAGCATTTCCCAGAAGCAGCCACTGTCAGTTTACACACACAGAGTCTCAGCGCTGCTTAAAAGAAACTTCATCTGAATGGACTTCAACTTCAAATGCCTCAGAGCATATATTATCCTTCAGCAGCAGCGTGCTATGTGATTCAGGCGAAACGCTCTTACTTTAACAACCGCTGTATCCTGGAACATCCAAGTTGTGAGGGTTAATGCGCCCGTGTTCCTCGCGCCGCCGCCATCTTAGGCGCCACCTTGAGGAGAACACAGATACCGCTGGAAAAGGCACCAAAAGCGCTCCAAATGTGCTGCAAATTCTCCTGCGTGCCCTCGCTACCTTCCGCTGCCGATACACATCACCGAAACCAACCTTCCAGGACTCTGTTCACTGGAAAACCGGACGGCCTCACGGAGGCTCTCCGGAGCTTAAACAGGGGGGACCATCTTGTCTGCGTGCGCGTCACGCCCCCTATGTGGTTTGATTTTTGAAAGCGAGAGCAGGTTTCCTGCTCTCGCTTTCAAAACCCAAACTACAGTTTGCAATGACAGGGCGGGAGCCGCGCGGCTCCCACCCTGTCATTGCAAATAGCAGTGTCCCGGGTGTGGGCACCCCGGGACACTGCAGGAGCCGGCCCTGGGGGTGGCGGTCCCCAGGGCCATCACTGGCTCCATGAGGGGGCCGCGCGGCCCCTCCCACATAATGCAAAGCCCCGGGTGGCGGTCCCGGGGCGTTTGAGGGCTCGAGCCCCCACACAGGTATATATATTTTTTTAAAAGAAGCCCCGGGGTGGCGGTCCCCGGGCTGCGGGGGGCAGTGTGCCCCCGTGATTATAATTGATGAAAGCCCTGGGGGTGGTGGTCCCCGGGCTTGGGGGCCTTAGAGGCCCCCAAACTCTAAAAAACAAGCCCCGGGGTGGCGGTCCCCGGGGCTGCGGGGAGGCCGTGTGCCCCCGCAAATGTTGTTGCAAAGCCCCGGGGGTGGCAGTCCCGGGGCAGTGTGGGGAGATTGGGGCCCCCCCACACATTTTTTTACTGCCCCCGGGACCTGGCCCACCCGGGGGCTTCAATTAAACGAAGCGCGGGAGACCGCGCTTCTTTTTTTTTTATTTTCACGGCAGGAATCGCGCACCCAGCGCAAATTCGGCTGATTTTTTTAAAATGCTTTTTTGGGGCTGGGGGTCCTAGTGGGACCCCCTGAGCAGGCCTAGGGGGTCAGGGTGTTTCTACCCTGCCCCCTTTTCTTGTTTTGCGCCTTAGTTTTTCTGTTTTCTTGTGTCTCGGTTACAGAGGCACAAGATGGCTGCCAACACTTCCTGGTTTGGAGTGTTGACAGCCAATTAGCATGAAGCTCATGATCGGAAGGGTGCGCAGATCCACCGCGGCCATAGATATCGAATCTTTTATTTTTTGAATTTCTCAGGAACTACTGAACGGATTTACACCATTTAAAAAAAGGGCGCTTTCTGAACCAAGCACTACCTTTTTGCCAAATTTGGTGTAATTCCGTTCAGCAGTTTTGGCAGTAACCGTGTCTAAAGTTTCCTATGGGAAATTGATTTTTTGACCTCTATTTTTTGATTTTCTCCGCAACTACTGAACGGATTTACACCATTTAAAAAAAAGGGCGCTTTCTGAACCAAGCACTACCTTTTTGCCAAATTTGGTGTAATTCCGTTCAGCAGTTCGGGCTGTAGCCGTGTCTAAAGTTTCCTACAGGAATTAACATGGAGAAAACACGTTTTGGGACCCCCCTTTTTTCTCGGCCCCTGCTTGCCGAATCACCCCGAAACTTTCAAGACAAGAGCTGACCAGAGCGCCCCACTAGTTTTGAAAATTTCGCAATGATTCGTCATCCGGCGCCAAAGTTATTGGGTAAACAAAAAACGCTTTTCCTATGGAAACTAGGTCCTAACTATAACTACCTACTGGCGACCGCCAGTAGGTAATATATATATATATATTCACTGAAAAACCCATAGGTTTCAGGCACGTTATAGTTAGAAATTAGCATTTAAAAAACCTTACAAATTCGCTGAAAAAACCATAGGTTTTAGGGACAGTTATAGGTAGTTGGACATTGCACTCGTACAAAACCCGTGAAATTCCCCGTTATAGTTAGTTCAGCTAACTATAACTCACGCCCTGCAATGCACTGCTGATGACGTCACATATTACATCACTCATGACATGGTCAGTGACATCACTGATGACATCACTGATGACATCTCAAATGACATCACTGATGACATCATCCAGTGACTGTATGTTTCTGTAAAGTTTAAATATTTTTAATATATATAGGGAAAGGCGTATTGAAGAATGAGTGGGTGTATAAGTGTCTGTATGGATGATTTAGTAGGTGCGTGACTGAGTCTATAAGTGAGTGATTAAACGTATCTTACTGAATGCATGGGTTGGTGACTAAACTGGGTGAATGTCTGTATCCGTCTGTCTGTTGCTGTGTAAGTGGCTGCATGGGTTTGTGAATAGCTACATGAGTGTCTATATGAGTTATTGATTGGTTGTCTGAGTATCTGTATGGGTGCCTGAGTGTTTGTGTGGGTGGGGGGTGTGCGACTCTGTGCATAGATGTGTGAGTGGGTAATTCACTGCGTGGATGGTTTCAAGAGTGCATCTGTGATAGACTGTATGGGTGGGTAAGTGTGTGTAAGAGTGTGTTAGTGAGTGAATGTATGTCCCAGTGGTACATGTGTGAGTAACTACATATGTGAAAGGCAGTATATATGTGTGTTGGAGTATATAAATAGCTATAAGCAAGAGTGTGTGATTGTGTTAGTGACTGTATGGATGAGTGTGTGCTTGTATCAGTGATTGTATAAGAGCGTAAGAATGTGCTAGTATTTGTATGAGTAAGTGAGCTGGTGTGTGTATAACTGTATAGGTGAGTAAATGGCAGTGTGTTTAATTATTTGCATGACTGACTAGGTGTGTGAGTACCTCTATGGATGAGTGGCGGTGTTTGAGTGTCTAAATAGGAGTATGAGTGCATATGATAGTCCTGTACTGAGTGACCGTAAGTATGAGTGACTGTACGGGTGAGTGAGTGGATGTGTGTGTAGACCTAAGAATCAGTGAGTGGGTATGTAGTTATTGGTGTTGGAGTGTCTATGGTTTTGCGAATGGCAGTCTGTAATTTAGAGTGGGTGTATCAAAGGTTATATTAGGGTGTGAGGAGGTGCATCAGATTATCACGTGGATGATGTCATCAGTGATGTAATCAGTGATGTCATTTGAGATGTCATTAGTGATGTCATCAGTGATGTCACTGACCATGTCATGAGTGATGTAATATGTGACGTCATCAGCAGTGCATTGCGGGGGCGCGAGTTATAGTTAGCTGAACTAACTATAACGGGGGAATTTCACGGGTTTTGTACGAGTGCAATGTCCAACTACCTATAACTGTCCCTAAAACCTATGGTTTTTTCAGTGAATTTCAAAGGTATTTTAAATGCTAATTCCTAACTATAACATGTCTGAAACCTATGGTTTTTTTCAGTGAATTTCAAAGGTTTTGTAAATGACAATTTTTAAATGTATTAATTGTTATATTCATTTTTTTGATACTGATTTACTACATTTTTTTAAACTATTTATTTTTAGATATTTTATTTTTTAAATTACATTGTAATTACATTATACATTACATTACAAAATATACTTTCTCAGAATGAATTACTTTAGTTTAAATACTTTGCAAATAGGCAATAGACTTTTAAGTACAGTAGTTACAGTTGTTGCAATGGGCAACACAATTTCAAACACAATGCAACATTGAGCTCAATGTGAATTTCTAGTTAAATGCAATTAGTTACTTTATGGATTACTTTTCTAACCACAGGACTGGATCCTAGATTCAGTCCTGGGACATCTCCTGTAAACAGTTGAGTAAAAGCGTTTTGGTTACAGTAGTGATTTTTAAGGAATATTATTGTATTTTAAAAGTTGACACTTGAAACTTCTTCACATAGAATCACCAATGTTATCCTATGGGAGGAAATTCACTTAGCAGGTAAGTAGTGTTATCGTTACTTTTTCTTACTCAGTGGTGGATCCTGGATCCAGCACTGGTGCATCTCCTGTAAACAGTTGAAAGAATGCGTTTAAGTCATACAGGCGATTTTTAAGGAATATTTGTAGTTTGTGAAAATCGACACTTTGAAACTTTTCTGCTGAAAACCATGCAATGATATCCTATGGAAGGAAATTCAAGTTACTGGTAAGTACGGTTAAAATTACTTTTCAGGATCAGTACTGGGCTCAAAGATGCAGCACTGAGGTCTCTCCTGATAACAGGTGAGTAAATCGGAATTCGTAGTTCGGCTGATTTTAGAGGAATATTATAAAGTTCCAAAACCCCACACTTAGAAGAATTTCCAAGTGAAACCAGTCAATGTTAGCCTATGGAAGGAAATTCAAGTTACTGGTAAGTATGGTTAAAATTACTTTTCAGGATCAGTACTGGGCTCAAAGATGCAGCACTGAGGTCTCTCCTGATAACAGGTGAGTAAATCGGAATTCGTAGTTCGGCTGATTTTAGAGGAATATTTGCACAATGGTGAAGGAAGGGGGTGGGGCCTGAGGTGACAGGTCTGCAAACACGCCCTGTGGCGCGTTTTAAGTTGGGGGATTAACTCCCCTTGAATCCTGAGGGTCCCTGGAGTCCAAGTAGCCCACCATGTACCTCCAAAAAGCGCCACAGAGCTGCGTTGCAGAGAGGTGTAAAAAGGGGCGTGGCCTCTGTACACCTCTCAGCAACGCAGCTCCCTTGCGCATACTGGAGGTTCCTGGTGGGCTAGTTGCCCCCCAGGCACCCCCAGTTTTCAAGGGGAGTTCGTTCCCCATCTGCAAACGCACCAGGGGGACGTTTGCAGACTGCTGCAGCGAGGGCGGGGCCTCCGGCACGATGCCGGTCTTTTTACTTTTTTTTTGTTTGGGAGGGGGCTGCGTGGCCCCCTTCCCTCAGCCACTTTTGGCCCCGGGGACCCCATCCCCCGGGGCCTGAGCATTTTCTTTTATTTTTTTTACTTTAAACGGGAAGGGGCCCCGGGGCATGCCCACTTTAATTTTAAAAATATTTGGAGGGGGGCTGCATGGCCCCCTCCTCAGGCCATTTAAGGCCCCGGGGACCCCATCCCCTGGGGCCGGCCTTGCCCTTTTTTTTTTTTTTTTGGGGGAGGGGGGCTGCGTGGCCCCCCTCCCGGGCCACTAATGGCCCCGGGGACCCCATCCCCAGGGTCCTGGCCACTCGTTGGGAACCGAGGGGGGGTCCCCAATCCCCGCACGGTCCCACCGGCTCCCCGCGTCCTGTGGGAGCCGGCATTGCTTTTCCATAAGGGGAGCTGCTGACATGCAGCTCCCTTATGGAAAGCAATCTGCTTGCTTCATTGAAGCGAGAGCAGGTTTCCTGCTCTCGCTTCAATGAAGCAAAGCAAGTTTGCAATGACAGGACGGAGCCGCGAGGCTCCCTTCCTGCCTTGCAAACAGCAGTGTCCCGGGGTAGGCACCCCGGGACACTGCAGGAGCCGGCCCTGGGGGTGGCGGTCCCCAGGGCCATCAAGGGCTCCAGGAGGGGGCCGCGCGGCCCCCTCCCATCCTGTGCACAGCCCCGGGAGGTGGTGGTCCCTGGGGCTCGGGGTCCTAAACGGACCCCACATTTTATTATTTAGTGCCCCGGGGAGGTAGCGGTCCCGGGCGTGTGGGGGCTCGAGCCCCCACACAGGTAATTTAAATTTTAAAAAGAAGCCCCGGGGGCCGTGTGCCCCCGCCACCATTATTTTTATAAAGCCCGGAGGCCCCCATGTTATTTATTAAACCCCCGCATGCCCCCGGGACTTGGCCCACCCGGGGGCCAATTAACCACAAAGCGCGGGAGCCTGCGCTTCATTTTTTTTTTATCGGCAGGATCCGCGCACCCAGCGCGTTTTTTGCCGATTTTTTTTTTAAAAAAAGAATTTTTTTTTTGGGTTCTGGGGGTCCTTGTAGGACCCCCTGAGCAGGCCTTGGGGTTCAGGGTGTTTCTACCCTGCCCCCTTTTTGCGTTTTGCACAGTTGTTTTACTGCTTTCTTGTTCCTCGGTTCTACCGAGGAACAAGATGGCTGCCAACACTTCCTGATTTGGAGTGTTGACAGCCAATTACCATACAGCTCGTGATCGGGAGGGTACGCGGACCCTATGCGGCCATAGATATATATGTTATTTTACTTTTGATTTTCTCAGGAACTACTGAACGGATTTACACCATTTAAGCAAAAGGCACGACTCTGAACCAAGGGCTACCTTTTTGCCAAATTTGGTGTAATTCCGTTCAGCAGTTCGGGCTGTAGCTGCGACTAAAGGTTCCTATGGAAAATTGCATGGGGAAAACAAGTTTTGGGACCCCCCTTTTTTCTCGGCCCCCGCTTGACGAATCACCCCGAGACTTTCAGGATAGGAGCGGACCAGAGCGCCCCAACAAGTTTGAAAATTTCGCGAAGATTCGTCAACCGGCGCCAAAGTTATTTCAAATAGAATGTTCCGGATTTCCTATGGAAAATAGGTCCTAACTATAACTATCTACTGGCGACCGCCAGTAGATAATTCACTGGAAAAACCATAGGTTTCAGGGGCGTTATAGTTAGTTGGACATTTCACTCGTACAAAACCATAGAAATTCCCCCGTTATAGTTAGTTCAGCTAACTATAACTCGCGCGCCCGCAATGCACTGCTGATGACGTCACATATTACATCACTCATGACAAGGTCAGTGACATCACTCATGACATCACTGATGACATCTCAAATGACATCACTGATGACATCACTGATGACATCATCCTTGTGATAGAGTGGCAGACCTCCTCTCACCCTAATATAACCTTTGATACACACACTCAAAAATACAAACTGACATTTTCAAAACAATGGACATACCAATACCAGTTACAACACACCTATTCAGTAATTCCAAGATCTACACACACATCCACTCATTCACCAACAGTCCCTATACAGTCACTCATACATGTACTCACTCATCATATGTACTCATACACCTATACATCCTGTTACACACCGCCACTCATCCATAGAGTTACTCACACACATAGTCACACATGCAAACAAAGTATCAAACAACCGTTTACTTGCATATACAGTTATACACACACTACCACACTTACTTCTACAGAAACTTACACATACTTACTTTCTTAAACAATCACTTATAGAAACACCTACTTATTTGTACAGGAACTCTTCCAATCTCTCACTCTCACATATACTCACTTATATACACCAATACTCACATATACTAGTTTAAAACATATGTAGTTACTCATAAAGACACTATTGAGACCGTCATTCACTCACTAACACACCCATACACATACTCATCCACCTATACAGTCCTGCACACATGCTGTCTTCAACACATACAAACAGTGAGTCACTCATTCATGCATCTATGCACTAAGTAATACCCCCACCGAACCATACAGACACTCAGACACTCATACTGATACTCAAAAACCAACTAATAACCCATATAGACACTCATGTAGCTACTCACCAACCCATGCAGCCACTTATACACAAAGTGAGAGACTGATACAGATATTTTCATATTTAAACATTACTCACTAACCCATGTATTCACTAAGATACACTTAGTCAGTTATACAATCAATTTTACAAAAAAAAATCATCCATTTAGACACTTATATACCCATTTATTCTTCCATCGACCTTGAGATATACATATATAAAACATATTTAATTTTCAGAAAAACACACATTCACTGGATGATGTCATCAGTGATGTCATCAGTGATGTCATTTGAGATGTCATCAGTGATGTCATGAGTGATGTCACTGACCATGTCATGAGTGATGTAATATGTGAGGTCATCAGCAGTGCATTGCGAGCGCGCGAGTTATAGTTAGCTGAACTAACTATAACGGGGGAATTTCTATGGTTTTGTACGAGTGAAATGTCCAACTAACTATAACGCCCCTGAAACCTATGGTTTTTTCAGTGAATTTCTAAGGTTTTTTAAATGCTAATTTCTAACTATAACGTGCCTGAAACCTATGGTTTATTTCAGTGAATTTCTAAGGTTTTTTAAATGCTAATTTCTAACTATAACGTGCCTGAAACCTATGGTTTTTTCAGTGAATATATATAAATTTATTATACTATGTATACATGTGAAAATGTCTCGGTCCCCTGTTTGCCTCGGTGGCACGGAAAAAATGGGTGGAACTGACGTCAGCACGCCGACGAGGTCCTCTTATGGCTCCGATGACGTCATACGGTGTCGCGAGCGGAGCCGTGCTCGTTGACGTGGGAGAGCTAGGAAAGAATTCCCGTGGAATGCTGGTGCAGGGGATATTCACCTAAGTGTTCAGGCTAGTCCTTTGGGAGCAACTGTTTATGTTGCCACTCCAGAAACCGAAACCAGTGATCCGAGGGCAGAGGCCCTGCAGATGGCACACGAGGTGGGGTGCCCAGTCGTGTGCACCGGCGGGGCAGCGAAGTGACAAGCACCACAACCCACAAAAAAGGTAACGAGGGCACTGAATAACACAGCATCTTCTCTTTGTATCTGGCAGGAACAACGAAGTTAAAATGCCCTAGTACCAAAATGTAGAATTAGTGCTACAACGGTCTTCAAGAGGACCTGCGATGCCGCTTCTGCCTCCCGTACCCTGGAGGCGGCACATGGGTCACGCGGTACGGTCATACTGCGGTGGGACGCACACTCGTTGACCTCTCATGGCACTGCTCCACACTTCAGGGAGGACGCTTTCCATTAGCTATGTTTTCTGATGACATGTCGCGCCGGCCCCGTCCAACAACAGAACTCCTTTAGATCCAAACAGACTCTTCCACTCTCTCACCGGAAGTGAAACCAGGCCACGCGGACACATTCACAATACAACATCCGGGAATGCACTTTTCGGGAAAAAAACCACATTTCTTCCTCCTAATTAATCAAATAAACGTCTCACTGAAGAACAGGGGCCAGCTTTGATCGGTAACGAGCCGTTACAACGACTTTTTTACTTTGCGATACCATTACAACACATGCATTACCACGCATGCGTTGTACATCACAAAGTCATTACTACGCATTTTTAGAACGCATGGTCATTTACCACGCATGCCTTTACAACGAATTTTGTTGTAAAGGTATGTATGGTAAATGACCATGCGTTCTAAAAAACATGTAGACGATCCATGTCGTTGTAAGGAAACAGAGGTGTTCCGTTTCCTCACAACGACGTGCACCGCCCCTCAGAGATGATGTGAAGCAGGAACCACGAAGAGAGAGGAACCATGAGGAGTGAGAGGTAAGGGGGATTGGGCATGGGGTGGGGGTTTCTTTTCTAGGGTTTAGGGTAGTGCAGTGGTGTTTGGGGGGTGTAGGGGGTCGTGCTTGGGGTAGTGTTTTAGGGTTTAGGGTAGTGCAGTGGTGTTTGGGTAGTGTAGGGGGTCATTCTGGGGGTAGTGTTTTAGGGTTTAGGGTAGTGCAGTAGTGTAGGGGGTCGTGCTGGGGGTAGTGTTTTAGGGTTTAGGGTATTGCAGTGGTGTATGGGTAGTGTAGGGGTCATGCTGGAGTAGTGTTTTAGGGTTTAGGGTAGTGCAGTGGTGTTTGTGTAGTGTAGGGGGTCATGCTGGGGGTAGTGTTTTATGGTTTAGGGTAGTGCAGTGGTGTTTGGGTAGTGTAGGGGGTCGTGATGGGGTAGATTTAGGGTTTAGGGTAGTGCAGTGGTGTTTGGGTAGTGTAAGGAGTCATGCTGGGGTAGTGTTTTAGGGTTTAGGGTAGTGCAGTGGTTTTTGTGTAGTGTAGGGGGTTGTGCTGGGGGTAGTGTTTTAGGGTTTATGTTACTGCAGTGGTGTTTGGGTAGTGTAGGGGGTAGTGCTGGGGTAGGGGTTTAGTGCAGTGGTGTTTGTGTAGTGAAGGGGGTCATGATGTGTGTAGTGTTTTAGGGTTTAGGGTAGTGCAGTCGTGTTTGTGTAGTGTAGGGGGTCGTGTTTTAGGGTATAGGGTAATGCAGTGGTGTTTGGGTAGTGTAGGGAGTCGTGCTGGTGGTAGTGTTTTAGGGTTTAGGGCAGTGCAGTTATGTTTGGGTAGTGTAGGGTGTCGTGCTGGGGGTAGTGTTTTAGGGTTTAGGGTAGTGCAGTGGTGTTTGGGTAGTGGAGGGGGTAGTGTTTTAGGGTTTAGGGTAGTGCGCCCAACCAGCCACAATATCCGTGGACAAAGGGGATCCTGACTCTTTGGAACGCTCCGTCAATTGAATAATTTGGGTCAAGGGCCCTACCACGTCCAAGACCTATCAATTCCTTTCTTGGAATCCCTCATATACTTGGAGAAAAAGGTACATAGTTTCTCATCAATTTCAGGCGTGTGTGCCACCTTCCCCTTCAGTGAGGGCCTGGGGCATTCTCCCCTCATCCTATTCCTGACCTCCCTTTCAAGGGGTTGATGGATTTTCCCCACCACATACTCTGCCACTTTGGCATCAGGTGTCCACTCTGCCGACCTAGGATGGTAAATTTGGGTAGGCTCGAACATATCCGAGTGGACCCCGTCCCCAACCGGGGACTGAGAGGAGTGGGACTCTGGACGCCAGGGACGCCCGAGTCCTTATCCTCATCGGAGGAGAAATCGTCCTCCGATACACCCTCTCCCTCTAAGGAAACACGCCATCGGGGTCTACAATAGTGGTGACAGTGTCGCAATTTTCTCTGGGTACCTCCTCCTCCTCCCGGCAGGGTGCATGTTTTAGAGTTCGCGCACTCTTGAGGAAGGTCTCCGTAAGTTTAACAAATCCTTCCAAGTGCCCCGCGTTATGCTTAACGGCCCTTTTATTCCCCATCTGGGAGCTACTTGGACCCGCCACCACCAGATCTGGGTCACTGAACACCCCAGGGATGCTTTTCGCCAGCTTATCAACCTGATCCCTAAGAGGAGCCAGCGCCCTAGAAATAGCCAGAGAGAGGGCTTGGTCCACTGCTGGAGGGAGAAGTTGGGGGGCCATTCCTCCTCCACTTCCTGGTAGGAGGAGTAAAAATGGTCTTCTGGAGAAGACATGATAGCAGAGGGTGTGAGCACAGAACAAATACCCTTAAAATCCTTAAGACAGCCCCCTCGCCGGTGCTCCAACAGCTGGGCTTTCCCGAAGCTGTTATAAGAATAGACTGAGGCGCAATACCAATTACCACCACCAGGTGGCGCTGGTCACTAACGTGGCCGTGTGGGGAAATCACCGCGTAGCGGTGTCAAAATTAGGCGAGGGTTGGTCGGGAATCAAGCGGACACTAAAGTAGTGACCGGATTCCCAAACGCGCGTAAAGACCAGCGGGAGCGCTCGACGGAGCTGCCTCGCTCGGACCAGACGCGCCTGACAGGATCTCACCGCGCGCAGAGCACACAGCGGGAGAAACTGCGAGGGGGAGAATGCGCTCGGGCAAGAGCCTGCTGCGCAGGGAATATGAAACAATACCAAGGCAATAATGCTAATAACGTGCACAAGAAACCGCTATACAAACAGCAACAACATCAGATTAAGCCAAGAATGTAAGGAATGCACTTAACTGACGAGCAGTGAAAAAAGAGGAAGCGGAAGGGACATCACGATATTATATACGATGGACTGTGAGATGATTGGATTATAGTTGCCTTGGAGACTACCCCCCTAATGGTTCATGGGTTGTGTAGTCTTTTGTTTATGATTGTTGTGTTACGTTTTCTTTGAACTGCTATGCAAATAAAGTAAGGAAAGATATGCATAATCCTCGCCTCCGTCCTGCCATAGAATTCATTAAACTTTATTTGATCTGATTTAGGAACATAGATCATAAATGTGTACATAAAAACAGTATATTCTCTTTCCTAATACAATACAGTGAGAATTAATTAAAACCAGTAGGTAAAAACGGGTGTTACAAAGCCCGGTTCAGAGCAACTTCAGGTTAACAGAATCGTAAAGTTCAATGTTTCGCAAGATCAATCTCATGTACTTCGTGCAAAATACGCAATAAGGGGTCCAAGTAAGATGTAACGCTCCAATACCTGACCAGTTTACACTATATAAAACTGCAGAAAAACTAAAAATATAAACTGTTTTGCACACGTCTGTCATTGGGCTATATGTGGGCTACATCTGGGTGATATTAGTGCTACATTTGGGCTCTTTTTTCTCTGGTGGCCATCTTGGGAGACTTATTTGTTATGACGTTTCCTAATTTCGTCATTTACTGCAGTCTCCTCAGTAGGAAATGCTTTCAGTTTTTTACTTTGATTCCATCAAGAAGGCATTCAGATGTGTCACACATTTGCCATAAATTCAGAATGTTAGCACTCTAGTTGTTCATTAGATCACTGTAGTAAAGCTACTGCTCACCAGGGAGTTAACTGGAAGTCTACTGCTGGTATTGAAAGTGATTGTTTCAGTCTGCATGTCAGAATTTTCTACTGAAATAGAAGAGGATTTGAGATCACACTTGAAACATGTCCTAATTGTTCTTTCTACAGCACTAACCATAATTTCTATGACAAAATGAACCCCCTCATTGTGTTCCTTTTTAAATTAAATGTTTTAAGTGTTACCAGTTTATTCCAATCAAGATGGCTTCAGGTGTGCCATACTTTTGTCATAAGTAATGCTGTTAGCACTCTAGTTGTTCTTTAGAACACTCTGGGAAGCTGCAGTAGAACACAAAGGAATCAACTGACAGTCTCTACACCAAATTTGGCAAAGAGGTAGCCCTTGTTTCAGTGTCGTGCCTTTTGCTTAAATGATGTAAATCCCTTCAGTAGTTCCTGAGAAAATCAAAAGTAAAATCACATATATATCTGGGCGGAGCCTAACCACACATGTCATTGTGAGATCTGATTGGCTGTCAGCACTTCATCCTGGAATTGCTGGCAGCCATCTTGAGACCAATATACATGATAGTACCCCATTGAAGTGCATTGTAGTGAATCAAAGATTTTGAGGGTTACCAAAAGGAGAACTATAAAGGGTGATAACAGACTTTAGTTACATTAGAATTCATGTGTTGATGGTACCATAATAATTTTAGGAATTGTGGTGTGTTCTAAGGTGATTTTACCCTGTGAAAAACCTTCTGCTGGGATATCATGAATCATGTTTGAGAGAAAACTATTTTCACATGCTTGTCCCATAGAGTTTTGGAAGGTGCTCCAGAAGCTAAAATGAGAGCATATTTTCTGTAAATTCACATTATCTTTCTCAGTCATGTGAGAATGAAGTCTGACATTCTCAGTAAAACATGTACATCCAACAAGGGCAGAGACTGTCAGTTGATTCCTTTGTGTTCTACTTCAGCTTCCCAGAGTGTTCTAAAGAACAACTAGAGTGCTAACAGCCTTACTTATGACAAAAGTATGGCACACCTGAAGCCATCTTGATTGGAATAAACTGGTAACACTTAAAACATTTAATTTAAAAGGAACACAATGATGGGGTTCATTTTGTCATAGAAATTATGGTTAGTGCTGTAGAAAGAACAATTAGGACATGTTTCAAGTGTGATCTCCAATATCTTCCTGTTATATTTCAACAGGAGCAGCCTGCCAGTTGATGCCTTTGTGTTCTACTGCAGCTTCCCAGAGTGTTCTAAAGAACAACTAGAGCGCTAACAGCCTTACTTATGACAAAAGTATGGCACACTTGAAGCCATCTTAATTGGAATAAACCGGTAACACTTAAAACATTTAATTTAAAAAGGAACAAAATGAGGGGGTTCTTTTTGAAATAGAAATTATGGTTAGTGCTGCAGAAAGAAAAATTAGGGCATGTTTTAAGTGAGATCTCAAATCCTCTTCTTTTTCATTAGAAAATTCTGACATGCAGACTGAAACAATCACTTTCAATACCAGCAGCAGACTTCCAGTTAACTCCCTGGTGAGCAGTAGCTTTACTACAGAGATCTAATGAGCAACTAGAGTGCTAACATTCTGAATTTATGGCAAATGTGAGACACATCTGAATGCCTTCTTGATGGAATCAAAGTAAAAACTGAAAGCATTTCCTACTGAGGAGACTGCAGTAAATGAGGAAATTAGGAAACTTCATAACAAAGAAGTCTTCCAAGATGGCCACCAGTGAAAAAGAGCCCAAATGTAGCACAAATATTACCCAGTTGTAGCCCACATATAGCCCAATGACAAAAGTGTGCAAAACACTTTTTATTTTTAGTTTTTTTGCAGTTTTATGTAGTGCAGACTGGTCAGGTATTGGAGCATTGCATCTTAAAACATGACCCCCTACACTACAAAAACACCACTGCACTACCCTAAACCCTAAAACACTACCCCCAGCACGACCCCCTACACTACACAAGCACCACTGCACTATCCTAAACCCTAAAACACTACCCCCAGCATGACCCCCTACACTACACAAACACCACTGCACTACCCTAAAACCTAAAACACTACCCCCAGCACGACCCCCTACACTACCCAAACACCACTGCACTACCCTAAAACATGACCCCTACACTACACAAACACCACTGCACTACCCTAAACCCTAAAACACTACCCCCAGCACGACCCCCTACACTACACAAGCACCACTGCACTACCCTAAACCCTAAAACACTACCCCCAGCACGACCCCCTACACTACACAAACACCACTGCACTACCCTAAACCCTAAAACACTACCCCCAGCACGACCCCCTACACTACCCAAACACCACTGCACTAACCTAAATCCTAAAACACTACCCCCAGCACGACCCCCTACACTACCCAAACACCACTGCACTACCCTAAAACATGACCCCCTACACTACACAAACACCACTGCACTACTCTAAACCCTAAAACACTACCCCCAGCACGACCCCCTACACTACACAAGCACCACTGCACTACCCTAAACCCTAAAACACTACCCCCAGCACGAACCCCTACACTGACCGAACACCACTGCACTGCCCTAAACCCTGAAACACCAGCCCCTGCACGACCCCTACACTGCCCGAACACCACTGCAATGCCCTAAACCCTGAAACACCAACCCCAGCACGACCCCCTACACTGCCCGAACACCACTGCACTGCCCTAAACCCTGAAACACCACGCCCAGCAAGACCCCCTACACTGCCCGAACACCACTGCACTGCCCTAAACCCTGAAACATCACCCCCAGCAAGACCCCTACACTGCCCGAACACCACTGCCCTAAACCCTGAAACACCACCCCCAGCACGACCCCCTACACTGCCCGAACACCACTGCTCTGCCCAAAACCCTGAAACACCAGCCCCAGCACGACCCCCTACACTGCCCGAACACCACTGCACTGCCCTAAACCTTGAAACACCAGCCCCAGCACGACCCCCTACACTGCCCGAACACCACTGCACTACCCTAAACCCTGAAACACCACCCCCAGCACGACCCCTACACTGCCCGAGCACCACTGCACTGCCCTAAACCCTGAAACACCAGCCCCAGCACGACCCCCTACACTGCCCGAACACCACTGCACTGCCCTAAACCCTGAAACACCAGCCCCAGCACGACCGCCTACACTGCCCGAACACCACTGCACTGCCCTAAACCCTGAAACACCAGCCCTAGCACGTCTCCCTACACTGCCCGAACACCACCGCACTGCCCTAAACCATGAAACACCAGCCTCAGCACGACCCCCTAAACTGCCTGAACACCACTGCACTGCCCTAAACCCTGAAACACCACCCCCAGCACGACCCCCTACACTGCCCGAACACCACTGCACTGCCCTAAACCCTGAAACACCACCCCCTGCACGACCCCCTACACTGCCCGAACACTACTGCACTGCCCTAAACCCTGAAACACCATCCCCAACACGACCCCCTACACTGCACGAACACCACTGCACTGCCCTAAACCCTGAAACACCAGCCCCAGCAAGACCCCCTACACTGCCTGAACACCACTGCCCTAAACCCTGAAACACCACCCCCAGCACGACCCTCTACACTGCCCAAACACCACTGCACTGCCCTAAACCCTGAAACACCACCCCCTGCACGACCCCCTACACTGCCGGAACACCACTGCACTGCCCTAAACCCTGAAGCATCACCCTCAGCACGACCCCCTACACTGCCCAAACACCACTGCACTGCCCTAAACCCTGAAACACCACCCCAAGCACTACCCCCTACACTGCCCGAACACCACTGCACTGCCCTAAACCCTGAAACATCACCCCCAGCAAGACCCCCTACACTGCCCGAACACCACTGCACCGCCCTAAACCCTGAAACACCACCCCCAGCCCGACCCCCTAAACTGCCCGAACACCACTGCACTGCCCTAAACCCTGAAACACCAGCCCCAGCAAGACCCCCTACACTGCCCAAACACCACTGCACTGCCCTAAACCCTGGAACACCAGCCCCAGCACCACCACCTACACTGCCCGAACACCACTGCACTGCCCCAAACCCTGAAACACCAGCCCCAGCACAACCCCCTACACTGCCCGAACACCACTGCACTGCCCTAAACCCTGAAACTTCAGCCCCAGCACCACCCCCTACACTGCCCGAACACCACTGTACTGCCCTAAACCCTGAAACACCAGCCCCAGCATGACCCCCTACACTGCCCGAACACCACTGCACTGCCCTAAACCCTGAAACACCACCCCTGCACGACCCCCTACACTGCCCAAACACCACTGCACTGCCCTAAACCCTGAAACACCACCCCCTGTACAACCCCCTACACTGCCCGAACACCACTGCACTGCCCTAAACCCTGAAACACCACCCCTGCACCGCCCCCTACACTGCCCGAACACCACTGCCCTAAACCCTGAAACACCATCCCCTAGCACGACCCCCTACACTGCCCGAACACCACTGCACTGCCCTAAACCCTGAAACACCACCCCCAGCACGACCCCCTACACTGCCCGAACACCACTGCCCTCAACCCTGAAACACCACCCCTGCACGACCCCCTACACTGCCCAAACACCACTGCACTGCCCTAAACCCTAGAACACTACCCCAGCACGACCCCCTACACTACCCGAACACCACTGCTCTGCCCTAAACCCTAAAACACCACCCCCAGCACGACCCCTACACTGCTCGAACACCACTGCACTGCCCTAAACCCTAGAACACTACCCCCAGCACGACCCCCTACACTACCCGAACACCACTGCACTACCCTAAACCCTAAAATACTCCCCCAGCACGACCCCCTACACTAACCGAACACGACTGCACTGCCCTAAACCCTCAAACACTCCCCCAGCACGACCCCCTACACTGCCCGAACACCACTGCACTGCCCTAAACCCTAGAACACTACCCCCAGCACGACCCCTACACTACCCGAACACCACTGCTCTGCCCTAAACCCTAAAACACCACCCCCAGCACGACCCCCTACACTGCTCGAACACCACTGCACTGCCCTAAACCCTAGAACACTACCCCCAGCACGACCCCCTACACTACCCGAACACCACTGCACTACCCTAAACCCTAAAATACTCACCCCAGCACGACTCCCAACACAACCCGAACACGACTGCACTGCCCTAAACCCTCAAACACTCCCCCAGCACGACCCCCTACACTGCCCGAACACCACTGCACTGCCCTAAACCCTAGAACACTACCCCCAGCACGACCCCCTACACTACCCGAACACCACTGCACTACCCTAAACCCTAAAATACTCCCCCAGCACGACCCCTACACTACCCGAACACCACTGCACTGCCCTAAACCCTAAAACACTCCCCCAGCACGACCCCCTACACTACCCAAACACCACTGCACTGCCCTAAACCCTAAAACACTACCCCCCGCATGACCCCCTACACTACCCAAACACCAATGCACTACCCTATTTCCTAAAACACTACCCCCGCACGACCCCTACACTACCCAAACACCACTGCACTACCCTAAAACATGACCCCCTACACTACACAAACACCACTGCACTACCCTAAACCCTAAAACACTACCCCCAGCACGACCCCCTACACTACACAAGCACCACTGCACTACCCTAAACCCTAAAACACTACCCCCAGCACGACCCCCTACACTACACAAACACCACTGCACTACCCTAAACCCTAAAACACTACCCCCAGCACGACCCCCTACACTACCCAAACACCACTGCACTAACCTAAATCCTAAAACACTAACCCCAGCACGACCCCCTACACTACCCAAACACCACTGCACTACCCTAAAACATGACCCCCTACACTACACAAACACCACTGCACTACCCTAAACCCTAAAACACTACCCCCAGCACGACCCCCTACACTACACAAGCACCACTGCACTACCCTAAACCCTAAAACACTACCCCCAGCACGAACCCCTACACTGCCTGAACACCACTGCACTGCCCTAAACCCTGAAACACCAGCCCCTGCACGACCCCCTACACTGCCCGAACACCACTGCAATGCCCTAAACCCTGAAACACCACCCCCAGCACGACCCCCTACACTGCCCGAACACCACTGCACTGCCCTAAACCCTGAAACACTACGCCCAGCAAGACCCCCTACACTGCCCGAACACCACTGCACTGCCCTAAACCCTGAAACATCACCCCCAGCAAGACCCCCTACACTGCCCGAACATCACTGCCCTAAACCCTGAAACACCACAACCAGCACGACCCCCTACACTGCCCGAACACCACTGCACTGCCCTAAACCCTGAAACACCACCCCCAGCACGACCCCCTACACTGCCCGAACACCACTGCTCTGCCCAAAACCCTGAAACACCAGCCCCAGCACGACCCCCTACACTGCCCGAACACCACTGCACTGCCCTAAACCTTGAAACACCAGCCCCAGCACGACCCCTACACTGCCCGAACACCACTGCACTACCCTAAACCCTGAAACACCACCCCCAGCACGACCCCCTACACTGCCCGAGCACCACTGCACTGCCCTAAACCCTGAAACACCAGCCCCAGCACGACCCCCTACACTGCCTGAACACCACTGCACTGCCCTAAACCCTGAAACACCAGCCCCAGGATGACCGCCTACACTGCCCGAACACCACTGCACTGCCCTAAATCCTGAAACACCAGCCCTAGCACGTCTCCCTACACTGCCCGAACACCACTGCACTGCCCTAAACCATGAAACACCAGCCTCAGCACGACCCCTACACTGCCTGAACACCACTGCACTGCCCTAAACCCTGAAACACCACCCCCAGCACGACCCCTTACACTGCCCGAACACCACTGCACTGCCCTAAACCCTGAAACACCACCCCCTGCACGACCCCCTACACTGCCCGAACACTACTGCACTGCCCTAAACCCTGAAACACCATCCCCAACACGACCCCCTACACTGCACGAACACCACTGCACTGCCCTAAACCCTGAAACACCACCCCCAGCACGACCCCCTACACTGCCCGAACACCACTGCCCTCAACCCTGAAACACCACCCCCTGCACGACCCCCTACACTGCCCGAACACCACTGCACTGCCCTAAACCCTAGAACACTACCCCCAGCACGACCCCCTACACTACCCAAACACCACTGCTCTGCCCTAAACCCTAAAACACCACCCCCAGCACGACCCCGTACACTGCCCGAACACCACTGCACTGCCCTAAACCCTAGAACACTACCCCCAGCACGACCCCCTACACTACCCGAACACCACTGCACTACCCTAAAACCTAAAATACTCCCCCAGCATGACCCCCTACACTACCCGAACACGACTGCACTGCCCTAAACCCTCAAACACTCCCCCAGCACGACCCCCTACACTGCCCGAACACCACTGCACTGCCCTAAACCCTAGAACACTACCCCCAGCACGACCCCCTACACTACCCGAACACCACTGCACTACCCTAAACCCTAAAATACTCCCCCCAGCACGACCCCTACACTACCCGAACACCACTGCACTGCCCTAAACCCTAAAACACTCCCCCAGCACGACCCCCTACACTACCCAAACACCACTGCACTGCCCTAAACCCTAAAACACTACCCCCCGCATGACCCCCTACACTACCCAAACACCAATGCACTACCCTATTTCCTAAAACACTACCCCCCGCACGACCCCCTACACTACCCAAACACCACTGCACTACCCTAAAACATGACCCCCTACACTACACAAACACCACTGCACTACCCTAAACCCTAAAACACTACCCCCAGCACGACCCCTACACTACACAAGCACCACTGCACTACCCTAAACCCTAAAACACTACCCCCAGCACGACCCCCTACACTACACAAACACCACTGCACTACCCTAAACCCTAAAACACTACCCCCAGCACGACCCCCTACACTACCCAAACACCACTGCACTAACCTAAATCCTAAAACACTACCCCCAGCACGACCCCCTACACTACCCAAACACCACTGCACTACCCTAAAACATGACCCCCTACACTACACAAACACCACTGCACTACCCTAAACCCTAAAACACTACCCCCAGCACGACCCCCTACACTACACAAGCACCACTGCACTACCCTAAACCCTAAAACACTACCCCCAGCACGAACCCCTACACTGCCCGAACACCACTGCACTGCCCTAAACCCTGAAACACCAGCCCCTGCACGACCCCCTACACTGCCCGAACACCACTGCAATGCCCTAAACCCTGAAACACCACCCCCAGCACGACCCCTACACTGCCCGAACACCACTGCACTGCCCTAAACCCTGAAACACTACGCCCAGCAAGACCCCCTACACTGCCCGAACACCACTGCACTGCCCTAAACCCTGAAACATCACCCCCAGCAAGACCCCCTACACTGCCCGAACATCACTGCCCTAAACCCTGAAACACCACAACCAGCACGACCCCCTACACTGCCCGAACACCACTGCACTGCCCTAAACCCTGAAACACCACCCCCAGCACGACCCCCTACACTGCCCGAACACCACTGCTCTGCCCAAAACCCTGAAACACCAGCCCCAGCACGACCCCCTACACTGCCCGAACACCACTGCACTGCCCTAAACCTTGAAACACCAGCCCCAGCACGACCCCCTACACTGCCCGAACACCACTGCACTACCCTAAACCCTGAAACACCACCCCCAGCAAGACCCCCTACACTGCCCGAACACCACTGCACTGCCCTAAACCCTGAAACACCAGCCCCAGCACGACCCCCTACACTGCCCGAACACCACTGCACTGCCCTAAACCCTGAAACACCAGCCCCAGGACGACCGCCTACACTGCCCGAACACCACTGCACTGCCCTAAATCCTGAAACACCAGCCCTAGCACGTCTCCCTACACTGCCCGAACACCACTGCACTGCCCTAAACCATGAAACACCAGCCTCAGCACGACCCCCTACACTGCCTGAACACCACTGCACTGCCCTAAACCCTGAAACACCACCCCCAGCACGACCCCTTACACTGCCCGAACACCACTGCACTGCCCTAAACCCTGAAACACCACCCCCTGCACGACCCCCTACACTGCCCGAACACTACTGCACTGCCCTAAACCCTGAAACACCAGCCCCAACACGACCCCCTACACTGCACGAACACCACTGCACTGCCCTAAACCCTGAAACACCAGCCCCAGCAAGACCCCCTACACTGCCCGAACACTACTGCACTGCCCTAAACCCTGAAACACCACCTCCAGCAAGACGCTCTACACTGCCCGAACACAACTGCACTAAACCCTGAAACACCACCCCCAGCAAGACCACCTACACTGGGCGAGCACCACTGCACTCCCTAAACCCTGAAACACCACCCCCTGCACGACCCCTTACACTGCCCAAACACCACTGCACTGCCCTAAACCCTGAAACACCACCCCCTGCACGACCGCCTACACTGCCCGAATACCACTGCACTGCCCTAAACCCTGAAACACCACCCCTCAGCACGACACCCTACACTGCCCGAACACCACTGCACAGCCCTAAACCCTGAAACACCACCCCCAGCACGACCCCCTACACTGCCCAAACACCACTGCACTGCCCTAAACCCTGAAACACCACCCCCTGCACGACCCCCTACACTGCCGGAACACCACTGCACTGCCCTAAACCCTAAAACACCACCCCCAGCACGACCCCCTACACTGCCCGAACACCACGGCACTAAACCCTGAAACACCACCCCCAGCAAGACCACCTACACTGGCCGAACACCACTGCACAGCCCTAAACCCTGAAACACCACCCCCTGCACGACCCCCTACACTGCTCGAACACCACTGCACTGCCCTAAACCTTGAAACACCACCCCTCAGCACGACACCCTACACTGCCCGGACACCACTGCACTGCCCTAAACCCTGAAACACCACCCCCAGCACGACCCCCTACACTGCCCAAACACCACTGCACTGCCCTAAACCTGAAACACTACCCCCAGCATGACCCCCTACACTGCCCGAACACCACTGCACTGCCCTAAACCCTGAAACATCACCCCCAGCAACACCCCCTACACTGCCTGAACACCACTGCCCTAAACCCTGAAACACCACCCCCAGCAAGACCCCTACACTGCCCGAACACCACTGCACTGCCCTAAACCCTGAAACACCACCCCCAGCACGACCCCCTACACTGCACGAACACCACTGCACTGCCCTAAACCCTGAAACATCACCCCCAGCAAGACCCCCTACACTGCCTGAACACCACTGCCCTAAACCCTGAAACACCACCCCCAGCACGACCCTCTACACTGCCCAAACACCACTGCACTGCCCTAAACCCTGAAACACCACCCTCAGCATGACCCCCTACACTGCCCGAACACCACTGCACTGCCCTAAACCCTGAAACACCACCCCCAGCACTACCCCCTACACTGCCTGAACACCACTGCACTGCCCTAAACCCTGAAACATCACCCCCAGCAAGACCCCCTACACTGCTCGAACACCACTGCACCGCCCTAAACCCTGAAACACCACCCCCAGCCCGAACCCCTAAACTGCCCGAACACCACTGCACTGCCCTAAACCCTGAAACACCAGCCCCAGCAAGACCCCCTACACTGCCCAAACACCACTGCACTGCCCTAAACCCTGGAACACCAGCCCCAGCACCACCACCTACACTGCCCGAACACCACTGCACTGCCCCAAACCCTGAAACACCAGCCCCAGCACAACCCCCTACACAGCCCGAACACCACTGCACTGCCCTAAACCCTGAAACTTCAGCCCCAGCACCACCCCCTACACTGCCCGAACACCACTGTACTGCCCTAAACCCTGAAACACCAGCCCCAGCATGACCCCCTACACTGCCCGAACACCACTGCACTGCCCTAAACCCTGAAACACCATCCCCTGCACGACCCCCTACACTGCCCAAACACCACTGCACTGCCCTAAACCCTGAAACACCACCCCCTGCACGACCCCCTACACTGCCCGAACACCACTGCACTGCCCTAAACCCTGAAACACCACCCCCTGCACCGCCCCCTACACTGCCCGAACACCACTGCCCTAAACCCTGAAACACCACCCCCTGCACGACCCCCTACACTGCCCGAACACCACTGCACTGCCCTAAACCCTGAAACACCACCCCCAGCACGACCCCCTACACTGCCCGAACACCACTGCCCTCAACCCTGAAACACCACCCCCTGCACGACCCCCTACACTGCCCGAACACCACTGCACTGCCCTAAACCCTAGAACACTACCCCCAGCATGACCCCCTACACTACCCGAACACCACTGCTCTGCCCTAAACCCTAAAACACCACCGCCAGCACGACCCCCTACACTGCCCGAACACCACTGCACTGCCCTAAACCCTAGAACACTACCCCCAGCACGACCCCCTACACTACCCGAACACCACTGCACTACCCTAAACCCTAAAATACTCCCCAGCACGACCCCCTACACTACCCGAACACGACTGCACTGCCCTAAACCCTCAAACACTCCCCCAGCACGACCCCCTACACTGCCCGAACACCACTGCACTGCTCTAAACCCTAGAACACTACCCCCAGCACGACCCCCTACACTACCCGAACACCACTGCACTACCCTAAACCCTAAAATACTCCCCCCAGCATGACCCCTACACTACCCGAACACCACTGCACTGCCCTAAACCCTAAAACACTCCCCCAGCACGACCCCCTACACTACCCAAACACCACTGCACTGCCCTAAACCCTAAAACACTACCCCCGCATGACCCCCTACACTACCCAAACACCAATGCACTACCCTATTTCCTAAAACACTACCCCCCGCACGACCCCTACACTACCCAAAGACCACTGCACTACCCTAAACCCTAAAACACTATCCCCCGCACGACTCCCTACACTACCCAAAGACCACTGCACTACCCTAAATGCTAAAACACGACCTCCTACACTACACAAACACCACTGCACTACCCTACACTCTAAAACACTACCCCCTACACTACACAAACACCACTGCACTACCCTAAACCCTAAAAACTACCCCCAGCACGAACCCCTACACTACCCAAACACCACTGCACTACCCTAAACCCTAAAACACTACCCCCAGCAGTACCCCTATACTACCCAAACACCACTGCACTACCCTAAACACTAAAACACTACCCCCAGCAGTACCCCCTACACTACCCAAACACCACTGCACTACCCTAAATCACTACCCCCAGCACGACCCCCTACACTACCCAAACACCACTGCACTACCCTAAACCCTAAAACACTACCCCCAGCACGACCCCTACACTACCCAAACACCACTGCACTACCCTAAACCCTAAAACACTCCCCCCAGCACGACTCCCTACACTACCCAAACACCACTGCACTACCCTAAACCCTAAATCTACCCCCAGCATGACCCCCTACACTACACAAACACCACTGCACTACCCTAAACCCTAAAACACTACCCCCAGCACGACCCTCTTCACTACCTAAACACAACTGCACAATTTGTTACAGGTGTTGCAACGTAGGCCTGTGGTGCTTACTGGAAGTACCTGGTGGGCTAGTTGGGCCCCAGGGACCCTCAGGATTCAAGGTGACCTAATCCCCCAACTTAAAACGCTCCACGGGGCGCGTTTGCACAGTGGTGAAGGGAGGGGCGGGGCCTCAGGTGACATGTGCGCAAACACGCCCTGTGGTGTGTTTTAAGTTGGGGAATTAATTCCCTTTGAATCCTGAGGGACCCTGGGGCCAACTAGCCCACCAGGTACCTTCAGTAAGCACAACAGAGTTGCGTTGCAGAGAGGTGAAAAAAGGTGCGTGGCCTCGGAACGCCTCTCTGCAACTCAGCTCTGTGGTCCTAACTGTAGGTACCTGGGGGCTAGTTGGGCCCCAGGGACCCTCAGGATTCAAGGGACTAATCCGCAACCCAAAACGCGCCACGGGGCGCGTTTGCACACATGTCACCTCAGGCCCCCCCCTCCCTTTACCACTGTGCAAACGCGCCCTTTAGCGCGTTTTAAGAGTTAGTTTTAATCCCCCTGCCCTATTATGTACTAGGGACTTGCAGAGGAGGTCATGCTAATCACAGGGGTACCCCAACGCATAGTGTTCCCTAGTGTATGTAGGTGTTTTCACTGTATTCTAAGTGTCTTTTAGCATAGCACTGGCTCTGGTTAGTCAGAGTCAGTTACCACCAGTACCCGTCTGAAAAAGTTGTGGGCACAGGATGATTTTGCAACAAGGCCTCTTTCTGCTCCTCTGTTGGTTCTTTCTGCACATCTTTTGCTTCTTTCTGTGCGTTTTTCTTCTTTCTTCGCATGTCCTACCTCTGTAGGCATAGTTAGAAACTAGCATTTTAAAAACCTTTGAAATTCACTTAAAAGATCATAGGTTTCAGGCACGTTATAGTTAGAAATTAGCATTTAAAAAACCTTTGAAATTCACTGAAAAAACCATAGGTTTCAGGCACGTTATAGTTAGAAATTAGCTTTTAAAAACCTTAGAAATTCACCGAAAAAACCATAGGTTTTAGGGACAGTTATAGTTAGTTGGACATTGCACTCGTACAAATCCCGTGAAATTCCCCCGTTATAGTTAGTTCAGCTAACTATAACTCGCGCCCCCACAATGCACTGCTGATGACGTCACATATTACATCACTCATGACATGGTCAGTGACATCACTGATGACATCACTGATGACATCTCAAATGACATCACTGATGACATCACTGATGACATCATCCATGTGATAATTTCATGCATCTTCTCACACCCTAATATAACTTTTGATACACCCACTCTAAATTAAAGACTGCCATTCTCAAAACCATAGACACTCCAACACCAATAACTACATACCCACTCACTGATTCTTAGGTCTACACACACATCCACTCACTCACCTGTACAGTCACTCATACTTACGGTCACTCAGTATAGGACTATCATATGCACTCATACACCTACATAGACACTCACACACCGCCACTCATCCATAGAGATACTCACACACCTAGTCAGTCATGCAAATAATTAATCACACTGCCATTTACTCACCTATACAGTTATACACACACCAGCTCACTTACTCATACAAATACTAGCACATTCTTACGCTCTTATACAATCACTAATACAAGTACACACTCATCCATACAGCCACTCTCACAATCACACACTCTCACTTATACCCATTTATATACTCCAACACACATATATACTGCCTTTCACACATGTAGTTACTCACGCATGTACCACTGAGATATACATTCACTCACTAACACACCCATACACACACTCACCCACCCATACAGTCCATCACAGATGTACTCTTGAAACCATGCACCCAGTGAATCACCCACTCACACATCTATGCACAGAGTCGCACACACCCCACCCACACAAACTCTCAGGCACCCATACAGATACTCAGACAACCAATCAATAACTCATATAGACACTCATGTAGCTATTTAGAAACCCATGCAGCCACTTACACACCAACAGACAGACGGATAAAGACATTCACACAGTTTAGTTACTAACCCATGCATTTAGTAAGATACGTTTAATCACTCACTTATAGAGTCAGTCACGCACCTACTAAATCATCCATCCAGACACTTATACACCCACTCATTATTCAATACACCTTGGCATATATATTAAACATATTTAAACTTTATAGAAACACACAGTCACTGCATGATGTCATCAGTGATGTCATTTGAGATGTCATCAGTGATGTCATCAGTGATGTCACTGACCATGTCATGAGTGATGTAATATGTGACGTCATCAGCAGTGCATTGCGGGGCGCGAGTTATAGTTAGCTGAACTAACTATAACGGGGAATTTCACGGGTTTTGTATGAGTGCAATGTCCAACTAACTATAACTGTCACTAAAACCTATGGTTTTTCGGTGAATTTCTAAGGTTTTTAAAAGCTAATTTCTAACTATAACGTGCCTGAAACCTATGGTTTTTTCAGTGAATATATATATATATAGGGAACAATCCTTCTGTGACATATCGCAATAACATACACTGCTTTTGAAGAAGCCATTATTTTAATTGCTTTAAATCAAGTGTGCTGCTTGTACATTCGGTGTTGTCAAAAAGAACATTTGCCTATACAATGAAATGCAAGGAACAGCCACCCATTACCAAACCTGACTCCATCCAACTTCCAAACATCACTTTTGTCACCACAGATTAAACCACCGAAAGCAGGAACATGTGATCGAGCCGGCCCCACCCACCTCCCAAACATCTTCTGTCACCAAAAATTAAGCCACTGGAAACTATGGGTGATGTATGTCACATCTGACTTCCATAGGTAACCTAAGTAACCTGAAAGCAAAATCTATACATCCTCTTTCCTCAATGACCAGAACCCACCTCAATCAGTAGAATAATACAACAAATATGTGTAGCTCAGATAAAAATGCACATATCATGAATTTCCATAACAGAATCAATATTCAGTGAATCACTCATGAACATTCCAGAAATATCTCACTACTTTGGCACAATGAAGTAAACAATACAGTCCTGTCACACTGTTAAGAGAAAGAGTATGAAGTAAGGAATCAAGGTTTGCTAAAAGACAATGCAGAACTGTAGTGGCACAATGTTAAGAGAAACAAAGCTTCCCAGGCACAAAGCACACATATATGGTGTTGTCAAATTGAAGAGATCTGCTGGCACACACTAATGAAGAATAGAGGAGCCTTGAAAATAGTGAAGCAGGTCGAGGCTGTCCTGGCATACAGTATCGGACACTGTTATCCTGGCACAGAGTGATGTCCAGAGATCTTCTGGCATAGAATAAAGACAATAGCTGTTGTGGCATACAGGAAATAAAAAAACCTAACATTCAGAGTAATACAGAGCTGGCCAAGACTCTGTTAAGAAGATATCTCTTCTAGTATACACAGAAGAAAATGACTGACCTAGCATACCGTGAAGAACTGTGCTCACGTGGCATAAAGTGATGAAAGGAATATTTATCCATACAGTGAAGAAATTATGATCTGTTATTTTACACACGAGGGATAAGAGTGCAGTGCTTAATTTGAGCCTGTGGTTTCCGGTGCTCGACACCAGCACTTAGTTGTCAACATCGCAACTTGTGACAGTCTGCCACAAGGTGGCACTTTCTTGAAAATTTAGAGATGACCACAACAACAGGTAATTAGTAATTTAATATAAATTCAAAATGGCTATTGTTTGCCGCTCAAGCCGTTCTTATAGCTCTGGGGGCCTTAAACAGTCCGAACTGTCTCACATGTAGGTTTGTGAGGGTTAGTACTTGTTTTAGTACTCTCATTGGAAGCGCTGGCAGGAGCGATGTGTGGTGCAAGCTACAGTGACCCCCTGACGAGAGCCCTGGCAGTTATTTATTTACAAATTAAGCACTGTAAGAGTTTCTTTGCACATAGTGAGGAAGGCAGCTGCCCTGCTACCTTATGAATAGGTCTCCCAGTTTTCTAGGATTTATTTTTCTTTCAATTTCAGTCTGTTATTATCCATGTTTATTTATTGCCCATTTTATTGGTATTTATCTATATTTATTTTGTATTTTCAGAATAAATGAAGCCGTAAAATGCATTTAATTAGCTGATAACGATGCACTCATACTCTGATCGTGGTTTTAGCAAATTAAACAGCCAAATATAACAAAACACTACACCCTCAGGTAAATATTAGCATCACACTACAAATATATGTTAACATATGCCTGTATTTAAGGAAATCTCCTTCTGCTTTTTAACTCTCTGTGCTGTTTATCTGCTTAGATGTTGGCCTGGAATTCATGAAGAACAGCATGGAGAGCCACTTATAAGAAGCCCAAATGTTTGCATTTTACCACTTTTAAAAATAAATGCGTACAATGTTTTCTGTCTGTATTTATCTGTAAAAATTAGTAAAAACAGAAAACTGGGAGCCCTAATTATGAAGAACAAAAGTTTCCTGGCACACAATTGAGCACGGAGGCTTGATGGCACACATTGGGGAATCTATCTCTCTTGGCACACAGTGCAGAACACAGACAGTGACAGAGTTATAGGGTTACAGAGCATTTATTAGATTATTTCAATAATTGTGTTTGTTTTTGTAAATCTTCGTTCCTACCCAGACACCTATATATTTCCTCAAGTTACTCTGCTTATCCACAGAATGTATTGTTTCTGCTCTTGTAGAGTGTGTATTCAATTAGTGATATTGTTGGGGAACTAAGGGGGTCATTACGATGGCGGGCGGATCGCCCCCGCCGGGCCGGCGATAGTCACCGCTGGCCCGGCGGCGGCGATCCGCCCCCATCCACACTTCAAAGACCCCAGCCATATTATTATGGCTGGGGGGTCCGCGGCGGACGGAAAGATCGTCCGCCGCTTTTCCGCCGGTCGACTCGTTGACCGGCGGAAAACATGGTTAATATGGTGGCGGTGTCTGCAAGACACCGCCATCCATATTACGATGATTGCGGAGATCAGCCTTTCCATGGCGGCGTTGCCGCCATGGAAAGGCATGTGGTCTTTGCCTTTGGGGGCCCATAGCGGGCCCCCAGAAATTTGGGGGGGTGCACATGGGGGGTTACCTATGGGACCCCCCTGCATTGGCATGGACAAAGTGGTAGGCACCGCGCGGTGCCTGTCAACTTGTGCATGCCAATCCACGACGTCTATTCCCAGCATTGTGGCAGGCGGTGCTGTGAGCACCGCCTGCCACAATGCTGGGACTAGGGGTTGCCACCGCCACGGTGGCGGTGGCATCCTAATTTCAGGTGCGGGACCGCCGCACCCCTTGCGGACGGTCCCGCATTCCGTTATGGTGGCGGGCGGACTTTGTCCGCCCGCCATCGTAATGACCCCCTAAGTATTCCTTTACACTGAATGGTACTAATGACCTCTGCCTCCCTGGCGGAGGAGTGTCTGCCTTAATTAGAGAGCTTAGACTTCTATATATAGTTGTGCTTATTATTCTCTCATACAATGCTCCCTCTCGACCGCGACGGTCTCTCCTAGCTCGTTAGCTCATTCACTTCTCAGTGTTCAACAGGTGACTCTTATTCAATGTACCATCACTGCTTGCTACACTTTCGCAACTTACCCACTACAGACATTTTTTTTAGTTTATGGAAGTCGAGGGTGGCTTTCTGAAAAATAAATGGCGCTTTGCCCAACTTTATGTTTTTTTAAATGTCTACTGAATGAGATTCATTGATGAATAAGGGTTTCTAAAATGCATGTAATTTGCTTTTGCATTACAAGGTGAAATTCTACAAAAATGAAGTGTACATGAAATGGAAAACTGGCATTTAGCCCTATATTGTAGCGTGAAATGTGTCTTGGCTTTCATTTTGGACTTGAGGATGTATTTAACCAGGCGTGGCCCGTGAAGGTAAGAGCGGTGGGGTGGGGTGGGAATTCGATGAGGGAAACAAATAAAAAAAGAAAACGATGAAAAACACTAAAAAATAGGGCAAAAAACACAATTGCCGAAAACAATATTCATTCACGTTCTGGTCGTTCACTTTTTTACCCATGGTTTTGCACTAAAATGTGTGCTATAATGGCTTAGTTTCGAGATGCTCAAGAAACAACTGCAACTCAAAATCATGCGAGATTAAATTGCTGTAATGGATATGTCACCCGGGCCTATTTGCAATCATATGGAAATATTATTTGAGCAGGTATTGAAGGGGTGTGGACGAAGAAAGGATTTACAGATGGACTGAAGGATGACCGGTTTGGAAAGCTGCTTGAGAGAGTGACGGGAAGAGGTTCAAGGGATTACATGTTTCTTTCTACGTGATCAAATGTTAGCATTTTTTCAGAAATAAAGGCTCTCATGATAGAGTCTTAGAGTGTCTCTAGAGTTCAGAGAGAACTGATAGTCCTCCATATATTGATGAAACCCTGAGCGGTATAATTAATTTGCTGATTTTCCTTCACACTACTTTTTCTAATATTAAGGAAACTCTACTGGAGGATTCTACTTCATATTTAGAGTTCTCTCCACCAAATGGAGGGGTTTCGGATCCCTTCAAATTCTAAAAGAGACCTTAGGTCCTTAGAGTGTGAAAAAGGGTGTCAAAAAATGGGTTTAAGCAATGTTTTAGTTAGAAAGACAACCTTCATGTAGTTGGCTGCAGACATGATCCTGTCGTGAAATTGTTGGTTCTTTGACTGGATGATGAGAAATGTGCTCAATCATCTTACATTTCAAAGTGCTTCTAGGGGTTCAGAAGTGATTGTGCCTCTTTAATGCGTATTGTGGTTGCTTAACATGACATTTGCCGGTGTACAAATCTTAGAGTACATTGGTGCATATTTTCTGGTTGCTGCAGAATTCTGACTGAAAGGAACGTGAGAGTTGATAATACAGATCACAGTTTCATCATAAACATCGTGTTACAGCTTTGTGTTGTAGGCGAGTAGTGTGGTTATGAGTAAAGTCAGAAGAGCAGTTTATAAACTGTCAAGATGTATCTCATCCAAAGGGTCTCCCTAGAACTTCACTTTGGATGGTGGCAATTGGGAGTAGTTTTAAAAAGTTTGATGAGCTGGTCAGACCAGTCGGAAGGGAATGGAGATTTAACTTTGAAAGATGTGGGAGGCACTAACAGGACATTGTCTATGCTCCCCTTATCGTGAGGAGATCAGAAACATTTTCATTCCATACCATTAAGGCTGTTTTTGGTTCCATGTGTTGCAGAATGAATGTATTTTGCTGTTGAAATGGACATCAAGATTACCAAGAAAGAGTCCTATTGCAAAATGTAGGGACCTGGATGTGATTTTGATGATCAGCTGGTCTAAAATGCATACTGTCACTATATGATGGTGGATAACAAAGTCAGTTAAAGATTTAAGGAAACAAGAAGAGTGTAAAGAAGGCATAAGGTGGATAATCACTAGCCTCCAGTACCAACTAGGGGGCATATTCACAAGGACTAATCGCCGATTTATCGCCACCTCAACGCAACAAAAGTGGAGATAGATTTAACTCCCCATTCACAAGCGTGTGCAAACTGCAGACATCGCCAGTATTCCCGCGATAACTTCCCCCAAATATATCTCCACGGGTGACACCACCAACTAACCCTAATGAGATGCAGAGTAAACGTTCCCGTGCAAAAAAACACGAAAACACCACTACACCACTTTCACAACGAACTGCCAGATCTGCGATGCGAGTCAAAACCACGCGATAAGCCGCGGTAGCAGTGGGTATTTAACACCTGCCTCTTGCTGGTGTAAAGCAGGACAACTACCTGCAGCAGGCTACGGAGCCCCGCACACAGCCACACCCGAAGAACAACCGACACCATGGAGCTACTCATCATGCAGCTCGGAGCCCCAACAGGGCCACAACACCCACCGCCACCACCCCCAGGACCGCCACCACCGCCAGGACCCGGACCCGCACCCCCCCCGGACCACCACAGAGGCAGCGCAGAGTAAGACAGCGGACCTACCGAAAACGCACCAGTCTCACAGACCTAACGCCCGAGGAAGTCATTGCCCACTACAGGCTCAAAAGGACAACCATCCTCCGCATCATGACCCACATCGCCCACAGGTTGACGGTCCCAACACAGCGGACCACCAACATCCCTCCGCAGACAAAGCTGCTGGCTGTGCTGCACCTGTTGGCCTCTGGTACCTTCCAACCAACAACTGCCAGAGTCGGAGGAGTCTCACAGCCAGCCCTATCAAAGTTCATCACACCTGTCCTGGATGCCATAATCAGCTTCATACCCCATTACCTTCACTTCCCCCTCACTGCGCAGGAACAGCTGGAGACCAAGCAAGGCTTCTATGCCATTGCTAGCTTCCCACACGTGTTGGGGGCCATTGACTGCACACATTGTCCCACTTGTGCCCCCTGCGGATACTGCACACCACTACCGCAACAGAAAGCACACACATTCCATCAATGTGCAGGCAATAGTGGACCACCGGGGAATGTTCACCAATGCCGTCGCAAACTACCCAGGCAGAGTGCACGATTCCTACATCTTCCGACAGTCCATCATCAACCAGCGCTTCCAGGATGGCACCTATCGAACTGGACTGCTCGTTGGTAAGTACCAAACCTACACACCACACACCTCAAAGCCACCATCACACAACGCGCAACTGTGGGAATGCACACGTGACCAAACCACATACAACATGTCAATCAACGTGCCCACCTACCATACCAGACACGACAACACAAATCCATTGGGATCCTGGGCTTCCCATGTACACAATCCAGCTATATCATGGCACCACAGCCACACAACAGCTGAACGTGTGGAGATGCGGAAAGCAGGCATGTGCGAAGGATGCAAGTGACCCATGAATGGGAATGTACACAACGACAAGTGAGGCGTGAATGTGCTGGACAGACCTGGGAATGCAAACCACAGATATGTCCATGCAGACATCAACTGCTGGTGTCTGGAGAGTAGCGAACAGTGGACGCAACCATGTCACCCCAGGCCGTGGGTCAGATCGCGGAAATGTCGCTCGCTGCATCCCCCCCTGTGGGCGTGAGCGTAGTGGGTTGGCCCGGATTACGCCAGGCCTGCGCAGGGGTGTGGACAAAAACCCAGTGGCGCATAGCGTGGTGCTCTCCCGGAAAGGCCAATGTCACTGCCAGGGCGGCGCCTCTCAATCCGCCACGAGGCTGACGCCGTGAGCAGCGGGGACTGCGAGCCTGTGTGCCTGCTGCACCCCAGGACGCTGATACCCAGACCAGGCCTGCCCGCCCCAGCGCTCCAAGGCCGCACTGCCACCTGCCGACACCGTCGTGTGTCAAAGAGGGCCCACCATGTGCCGGTGCTCGCTCCAAGACCCATGCCCGTGACCTTGGCAGTCTCCTCAGGCCATCGATGTCCTCCGTGACACAGGCCCCCAGGAGTCCTCATTCGTTGACATACTCCACCGCTGCAGCCGGGCTACACTGCAGTCCAGTATGTCCCACATCTTGAACTGAGTCATCATGAATCAATGGCAGAGTCCATGCCAGTGTACGCAGGGTGAGGAGTGAGAGGAAGATGCGTCTCAGTCCGGTGGAAACACGGATCACCGTTACGGAGGAGGTCAACCAGTAGCAAGGACTGACCTGGTGCCACTAACCCTGTGCGCCGTGAGTGACCGTCAGCCTCCGGCCTAACATCGTTGTTTTCTGAGCCTGTGGCCTGGAAGTTGTCATCAGCAATGGGCAGGTACAGACTTGGTGTTTGGCATGAGTCCGTGGCATTCATATCCGCCATGTTGCTGAACACAGCTGGCATGTGCCCTCTGCATCATGCCCTGGGGGTACACCTCCCATTCTCCCCCAAGACACTCCGCGGAAACCACCTCTGATACATACGAGACCCTGCTCTGCCCTCATGACCCTACCCCAGTCTCCCGCAAGTCAGCGTCCCATGGCGGTAGGCCCGTGTCGGCCACTGTGCATCCGGGGCCACTAACTCTGTGCGACTCAAATCATGCTCCCTTGTTGTTCGGACATTGCATTTCTGAGTGCCTGATGACTGTTGGAGTTGTTGCCAGCACCAGCTACTCCCTGAGGGCTGGCTTACACTCACCCCACACACAGCCAGCACATGCGTCACTGGACTAGTGGGCCTGCCATCACATCATGCCGAACCAAATATTGACTCTTTTCTCTCTGCACTGTCACAGGTGATCAAGGATATGCACTCTGCCCTTGGATGATGGCACCCCTCCAAGACCCGAACACACCCGCCCAGAGGCAGTACAATGCGGCCCACATACGCACCAGGGGCATCGTTGAACGCACATTTGGCGTGTTGAAGTCACGTTTCAGGTGCCTGGACGGCACAGGTGGAAAGCTCCTGTACAGCCCAGCCATCATGTGCAAGATGATCGTTGCATGTTGTGTGTTGCACAACATCTGTGTACGCACCAATGCCCCATGGATCCAAGTTCCAGAAGTACCAGACGATGATGAGGACGATAGGGCAGGTGGCCCACATCCCACTGCAGCTGCGGCAGGAATGGCCCATAGGAACACCATCATTAACAATTTCTTCTCATGAGCACGTCACATTGTGGCTGTCCCTGGCAATCATGGGACAGTACAAAATGTCCACAAGCACAGCATGTCTGAATAAATATTATTTGCAGGTTTCAGGTTGTACTTGTACATTGTCATGTCACAGTTTCCTGCTGTGCCAGATGTGATTGGCCATGTTGTGCACATATGCGGCACCAGTTGTATCCTGTGTTCTGGAGGTGTTGCTGTTTGTCCCAGGATGTTGTCAATGTCGAGGTGCACTTATTCTTATGTGCGTATGCTGCACGGTGGGTGAGTCGCTCCTGCGACTCTGATTTGGCTGCCACTTATCCCTTTCATGGGGTGTGCCTTTCAGTTCTGTGCTTCCACAGTGATAAGATGTTGCAGACTTGGGTAACTTGTGCTCTTTGTCGAGTTGTGGCTCTTGGGCATGGTCTGTCCACAGATGTGTCGTTGACATCAGGGGTTGTTTGTGCAGGTGGTTGTGTCCGTGTGTGACCTGCTCCTTTTCGGTTGTGGTTCGCACCCAGCCACCTCAGTGTCGTGCCGTGTACATTGTCATGATGATTGGCCTGCAGCCAAGCTACTCGTCATGTGGTGTCTCTTGCATTGTCAGTGTGGCTGACGTATGTGCATGTTTGCTGTGTTTCGCACATGTTGGTTGTGGGATTGTTGATGTGTTGGGTGGGTGACCCTTTGGGCACATGGTGTACGTGGGACTAATTGGTGTTTGTGTGTGTGCTGAGGTGTTCCTGTGGGATCAGGGTCATGGTCATGAGTCATTGTGGGTGTGCAGTGTGCTCTGCTGGATTGTGCATGTGTGCCATTGTGCCCATCTCCCCCGTCCCCCCACTCCCTGGTCAGTACGCACCCTGTTGATGTGGTGTCGGGTCTTGTTGGGCAGTGTCCAGATCCCCAACTCCTGTCACCGTCTCCCGACTGATGACTGTGGCCACCATCTTCTCCATGTCATTCAGCTCCTGGTGTTCTGCTGGCCCCCCTCCTCCGAGGTGCGTTGCTGCTTTCGTGTTGGCAGCGAGTTTCTGCTTGGTTTTGCCATTCACATCAGTCCTGCGCCTCTTGTCCTCTTCCATTGTCCTCCTCGGCGCTACGACGGCATTCACATGGTCCGAGAGGGTGTGCCATCTTTGCCTCTTTGTTGCCAATGACAAGTTGGAGGTGACGTACAGTTGGTGGTGGTGTTCTATCTCATCCGTGGCGATAATCGGGTTTTCCTGGGGACTGTACCCCTTCTTCCTCTTCTCATTGCCCTTCCACAGGCCCTGGAATCCTGGGTGTTCCTCCGTGGGGATTGTGGGGATTGTGGGGTTCATGTTGTCCTCTGCAGTCGGTCGGGTGCATCCGTAGTACTCCGCAGTTGATTTCCTTTTTAGTGGCATTTTCCGTATGCTGTTCTTGTGCTTTTTCACGCATTACGCATGGGTATTGCTGGCCTCTCGCTGGTTATCACTGTTTTCTTATCGTGTTTGGGCACATCGTGTCTTTTTACGCGTTGTGGTTTGTGTTTTTATCGCCGTCGCGGTGGTTGTATCGCGGACTTTGCCCGCGGTTTTGGGAGGCTATCGCATGGTACCGCCGTGTTGTGAATTCCACGTTAACACGGGGTTATTTTCCCGCGATGGACTGCGATGTGTAAAGTTGCGATAACATTTTTTGGAGATGTTTAGCGCACGTTCTTGTGAATATCCCCCTAGATATGCAGATTAAGTATAGTCCTCCTTCAGTTCTATTGGGCCTCCATTCATATAAGACTGTAGGTTCTTACCTCTTGAGCTTGTTAGAGGCTGTTATTGTTGTACTCCCCTGAACATATTAAAGAACATTCCCATAGCACTCCCATAGGGCATCGCAAGTGTGATACGCCAGCGCCGAGATTACTAAAATATTTTCTAGCTCTGTGGTTAAAAGATGATTACATCATGCAAGGGAGACTAGCTATCAACACATGATTAATCAGTGTAAAACAAAGAAAGTCAGAAAAAATCGAAATCTGCAAAACACTAGATCAGCATTTTTAACCCTATGAGATAATCATGTAAGAAGAAAGCAAGAAGGTGTAACAAAAAGCAAAGCAATAGCAAAAGAGCACTAGTGCAGGTGGTGTGAGTGAAAAATTGGGTGAGCAGAAATTGATCACCTCCAAAGTGGCTGCAGAAAAATGGCAGCATGCAACCCATTGCCGTGCCGCTAATAAGGGATGTGATATCCTTTGTAGCAAAGATTGACCAAAAAGAAAGGGCACAGAACTACAAAATCTAATTTATGTCAATGCCAGCCCAAACTCATGTTCGAGAAGTAGGGCTGGGCATTTTTTTCACTCTCCAGTATGTGAAAGTGGACAGCGAGGTGATATTTCAGAGATCCGCGTCCTCCCACCTTGAATGTAAGAGGGTGAGGGATCTCCGCACAACACATCATGTATAGTTTGTGAACTTTCTTTCTGGAAAGTGAACAAAACACTCTGCCAGTTTCTTGCACTCGACTGTTAGCAAATTTGGCCGCTTTTATGGATTGGTTTTGCCCTGCACCTGCTTAGAACAGATACTTGAACTGGTCTGGTTTGAACACTTGAGTGTCAAAAGGATGATGTTTGAGGAGCAGAGAGAGAAAAACAGGAAGCTTCAGCCTCTCAACATAGAAAAACACTTCAAATATTAGAATGAAAAACTGGAATCACTAATGCTAACTGAAAAGGTTACCTTCCAGGAGGCTTGTAATTATTATAATGGTTAACTGAAATTATAAACAAATTAATTGGGAAGGAAGTTTTTTCAATGCAGGCCGAGGCATTGGAGCCATGTTTCTTCTCAGTGACTACTAAGAATTACGGCTGATTGTGCAGGACACCAGGCAGGGGCAACTTCTAAATTCACAAATAACAACCAAGAAGTATTGAAAGCCACCAGGAGGACACCCACTGTCACACAGATAACTGGGAATACTAGTGGAATCCAAAAAGGTGGGTTGTATAAATAAAATATATATGATATTCACAGAAATGAATTACACATTGAGAAACATAAAATAAGGCTAGGGTGAAATTTTGGTGCAGTATAATCTGGATAATTTCGAGAACTTCATGCTAAGCTTAGTAAACGAAATTGTTGAAATCATGTCATTAAGTCCCTTTATGTAATTATGCGCTATCCACGGTAAAATTTACTGTGAACACACCATTTGTGGTAGGAATCTACAGCGAATGTGTAGAAAAACAGTACGCAATAGGCTGTTGCTTGAGGTGCTTTTCTTTTGTCGCACCTCACATCAAAATTTGACGTGAGGATGCATTTCATGCCACAATATAGCCAAAATGAAGGATTTGCATTTCACATAATTACGCACAATTTTGCAATCCCCTACAAAAAATGTCCTCACGTATGTTAAAGGACAGTCAGGATATTTAAAAGGATTTAAGAAAAAACAATGCATGTGAACAAAGAATTCACAAAAGAGAAATACATTGACCCTTTTTTAAGTTAATCTCAAATGTTAACTGTGCTAGTTTACAAGAAAAAAATAATAACATAATTTTTGATTTATAGTCATATTATGTTCTGCTCTGTTATTGTGTGGTCTACTCTGTTATGTTGCTTATTTGTTAATTGTAAGATGACATCATTCATTCACTGCAAAAGTTTCTCAGAGCTATGAGATGAGTGGTGTGTATGAATTGGAACCACTGCAGAAGAAAAGAGTGGGATGGTGGAGGAGCTTATCTAGGAAGGTGAAGAGAAGGGGGTGTAAAAATAAACACAAGAGAGGGACTCAATAAAGAAGAAAAAAGAGATGCCAAAAAAGGTGTTATCCAAACATAACAACGGGAGGAGACCCTGATGCGGACATGCATGGCAGAGAGTGGAGGTGTACCACCATTCCCATCTAATACAACATCCATGGTGTGAGAGTGAGTCGCTATTTAATTGTGGTCAGTGCGACAGATTTATGAGTGATAAGATTACAACCAATGCCTACGAGATTGAACTGGTATTCAGAGAGCTGAAAAAGCAACTATGAGTCTGGCTGGCAGATGAGTATGCTATGCTCTGGGCCTGCAGTGATTACAGCACCCAGCAGACCATGATCAGGCATATTGTACCTTCATCCACACTACCTTGATGCTTTCACCAAAGGCACCATTTTAAGTACCATAAGCAAATCACCAAGTCCATGTACCCCCCCCCACATGATTTTTACTTTCAACTTGAAAAGTGTCATATTCTTTTCATCCCAGTCCAAATGTTTAGATATCCCATTATTTGAAGGCATTCCCATGAACTTCTTAGGCAGGTGAGGGGTTACATGGCCGCTGTGTGAAATATACACTCCAGGATAGAAGGAACAATGTTACATGGGATTCCCATACATTTTACCCATAAATGCCATACAAGAAATGAAGTTTAAATTAAAGTATACAGACAAGGAAAGGGAGGTATGAGATCAGATATAAATTATGAAATTTAGATAAAGGAATTAAAAAAGCCACCAAGAAGTCCTTAGTAGTGGGATTCCTGGCACTCACGTCATTCAGTAGATACACACATGTTGAGGACGTATAAGGGCGCATGAGTCACTATGCATGCATGCGCCTACTGAATGACGCGGGTGCCACTTAAAAACAAGAATTGAAAATGCAATAGGTCTCGCCTTTGATTAAGTTAAAGCCATTTGCTTTGCTAATGGTATTGTATAGCAAAGCAAATGGCTTTAACTTAATGAAAGGCGAGACCTATTGCATTTTTAATGCTTGTTCCTATTGGTCACGGTTACAGTGTCCAGGTCCTGAACGCAGATTCTACACGATATACGGGACACACAACTTAGTTTTCAAATATAAGTCAGGAACGTGAGACGCGAACAACGAGGTTGAAAAGAGAAGCAATGAATAAAAAAAGTTTAAGCGCATTAACTTGGGGAGGCTAAGTTGCGCGCTGATGATCTAAAGCTGTGGCATTGTAGTGTAGTTCCTATTTCCCTAATAGGCTCTGCGCATTGGAATAATATAACCTATAGGCTTGACATAGGATATAGGACTGAGGTCGGTATGTCCCTATCGAGTATATTAAACTTAATTACTTTTGTGCCAGCTAGCTCAGAGGCCACTAGAAACTCCTTGAGAACAAGAAGGGAGTAGTTTCTGGCAACCGCATAAACATGACTACTTTGTTTCCCTTTAGAATCGGAACACGTCTCAGAATCGTGGAAACAATAGATAACAGTTTCACTCAGTTAATCGTGCATGCTCAGTTTCTACAGAGTTACACAGAACGGAAAAGACGGGCGTTTCAATAAAAAGGTTTTATTGAACAGTCTTATTTCTCGTGTAAGAGATATGTGCTGTTATGATCACAAGATAGTATGCAAGATAAATAATGTACAGCGTAAGCAGTAGAAATAAATAATACTGAGCTAGCATTATCTTTTAGCATATATTCACGTACATAAATAACATGAGCTAAAAATGCCAGTACTCATACGATGCGTCTCTAAGCTAGTTCTACCCCAATGTACCTAACCTAATCCAGGTGTAGGGAAAGGTAAGAAGTAGGTGGAGTATTCTCTAGTATGGTATCCTAAGAGTATGTTAAGTCTAGTATGCCACAAGTCCCTCTAGGTTCTAGTCAGCTCCATACCTTGAGAATGAGAGAGGTGGGAATCTCCTTCCGGATCTGGAACTCTAACACCCCGCGAAGGGAGTCAGAACACTGGAACCTGGATTCTTCTGCGAGCAGGAATGACAGCGTCTTCTCAGTGCGTCAGGCCGGGATACGGGCTCCTCTAAAGTCGAGGTCTCCTCCTAACTTGCTTGGGCAAGGGAAGGTATATTTATACCTGGTAGGTGCCTTGGAATGTTAGCATTGACGTGAAGTCGGACAGAGGAAGATGTCAGGAATGAACCCTTAAGGTATAGTGGTTCATACATAATAGATGAGTTCTTGGAGAAATCAATAATCCTGTGCTAGGGGAACTCCCAAGAGCTTAAGGGTCTGGTTTCTAAGAACTCGTTGTGACGTTAGGGTGGACGGATGTCGGTGACCATGCCTGTATTTGGAGTGCATGGCTAATGCCTAAATAAGGACTGGGATTCTATGCCTATATAAGGGCAATCCGAATTGTGCCTATATAAGGACATGTTTCAGGAAAACCTATATACGGACACCTAAAGCGGAATACAACAGCATGAAGGTCCCAAATTGAGGCAAGTCCCATGCTGTTCACGTCTGAGAATTAGAGGGGATTCCACTGTCACGAAGAAGGTCTGTAGATGAGGTCTCCAAAGGAGTTAGGGACGGCACCTTACATAAAAAAAAAACACCGTACCAGCCTGCCTCAAGCGCTCCTCCAGAGCAGCCCTGCCTGCCGATCACATAATCTCCCCGTGCCCGAATGTGCCCTTGTGTAACGTAACCGGAGCTTATGTAAAGCGCTCCAATACCTTCAGGTAGAGTTTGCGCTATAGAAATCTGCATTAAAAAAAACACCGTGCTAGCCTGCCTCAAGCGCTCCTCCCGAGCAGCCCTGCCTGCCGATCACATAATCTCCCCGTACCTGAATGTGCCCTTGTGTAACGTAACCGGAGCTCATGTAAAGTGCTCTAATACCTTCAGGTAGAGTTCGCGCTATAGAAATCTGCATTAAAAAAACACAGTGCCAGCCTGCCTCAAGCGCTCCTCCTGAGCAGCTCTGCCTGCCGATCACATAATCGCCCCGTGCCTGAATGTGCCCTTGTGTAACGTAACCGGAGCTCATGTAAAGCGCTCTAATACCTTCAGGTAGAGTTCGCGCTATAGAAATCTGCATAAAAAAAACAACGTGCCAGCCTGCCTCAAGCGCCCCTCCCGAGCAGCCCTGCCTGCCGATCACATAATCTCCTGTGCCTGAATGTGCCCTTGTGTAACGTAACCGGAGCTCATGTAAAGCGCTCCAATACGTTCAGGTAGAGTTCGCGCTATAAAAATCTGCATAAAAGAAAACACTGTGCCAGCCTGCCTCAAGTGCTCGTCCCGAGCAGCCCTGCCTGCCGATCACATAATCTCCCCGTGCCTGAATGTGCCCTTGTGTAACTTAACCGGAGCTCATGTAAAGCGCTCCAATACCTTCAGGTAGAGTTCGCGCTATAGAAATCTGCATAAAAAAAACACTGTGCTAGCCTGCCTCAAGCGCTCCTCCCGAGAAGCCCTGCCTGCCGATCACATAATCTCCCCGTGCCTGAATGTGCCCTTGTGTAACATAACTGGAGCTCATGTAAAGCGCTCTAATACATTCAGGTAGAGTTCGCGCTATAGAAATCTGCATAAAAAAACAACGTGCCAGCCTGCCTCAAGCGCCCCTCCCGAGCAGCCCTGCCTGCCGATCACATAATCTCCCGTGCCTGAATGTGCCCTTGTGTAACGTAACCGGAGATCATGTAAAGTGCTCCAATACGTTCAGGTAGAGTTCGCGCTATAGAAATCTGCATTAAAAAAAGCACCGTGCCAGCCTGCCTCAAGCACTCCTCCCGAGCAGCCCTGCCTGCCGATCACATAATCTCCCCGTGCCTGAATGTGCCCTTGTGTAACGTAACCGGAGCTCATGTAAAGCGCTCTAATACCTTCTGGTAGAGTTCGCGCTATAGAAATCTGCATAAAAGAAAACACTGTGCCAGCCTGCCTCAAGTGCTCCTCCCGAGCAGCCCTGCCTGCCGATCACATAATCTCCCCGTGCCTGAATGTGCCCTTGTGTAACGTAACCGGAGCTCATGTAAAGCGCTCCAATACCTTCAGGTAGAGTTCGCGCTATAGAAATCTGCATTAAAAAAAACACAGTGCCAGCCTGCCTCAAGCGCTCCTCCCGAGCAGCCCTGCCTGCCGATCACAATATCTCCCCGTGCCTGATCGTGCCCTTGTGTAACGTAACCGGAGCTCATGTAAAGCGCTCCAATACCTTCAGGTAGAGTTCGCGCTATAGAAATCTGCATAAAAAAAACACTGTGCCAGCCTGCCTCAAGCGCTCCTCCCGAGCAGCCCTGCCTGCCGATCACATAATCTCCCCGTGCCTGAATGTGCCCTTGTGTAACGTAACCGGAGCTCATGTAAAGGACTCCAATACCTTCAGGTAGAGTTTGCGCTATAGAAATCTGCATTAATAAAAACACTTTTCGAGCCTGCCTCAAGCGCCCCTCCCGAGCAGCCCTGCCTGCCGATCACATAATCTCCCCGTGCCTGAATGTGCCCTTGTGTAACGTAACCGGAGCTCATGAAAAGCGCTCTAATACCTTCAGGTAGAGTTCGCGCTATAGTAATCTGCATTAAAAAAAACACTGTGCGAGCCTGCCTCAAGCGCTCCTCCCGAGCAGCCCTGCCTGCCGATCACATAATCTCCCCGTGCCTGAATGTGCCCTTGTGTAACGTAACCGGAGCTCATGTAAAGCGCTCTAATACCTTCAGGTAGAGTTCGCGCTATAGTAATCTGCATTAAAAAAAACACTGTGCCAGCCTGCCTCAAGCGCCATTCCCGATCAGCCCTGCCTGCCGATCACATAATCTCCCCGTGCCTGAATGTGCCCTTGTGTAACGTAACCGGAGCTTATGTAAAGCGCTCCAATACCTTCAGCTAGAGTTCGCGCTATAGAAATCTGCATAAAAAAAAAAAAAATGCCAGCCTGCCTCAAGCGCTCCGCCCGAGCAGCCCTCCCTGCCGATCACATAATCTCCCCGTGCCAGAATGTGCCCTTGTGTAACGTAACGGGAGCTCATGTAAAGCGCTCCAATACCTTCAGGTAGAGTTCACGCTATAGAAATCTGCATTAAAAAAAAACACCATGCCAGCCTGCCTCAAGCGCTCCTCCAGAGCAGCCCTGCCTGCCGATCACATAATCTCCCCGTGCCTGAATGTGCCCTTGTGTAACGTAACCAGAGCTCATGTAAAGCGCTCCAATACCTTCAGCTAGAGTTCGCGCTATAGAAATCTGCATAAAATAAAACACTGTGCCAGCCTGCCTCAAGCACTCCTCCCGAGCAGCTCTGTCTGCCGATCACATAATCTCCCCGTGCCTGAATGTGCCCTTGTGTAACGTTACCGGAGCTCATGTAAAGCGCTCTAATACGTTCAGGTAGAGATCGCGCTATAGAAATCTGCATTAAAAAAAACACCGTGCCAGCCTGCCTCAAGCGCTCCTCCCGAGCAGCCCTGCCTGCCAATCACATAATCTCCCCGTGCCTGAATGTGCCCTTGTGTAACGTAACCGGAGCTCATGTAAAGCGCTCTAATACCTTCAGCTGGAGTTCGCGCTATAGAAATCTGCATTAAAAAAAACACTGTGCCAACCTGCCTCAAGCACTCCTCCCGAGCAGCCCTGCCTGCCGATCACATAATCTCCCCGTGCCTGAATGTGCCCTTGTGTAACGCAACCGGAGCTCATGTAAAGCGCTCTAATACCTTCAGGTAGAGTTCGTGCTATAGAAATCTGCATAAAAGAAAACACTGTGCCAACCTGCCTCAAGTGCTCCTCCCGAGCAGCCCTGCCTGCCGATCACATAATCTCCCCGTGCCTGAATGTGCCCTTGTGTAACGTAACCGGAGCTCATGTAAAGCGCTCCAATATCTTCAGGTAGAGTTCGCGCTATAGAAATCTGCATTAAAAAAAACACAGTGCCAGCCTGCCTCAAGCGCTCCTCCCGAGCAGCCCTGCCTGCCGATCACATAATCTCCCCGTGCCTGAATGTGCCATTGTGTAACGTAACCGGAGCTCATGTAAAGCGCTCCAATACCTTCAGGTAGAGTTTGCGCTATAGAAATCTGCATTAAAAAAACACTCTGCCAGCCTGCCTCAAGCGCACCTCCCGAGCAGCCCTGCCTGCCGATCACATAATCTCCCCGTGCCTGAATGTGCCCTTGTGTAACGTAACCGGAGCTCATGTAAAGGACTCCAATACCTTCAGGTAGAGTTCGCGCTATAGAAATCTGCATTAAAAAAAACACTTTGCCAGCCTGCCTCAAGCGCTCCTCCCGAGCAGCCCTGCCTGCCGATCACATAATCTCCCCGTGCCTGAATATGCCCTTGTGTAACGTAACCGGAGCTCATGTAAAGCGCTCTAATACCTTCAGGTAGAGTTCGCGCTATAGAAATCTGCATTAAAAAAAACACTGTGCCAGCCTGCCTCAAGCGCTCCTCCCGAGCATCCCTGCCTGCCGATCACATAATCTCCCCGTGCCTGAATGTGCCCTTGTGTAACGTAACCGGAGCTTATGTAAAGCGCTCCAATACCTTCAGCTAGAGTTCGCGCTATAGAAATCTGCATTAAAAAAAACACTGTGCCAGCCTGCCTCAAGCGCCCTTCCCGAGCAGCCCTGCCTGCCGATCACATAATCTCCCTGTGCCTGAATGTGCCCTTGTGTAACGTAACCGGAGCTTATGTAAAGCACTCCAATACCTTCAGCTAGAGTTCGCGCTATAGAAATCTGCATTAAATAAAACACCATGCCAGCCTGCCTCAAGCGCTCCTCCCGAGCAGCCCTCCCTGCCGATCACATAATCTCCCCGTGCCTGAATGTGCCCTTGTGTAACGTAACCGGAGCTCATGTAAAGCGCTCCAATACCTTCAGCTGGAGTTCGCGCTATAGAAATCTGCATTAAAAAAAACACCGTGCCAGCCTGCCTCAAGCGCTCCTCACGAGCAGCCCTGCCTGCCGATCACATAATCTCCCCGTGCCTGAATGTGCCCTTGTGTAACGTAACCGGAGCTTATGTAAAGCGCTCCAATACCTTCAGGTAGAGTTCGCGCTATAGAAATCTGCATTAAAAAAAACACCGTGCTAGCCTGCCTCAAGCGCTCCTCACGAGCAGCCCTGCCTGCCGATCACATAATCTCCCCGTGCCTGAATGTGCCCTTGTGTAACGTAACCGGAGCTCATGTAAAGCGCTCTAATACCTTCAGGTAGAGTTCACGCTATAGAAATCTGCATTAAAAAAAAAACACTGTGCCAGTCTGCCTCAAGCGCTCCTCCGGAGCAGCCCTGCCTGCCGATCACATAATCTCCCCGTGCCTGAATGTGCCCTTGTGTAACGTAACCAGAGCTCATGTAAAGCGCTCCAATACCTTCAGCTAGAGTTCGCGCTATAGAAATCTGCATAAAATAAAACACCGTGCCAGCCTGCCTCAAGCAATCCTCCCGAGCAGCTCTGTCTGCTGATCACATAATCTCCCCATGCCTGAATGTGCCCTTGTGTAACGTTATCGGAGCTCATGTAAAGCGCTCTAATACCTTCAGGTAGAGATCGCGCTATAAAAATCTGCATTAAAAAAAACACCGTGCCAGCCTGCCTCAAGCGCTCCTCCCGAGCAGCCCTGCCTGCCGATCACATAATCTCCCCGTGCCTGAATGTGCCCTTGTGTAACGTAACCGGAGCTCATGTAAAGCGCTCCAATACCTTCAGGTAGAGTTCGCGCTATAGAAATCTGCATTAAAAAACCCACCGTGCCAGCCTGCCTCAAGCGCTCCTCCCGAGCAGCCCTGCCTGCCGATCACATAATCTCCCCATGCCTGAATGTGCCCTTGAACACGTAACCGGAGCTCATGTAAAGCGCTCTAATACCTTCAGCTAGAGTTCGCGCTATAGAAATCTGCATTAAAAAAACACCGTGCCAGCCTGCCTCAAGCGCTCCTCCTGAGCAGCCCTGCCTGCCGATCACATAATCTCCCTGTGCCTGAATGTGCCCTTGTGTAACGTAACCGGAGCTCATGTAAAGCGCTCCAATACCTTCAGCTAGAGTTCGCGCTATAGAAATCTGCATAACAAAAAAACACTGTGCCAGCCTGCCTCAAGCGCTCCTCCCGAGCAGCTCTGCCTGCTGATCACATAATCTCCCCGTGCCTGAATGTGCCCTTGTGTAACATTACCGGAGCTCATGTAAAGCGCTCTAATACCTTCAGGTAGAGATCGCGCTATAGAAATCTGCATTAAAAAAACACCATGCCAGCCTGCCTCAAGCGCTCCTCCCGAGAAGCCCTGCCTGCCGATCACATAATCTCCACGTGCCTGAATGTGCCCTTGTGTAACGTAACCGGAGCTCATGTAAAGCGCTCTAATACCTTCAGCTGGAGTTCGCGCTATAGAAATCTGCATTAAAAAAAACACTGTGCCAGCCTGCCTCAAGCGCTCCTCCCAAGCAGCCCTGCCTGCCGATCACATAATCTCCCCGTGCCTGAATGTGCCCTTGTGTAACGTAACCGGAGCTCATGTAAAGCGCTCTAATACCTTCAGGTAGAGTTTGCGCTATAGAAATCTGCATTAAAAAAAACACCGTGCCAGCCTGCCTCAAGCGCTCCTCCCGAGCAGCCCTGCCTGCCGATCACATAATCTCCCTGTGCCTGAATGTGCCCTTGTGTAACGTAACCGGAGCTCATGTAAAGTGCTCCAATACCTTCAGGTAGAGTTTGCGCTATAGAAATCTGCATTAAAAACCCACGTGCCAGCCTGCCTCAAGCGCTCCTCCCGAGCAGCCCTGCCTGCCGATCACATAATCTCCCCATGCCTGAATGTGCCCTTGTGTAACGTAACCGGAGCTCATGTAAAGCGCTCTAATACCTTCAGCTAGAGTTCGCGCTATAGAAATCTGCATTAAAAAAAACACTGTGCCATCCTGCCTCAAGCGCTCCTCCTGAGCAGCCCTGCCTGCCGATCACATAATCTCCCCGTGCCTGAATGTGCCCTTGTGTAACGTAACCGGAGCTTATGTAAAGCGCTCCAATACCTTCAGCTAGAGTTCGCGCTATAGAAATCTGCATAAAAAAAACACCGTGCCAGCCTGCCTCAAGCGCTCCTCCCGAGCAGCCCTGCCTGCCGATCACATAATCTCCCCATGCCTGAATGTGCCCTTGTGTAACGTAACCGGAGCTTATGTAAAGCACTCCAATACCTTCCGGTAGAGTTCACGCTATAGAAATCTGCATTAAAAAAAACACCGTGCCAGCCTGCCTCAAGCGCTCCTCCCGAGCAGCCCTACCTGCCAATCACATAATCTCCCAGTGCCCGAATGTGCCCTTGTGTAACGTAACCGGAGCTCATGTAAAGCGCTCCAATACCTTCAGGTAGAGTTCGCGCTATAGAAATCTGCATAAAAAAAAATAAAACACCGTGCCAGCCTGCCTTAAGCGCTCCTCCCGAGCAGCCCTGCCTGCCGATCACATAATCTCCCCATGCCTGAATGTGCCCTTGTGTAACGTAACCAGAGCTCATGTAAAGCGCTCCAATACCTTCAGGTAGAGTTCGCGCTATAGAAATCTGCATACAAAAAAACAAAACACCGTGCCAGCCTGCCTCAAGCGCTCCTCCCGAGCAGCCCTGCCTGCTGATCACATAATCTCCCCATGCCTGAATGTGCCCTTGTGTAACGTAACAGGAGCTCATGTAAAGTGCTCCAATACCTTCAAGTAGAGTTCGCGCTATAGAAATCTGCATTAAAAATAAATAAAACACTGTGCTAGCCTGCCTCAAGCGCTCCTCCCGAGTAGCCCTGCCTGCCGATCACATAATCTCCGCGTGCCTGAATGTGCCCTTGTGTAACGTAACCGGAGCTCATGTAGAGCACTCCAATACCTTCAGCTAGAGTTCGCACTATTTATGAGTAGATCACTTTATAAAAGACCATGCGCGCATTCTGACTGCGTTCCCATGCCACGGTGTATATAAGTGGATTCCTACTGTAGCTCAGCAGGCAAGGGTGGCACTGGAGGCTAGGTAGAGTTTACGTGTAAGGAGCCGGAAAGGATGGGCTGAACGGATTAACCGGTGATATTCTGCTTCAGTCAGATTGTGCCTCCTGGTGTCCCGGGTGGCTTGGGCGTGTCTGTGCATTCTCTGTAGGTGACGGAGTGTGCCCGTACCGGTGTGCACACTTGGGTCGAATTCAGTTTGTGACGCGTGCATACGCCCACCACGGCACCCTGGTGTCTGTGTTGTGGCTATAACCCCTAATGGGCTTCTCCGTGTATGTCTGTTGGAGCCTGGCGGGTGTATGAGGGCGACTGGTGATGACAGTGCTGGAATATGGTGCTTATGTGAAGCGCTATATAAATGTTAAAATGTTAAGAAAAAAAAAGTTTAATAAAGCAGCTACGCAAGCCATGCACACCTTGGAAGGATGCCCAAAGATGCGGAAATCCTACTAAAACAAGCCCGTTACCATATGAAGAGCGTTCTCACAGCGCCCAATCAGAGAGCCGGACTGGCGCGTGCAAGGCAGCGTGACGAAGCTTCTGATAAGAAACTTCGTCACGACAGCCGTAATGCAGGCGAGCCAATCCGGATGGGCCGGACAAAAAAGCGAAAAGGAGGCACCCCAGAAACCTTATTTCCAATGGCAGCCCACCGTTTAACATAAACGGTGACGCAAGCCAATGGGAATAAGTGGCGGGGCTTCAAGCCCTTTTCTCAAAGTCCTCATCTGCAATAAATCTCGCCGAGCGAGCTCCGCATGTGCGCAGCAACGCTAGGCGAGGCCTAAAAATATTGATCTAAAATAGTAGACCATAAAAAAACAACAGAAGGGAACCCCTACGATCCTTAGCCTATCTCTTCATACCAGCACAAGGGGATCGCCCTAGGGTACTAAAAGTACTTTCACCCACTAGGATTGTAAGTGGCAGGCTTCATCGTAGACTCCTCGTCCAGATACCTAAAATATCTGAAAAGGCTCCACCTTGGTAGCCAAGGGAGCTCTTTGTTTATTGGGTGGGATCCTAGACTTAAAATAGCCGAGGGTGTCCTGAGGGTTCATTTTATTTTCAAAAAGTAGCCTGACGGAGTTAAAACAGGTGGGGCTGCATTAAGGGAATTAGCATCTTCAGTATCCCTGGGGCAACATCTTTCAGCCATCACACCAATGCCTCACTAGGCAAGTTGGCTTTTGTCATGACCTCAGAAGGATCCTGTTAGAATTGTATTTGTGTGCATTCAGTTGTGAAACTTCCATTCACCCTACTCATACATGCCATACCTACCGACCCTTTTGGTCTTTATGTTCGCATTTCTCTGTAGGTATGGGAGAGACAAAGATAATTAATCAAGCACAAAATCATTACATATATCTGTGTGTATCCTTATACATGTCTCCAAGTGATCTCCGATTATTTCACATCAAGCAGAACCAGTGTGTAGGCAGTACAAAGTGTGAGTCTCCATCACAGTTAAATGTGTACATATTCTGCATGCACTAGTTTGGTATACAGTGTGCAAGTATTATCCTTGAGATTACCAAGATATTGTTTGTGCTACACTCATCATGCATATAAAGTGTGATTTTTGCAAAATGCACAAGGTATCTGGACGAGGACTCCATGATGAAGCATAGAGTATCCCAGTGGGTAAGAGTGCTTTTAATACCATAGGGTGATCCCCTTGCGATGGTATGGAGGGTTAGGTTAAGCACTGTGGGGGTTCCTGTCTGTTGTTATGTATGGTTCGATGTTCAGGAAAGTGACTGGATCCTGTATCACTTCTCACTATCTCCTTCTTGGAATATACTAAGATAGTAAGTGCCATTTGGAATGGTAAATAAAATATAAATTTTCACTTGCACAAAAGCACAAGGGAGCTGCCAGGCCCCCAAAACTGCAAACAAAATAAAAATGAAAGGTGTGAAGCACAGATTAGCAGGCAGAAGGGATGTGGGTGGAAATAACAGGAAGTGGGTGGGGGATTACATAAAAATTACAGGAAAAAGAATCTCTATCAGCAGGAATAACAGCACTGAATGGAGAAAGCAAGTGAGAGAAATTAGATTTGTGGAGTAGAAGTAAACAGTGGATAGTACTACAATACTCATGCATTCTCTTAGAGTACACAAAGAAAAAGAACAAAGTTGTTCCCTATATGTGACTAGTGGAAGGATACAAGTCTGCCATTAAAAAGGATGGTAAAGCTTGTGCTTCAGGGCAGGGACAAAAACAACAAGAAGAAGAAGGCAAGCCATTGTAAAAGAAGTAAGCAAAGCAGAGTTACAATAAAGCCAACAAATAGCGAGCAATCTGCAGGCTCTAAGTGTCCTGTAAGTTTTTCCCATGGTCCACAAGAGGCTTTCGCCTGCAGACAGCTATAAGCGGTTTGGTAGGCGAGACTTTAAAACGGTGTCCATCTTTAATTTAAGAAATGTACACATAGCAGAGATAGATTCTAGCAGCTTTATTCCAGAAAAAAAGTGCAAGTTGAGTAATCGGTACACACTTATACAATCCACACCATCTGGAGCTATGTGGACACCAGCTCAACCCGCCCTCATCTAAGCTCAATTAATCAACTCAAGTGGGCTGCCCAGGGCAAACACTTACACACATCATACTCACCACAAGGCAATGGCATTGCTATATGTTAGACCTGGCACCATTGGCGTGGGTCTCCCCTGCATTTTTTGTCTTTGCCTCCTGTGTTTTTGCTGTGTGTTGACTCTGTTTTCTTGGTCTAGATGCTTTGGGCACTTTGCCACTGCTGTTCAGTGCCAAAGTGCAAGTGCTCCCTTTGTAAATTGTTATTATGGATTGGTGTTTCGATGATTGGCTGATTTGATTTACTAGTCAGTCCCTAGTATAGTGCACTGTGCGTGCCAGGGGCCTGTAAATCAAATGCTGCTAGTGGGCTTGCAGCACTGATTGTGCCACCCACATAAGCAGCCTGTAAATGTAACTCTGGCCTGCCATTGCAGAGCCTGTGTGCAGTCTGGTACTGCCATGTCGACCTGGCACGTGCACGCACTTGCCAGGCCCTAACCTTCCTTTTTCTTACATGTCAGTCACCCCCAAGGTAGACCCAATGTACCCCTGTGGGCAGGGTGCAGTGTATGTGAAAGGTAGGACATGCCTTGGTGTGTGTGGCATGTCCTGATAGTGAATTACTGCCAATTTCGTTTTTCACTATTGCAAGGCTACCTGTTCCCATAGGACAGACTGGGGAGGTTGTTTCTAACATCTTATAAACATAACTACCCCTGGGAACAAGGTAGGAAAATAAAGTTTAGTATGCCTGAACTCAGAATGTTAAAATGCATCTCTTAGTGAGGGTGATTTATACATTCTGTGTTTGAAAATACCACTTTTAGAAAGTAGGTATTTTCTTGCTTAGCCATCCAGTATTCCTCTGCCTGGTTTGTGTATTGCATGTCTGGCTTTTGGATGACAGGGGCTGGGGAGGAGCAGTGGCTCCAGAGAGCCTGATGAGTCAGGGCTGGGCTGAATAGACATGGGCTGCATTTAGAGTAGGGGGAGGAGATTTCCTTTCACCTGAATGGGCCTGGTCTGCCTTCCACAATGCTGCCAGGAAGCTGCACCAGTGAGGACAGAACTGGTTTTGGCTGGGTACAGACACTCTCTGCCTTCAGAGAACAAAGGATTTTTGTGTATAAAAAGAGGGGCCCAAACCCCAGACTTTTAGATCACTTCTGGGAAATCAAGAGGAACCTTTGCCAAGGAGAAGAGCCGGAGAAGCTGAGGAGGAATATTGCCCCTGTGCTGTTTGCTGTCTGGGGTTGGCCTGCAGTGACTACTTGCTGCCAAGGAAAAGAAAAAAGGACTTTGCTATTTGCTTTGTCACCTGCTTGAGGAAAAGATCTCCAAGGGCTTGAAACTGAGCTTGCCTCCTGTTCTGAAGTCTCATGGACACAAAGACTTCACCACCACCTCCCCTGAACTGCCTTGCTGGGAGTTCTGACCTGCAAAGAGGTCCCTGCTGTTGTTTTGGGCCTCTAGAGAACTGTTTTCCGCAGGGAGCTGGAAAATCAATGCAACTTCGAAGAAGCGAGACGCATCCGCACCTGTTTCCGACGCATCGCCGAAAAACTGTCGCAGTGCCTGCCGCGGCTCGAGAAATCGCTGCATGCCGCATCGGGTGCACCGATCTCCAAAGTCCGAGATCATCGCACCGAGTTCGACGTAAGGCCTGCTGTGCGGCTGCAAGAGTTCACGCATCGTTCCGGATCGTCGCACCGCATCGGGGTGCCAAGTTTGTCGCAATGTTGGGGGACGCAGTAAGAAACCGATGCATCACCTCCTCACGCAGTAAGAAACCGATGCATCACCTCCTCTTCGGTAAGGAACCGACGCATCACCTCCCCTGCGCTGCAGTAAGGAACCGACGCATCACCTCCCTCGGAGCAAGGAACCGACGCATCACCTTCCCTCAGTGTAAGGAACCGACGCATCACCTTTCCTGCGGCCCGTCTTGTTTGTTTGCGTGATGCATCCCAGGTACTTTGTGAGAAAAGTGTTCTATCTGCAATCTGCATTGAACTATTTCTACCATCTGAAAGTCATATTTTTAAATACTGTATTGTGGATTTTTGTCCTTTGGTCTTGATTTGGTTTAGATAAAGATTACTTATTGTTCTAAACTGGTGTGGTGTCCATTTGTAGTGTTTTCACTGTATTAATGTATGTGTTCACAAATGCTTTACACACTGCCTCTGAGATAAGCCTGTCTGCTCGTGCCAAACTACCAAGGGGATGAGCAGGGGTTATTTTAGAAGTGTATCCCCCTTACCCTGACTAGAAGCAAGGGTCCCTATTTGGACAAAGGTACCTACCTCTGCCAACTAGAGACCCCCATTTCTAACACTATACATAAACAGACTATAGGATACAACACACTTATTTTTATTACGAAGCAGGTAAACAACCAAATATACAAACACAAACTGAGACAGCATTCAGTAACAGCTCACACATTAATTACCACGCAAAAACCTTGTTACTCTCTCAATCTCAACCACAACACAAGACAGATAACCACATCCAAGACAGAACAATAACCCACACCGCCTAGACACAATGAATCTACTGGAGACAATTGCACACTGGAGCACAGCAGGAACATGCACAACTAACATGACATTTAGTGCTACTTTGTTATTTTGTTTTCCAAAGAACACTAACATAATTCCTGATTTCACAATGTTTTCAGGCATTGAATACAAACCCATCCTTGCTTTCCGAAACATAAGCATGCATTGTATAAATGTTTCTTTTTCTATTTTCATGTTATAAACCTTCATAGGCCAATCTAATGTGATGCCATGTTACAATAGTGACAGCACAGAGCTGATTTTCACTTCACTTTCTTAGGCCATGGCACCAATACAGAAGCAAAGTGTATACCACAACCATCAAGACAGACATATCTATCATGATTACGGAGGGCAATGTTTACGCTGTGGGTTCACATTCACCTTTCTCAACTGATGATCTGCCCCTGAGGCAGCCTTGCACACACATTTGCAGTGGAGGAGATGTGGCCTTGGAACTAGAGAACCAGGTTCAAATTCCAGCCTCACCACAACATCCTGTGATTCTCGGTAAATCACTTATTTTCTCGGGCCCCAAAAAAGTGCAACATACGAGTCTCATGTAAAGTGCTCTAATGCTCTTTGGGCAGATTCAGGGTACATAAAATTAGAAAGAATAAGGCGAGAGAGGGAGGGAGGTTAGGTCACCAAGACGGGAGGGGGTTAGCAGGCATGGGATGCTAGAAGGAATGACTTCTGATCCGTTGGGATTGCCGTAATAAAAGATTGCAGACTGCGATGTAAGGGGGGATGCATATGTATTGTCGGACATTTGTTAAAGTAATGCTGTACATTATCACCGATGTATGTTTAATAAAAAGACTTGTTAAAAAAAAGAATTAGAAAGAATACAAATTATCCAGAGGTATTTCAGGTTAAGAGATGGTACTGTACTTGGGGAGGGATGATGACCAACATCACAAAGGAGTAGCCTTCAACCTGAACATGGGTACAGAGAAATGCCTAATTGAGAGGAAGCCTGTTAACAGCAGACTCATGTCAGCCATGTTAAAAGGCAGACACATCAACACCACCATTATCCAGTGCTATGCTCCAACAAATGACTCAGTGGAAACAGTTAAGGACATGTTCTAACAACAGATGCATGCTGAGATTGAAGCCATGCCGAACCATGACCTAAAGATTGTGATGCTAAAGTGTGAAATGACAACATGAACCATGACAGATCCATGGGAAAGAAAGATTTTGGAACACTAAACGACAATGGAAAAAGATTGTTTGAATTTTGCACAATAAATGACCTGGTCATAGGAGGTACTCTCTTCCCTCACTGTGATATTCCAAAAATAACTTGGTGCTCACCCAATGGCAGAGACAGAAACCAGATTGACCACCTAATAATAAGCGGCACCCGGAGATGCTCACTGCAAGATGTCAGAGTGGGGAGTGGAGTGGATGTTGGCAGTGACCATCATCTAGGGACCACTCTTGTGAAGCTGAAGCTCAGAAAAATAGAACACAAAACATCAAGACAACAGCAATATGATTTCAAAAATTAGAAGACGCCAAGACTGAGAAAGCATTCGTCTTCCAAATTTAAAACAGGTTCCAACTCCAGGCAGACATGGAAAATTAGTCTGAGCCAGCTGCAGACACAGTCAACAAGAAAAGGAAACAGGTTATTTCAATATATGTGAAGAGCAGTAAAACATGCCTGGGGACGAAGACATGGAAGAGGAAAGAATGAATAAGACCAGACAAATGACAAGCTGTTGAAGACAGGAGGACAGCAAAAAAGAAACTTATGGAGGCCAAATCTGAGAGGCTGCAGGAGAAGTACAAGCAACAGTACATAGAAGCATACAGAGCAGTCGAAAGAATGACAAGAGCAGAAAAGCAGGCAAACATAGATAACCTTGTCAGCCAAGCAGAGGAGGCAGCCAGTAGAGGAGAGCAAGGGAAGGTCTTCAAGATCATGAAGATATTCAGTGGTAAATCTTGAGCAACATGCAGCACCCCTATCTTGCACAAGCATGGCAGGCTACTCACAACAGAGAAAGAGCAGGAAGCATGCTGGGCTGAGCACATTGAAGAATTCTTGAACAGTGCAGTACCAACAGGCAAAGTGAACAACCAAGAAGCAGATACAGATTTTCATGTGAACATTGCCCCACCAAGGAAGGAAGAAATCATCACTGCCATCCAATATCTCAAGACCAGAACAGCTTCTGGCCAAGACAACCTGAATGCAGAAATGTTCAAGGCAGACCCTGAAACATCGCCTGTTAGACCTGTCATTTCTTGGCGTGATTACCGCTGACTTTTTGCTTCTACCTCCTCTATTTTTGATGCTGTGATGGGTTTCGTTTTACTGGCTTAGATGCTTTGGGCACTTTGCCACTGCTGATCAGTATCAAAGTGCAAGTGCTTCCTGTGTAAAATGTAATGGTAATTGGTTGTCCATAATTGGCATGTTTGTCTTACTAGTAAAGTCCCTAGTAAAGTGCACTATGTGTGCCAGGGCTAGTAATACAAATGCTACTCGTGGGCCTGCAGCACTAATTGTGCCACCCACATAAGTAGCCCCCAAAGAGAGAACTCAGGCCTGCCACTGCAGTGCCTGCGCGCAGTTTGCTAACTGCCATGTTGTCCTGACAAGTGCACCCACTTGCCAGGCCTTACCCTTCCCTTTCCATGCACATCAGACACCCCTATGGTAGGCCCAAGGTACCCCCCTGGGCAGGGTGCAGTGTCTGTGAAAGGTAGGACATGTACTGAGGTGTGTACCATGTCCTAACAGTGAAATACTCTCCAATTCGTTTTTCACTGTTGCAAGGCCATCTTGCCCATAGGACAGAATGGGGAAGGCTGTGTAATATGTTTCCAGCCTATCTTCCCATAGGTTTAAGATGGAGAGGTGAAGTTTAGTGTGCCTGAGCTCACAATTTAATAACACATCTTTTTGTGAAGGTGGTGTTTGAATTGTGTGTTTAGAAACCACGCTTTTAGAAGTGGCTGTTTTTTTGTTCTAACAATTCTGTGTGTCTCTGCCTGGTTGTGGATTGACTGTCTGGATTTGAATGTGATAGGATCTGGGAAATGTCTTGACCCAGGGGAGGAGTAGGTGAGACAGCCACGGTTGACCTGCATCTGGAGTGTAGGGGAGGAGTAGCCCCTGGAGGTGAAGAGGCCTGGGCTGCTGCCATAAAACAAAGGCTCCATCTCCTGCTGAGTGATTGAAGATCCAGACCCCCACTATCAAAGGAAGAAGGTGTCACTGGTAGGGAGACACCCAGAACTGGTTTGGACAGGGGTCAGTCCCCCCTGAACACATAGACTTCAAAGACATTTAGGGGTATAACTATGAGAGCTGAAACCCCTGGACTTAAGACTGAAATCCATATTGAAAAAGGATTGAACCTACTTGGTGCTCAAGAGGAACCTCTGCCAAAGAAGAACAGCTGAAGAGACTGAAGAGAAGGACTGCCCTTGCTGTGTGTTCTGGGGCTGGCCTGCAGTTTGCTGGTTTGACTAAGGAGAGGACAAGGGACTTTGCTGTGTGCTGTGTCCCCCTGCTTGTGAGGACTTTGCTGTGTGCTGTGTCCTGAAGTAGCGTGTCTCCAAGGGCCCGAGGAGAGCTAGCTCCCTGTTGTGGAAACTCAGGAACATAAAAGTTTCCAAGTGTGTCTCAGCGACGCTGTGTGCGTGTGCTTTTTGCAGCCTGAGACCTTCGTAAGAACTGCCCCGTGATCGTGTGCACCCGGAGTCCAAGTGAGTCTCAGCGATGCTGTGTGCTTCGTGCAGCCTGAGACCTTTGTGAGGATTGCCCTGTGATCGTGTGCACCCGGAGTCCAAGTGAGTCTCAGCGACACTGTGTGCGTGTGCTTCGTGCAGCCTGAGACCTTCGGGATGAATGCCCTGTGATCGTGTGCACCCGGAGCTCAAGTGAGTCTCAGCGACGCTGTGTGCGTGTGCCCTATTGCAGCCTGAGACCTTTGTGAGAAATTGCCCCGTGACTGTGTGTCCCGGAGCCATCTTGTTCTCTGCTTCGATCGACAGCGTGGCCAGAACTGCTGCGATCTTCATTGCCATCGGCCCGGACCGGCATCCCCAGAGGAGCTGTGACAATTCACCGCCGCCAGCCCGAGCCTGCCTTTGCAAAGAGGAGACCTCGAACCATCACCGTCGGGGCTCCGAGTTCCACTGCCCAAGATCAACGAAGTCGCACCGGAGGCCCAAGCCGCGAGGAGAGGAGAGGAGAGTGAGGTCGCACCCCCCCGGTAATGCTCAGCGAGAGCGTGCGTGTGTCGCCGACTGGGGCGGGGTGCGGGCTACGAGAGAAACATTCTCTGCCTTTCCCATATTTGCACCGCAAGCCCCCGCTCAAGCCCGTATCGCGGCCCGTACTTGCCAACGAGTGGCAGTACCGGGGCCGGAGTGTGGAGCTGCACTTTGTTTTCCATCATAACAGTGTTGGGGGTATATTTTGGCAGTAGCTGTCCGCGAGTCAGTAAGAGTGGCATAGAGACCGTCCAGAGCACCGCGATCGGTGCCGGAGTACATTATTTTTGCATTACAAACTGCCTGATTGTTGCATTACGAATTGCATTATTTTTGCATTACGAACTGCCTGATTGTTGCATTACGAATTGCATTATTTTTGCATGACGAACTGCCTGATTGTTGCATTACGAATTGCATTATTTTTGCTTTACGAACTCCCTGATTGTTGCATTACGAATTGCATTATTTCTACATTACGAAGTGCCTGATTCTTGCATGACGAACTGCATAGCATTGCATTAGGACTGCATTGGATCATCGAGAATTGCTCATTAATACTGCAAGAACCTACCAGTGTGTGCTGGCCTAATAACCGGCAAGGTGAAATATTACAAATACGCATATGTTGGATTTTTATCGTGTGGTCTCAGCGTATATCTTTCTTTTATAAACATATAATTGTTTTTTTATTAAACTCGTGTGGAGTCCATTTGTGGTGTTATCCCTGTGTCACTGAGAGCGTGGTTGCAAATACTTTACACATTTGCCTTGGAGATAAGCCTGGCTGCTCATGTCAAGCTACCGAGGGGGTGAGCAGGGGCTATCTGAGAAGGTGTTCTTCCTTTCCCTGACTTAGAAGCAAGGGTCCCTATTTAGGCTAAGGTACCTACCTCAGCCAACTAGAGACCCCCAGTTCTAACATCGGCCAAGACCCTTCATCCACTATTTATATTGATTTGGGAGGGAATGAAAATACCGACTACTGAAACCAAGGCATTATCAGCAAGATTCCAAAGAAGAGAGTATTAACCAACTGCAACAACTGGCGTGGAATCACCCTTCGAAGAATTCTGAGTAAAATCCAGTGAAAATCATTATACAGCGCATTTCAGATGCTGTGATCAAGAAGTTAAGAAAAGAACAGGCTGGGCTCCACAAGGGCAGAGAGTGTAATTATCAGATCGATACTCTACATAAAATGATAGAACAGTGCACAGAGTGGCATAGACAACTACACATCAACTTAATTGATTTTGAGATCTGGAGCTTGTCCCCTGCAAAAAATGTGGGAATTTCACACCAAATTTTGTATAACACAAAATGAATAAATTGCAAACATTTTGAAGATATAATTAACTTTACACACCACTCTTTGCAAGCAGTCTTTGAGCTGGAAGCCTGAAAACTAGTTGTGCCAATCGTTCATCCGTAAGGGCCATATTCATGTCTAATTTAAGAAATAACATGCAGTGAATGTATATAATATTAATCTATTTGGGAATAATTTATTTATTGAGTGGATATCCTGACAATCTGCATATTTTCCATCCTCACAGACCAATGTTTCACAACCATGATAGCAAAGCATGATTGTGGTGGTCCAGGGGTCTTCTTCAGGATTCGGGACCTGAACTGAGTGAGCCTGTTTGACATATCATCCCATCAAGATGGTCAATCAATGGTTAGTAATTCCCAGAAAGTTGTGCCGAAATGGATTTATTGGAAACTTCCGATTGTTTCAACCTTCTATGCTGTCTTTTTCCGCTCTGACATTTACTGGGACTGTCAGATCCTCCAATTATGCATAAGTTGAGTGCAAGAAACACTTGTCACTGCAGCAACTTGTTTACCACTGTGACAAAGAATGAGAATGCCAGAGAGGCAGGGTCACAGCGAGACCTGCAGGCAGATTGACAAGTCTTCTTCTGTTGGAAACCCCTTTACACAGAGATCTCAGTCCATTTGCTAATAAATTACGCTCCACCTATTTTTTTCAACTACTCTTTCGTTTGCCTGCTTTGCTGTTCAGTCAGGCTCAAATTAATTTCTAGTGCGCAGCCTGTCATTGCACATAAACCCAGGATGGTAATTTATCCATCCAGATTCTGAAGGCAGACAGGCTTTTTATTTTAATACAAATAAACAGTAACAATTATTTTCACTGACTGATCTCGGAGCTCTTCTTGTTAGGTTGTCAAGGGAGGATTCTGCTTTTAAGACCTCGAACAATGATTACGATGTTTTCAAAACTCTTTGAAAACAAGATAACTCAATTTAAGTTAGGCAGTGCTATTCTATAGGCATTGCTAAACAGACATTAAAAGTCACAATTAGAACCCCCTATTCCTGTTTGTTTTGCTGATGACATAGTGAGGGCACTGACAGTTATTAGAAAAGTACATAACTTCTGCTACCGCTTCATAGTCAGGCAAACTTGGAAAATTCCGTTCTTGGTTAGGAAATGGAATTTCCCGATGCTACACGCCTACTGGAAGAATAATTAGCCTTGATGTCTTGGGTCCATTTCTTGCATTTGGGAGGAAGGAACATGGTTGTTCAGGGTGTTCCAGGAAGTGGTGGAAAGCTGATCCAATAGGAACTTTGCTCCAGGAAGGAGATAGGGCTCAGAGCAGGGAAATGGAGTGTGGGGATGGGGGGTGGCGTATGCAGTACCTTGTTGCCTTAAGTGGCCTTCAGAGCAACAAAATCAGTTTCCCTCTGATGATGCACTTCTTTTATTTATTTATTTGTTTTTAAATGCGGGCAGCTACACTTTCGCCCTATTCATAATGCCTTGAAAAGCAGGCTACTGATCTCTTCCACTTTCTGTCCTAGTCTCCTCCACAGCTGCAGGATTGTTAGAAATTGGGTCTCTAATTTGCAGAGTTAGGCACCTTTGTCCAAGTAGGGACCCTTGCTTCTAGTCAGGGTAAGGGGGATACACACTTTAGATAACCCCTGCTCACCCCCTTGGTAGCTTGGCACGAGCAGACAGGCTTATCCCAAAGGCAATGTGTAAAGTATTTGTACTCAAAACTCACAGTAACACAGTGAAAACACCACAAATGGACATCACACCAGTTTAGAATAATAAAGTATCTTTAACTAAACCAAACAAGACCTAAATGACAAAAATCCAACATACATAGATCAAAATTGCACTTAAAAACAGTTACATGTAAAAATAGCACTTGAAGAAACAATAGCTCCACCTGAGGCTATTACGACGTCATGACCGGCATAAATCCAAAGTACCTCACCGAACGCGATTTGTGGGGCATTGGGCATGGAGTGACACGGACCCACAAACAGTACCTTGGAAAACGAAGTCTATGGACGTTGCACGGCGTCGTGGAGATGAGGCGTTGGTGCCGAGGTAGAGGCTGATTCCCTGGTTGCCACGGGGGAGGTGAGGCGTTGTGTCCGCAAGGAGGAGACGTGTCGAGTCCAGGACAGGGGAAGACAGCGGCTTCGGCGGCGAAGCGTCAGTTCCGGTGAGGCAATGCGAGGTCGAAGAGTTTGTGAAGTCACCCTCATCGGTTATCGGCTCCGCAATAAAGGGATGCAGGAGCTGGCAGGAACGGCATTGGTGCAAGCGCTGGCATCGGGAAGGCCGTTAACTCCAGGGGTCGGCAGGCATCGAAGGGCGTCAGAGCTGCGGTGCAGGCAGGGCGGTGAGTTGTGCACTTCACGAGCAGTGCCCCTGGCCTCTGTGCAGGTCGCGGCATCACTGGCGGAGGCGCTGATGGCGTCAGAGTTGTTTTTCTTGCTTTAAGTTTCTTCCAGCTCCCAACAGAAGGACCAACCTCCTGAAGGCCCAGAACTGGAATAGGCATCTCCTGGCAGGTCAGAACTCCCAGCAGTGGAGTTCAGGGGAGATGGTGGTGAAGTCTTTGTGTCCTTGAGACTTCAGAACAGGAGGCCAGCACACACAAACCCTTGAAGATTCTTTTTCAAGCAGGTTCTCAGCAAAGTTCCAGTCTTTTTAATTTTCCTTGACAGAAGCAGCAACTGTAGGCCAACCCAGCAAAGCACACAACAAAGGGTCAGCACTCCTCCTTACAGCTCTCCAGCTCTTCTCCTTGGCAAAAGTTTCCTCTTGAGTCCAGAAGTGATCTAATTCTTTGGGGTTTAAGGTCCACTTTTTATACCCCATTTTGTCTTTGCTCTCTTTGCTTTCTGGCAAGGGTATATGAGCCCAGTCCAAACCAGTTCTGTCCTCTCTGGTGCAGCAAGACCACAGGGGGTGGAGCTAGCATTGTGCAAAGGAGACACAGCCTATTCAGGTGCAAGGAAACTCCACTCACTACTCTAAATGCAGCCAAGGTCTATTCAGCTCAGCTATGAGTCACCCAGGAAAGGCAGGCCACACCTTAACCCCCCTTGTGGTTGTGTACAGTGAATGCACACCCCCAACCCCTGTCACTCCAAAACCAGTCGATACACAAAACAGCAAAGGCACACAGAATGGTTAAATAAGAAAATGCCTACTTTCTAAAAGTGTCATTTTCAAACACACAATTTAAAAACCATCTTTACTAAAAGATGTGTTATTAAATCTTGAGTTCAGAGAGCCTAAACTTTATTTCTTTATCTTGTCCCAATTGCAAGTTATACTTGTAAGATGTTACAAAGTATCTCCCATTCTATCCTATGAGACAGATAGCCTTTCAATAGTGAAAAACGAAATTGACAGTATTTCACCATCAGGACATGTCACACACCAGTACATGTCCTACCTTTCACATACACTGCACCCTGCCCAAGGGGGTACCTTGGGCCTACCATAGGGGCGCCGTACATGTAAGAAAAGGGAAGGTTAGGGCCTGGCAAGTGGGTGCACTTGCCAGGTCGACATGGCAGTAAAAACTGCGTGCAGACACTACAGTGGCTGGTCCGAGATACCGTTGAAAGGCTACTTGTGTGGGTGGCACAATCAGTGCTGCAGGCCCACTAGTAGCATTTGATTTACAAGCCCTGGCACACTCAGTGCACTTTACTAGGGACTTACCAGTAAATCACATATGCCAATCATCGAAAACCAAACATAATAACAATTTATACAGGGAGCACTTGCACTTTGACATTGAACAACAGTGGCAAAGTGCCCAAAGCATCTAAGCCAGCAAAAACGAAATCCAGCACAGCATCAAAAATACAGGAGGTAGAGGCAAAAAGTCAGGGGAAACCACACCAAGGATGCCAAGTCTAACAAGGATTATTTCTGCTGACTATTAGTCAAGGAAGATGAAGCTAGGGTCAAGAGGCTGTAGCCATTATTGTGTTACCTTGTGTGGAAGATAATGAGGATTATGATGTTGAACATAAGGATGATGATAAGAATTATAATGATGAGGAGGAGGATGAGAATGAGGTGGAGAATGAGGACAAAGATGACGAGGTGGGGAGGGGGATGAGGAGGAGGTGGACGGGTACTACGAGGGTAATCAGGACAATGAGGAAAAAGATGATGATGATGAGGAGGATGAGTTGGAGGATGAGGAGGAGGAGGTGGACAAAGAGGATGATGAGAACGATGATGGTAAGAAGGATGGGGAGGAGAAGGAGATGAAAGAAGGTGAGGGTGAGGAGGGTAGCACTATTTTCTGGGAGAGTTAATTTATAGGCAGTACTTCGCACCTTTGTAATTTGGGGCACTAAGTTATTAGTAAATTACAATGGGATAAGTATTGTCTTACACAGAAATATTTACACATGATCCACTGACAGTGCTTTCCGACAGCAATTTCAACTTAAATAGAGAGTACAATTTACCTCATTCTATTACCATAATCTGAGGAAATATTGGCTCCTTTATTTAGATGCTGAATCCTCTGATTAAGGAAAAAGAAAATACTATTAATATGGAACGTCAATTTGGCAATATTATTTTTATTTTTCCCGGTATAGATATAGGGGCTTTATTCTCATGGCTCAGTAAATTTAGCGCATAATTCTTCACAACAAGGACCATGAGAATGGGTCTCTTCTGGTAAAGAATGCCTTTTGTCATCAGCAAGGAATACCGATTGGTATTATTTCTGCGGGCACAGTTTACTTCCTATTGACATAAAATAACACAGTTTTGTCACTTTGTTGACTGCATGTCTTCTCATTCCTATTCAGCCCCGTAGGGCTACAGAGTGACCCTATGCTTTGTATAATTGTATTCCATGTGGACTTTATTCCATTCGCACTATTTCTTCTGGGAGGGGAATTTCTAATGGAACGTATTTCTCCTGGGCACAGTGTTTCTGAAAGGCATGCAATCTCCTCGGGCTGCATTTATTACTGGCATAATTTCCCTCTGCTCTGCATTCATGATGGGGAATTGTAATTATTTGTTCTAATATGCAATGTTTTAGAGGCGCATTTGTCGTGGCACCACAAAAGCGTTAGTTAATTGTACTTATTAGGCCCAAAGTGTGTTTTTTATGATTGCACAAATGTATTGTTGAACACAGAAAGGCCAAATCTGCAGAACAACACTTGTCAGGTGTACTGTGGAAACCTTGCAAAATTGGGAAACGTAGACACCTCAAGTAAAAGGTTCACCTATCACACAATAAAATATACACCATGTATCAACTTGTTCATGTGTATATTTGTATGTCTTTTTTGTGCTCACATACCCATTGACTCAGATTATGTTTGAAACCTCTAGTCTGCAGGCAGTAGGGGCTCATTAGGAGTGTCCTAGGAAGGAAGCTGGTTATCCTCCCAAACTTTTCCTGAATTGCAGAGACTGTGGGCATCGACACTTTTGGAGGGTGGGCAGAATAACTCCCTATTATGACTTTTTTGGCAATATTATGCAAGAATAAATGTTTCCATGCTGACTACAGCATGTGTTCACCTCATATTTCACTCAGAAATGTCACCTACTTTGAGCTGGTAAAGTCCAGAAGTGAACTTACAGTATATTCACTAACTCCTGATGCCAGTCCCACCAGGATTACCAGGCCCTTGTAATGAGTACTTTAGACAACTGTGGCAGGTCAAAGACCCAGATGCATTTAATCTACTCATCTCTCAATTTAATACAACAATTTGGCGGTATCATTGTTATTTTTCCCAGTAGAGATCAGGGGGGGCTTTATTCTCATGGCTGAGTAAAATTAGTGCAGACTTCTTCACACAACTTAGTCAGTGCTTAATTTGAGCTGGTGGTTTCCGGTGCTTTTCACCAGCTTTCAATTATCAACACCGGCACTTGTGACACTCTGCCACAAGCTGGCTCTGACTGGTTAATTTAGAGATGACCACAACAGCGGTTAATTATTAATTCAATATACATTAAAAATAAATATTACCTGTTGCCCAAGCCATTCTTATAGCTTTGGGGGCCTGAAATTGTCTAATTGTCACACTTGTAGGAGTGTGATGGTTAGTAGTTGTGTTGTTACTATGATTAGCAGCATGGCAGAGGCAATCTGTGGTGCAAGCTGCAGTGACCTCCTGATGAGAACCCTGGCACTTATTTTTTTACAAATTAATAGTGCACCTTACTTATGGCCGCATTCTAAAAACAAACGGGATTTTGCTCCTAGATCGAGATAAAAACTTGTACGAAAATACTGCAATTTTTCCCTCTACAAATTTCAGCCAGTCAAACCTGTTGGAATTAGTGCAGGGAAACATTGTAACTTTTAATATTTTGCAGCTAAGAATGGATCAAAGCATGCCCTATTACCATTTATCTGCCACACTGTTGTGTGGAGCATAGGTTGGGAAGGAAATACTACACCCAGTGAGTACTTCAACCTGTGGATTCAGCATTTACACTGTGTACGGTATTGCCTAAAAGGCCACTCAGAGTGATGTCCTCCGGATTACTTGTTATTGCTTCCACTCCACTCTTCCTGTCAGGTGTTCGTTGCTTGCCTTTATTAATTTTTTTAAATCTTTTTTACCAGTACTGTTGGAAAATAATATCTGTATGCAAACAACATCCTCCATGAAGTCCGTTGCCAAGATTCAATGTTTCAGAAACATGCCTCCACTAGGGCATTCACACCCGTCATTTATTTTATACCTTAGGACATTTAAGGGCCTGATTATGAGTTTCTGCTGTCCTTCACACCGCCGGCACGCCACCGCTCTGCTCCACTCCAGAACCACTGAAACTCACAGCTGCCTGCCAGATTACAAGTAACCGCCACGTCGTGCACCATAGCATGCATTTCTTCCCATGCAGGAACTGGGGGTGCAAATCTACAGGGGGGCACAACATGTGCCCCCCTGAACGCACCCAGTGCACATGGGCAAGAGGGGGCTCTGTAATGCCCCTTTCTTTCTTCACTGACGCAAGTTACAAGGAGGTCGAACCTCCATGAGACCACTGACGGTGAGGAAAGTCATAATATACTTGCCGGCACCACCAAGCATATTGCAGCCCTCAGACCGCCGCAGGACTGCCAGGGAACGCGGTACCCTGGCGGTTGCAGTGGTGCAATGGCGGTCCAACCACCAAACTCCTAATAGGGCAGTCGGACAGCCAGTGCGGCGGTGGCTGGACTGCCCCCGCCGCCACGAGTCTGGCGGTACTTGGACTGCCAGACTCGTAATTAGGGCCTAAGTGTCAATGTAATAGCTCCTTCTCCCACCTCCTTTGTAGGTTGCACAGACATTAGCCCATTGATATCCCTGTAAATGCTTACTGGTGGTGACACTGCACAATCTTTATAGCTCTGATGTCCTTAGCCTGTTGAACAACTTCTGGATTTGCTGTTTTCAGAAGGTTTTGCATGCTTGCAAAGCTCGTAATGCAGCTCTGAAGTGTCTCCAAAGCATTAGGAAGAGAGAGACAAATGTAGGAGTCATCATAGAGGGAAAAGGAGAGAGCCTTGTGGTATGGTATGGTATGTAATGGAAAAGTATGTATTTTATGGTATGGTTTGGTATGGTATCGTATGGTACGGTATGCATTTGTACTTGACTCTATTATACTTTATTTGTGAGCACTGTGACCAGTCCATGTTTTGTGATATTCCCCTTTTCTTTTGAGCTCTAACCTGGTTAGCAGACCTGTTGTATATCCCATTATTATTTGTAAAATAAGCATTGGTATACCCAAATAGATTTTGACTTTGGAACCTATTGGCTTTGCTAATGTCTTTGGTGATGCAGAACCTGCTGATCAGCATGGCCAAAAGCAAAAGAAAGTGCAATTTTGCAGCTACTGCATCATTCTGTAGGCGTGTGCATCAGTCATCAGTTATTTTTAAGGCAAAGGAACTGCCATCAATTTGCTTCCTTGTCCTCCTTCAAAAATAAAATAAATAATTAAAAAAAGATAGTGGGTCTGGGAGCAATGGTGGATAGCCGGAAGAATTAGGCAGTGAGGGGACGGGAAAATCAGCATACTAGAGACAGCAATATGGGGTTGGATGCAAAGCACAGGAGTACAAAAGCAACGCAGGGAGTGGGGGAGGCAGACTCTCTGGCACAGAGGAGTGGCACATGAGAGAGAGCTTGCATCATGCGGGAGACAGTAACATGGCTCACGGGGTGAGAAGCACACAAGAGAGAGAGCTGGAAAATGCATGCACCCTCATGTAGTGTTCAGCAAAAAGGAAAAAGGAAGTCCCTAAAAGTGAGCAGTGAAAGTGTATTACCAAGCCTTTCAGAGAGATGGCAAAGAGGCTATCCTCAAGCAGAGTAACACAAGATGGACAATCTGGGACAAGGAAAGCCACAGAATAAGAATCAAGCAGATCAGGGAGGCAAAAAAATCAACCAGTGTGAGAAATAGGCCCGCTGTAAGCCCACAATAGGTTTTTGCAACTAGATAGCTTGCATGTTTCTTTGTTTTAGTAGGCATGCTTTCATGGCAATGATCTCATGTTGCACTAATCCTTGGCATCACATCACTTGCACCCTATTTCCACACAGAGTACTCACTTCAGTGGGAACTACGGCATCCTTTTCAATATTACTAGTAATGGAGACAAGAGGTTCTTCCTGATCTGTAAACTCTAGTCTTTAACATGAGATTTGACGGGGCATTGAGTCTGAAGTCTTTCCTCACTTTCAAAAATGACCTCAAAGAAAAATGCACTTCCTTGAACCATGAACCAATAAGTATGTGCCTACCCAGTATATACATTTGATGAGATCACATTCAGCCCCACACATAATGCCATTCGGAAAAATCAACTTAATGAATTGAACCTCAGTGTTTAGTCAATGATTTCTCAAATATAAGCAAGGATAATAGCTATAAAATGCCTTCGTTATATATGCCCCAAAAAGAAAAAAGATGATGGTCCTTCTTATACCATGTTTACTGGCTGATGCTTTCTAAAAAACATTCAAAAGTAAGATACAAAGAAACAAATGAACAAAGATTCCCCTAAGGCCCCATTACAAGTGACCTCTTAATTCTGATGGAGTGGGTAACAGCAGTTTTTTCTTTTTCACAGATATTTCAGCTACTGAAAACATTTGAAATCTGTAGAAAAGGGTTGGGTGGGAATTAGGAATAACTGGGCTAATGAGGCCCACAATTACTGATTGCCCCAGTAATGCCTCATTTGTTAGGAGACCATCTGGGTCCAACTCATAATAGGCCAGATTTTCCCAACAGCCAAAATTACTGGTGCCCCAATATCGGTAACTCCGGGGTCCGGTAAACCAAGCCCATGTTCCGGGCCGCACGCAATGTGGGCCTCAGAAGTAGATTTCATCTGCATTTCTTATTTTGTATTCATGGCTTCTTTTATGCTGTTTGTAATTTAATTATCAATAACAATACATTTTATTTACTCATGACATGCAGCTGCGCTTGGTGGAGAATAGCCAGAATTATGAATTGAAATTCAGGTCTTCTAAAGGTCAGCAGGAGAAGGAAACTGTGCCTCTGATTGCAAGTGGCGCTTTGCATTGCGCTGCTGGCCTTCTGTTGGTCTCAAATGGAGAGCTAATTGTCCACCTGATTAAATTCCATCTGAATACTTACATCACCCAGGGTTGCACAGGAGGTCAGTTTTTCCCTACAATGGAAGCTTGTCATGTCTAATCGGCTATTTTGAAGGAAGACCCAGTGATGACTGAGAAGCAAATGAGAAGCAAATCAGATTATGTTCGGCTGCAGGGCGAGGACTAGTGGAAGGACAAACAGGTCATGCAACTGATGAATCACTGGACAGCCAGAATACAGATTTAGGGAACTGTGAATGGTATAATGTCTTTTCTAGTTGATGATAACTTTTTGGGCTCCTCCTTCATACGTTTCGTTATTGCTGAACCCATTTTGCTAGCCATAAAACTTTGTGCACCTTACCCCTGCAAATCAGTTGTAATGTTCTTGTGCTTTTCTTTTTAAACATGGTAACATCGATGTACACCTAATTGACACATTTAATTTACTTATAGGTCCCTAGTATTTGGAACTACTTGTACCCAGGACGGTAAATTAAATACTACTTCTGGGCTGCAGCACTCATTATGACACCATTTAAAGTAGCACTTTAAAACAGGTCTCCAGGCAGGTCAGTACAGCCTGGGCAGGCAGAGTTAAACTGCCATTTAAACCTGGCAAAAATATACCTTTTGGCAGTCCTAAACATTCCTTTTTAATACTTATAAGTCAACTCTAAGGTGTGCTTTAAAAGCCCATTGGGCAGGGTGCATGGTATTTAAAAGTATGATATGTATATTTAATTTTCTTCATGTCCTAGCAGGGAAAAACCTCCAAAGTAATTTTGCAGTGTGGAAATTCTGTCTCTCCCATAGGCTAACACTGCTTTACACTATTATATTTAATAAATGCAAAATTCAGTTTGGGAACATCTAGAAAAATATTTCAAGGACTCATTTTAATAGTAATTTACAATGGTGGTCAAGTTGGATTTCATGTTACTATTTTGCAAATTACACTTTTAGAAAGTCGTAATTTCTCTGCTGAAGCAAAAAGGGCCTTTCTGCCAGTGTCACCTGACTGCTGAATGGCTCCTCTGTGGGCACATGTGGAATGCTCCCAGAAAGTGAACAAAAGGCTCCCCTCCTGAAGCAGGATGGACTGGGGGCTGTGCCCAGCCCCTTCTTTAGCTTCAAATGGTGTCCACCCTGTAATGGGCAGATGCCTGCCTCTATTTTGTCTTTCTAGTCAGACTGGCTATAAACCCAGTGGGAGGGAAGAAACTGACCAGAACTGGTTTAAGAGGGGTACAATGCATTGCCCTCCACCCTCAACTGGGCATAAATGTAGACCCATGGACCTCTCCTCAGAAAACGAACACTCCTGCACTGGTGAAAAATCAGAAAAAGGATTGCCCTGCTGTCTGAAGAACCTGAAGGAAGATTGGACCTGCTTGCCTTGAACCCAGAACCTGAGAAGTGACTCCGAGGGTCAGTTGGCTGAACTCCTGTTTGAACAAAGGGACACAATAGGTTATCAGAGGCCTCTCTCCATGAAACTGCCCAGCTGTCCAGTTCCGACTGGTCCTGAACTGCACCCTGCTGCTTGCATCTGTTGGAGTGAATCCAAATCCCAAGTTGTGCCCCTTGGGTCCTGAACCCTTGGCTGCTGTTAAAGTGTACTCTTCTGGTCACCAAACTGCAAGAAGTGGGACTCAGAAGCATGTTGGCAACTTTCTGCCTGGAGCACCAATGGACAAGGGTCACCATAGAAGCCGCAGCTGTCGACTTTGAATCACCAGCCAGTTTCAAGTTGCTGATTTGCCACACTGAAGGCAATCAGAAATACAGAATTGTTTTGAAGACTAGATTTGGAGGTCTTCAAGGGACTGGCACTGAACAGCATTCGATCAATGTTGAGGCTTTCCTGGGCACAAACCTCAGACTTCATCCTCTCAAAGCTTTCTTGTTTTTGAAGATGACTGTCCGGGATCCCAATCTTCAACAATCTGCTGTTGTCGATCCCAGCTTTGGAACCAGCTTGCACCTTGCCCTGCCGATGACTCATTGTTGACCTCATTTTCTCCATGAAGGTTTCTAAGTCAGAAGGTAAACTTTCCACCAGGATGGACCTGAACCCTGTATCCGATCAGTACATTCAACTTTTGATTTTGACCCGTTCTAGCACCATCAGGCACACGAAGTTGGAGCATTTTGCTTTTTTGCACCTCTGTTTAATTCAAACTTAAAAATGAACATCTCCGTTTATACTTATCAGATTTTTGTGTCAACAGCTTTATGCCAAGCTATCAGAGGGTGAAGAACAAGTTTATTTTGTGACTTCAGTGGTTCACTTGACAAGGACTGTGATTATTATTTGAAGTGGGTTGTCACTCGAACTAATACTCCAGTTTCATACAATTACCAATAAAAAAGAGCACTAGGCTTTGCTCAGCTCGAGCCAACTTTTGCATTGTGTGCATCCTTAAAAAAAAATATATAGTCCAAGATATTTCACATCTGTATTCTTCAAAATGCTGACTGTGGTTCTGATTCTGGGTCAGGCGGAGTGATGGCTTTGTGGGAGAGAATGCCTAGACCAATTCTGAGTTCACTGCATACAGACTTGCAACCAATATCACCAACTGTTTTTCCATAGACAGAGTCCACCTGCTAAAAGGAGTAGGAGTCTGTTTATCGAAACACACTCAGAATCCGGAATAGGCATGTGGTAATGCCCAGTAATACCAGGCCCACGTGTTATCCCTCATTCTGGCTATCAAAATTCAGAATTGCGTGATACGAGATGGTAATACCATTTGGAAATGGTAATTTATGGCTCCAGTATTCCTGTGTCCCCGTACAGGGCAATTATAATTTGCCGTAGATTTCCTGAAAATAGCAACTGAAGATTGACTACTAATGTGCCTTAATGATTCAGCACTAATGTCTTATGCAGACTGAACAGATTCACCACAAATATTTCCTCCTTCAGACTGACCATTAATGTTTCTAAAAGATTCACCACAGTTTCCCAAAGATTTATCCCTAATCAATGGCGAGGAGATCGTCAGAACTTTGTAACTTAAGTGCGTATCAGTGTAATTGACGATCACAGTTTTACCTGGAGGTAGTACTAAAAGGGCAGCTTGTGGTAGGCATGAGCTCTACAAAAACCGCAACTAAAGTATGCTTTTTCTCAAGGGTGGTCAGCATTTACAGCATCACATTTCCCCAAAGAATTCATCACCAGGGTCTTGCATTGCGTTGACATCCCAATTTCCTTGGTGTTCAGGACATTCTCTCATAGTTTTATTCAGGGGTGTGGTGTGTAACAAAGCACTACATATAGATTCATGAAAAAACAACAAGTTCGCCTTAAAGCTTAAGATAATGTTTAAGAATGAAATAGAGATGCTTTTCAAAAAGAAACAACCTCCTCTGTAACTATCTGCTTCAGTTTCATGCAGATCTTCTTGATATAAACACTTGACTCTACATACATAGTAAGCCTCCCTAAAGATCAATTATTTATGTTGCAGGTTTAAGAAGTGTAGGAGCAATGTCTGCAGTGACAAACCATATCAGATGCAGTGGAAGAACACATTTACCAAGAGTGAAGAAACGCATCCCCTTGTGGCCAGAATGCAGAGACTTTTCAACCTTCATCTGCAACTAATGTTCGAAGGCATTAATTACAAAGGGACCTCTTGGGATTACGCACTCGGCTAAGGACTATACAGCAGCCGAGAGAGATCACAGTGACATGCGAGGTTTAATATTCAAGCAAACATGGGCTCATTAGATCTGTTGTCTTGTGCTTCTGTGATGATGAGAGGAGGTTGTTAATCACCAGGACAACACATTCCACAGGAGGACATGGTACAAGGTGGAGATGTGGCTTGAATGTGATTGTATAAATGCTGCAGGATTCTCTGGCTGTGTTCACCGGGCTGGGGTAAGGTTCTCTTTTCACTCTTCATTCAAGTAATGAACAGATTCAATAATTTTAAGAACTCAAGCAGCCTGTCAAATAAATATGCACCTAATAGGAAAGGGATATGGGTTTTGAGAGAGATAGCGGACATTGGTATTGGTTATAAATCCATATCAATAACTATATGTGTATCCTTTATGCAGATGCCCATTATCTGTCCAATACTTATCAATGCTACAGATGATACTCCACAGTAGTTACTGTAGTTCCGGTAATTGTAGCAGTAACATTCACCTGCTTTTACATAATTCGTAGCACCAGCTGCCTCGTTGGCCCAAAAGTTCTCTCACCAGTGGCGTAACATTAGCCCCCACGGTGTAGGGGTGGCACTGAGCTCCAGGGAGCCCCTCTCTGGCCCTGTGCATTTTGTGGTGTTGCGGTCTAGCTCGCAACCTCCACGTGACCACCGCAAGGCAGTGTGGGAGCGGCGGCGGAAATGATGTACGGGCGCGCAACGAGTACAGTCACTACGCGCTCTCCCTCCAATGTATAAATATACTTATTAAAGAAACTTCAAACCTCTCACGGAGTCTGGCGTTGTCATTCAGGGAAAGAACCCGACATTACAAATTGGCGACGAGGTGGCGAAACCTCGAACGGCTGCAGCCTACGATCCACGCCAGCACGCATGCATTAGGCTGCCACGCGTGTGCAGGGGCGTCTGTCTTAACGATCGGAGGGGGGGTGCAGCGGTAATACGCCCAGCGGTGAGAGGCGGTTCCTGTTTCCTCCACGTGCGCCCACCAGTCTCACTGCAGACATGTCAGGAGCTGAGTCAGGCACCAGTCCTGCCGTCCACCGGTTCCCTGGACCGAGGGTGTGCACCACATGCATGCAATCCTACAGTAAGTGCCTGCGGCGCGTTCCAGTGCAAGTTGAGGGTGACCACCGCCTACGGGGACCTCACATTACGGACAGGCACACACTCCTTACTGCCCAAGTGTGCTGATCCCCTATTGCAGTGCCTCTTGTGTTGTGCCTGGAAATCATCATGGGGGAGTGCGAGCCCCTGCCCCTCTGAAGCCGCCTAGCCAGCTGCCCCGCTTTGCTGTGTGGGGTGTTCTGGGCAGTTCCGATTTGTACCCCGAGCGCCATCGCAGTGAGGGCATACAGGGCCTATTCCCAATCGCAAAGTGCCGCCCCAGCCCACAAGGACTGTTTGCCCACTGTTCCTGTGTCCACCTTAAGGGCTACCAGTAGTCACAAGTCCATTACCTCACGGAAATGTGTGCGCAGACCTTCTCACTCACCAACCCAGTTCCTTTCCTGCCGAAGCCGGGCGAGCCAGCTATGAAGTGGGCTGATTGGAAGGGCTACTTCCTGAACTATCTGTCGGCCCTGGAGGATGAAGAGGAAGAACCCTTTTCGAGCAAACGCAGGAAGAACATTTTGTTGCACAATCTGGGGCCGGAAGGTTTAAGAGTGTACGAGAGTATGGTAAAAAAGACTAGGGGTCCCAATGATGATGATGTAATTCAGCATGCATTGGAAGATTTGGACAGTCATTACCAACCAGTTGTCTGCATTGCTATAGACCGTTATAATTTCTTCCAACGAAAGCAAACAGAAACAGAGTCTGTGGAAGACTACGTAGCTGCGCTGAAAAGACTGGCGGTGACGTGCAAATTTGGCCACCTTCATGATGATCAAGTGCGTGATCAGATCATAATGCACACTGTCAACACGAATATACAGGAGAAATTGTGGGTGAGTGGGGATGCCCCCCTTAACGAGATTGTAGCTATCAAGAAGAAGGCAGAATTGTCCAAAAGATGCGCAGTAGCAGCGAAAAGAGACAGTGAGAGCAAACCCACTGTGTGCAAAGTGAGTGACACGAAAGCACACAATGACAAACCTCCACCCACTGCTGGGACCAGAAACAGCAGGAAGCCGATGACAAAATTTCCAGGACCCAACAAATCACCTAGTGACCACAAAGGCAGTTGCTATAGATGCGGGAGTCACACGCACATGGCAAATGACAGGTGGTGTCCTGCCTTCCGAGTCAAATGTTCCATTTGTGGGGTAGTGGGTTGTTAGAAATGGGATCTCTAGTTGGCAAGGGCTTGCACCTTTGTCCAAGTAGGGACCCTTCTTCCTAGTCAGGGTAAGGGAGTTACACTCCTAAAATAACCCCTGCTCACCCCCTTGGTAGCTTGGCACGAGCAGTCAGGCTTATCTTAGAGGCAGTGTGTAAAGCATTTGCACATAACCAACAGTAATACAGTGTAAGCACTACAAACTGACACCACACCAGTTTAGAAAAATATCCAATATTTTTATATACTTTAAACAAGACCAAATACGATAAAAATCCACTATACAGCACTTTAAAAATTTTCTGTTATCAAATTGTCCTTAAAAACAGTTCCTTGATGTCGATAGCTCCGTCCGGGGCTATCACGGCGTCGTGAACAAACAAATCCAAACAGTTCTGGCTGACTGCGGCGTCGCGGGTCAGCTACGGTGTCGGGAAGACCCGCAAACAGTACCTTTCAGAAATGCAGGGCACCGATGACCTCGCGGTGAGCTTCCGAACACACGGCGTCCGCAGGCGTCGGTTCCGGAGGTCGGTGCGGCGTCGTCGGGCCCTCGAAGTCACGCGCGTTGCAGATCGATCTCCTCTCTGTTGAAGTCAGGAGCGCTGGCGTCGGCCGGCGTCGGGTGCTGCAGTGCAAAGTGCAGCGGTGCGGCGTGCGGTGCCCTCAGGTCGCAGTGCAAGCAGCGGCTCGGTGGCGGCGTCGGATGGCGTCGTCGGTGAGACCAGGGTCGCGGTGTGAGATGAAGGCGGTGCTCGTCACGGTGCTGGCAGGTCACGGTGCAGCAGCGGCGTCGTCGTAGCTGCAGCGCTGTCGTCGGCTGACGAACTTGGAGTCGATGGCACCGGCGTCGGTGGGCCAAGGCTGCGGTGCGGGATGAGGGCAGTGCGTCGTGTAACTTACGAGTGGTGCCCCCGAACCACGGTGCAAGCAGCGGCGTCGAGTCCGGCGTGGAGCGGCATCGTCGGGGATACCGCGGCATCGTCGTGAAGCGAGGCGGTGCGAAGTGCGGTGCCCACAGGTCGCGGTGCGAGCAACGGTTCGGTGGCGGCGTCAGCAGGCGTCGTCGGTGAGACCAGGGTCGCAGTGCGGCATTGCGGCGGTGCCCTCTGCGGTGCCTTCAGGACACGGAGTCGGCAGCGGCATCGTAGACGGCGTCGGGCTTGAACTCTTTGCTGTTCCTGAGACTTCTTGAACAGGGGGCAAGCTCTACCTCAAGCCCTTGGAGACACTCACAAAGTAGATTGCAGAAAGTTCAGTTCCAGTCCTTTCACTGCCCAAGACAGAAGCAGCCACTGCAGGCCCAACACAGCAAAGCACACAGCAAAGTGGTAGTTCCTCCTCACAGCTTCTCCAGCTCTTCTTCTTGGCAGTCTTCTTGATCCAAAGAGTTCTAATTCTCTGGGGTTTGGGTCCCCCTTTTTATCCTCAATTTCTCTTTGTCCTCTGAAGGCAGAGAGGCCTTTGCCTAGTCCAAACCAGTTCTGGTCAGTCCTGGAGCACTTTGTTGACAAGTCTCCTTCTTTCCCTTTCCCAGTGCAGGCCAGGGACATCAGGCGCACCACAGGAGGTGGAGCCAGCATTGTGGAGGAAGGCCCAGCCCTATTCAGGTCCCAGGTGCATCTCCTCCCACCCATCTACATGTAGATCTTGCTATTCAGCCCTGTGCTGACTCACCCTGTCCCCTGGCATCCCCAGCCCCTGTCACTCACACTCCAGACAAGGAATACACAACCTAGCAGAGGCAGGCTTGGATGGTTAGACAAGAAAATACCCACTTTATAAAAGTGGTATTTTCAAACACAGAATGTTAAAACCAACTTCACTAAAAGATGCATTTTATCATTCTGAGTCCAGGCATACTAAATTCGTTTTTCTACCATGTTCCCTGGGTCAGTTAGGATTATAAGCTGTAATAATCAAAACTGCCCATTCTGGCCTATGGGGAACAGGTAGCCTTGCAATAGTGAAAAACGAAATAGGCTATAATTCACTATCAGGACATGCCACACACACCAGGGCATGTCCTACCTTTCACATACAAAACACCCTGCCCACAGGGGTACCTTGGGCCTACCTTAGGGGTGACTAATATGTAGAAAAGGGAAGGTTTAGGGACTTGCAAGTGTGTGCACTTGCCAAGTCGACATGGCAGCCCCATGCTGCGCACAGGCTCTGCAATGGCAGGCCAGAGTTACACTTTACGGGCTGTTTGCGTGGGTGGCACAATCCAGTGCTGCAGCCCACCAACAGCATTTGATCTATAGGCCCTGGCACTCTCAGTGCACTTTACAAGGGACTGTCACATAAATCAAATAGGCCAATCATGGAAACCCCAATCCATAACACATTTTACACGGAGAGCATATGCACGGTAAACAGACATAATATCGAAACAAAAATATCGAATGGACACAATATCGAGTCTAAAATATAGAATGGACATAATATCGAATGGACATAATATAGTCGTTAAAAATATCGAAATTAAGGTAAGTAATATCGATAGTTAAAATATCGAAGTACATAATATAGGCATTAAAAAATATCGAATTTTTAATAATATCGAATTTTTCTAAATGTATTGTATGTTAGTATATGTGTTAAAAGTGTATATTAGTTGTTGTAATGTATGTTTAATTTTTAAAAGCAATGAATTTTATGTTATTTAATTTTTGCGTAATTTAATTCCGTAGCGGGTAGTGGGTTTATAGGGAATAGGGTGGGAAGTAATTTAATTAAAATTAAGTACATATTAATAAATATTAATTGGTATTGATAATTAATTTATTGTTAATTAATTATTAATTGGTAATTAAATTTTATTAATTGGAATTTTTTAATTGATTAAATGGTAATTATATTAATTCAATTAATTAAATAGTTGTAGCGGGATGTGGGTTTATAGGGAATAGGGTGGGAAGTAATTTAATTAAAATTAAGTACATATTAATAAATATTAATTGGTATTGATAATTAATTTATTGTTAATTAATTATTAATTGGTAATTAAATTTTATTAATTGGTAATTTTTTTAATTGATTAAATGGTAATTATGTTAATTGTATTAATTAAATAGTTGTAGCGGGATGTGGGTTTATAGGGGAATAGGGTGGGAAGTAATTTAATTGAAATTAAGTACATATTAATAAATATTAATTGGTATTGATAATTACTTCATTGTTAATTAATTATTAATTGGTAATTACATTTTGATAATTGGTAATTTTTTTTTAATTCATTAATTGGTAATTAGTGTTATTAATAATATTTATTAGTATTGATAATTAATTATTTTTACTAAAATATTAAAATATTACTTTCCCTACTGTTGCACTCTCTGGAGTGGGAAAAGTAATTATTACCCCTACGCTATCCAACGCTTTCCCTACTGTTGCACTCACTGGAGTGGGAATAGTAATTTTTACCCCTACGCTATCCAACTCTTTCCCTACTGTTGCACTCTCTGGAGTTGGAATAGTAATTATTACCCCTACGCTATCCAACACTTTCCCTACTGTTGCACTCACTGGAGTGGGAATAGTATTTTTACCCCTACGCTATCCAACTCTTTCCCTACTGTTGCACTCTCTGGAGTGGGTATAGTAATTATTACCCCTACGCTATCCAACGCTTTCCCTACTGTTGCACTCTCTGGAGTTGGAATAGTAATTATTACCCCTACGCTATCCAACGCTTTCCTACTGTTGCACTCACTGTAGTGGGAATAGTAATTTTTACCCCTACGCTATCCAACTCTTTCCCTACTGTTGCACTCTCTGGAGTGGGAATAGTAATTATTACCCCTATGCTATCCAACGCTTTCCCTACTGTTGCACTCACTGGAGTGGGAATAGTAATTTTACCCCTACGCTATCCAACTCTTTCCCTACTGTTGCACTCTCTGGAGTGGGAATAGTAATTAATACCACTACGCTATCCAACGCTTTCCCTACTGTTGCACTCTCTGGAGTGGGAATAGTAATTTTACTCCTACGCTATCCAATGCTTTCCCTACTGTTGCACTGTCTGGAGTGGGAATAGTAATTTTTACCGTCCCGCTATCCAACGCTTTCCCTACTGTTGCACTGACTGAAGTGGTAATAGTAAATTTTACCGTCCGCTATCCTACGCTAAAAATATTGAATATTTTTTATAAATATTACGTTAATATATTTATGTATTAAAAAATTAAAATGTATGTTTATTTTTTTAAGTTACATTAATTATTTATTAATTTTAAAGTTATTTAAGTATTTTTAAGTATGTTTTAGTTAATTATATATATTATTTCATTAATTTTACATTACTTTTCATACATTTAAAAAATTCGATATTTTGACTGACTATATTTTTACAACTATATTTTGGAGTCGATATTTTTGTACTTACCTGTTTGTAGATAGGGAGTCGATATTTTGGCATTCAATATTTTTACTTCGATATTGTTGTAGGTCGATATTCTTGTTATCGATATTCTGTCAGTGATCCCATATGCACTTTAGCACTGATTAGCAGTGGTAAAGTGCCCAGAGTCCTAAAACCAACACACACAGGGTCAAAAACAGGAGGCCAAAAAGCAAAAAGTCTGGGGGTAAACCCGCTGAAAAAGCCAAGTCTAACACAACCCCCTCCCAGCCTAAAGCCAGGGTAGACTAATCAATCCCTTGATGGACTTCCCTGCTTGGGGCGATAGAACATAGACCTGGCCCACAACAGCGGGGGCACGTTCTGGTTCTACGCCTTTCCAAACCCAGTTGGATCCCTCTATCCATACTCTCAGGGCCCACTAAGCTGACCCATGGGGTACCCTTCTCTTCACCTGTGAACCCCATCTGTGCAGCGCCTAAACTTACTTTGCTCACAGATGTGTCCCAACAGGCCGACAGTGCCCACATGGCCAACACAGTGGTGTGGCCCAGTCCACCCCCTGGGTGTGACTCCTGTCTCCCTCTCAGGGGCAACGCTGTCCACCAGGACAGTAAGCCACAGTGGCTACCGACAGTTGTCAGTGGGGAGACCCAGGCCTTATGCCTCTCAGGGCTCTCTATCCTCTGTGGCGTCAGAGAGTGGGGGGCGGTAGCCCCAGGTGCCTGGCACCCTTGGTCCACTCTCCCTCCTGTCAAGTCAGGTATGACATCCTGACACTGACCCACCAACCCCGGGCCTGTACCCGGCAGCTGGACAGGAGGCAGGGGTGGCCTCCCCACACCCGGTCCTCCTCCCTGGGGCTCTGTACACTCCCACCTGGAGCAGTACCCCTTCCAGAATTGTCAGGGCACCTGTGGCAGGTGTCCTGCACAGGTCGCCCACCAGTTCAGGGGTTCTATCCTGAAACTGGGATTCCAGCTTAGGGTCTGTACCCTTAGGCTGGACAGGGGACTGGGGTGGCCTCCCCCACACCCGGTCCTCCTCCCTGATGCTCTGTACCCTCCCACCTGGAGCGGTACCCCCTTCCAGAATTGTCAGGGCACCTGTGGCAGGTGCCTTGCACAATTCGCCCACCAGTTCAGGGGTGCTATCCTGCAACTGGTACACCAGCCTAGGGGCTGTACCCTGAGGCTGGACACAGGACTGGTGGGGCCTCTCCCACACCCTGTCCTCCTCCCTGGGGCACTGCATCCCCCCACCGGGAGCAGTTCCCCTCAACTCCAGAATTGTCAGGCCACCTGTGGCAGGCGTTCTGCACAATTCACCCACCAGTTCAGGGGTGCTATCCTGCAACTGGTACACCAGCCCAGGGTCTGTACCCTGGGGCTGAACAAGGGACTGGGGTAGGCTCTCCCACCCCCGGTCCTCCTCCCTGGGGCTCCGTACCCTCCCACCTGGAGCGGTACCCCCTAAGGACAACCTGGTAGGGGCACTGTTAGCAGTCGCCCCTTCCTCCAGGTCAGGGGGGACACCCTGAACCTGGTCCTCCAACCCAGGGTCTGTACCCTTAGGTTGAACCTGTGCCTGGCAACCCAGGACTTCCGGGGAGTACACCAACCCCCAAGAGAAACACACTCCTCATGAGTTGTGCGAGAGTCTGCCTGGCGCAGGTCTCCAGCCTCCTGTCCACCTGACAGAGCATGAAGACCCCCAGGCCAGAAGTGGCCTCACCAGGGTCAGTCCTGGGGTGCTCTGACCTCAGAGCGGGCAACCCCTGACCCATTGGTCCTTCCACTGGGGACGGCGTCCCCCCCTCACCCTTTCTTCTGGACTCATGCACCCTCCCAACTGGAGCGGTGCTGCCAGACTACCGGAGGCGGGTGGGATGCTTGTTAGAGCAGTCCCCCAGTTCCCGAGACACTAGAGGATCACCCTCAATGGGTGGCCAGGACCAGGCCCTAGGCCATCCAGATGTCTCTGGTCTTTGCCAACTCACAGAGTGGGGGGCAGTAACCCCTGGTACATAGTAACCATAGTCCACTCTTCCTCTCATCAGTGCAGTTCTAAAGAACCACTGATCCTCCAACCTAGGGTCTGCACCCTCAGGTTCACCAGAGGTCTCGGGCGAGGCTCTCCTCCTCTTACCTCTCTTGCTGGGGCTCTGCCCTCTCCTCCCAGGAGAGTCACCCCCAGAACCACAAACTGTCAGGTCTCTGGAACCAGACCTCCTACACAATTCTTCCACCAGTTCAGGGCCTTGACCCTGCAACTGATTCACCACCCTTGGATCTAAACCCTCAGGTTGAACCGGGGTCAGAGGCGAGGACTCCCTCCCTCTGCACCCCCTTCCAGAGTTCTGTACCCTCCCACCTGGAGTGGTACCCCTAGAAGACAAACCGGTCAGGACACTGCTTACAGTCGTCCTTCCCTCCAGGTCAGGCAGGACCTGAACCTGGCCTCCCAACCCAGGGACTGAACCCTGCAGCTGAGCACCTGCCTGGCGCACCAGGACTTCGCTTGGGAGCACGCATACCCCCTGAGGGCAACACATGACTCATGTGTTGCGTGACAGTTGCCTGGCGCAGATCTCCCAACCACTGTCCACCTGACAGTGCGCAAAGATCCCCCAGGACAGAAGTGGTGTCACCATGGTCACTGCTAGGAGGCTCAGCCCTTCTGGCTGGCCTCTGACTCACTGGTTCTCCCACGGGGGAACACCTCCCCCTCTCACCCCTCACTCTGGACTTCTGCACCCTCCCAACTGGAGCGGTACTGCCAGACACCAGAACCACTGGAGCTCTGTTTACAGATGCTCCAGGTTCTCCTGTCAGTAGGAGATCTCCCTCAACGGACGGCCTACCAGTACAGTCTAGGCTCCCCACCTGGTGTTCCCTCCTGGAACCACCCAGGCTCTGAGACCGGGTTTTGGGCACCTTGGGCCGCAGCCCATTCTCACTCCTTCTCCGCAGAGACAGGACGTGAGTCCCTACACCCTTCCCATGACACCGGGACCTATCTGGGCTATCACAAACCTTTCCCACCACTCTTGGTTGGGAAATACCTAAGCCACTTCCTACAGGATCACCCCCAGATGCTTCTCCAGACCCTCTGGAATCTACCAAAAGGTCTGCCTCCAGTGCAAGTTCCCTGGGGTCAGAGACCTCACACTCCACTGGGTGTTGGCATAGCTCTGGAAAACGGGGACTTAAAATATGCTCTCCAACAATTGAATCACACAGCCCCACACAGGTGTTAACCAAACTACCCTTCACCCAACCATCCAGTGCCTCAGAAAAGTACCCCACAACATTCTCACAAGACTGGCGAGACAGTGTCTGACTGTTGCTGTCCCTAAACCCATACTCTTCTGGCTGGTCTTCATACTCACTTACCAGGGCTTCTACCATGGGGAACCCCTCTCCCTGCACCTCTCATCTAGAGTCAGTAGAGTGTCCCTCCCACTACCAGGAATATGATCCCCTGTGCCAGTTCCCCAATCCACCTCAGGGACACTGTGCACCACTGGAGTTACCTCACGATCCTGAACCCCTTGGTGTATGTCAACCCCCTCCATGAAGTAGGGCCCCAAATCTGTGTGTGTGTATACCTCATCCTCAGTACTGGACACTACACTTTTGCTGCCACCATCTGAGCTGGGCCTAGCCCTCCTGGCTTCCCAGTCCAGCTCTCTCATCTTAAACTCATGGTCTAAGAGCATTCTCCTTTCTTCCAACAAATTGGACAAATTTGCTGTAGAACTCGGCCAATCCCAGGAATGAGCGGACCTCCTCCTTGTTTTGAGGTGTGGGTGCAGACATGATTGCTTCCACGTTGGCTTTCTTTGGAGAAATTCCTCTGTCACTTATTTCGTGCCCCAAGTATGTGACGGAGCGTAGGCCAAACTTGCACTTCTCCCACTCCGCTGTGAGGCCATTGGCAGACAGTATTCGTAGCACTGCAGTCAGTTTTTCGTCGTGGTCCGGTTTGGTTTTCCCCATGACTAGTATGTCGTCTTGGAAGTATAGGACTCCACAGATATCTTTGAACAGTTTGTGCATCAGTTTCTGAAAAACTGCGGCCGCAGATGCCAGGCCAAAAGGCATGCGCCGAAATCTGTAACATCCGAACGGAGTGATAAAGGACGTTAATTTCCTACATGAGAGGTGAAGCGAAATTTGGTGGTAAGCTGCTGTGAGGTCTATCGTGGAGAACCATTTGATCCCTTTGGTCCGGGCTAACATTCCGCCGATTTTAGGTAACGGAAACTTATCCACGATTATGTTTTTGTTCAGTTCCCTGAGGTCAATGCAGAGGCGCACCTTCCCGTTTGGTTTGCGTGCCACCACCAAGGGCGCCAGCCATACTGCGCTGTCAATGGGTTCGATCACGCCGTTGTCTTCCAGGCGCTTCAATTCCAACTGCACCGCTTCTCTGCAGTTAAACGGGATGTTCCGGACTTTGTGACAGACTGGTGTGGCTCCCTCCTTAAGGAAAATTCTGTGCGTAAATTTTGAAAGTTTTCCTATGGTCCCACTGAAGACGGACGGGAAGTCTTCTTTTAGTTTGTCATCTACCGGTGCTGGTGGGTTGTCCGTCATGAGCACTTGTGTTTCTCCGCCAGGGTTGAGTTGAATCCCCAACGCCCCTTGATCAGCCCACCCCAGGACGGAGGGGCCCTTTTCCGCTACGTACAGTTTACCCTCGGAGGTCCTCCCCTTGAATTCAAATCGAAGTGGACGGAAGCCTACCATGGGTATCTTCTCCCCTGTGAAAGTGACTGGGTGGACTTCAGTGGGGTGTAGGTGACTCCCTAGAGTGCGAACAAAGTCCCTTTCCCTAATAGTGCGTTGAATTATGGTGTATGGGGACCCTGAGTCAGCTACCATGGAAACTTGGACTCCCCCAATGGTCAACAAACAAGAGGGTTTCTTACTACTATTGCAATCAATTCCTAGAATTTGGTCATCAATGTACAAAATACAGTCATCATCAGCATCTCCCTCCACCCCCTCTGTTTCAGACACATACATAAGACATTTGACCATAGCGTTGCTGGGTTTCCTTCTACAGACTTTGCCGAAATGACCCATGTTAGACTTGGCTTTTTCAGCGGGTTTACCCCCAGACTTTTTGCTTTTTGGCCTCCTGTTTTTGACCCTGTGTGTGTTGGTTTTAGGACTCTGGGCACTTTACCACTGCTAATCAGTGCTAAAGTGCATATGCTCTCCGTGTAAAATGTGTTATGGATTGGGGTTTCCATGATTGGCCTATTTGATTTATGTGTCAGTCCCTTGTAAAGTGCACTGAGAGTGCCAGGGCCTATAGATCAAATGCTGTTGGTGGGCTGCAGCACTGGATTGTGCCACCCACGCAAACAGCCTGTAAAGTTTAACTCTGACCTGCCATTGCAGAGCCTGTGCGCAGCATGGGGCTGCCATGTCGACTTGGCAAGTGCACACACTTGCAAGTCCCTAAACCTTCCCTTTTCTACATATTAGTCACCCCTAAGGTAGGCCCAAGGTACCCCTGTGGGCAGGGTGCATTGTATGTGAAAGGTAGGACATGCCCTGGTGTGTGTGGCATGTCCTGATAGTGAATTACAGCCTAGTTCGTTTTTCACTATTGCAAGGCTACCTGTTCCCCATAGGCCAGAATGGGCAGTTTTGATTATTACAGCTTATAATCCTAACTGACCCAGGAACATGGTAGAAAAACAGAATTTAGTATGCCTGAACTCAGAATGATAAAATGCATCTTTTAGTGAAGTTGGTTTTAACATTCTGTGTTTGAAAATACCACTTTTAGAAAGTGGGTATTTCTTGTCTAACCATCCAAGCCTGCCTCTGCTAGGTTGTGTATTCCTTGTCTGGAGTGTGAGTGACAGGGGCTGGGGGATGCCAGGGGACAGGGTGAGTCAGCACAGGGCTGAATAGCAAGATCTACATGTAGATGGGTGGGAGGAGATGCACCTGGGACCTGAATAGGGCTGGGCCTTCCCTCCACAATGCTGGCTCCACCTCCTGTGCTGCGTCTGATGTCCCTGGCCTGCACTGGGAAAAGGAAAGAAGGAGACTTGTCAACAAAGTGCTCCAGGACTGACCAGAACTGGTTTGGACTAGGCAAAGGCCTCTCTGCCTTCAGAGGACAAAGAGAAATTGAGGATAAAGGGGACCCAAACCCCAGAGAATTAGAACTCTTTTGGATCAAGAAGACTGCCAAGAAGAAGAGCTGGAGAAGCTGTGAGGAGGAACTACCACTTTGCTGTGTGCTTTGCTGTGTTGGCCTGCAGTGGCTGCTTCTGTCTTGGGCAGTGAAAGGACTGGAACTGAACTTTCTGCAATCTACTTTGTGAGTGTCTCCAAGGGCTTGAGGTAGAGCTTGCCCCCTGTTCAAGAAGTCTCAGGAACAGCAAAGACTTCAAGCCCGACGCCATCTACGACGCCGCTGCCGACTCCGTGTCCTGAAGGCACCGCAGAGGGCACCGCCGCAACGCCGCACCGCGACCCTGGTCTCACCGGCGCCGCCTGCTGATGCCGCCACCGAGCCGTTGCTCGCCACCGCGACCTGTGGGCACCGCACTCCGCACCGCCTCGCTTCACGACGCCGCCGTGGTATCCCCGACGACGCCGCTCCACGCCAGACTCGACGCCGCTGCTTGCACCGTGGTTCGGGGGCACCGCTCGTAAGTTACACGACGCACCGCCCTCATCCCGCACCGCAGCCTTGGCCCACCGACGCCGGTGCCATCGACTCCAAGTTCGTCAGCCAACGACAGCGCTGCAGCTACGATGACGCCGCTGCTGCACCGTGACCTGCCAGCACCGTGACGAGCACCGCCTTCATCTCACACCGCGACCCTGGTCTCACCGACGATGCCATCCGACGCCGCCACCGAACCGCTGCTCGCACCGCGACCTGAGGGCACCGCACGCCGCACCGCTGCACTTCGCACTGCAGCACCCGACGCCGGCCGACGCCAGCGCTCCTGACTTCAACAGAGAGGAGATCGATCTGCAACGCGTGTGACTTCGAGGGCCCGACGACACCGCACCGACCTCCGGAACCGACGCCTGCAGACGCCGTGTGTTCGGAAGCTCACCGCGAGGTCATCGATGCCCTGCATTTCTGAAAGGTACTGTTTGCGGGTCTTCCCGACACCGTAGCTGACCCGCGACGCCGCGGTCAGCCAGAACTGTTTGGATTTGTTTGTTCACGACGCCGTGATAGCCCCGGACGGAGCTATCAACATCAAGGAACTGTTTTTAAGGACAATTTGATAACAGAAGATTTTTAAAGTACTGTATAGTGGATTTTTATCGTATTTGGTCTTGTTTAAAGTATATACAAAATATTGGATATTTTTCTAAACTAGTGTAGTGTCAGTTTGTAGTGCTTACACTGTATTACTGTTGGTTATGTGCAAATGCTTTACACACTGCCTCTAAGATAAGCCTGACTGCTCGTGCCAAGCTACCAAGGGGGTGAGCAGGGGTTATTTTAGGAGTGTAACTCCCTTACCCTGACTAGGAAGAAGGGTCCCTACTTGGCCAAAGGTGCAAGCCCTTGCCAACTAGAGATCCCATTTCTAACATTGGTTGTCAGCGGTGAGGATAGGACTTGTGTTTGCACTTGACTTACAATGATTGGTGTGCACTACTACCATATCGCAGACCATTACGTACCACATACTGGTTCTTTTCTTTTGGCCTCTTTTGATCTTGCCAGTTTGAACTTGCTACTTCATCATGCCTGAATCAAGAGCATCATCTGTTGCATCCTGGGAAATTGCCTTTGAGGAGGATAGGTTGGAATCCTACAACAGGAAGGAGTTGAAAGTGATTTGTAAAAACCTGAAAGTCCAAATCAGAGGCCTCACTAGGAAGGAGGAGCTACAAAAGGCGCTGAGGGCCTGGGTAGCAGCCAGACATGCCAGTGGGCAGCCTGGTGATCTCAGTGGAGAGGCGGAGGAGCCTATTCTTAGGATGGATGTGCTTTTGGGTGGGGGGGAACCCGCCAGGCCAGGCAGTAGCAGTCTGTCCCCAGAGGAGCTGGAGGACAGGCGGAAAGCAAGGAGGTTCGAATTAGAAAAACTCATTATGGAGAATGAGAGGGAGGAGAGGAGATTGGCCATGGAAGAAAGGAGAATGCTCTTAGACCATGAGTTTAAGATGAGAGAGCTGGCCCACGTGCCTCTTCTCAGGCCACCCCTGTGTGACGAACATTTTGATGCTCACAAGTTGGGGATCCGTGTTGTATGCTTCCTTCCAGTCTTGCGCACTAATCACGTCCTCTTGGTCCGTCGTGAATGCAATAGTGTATTCATCCCATTCCGTGTGGGTCGGCATCCCCTCCATTGCAGCTGACTGGCTGAGGTAATCCGCCACCAAAACGCACCACCTACGTCAAATCTTGAAAGAGAAAAATGTCTTCAGCTGGTCACCCGACTCAAATGAAGAATTCAAGACAATCAAGGCGGACATTTGTAACGCCGTTCCCCTCCATGGATTCGATGACTCCGCCACCTCCATATTGACCACAGATGCCAGTGACAAAGGCCCTGGAGCGGTCCTGACACAGATGTCCATGGATGGCACTGAAACAACCATCAGTTTCGCCTCCCGTTCACTCGCTCCCAACGAGGAGAAGTTCAGCGTCATAGAGAAGGAGATGCTTGCAGCCATTTGGGCCATGGAGAAATGTTGCCAATATCTTTGGGGCTCCCGGTTTACCCTCAGGACAGACCACAAGCCGTTGGTTAAAGTCCTCATGTCGAGCTGCCATGCCAGTGCCACACCGCGCATCGCCAAGATGAACCTCAGGCTGTTGGACTTTGTCTACGATGTCGAATACTTACCAGGAAAGAAGAACAAGGTGGCGGATTACCTCAGCCAGTCAGCTGCAATGGAGGGGATGCCGACCCACACGGAATGGGATGAATACACTATTGCATTCACGACGGACCAAGAGGACGTGATTAGTGCGCAAGACTGGAAGGAAGCATACAACACGGATCCCCAACTTGTGAGCATCAAAATGTTCGTCACACAGGGGTGGCCTGAGAAGAGGCACGTGGGCAACGACCTCAGGAAATTCTGGGAAGTGCGAGACGAACTCTCCATTAGTGATGATGCCATATTTTTACTACGAGGGGACAAAGTCATTCCTCCTCAACAGTTAGTAGACCGCCTACTCACCATCCTGCATGAAGGCCATTTAGGAATAGTGAAGTCAAAGAGATGAGTCAAACAGTCTTACTGGTGGCCCGCCATTGACAGCCACGTGGAGAAGTACGTGAGGGCATGTGAGCAGTGCGGCAAAGCGGACAAGTCACTGACCCTGCTACGACCGCCTCTGGGGAAGTTCACCACATCCAACGGCCCTTTGGGAGGAGTTGTCCGTCGACATTTTGGGCCCCATTCTGGACTCATGGGGTACACCCAAATATGCAATTGTCCTTATCGATCGATACTCCAAGTGGCCGGAAGTAGAACTATGTGAGAAAGTGGACACAGAAACGGGCATTGCCTTTCTGACCACAACATTCCTACGAGAAGGGATTCCGAAAGTCATCACATGCGACAATGGTCCCCAATTTACATCAGAGAAGTGGAATGCCTTCACCAAACGAAACGGAATCATGACCAAACACACCCCGGTGTACCACCCTGCCGGTAATGGCCTTGCGGAATGGTTCAACTGTGTGCTCATGTGGTCCGTTCAAGCAGCCATCAGTGCGGGTAAAAGTTGGGAGACGGAAATTAGAAACACCGTCTGGGCATACCGCATCACACCCACCCTGACTGGGTACAGCCCATTCAAGATCCTACGTGGCCGGGAGTCATTCACACGGGATAACACGGTTTGGATGAGCCTCAAACTGCAGAGCAAATGGTCCCCAGCTGTGGTAAGAAGCAACTTAGAGAAGGCTCAGAAAATCTACATGGACAACTACAACAAGAAGCACAAAGTGCGAGACGTCTCCTTGGTAAAGGGGGAATGGGTCAGGGTGAAGCTTGGCCAACTCAAGAAGGGAGACAGCAAGTTCAGCAAGCCCTTACAAGTCAGAGAAACTTACTCGCGCTCTGCCTTGTTAAGTGATGGCAAGATATGGTCACACAGTAGAATGGCCAAATGCAATAAAGTGATCAGATGGAGCAAGGATGATGTAGCCACAAGCACCGGTCATACTGGATGGGAGATTGAAAATGAGGAAGACGGATTGGCTACAAGCACACCGAGAAATGGCACGAAGAGAGACACTGATGGTGACGCTGGCACCACAGAAGAACAGAATATTTCTGAGGCCACACCACACAATATACCCCAAGAGTGCCATGACATCCGTGAGCCAGACTCCGTGCAAGGAACTCCCAATTCACACAACAGGGGCCAGGAGGAGAGCACTGGGGAAGCCAGTTCACACACAAGAGAGGCACAGAAGACACAAATACCTCACACAAGCACCCGCACAGGCAGAGCGGTAGTGCTACCCAAGAGATACAGAGAATTTGATATGTAACTTACAATCTACTGTTAACGTTCCCCCCACTGTCATGTTTTCCCCTCCCCTACCCTCCTTCCCCACCCCCCCAGGGAAAAATAGCAATGTGTTGTCTGTTCCGGGCGCTGCACTGTTAGGTGCCACACTTACCAGTTCTGAATATAAAGAGCTTGTTGTTCAGTTGCAGGTTGTTGAAGGGGGAAGATATGTGGTGTTGCGGTCTAGCTCACAACCTCCACGTGACCACCTCAAGGCAATGTGGGAGCGGCGGTGGAAATGATGTACGGGCGCGCAACGAGTACAGTCGCCCCGCGCTCTCCCTCCGATGTATAAATATACTTATTAAAGAAACTTCAAACCTCTCACGGAGTCTGGCGTTGTCATTCATGGCAAGAACCCGACATTACACATTTGTGCATGGATGGCGGGACCCTGGCCTGAGATCTCTTGACTGAGTTGGGAGCGTGGGATCCCCCTCTATGTACTTTGCAGGGGGCCTCAAGTTTTGTTACACCACTGTGTCTCACCACACAAATGTGAGTAGGAAACTAGTCCTTATACCTTTGTTAAAACCAATTGCACTTTATTTTTCTTCACTCAAAAGCTTTCAAGCATCCCATTTTGAAAAGTCCCACAGCTTAACAGCAGGCTCCATACCTGGTATGCAAACGCCTGAGGACTATTAAACAGTTAATGCTAGGACTAGTGGCGCAACAAAACTTGAGGGGGCCCCTCTGCAAGGTACATGGAGGGGCCCACCTTCGAGCTCAATCAGGAGCTCTCATATCAGGGTACTGTGCTGAGGTGGGCCCCTGCAGGTCGGGGCCCCCCCGCACCACGGGGGCTGCAGGGGCCTATGTTATGCCACTGGCTAGGACTTATCTATATAGCTATATGTTCATCTACATCAACATCTATCAGTTTGTGTGGATGTGTGTGTGTGGATATGTGAAATATGTAGTTGAATTAAACTATTTACAACTTAAAAAGCATACATCCTGTAGGTTTTATCCTTTTTCATGCAGTCGACATGTATGACTTTATGTCCTTGATTCAGAGTAGGCCTGGGCACATTTTAAATTACACTAGCATCATTTGCTTAATTTGGAGAATTCCGCATTCCGCATTTTCATGAGGCCACTTCGCATCATTACGTGACACTTGTGGTAAAAATTTAACATGAAAAGCACAATTTGTAGTAAAACTTTACAGTGAATGCACGGAGCAACAGAATGCCAGCGGTTGTTATTTGCTTTCCTTTTATTTAAATGTGTCCTTATGCCAAAACTTGTCACAAGGACACATTTCAAGCTAAGATAGTGCAAAATGACGGATTTGTATTTTACGTAATTACGCCTAATTTGCATAATTCTCCTGAAGGTTCAAGTAATTATGCAAAAGCAAAGTACGAAAATTTCGTACACCGCTAATTAAGAGCGCTTCCTAGCAGGGGCTGTTGAGTGTTGCCCCCAATGAAACACAACTCCCAGGGGATAAGAAGTGATCAGCTTCATGAAATATCACCAATCAATAGTTTTCCCTAACAGTAGGGAATATTTTGTGCTGAAAGTGCCAAAATTTGCGCGCCCTTTTTTAACGTGTGGTTTTCACCCTTTTTAGTGTGTCTTTTTCACCTTTTTTGTGTCTTTTTCACCTTTTTTGCGTGTCTTTTTCACCTTTTTTAGCGTGTCTTTTTCACCGTTCAATTTTGAAAGGTTTGACCTACTGAAATTTTACTGGGAAAACTCTGGATGCATGGACTTCATTGCGCTTGTAAATACTGGGTGACGTAAAGTTAGCACCTTTTGAAATTTCGATCCCTTCACAAACGGGTTTCTGCAAATTCATTAAATAATAAAGCACTGGTAATCGAGGCATAAGTAAGAGCATGGAGGAGGAGCACATGGTCTAGGGGATACATAAACATACAATTTTAGAATATAGCATTATACATATAAGAAATAACCAATTTAACGTGGCTGCAGACAGGGTTGAATTGGGATTAAAAATCAGCCCGGGTACGCTAAAAAAAAGTGGCCCACATTTGCATATTGCCTTTCCACAAAACACTGCTTCGGCGAAGTTTTATAAAAAAAGAAGGTGTGGGGGGGGGGGATCTGACAGAGGCATGTTTTCTTAACTTTACTTAGATAAAAAAAAAATGCACAGATTAGTTCACACTGGTGAAACACCTGAAAACAAGTGAGGACACTTCTGCTCAGACCCCCTGCCCCCACTCAATATGCATACATTAATGGGCCGGCCCAGCTAGAGAAAAGGAGTGAGACCTCTGCCCATTGATAAAAGGGTGGTAATGGACGCCGATCTGCCTCCAAAAAGGCCACAAAGGCCCCCACTGTGCAGCTGGCGGCATCCGAACAACACAGACACTGCCCAAATCGCCCCACCCCCCCAGGCTGCCCAAAAAAGCAGCCCACAGCTGGAACTCAGATACCAGCCCCTCTGCCATTGCCCGAGTGCCTGCCTTACCAATCCGACCCTGGCTGCAGACTATGGATAAGAGAAACCTAAATTACATGGGCTACAGTGGTGCACTTGGTGAGAATTCATGATGTGTTTCAAACAGTTCTTTCAGTGACATAACACATCACTCAAACTAGTTTGGGCTGCTCCTATCTTTTCCCACTATCACCTCTGCACCCTCTCCTTCCTCCTTCCTATTGTAACTTACACCTGACTACAGTCTATATCCGTCTGATGCAGAGAGCAGCATCATCTCCAATTCCTGACTTTCTGCAAGACAGAGAAGGAGTGTTTAGATGTGTTTGCTCTATATCAATGACATTGAGGAGCTATCAATGACATTGAGGAGCTATCAATGACATTAAGGAGGAGTCAATGACATTGAGGAGCTATCAATGACATTAAGGAGGAGTCAATGACATTGAGGAGCTATCAATGACCATTGAGGAGCTATCAATGACATTGAGGAGCTATCAATGACCATTGAGGAGCTATTAATGACCATTGAGGAGCTATCAATGACATTAAGGAGCTATCAATGACCATTGAGGAGCTATAAATAACATTGAGGAGCTATGTGAACGTAAAGTGGATGTAACTGCAGGGAAGACACAGCCCTTGTGCGGTGCTGCAGATCATAGGTCAAGAGGAGTTTTATTCTTTATATTTGGTTGTTTCAAAGAGTCACAACAAAAACAGCGGTTACATCAAGTTACTGCCGCACATCCCAACAACACCTCTGCTTTCATGGAGTCACCTACACAGTTTATGGCACACAGGTTACCTGGAGAGGAAATTTATGATTTTAAAGAGGCGCTTGCACAGGAGTTGGAGAATTTAAAAGAGCCACAAAACAGCTAAAATGTGACTTCAGGAATCCACATATACAACTATGGCTGATATGCCTATGGCAATGGTGATGATGATGACGATGAGGAGAAAAAAGATAAAGCAGGAAAAGAAACATAGGGACACCAATGCATTCTGTAAATAAGAGTGTTACTCAATTGACTCACTTCTAACATAACATGTGTGTATTTGGAAAGCACACGTTCACCTAGAAGGGTGTCTTGGTGCTGAATAACAGATGTTTATACCCAACTGTACTCATTTACTCAACCTCAGAAGGATGTAAGGTTGAGTGGACCTGCCAGGATTTGAACCTGTGACCATGAGGTCAAACATAGGCCCCTAGAGTGGACACATTAGTCCACTAAGTCACCAGACCCGACTTATAAAAAGAACAAATAATAAGTGGGAAATGGACAGACATATTCTATAGGTGTATCATTCGACTAAATTATCTCAGTTTCTTCAACGAGTTGCAGACACAGAGAATTATTCGCTTCAATGAGTCATATGAAGTAAAACACCCGTAGCAGACACACCTTCAGGAGAGCAGTGACTGCAACGAGCATCATAGTCACGAGTATCACAACTACCAAAAGTACTAAAGTAGTAGTACTTGAGTACTCTTTTACATAGTCTTATATGCCCTTGTCAATCATCAAAAAATAGCCAACTCCCGATTAGTAAAAATTAAAAGAGGATACTGTTCCTTTCATTAATGCTAATTGAATATGAATATTTCCATTTTTTCCCCATTTAAGATATCTTTGGGGGTCAATTCACGAAGGCATGAGAGAGTACGTAAAAGAGTACTGTGTAGTAGTCTTTTACGTACTCTTACATGCCTTCATTACTTTATGTATTCTATAATGCCTTTGTGAGTAGGTGCCATATGGATATTGCTCTGTGGCTGAGAAGGGGTTAAGTGTGAGTTATTTTCAACTCAGCAAAGAAAATCAATGTCTTCCTCAGACAAAACCTCTACGCCACTTTTGGCTCAAGGAGGGGCATTCGGACAACTACAGTTCTTTAATTCTCTCATTAGCCAGGAAACAATTGGATAGAGATAGACAAGGTTCTTTTGTCCACAGCCCACATCTGTTCGGGAACGTATTTTAAGTGAAGTGAAAAAGAGTGGCACCATGCCAGCTGTGGTTTAAGGAACCAGACTAAGAGCAGACGCCCCAGAGACTTGCCGTCAAAGTATTTACTAATGGATTGGAACATAAAAATCACTGTTACTGAAGAACTGTTCATATTGTGTTGCTAGGAAGTAATAGACATAGACTGTGATCAATATAGAAATAGGATTACACAGTAAATATAAAGTAGTGGTTGAGCTGGACCCATTTCTGTACAACATTTATGCTGACAGAAACCATAAGGAGATCCATACCACATTGTTGGTGGTGAGAGGAGTTTCTATGAGGTGTAAAATGGATTAGAAGAATTTACACATTTGCACAGATGGGTCCTGTGACATACTGGAATGAAGATGGGAGATGTCAACCCGACTAACGGGAGACAGCAAGTGATGGCGGCAACTGTCACAGATGACACTTGGCTAACTAACACAATAAGTATCTCCCTGGTCTTGCATACATGCAAGTAAAAGTAGGTTATCTAAGCAAACCTATGAGAGCATTTAATTTACCCCTTTGAAGCAAGTCGACATCTTGTTGGATGTGGTTGCGTGATCTAATGCTGGAAGCGATCAGTACCCTTCCTTACTCACCCTGAGAGGATTTCACATATAAAGACAGATAAAAAAATTTGTGTAAAGAATACGGGAACCATATCTTTTGCCACCTACTGTAAAAATTTGATAGAATGAATTACACGCATAGTCACTTGTTTAGTATATGTTGTAATTCCTGTTTGCTGGGGCAGCCCTTTGAGCCTGCTGTGTTAAAGATGATTTTTTAATAGGGTTTTTTTTTGGCTCTTGCTAGGGTTATTTGCTAATTACTCATTTAGCACTGCACAGTACACAAAATTGTCCCCTTGTCAAGGTTTCACATTTTGCAATCTTAAAGCGTTCTGTTTGTGCTGTGGCCTCCAGAAGAAGCTGACTAGACTGATACGGATTCCAGAGGGTTCACCAGCCCCATCTGCCTCTCAGCCACCCACTGTTTTCGCTAATCCCACAGTGACTACTTCTGGGAGAGGGTTGTAGTTTTTGGAATGTGCCTCAGATGCAAATACCAACCCTATACCCCCTCCAGGGACCGCAAGACATCTTCACTGTCAAATAAAACTTCCCTGGACCCAACTGTTAGTGGAGCTCATGGGAGCTAGTGGTCAGCAATGGACATGATACAGTTCTCTTGCTACGACATATTTCCCAACTAATCTTAAAATGTGAGTATAGAGCTTTCAACAAAACGCCAGACTCTTGTCCAGTCAGTCCTTTGTCCAAATCATCTTTTGTTGGGGTTCTTCTACAAAATGATGGCTTTGTACATATGGTTAAGTCCTGCTTAAACTGCAGCAAGTGGCCCATAGTTAAAGCTGACAGAATTTTATTTATGGGACTGAAAAAGAGAATTATTACATAAAACTTCAGACCCATAATTCTTAAAGCAGAGGTGTGAGATGGTGCTTTAACTTTGAATTTCCAAATGGTCATTTGGCTTGTCATTGGTTTATTTTCTATCTCTATTGTAGTTAGGGCCACTAAATACTATTTCTGAAATAGAGATTGTCTATTTCTTTCAATTATATTTAAAATCCTATAAACCTATGCTTTGTATCTCCAGTTACACCATCTATTTAGATCAAGTATTTTTATTCACTCTGAGAAAATCTACAATGTTTTCAAATGTCCAGGTTGAACTGCCATTTCCTGAAATAGCGACTTAAATTAAGGCGTCAAATTTACTTTTGCTGAGAAAATGGTTGGCAAAAGGCACTTGTCCTTAGCAATCACTATTATATTGAATTTCAGTTCCCAAGTGGAGTTTTGCAGGTCAATGGGGTAAAATTGATTCCCATGTGTATGGGTAAGAAATGCCAATCAAATAATTCAGAAATGATTCAACTACACTTTGCAAATTCATCACGGTTTACACTGAGTAAATTCACAGAGAAATTATAGAATTCAAGCTTGAAGCAAAACAAATTGGCGGACAGCAGTATCACCAAAGTCTGTGTGAAAGACAATATGTCTCACTGCGTTATGAACGAGTGCCAGTGGATGTGGATCGCTCTAATCTATGGGTACTCACAAACATTTTCCGGAGCCCGCCAAGTTTGGTCTTTGGTGTGACCGAGGGCCGCACTGATGCTAGCGGGGGAGGGGGATGTAAAGTGGGTGTAAAGGAAGCGAAGCATGTATATCTCCTGGCTGAACTCAATTGAGCAATGTGAAACCAGAAAACATGGGATGAATACTGGCTCCTCTTCTTAACCAAATTGTGTGACCCTGGGCAATTGTTTTATTTCAATTTCCCTCATTTTTCTTCATTATCACCTATAAGAGGACCTTGAAATACATGACTTCAGGATGAGTGCTGTACAAAACCATCTCCTGTGCTTGGATATAATCACTAATGACATTCTTGTCAGGGTGGGAAGCATGAACATTTCTAAATTCATGTTTGAAAACCCTCACTTTAAAAAAAAACTTCTGAATGCCCTGCTATAATTTGATTTACCAAGGTGAAATGGTTCTACAGGTCAATGAAATACACTTTTTGAATTCTGAAAAGACTATGGTTTTTGTTACGTTTGCTGTCTTTAAATGTGAAGGTGTTCCTAAAGTTACTTCCTTTTGTTTAACTGCAATTAACCTTTAAATAAGTGCTTGCTGTATATTAAACGTTTTTTAATGCTAGTGCTGAGTCTAGTAAACAGCAGCACAGTGCTGCTGCTGATCAGGGGGCTGCATGTAGAGGTCAGGAAGGTCGCATGCGGCTCCCGGGCCCTACTTTGAGTATCACTGCTCTAAACTGTCCTCATATAAAGTTTAGATGCAGCTCAGATGTGTGTCACAAGGTGTGTGGATTCCTTTAAGTCAAAATAGTGAACTTGGATACATTTGAAGGTGGTGATGAATCAAGATGGATGCAGAGTGAGACGTCAAGGATAACAATATAGGCAGAGAACACATTAGAATATATTACGTTTTACATACATTTCCAAACAATTGGATCAGGAAACAGGTTAGGCAGGCTTTGCAGAGTTTAGAAGTAATGTGGCGTGAGCACAGAATTGAATGTTACCAGGGAAAAAGATGCTGAGAGTTTGCAACTGAGTGCGTTTCTTTGGCAGGAACAAAGGCTCTAAACGGAAATGAGGTGTAGGGTGGTTTAGGAGCGGGTCGTTTGCTAGGAGATGGTGATTTGAGGGGGTGTCAGGAGAGGTATGAAAGATTGCACAGGGCAATGTGTTCCACAGATAGATGGCTGGCTTGGTGCCAATAGAGAGTGGTGGTTGTGCATCATGGGAGGCAGACCATTATAGTTATGAGGAAATTATTTTAAAGATAAGAAATACAGAAGAGAGAACTTCATCATGCCCCCCAGGGACTGGTTCTGCAAGAACAGCTATACCTATAAATGCCTAATAGCGCACCAGATAAATGAAACTATGTATTTTAATGAAGTCTTAATTAGAGCCATAAAATGCCCGAGTCTAACAAGCGGTGGCCATTAATGCAAAGATTGTAGCGCCAAAGTGAGCTTGTTTCATCCCTACATAACCGTGTGAGTCGACAAAGTAAGGAAGAATTCAGCATACCATGGTGTGCAGACATTGTGGTACCGATTTCGGGCGGAGACACTGACTCGGTCCTGGGACCGACTGACCTGTTGGCGGTCCTGATTGCCTCATTAGGATGCGACCGAACACTGCTTGGTCGCATTCCTGTATTTCTCAATGGGAGCATGCATTACAGCCGTAAACCAGCCGTAATGCATGCTCCTATAGGGAAATGGGAGGTGTAGTTCATCCCTGCACCCCGTGGCGGGAACCGCAAGGTGCCTGGCACAGGGTGCAGGGAACAACGGGGGCACCTTAGGTTCCCTCTCGGCCCCCAACTGGAGGCCGCAAGCAAAAGGGGGCCCTGCTGGGGGTCCCAAGCACCCTTTCCAACATGGTTTCTATGTCGGACAGGGCAGCATGGAAACCATGCTGGAACCGTGCATCGTAATCTCAAGGGCAGAAAGGCCCACCCTTGAGATTACTGGCCGGCTTCCGACTGGCTGACGGGGTCCTGGAGCCCGTCGGAAGCCAGCCAGGATGACCGGCCGGTTTACGTTCCAACCGCCTAGATCATAATTAGGCAGTCGGAAAGTAAACCGAGTGGCCCATTACGATGTGGCCCTGAAGGCTCCGATGGTTGGTCGGAGCCTTTACTCGCCGCATTGTAATTGGCCCCTAAATGTCTCTGAGATAATGAGGAGTCCAATACATGATGATGTTAAGCCGTGGTTTATCACTCTTCTAATCTCAAAATGGCCAACAGAAAGGGCAACACAGAGCCTTTCACCATTTTTAGGTCTCGCCTACGCAGCGCACATTCGCTGCTTAGGAGACCTTTAGCCGTCGTGTAGCTCTTTTTCAAAGCACATACTCGTGCTTGTGGCGGCATACGCCTTGCGGGAGTGCGCAGCGGCGCGCCACAAGCACGAGTATGTGCTTCCAAAAAGAGCAGACTGCGCGCGCACCACTCCCGGGCTCACCTCCTGCTCCCCCTCTCTCTCGACTCTCACGTGTGCTCCCAGGACAGTACTGACGCAAGCACGAGTGTGCTTAAAAACAGCTGCTCCGGGCGGCGGCGTAGGTTTGTTCTGTTTGTTTTTTCTGACCTCCAAAGCAGTCTCCTGTCAGAAGGACGCGATGGTTTCCCTTGTCCTATCATGCAACCCTTTCTCTGTCACCCATCAGCCTCTTTTCTCTGGCTTCCCCATCTCGTTCGCTCCTCCGGTTCTTTCTCGAATTCATTCCTTCCTCCCCACTATTCATCCATCACCTTGTCTTCACTGCCCCTCTCTGGTTTCCTTCCTGCACCACTCGGCACTTTCTCTTTCCTTATCTCTCCCTCTTTCTCACTCACTCTTTCTTTCCTTCCCCCATGCGTCTTTCTCTTTCTCGGGATCTACTTCTTGATTTTCTTTAATCACTCTGCCCCCTTCCACCGGCCCCTTCCTACCCTCCCACTCCTTGACGCCCTCTCCCCCCTCCCTCACCTCGCCTCCTTTTCCTCTCTCCCTCGCGCTCTCATTCCCTCGTTCGTTCCTTCTGCTCCGAGGCTCCGCCCCCCGCAAGCAGCTGTTTCCAGTGCTGCATAATTTATTTCATTCCTACTTAATTACACCCTTTAATTAGCAGTCAAACCTTCATCCGGCACACACACACAATTCCCCCGCGAGCCCTCCTGAGTCACTGACCGGTTTAATTACAGATCACTGTTTATGTCTTGGTGCTCAGACAGACACAGGAGCGTCGCTCACGGTACAGAAGGAAACAGGTACTTCTGATAGGGAAACATTTTTAGTTGTGTTTTATCAACTGGGAGGAGGCGGATTAGAGCGCGCGGGCGATTAGAGCCCGTGGCTCGGGGCGCGAGCCTGCTTCGGCGGATATCTGCCTGCTCGCCGCAGGCCTCGCGCCCCGTCCAACTCCCTCTCGTATCCAGCCCTTTCTTCAACTCATTCCTCCACTTCCCACCTTTCTCCCCTCCTCCCTCCCAGATCCGCCTCATTCCCTACTCTTTACTTCCTCTTACTTTTCTCTTCCTGCTTTCTCCCTTCAGGTCTTCTTAACTCGTCTCCTCTTCTGGTCTAGATCGCTCTCTTGCCTTTTGCTCTCACTTCTTCTCTTGTTTAGTTCTTCCTCCCCTCTTTCAAATTGGTCACGCTTTCCCTCTCTTTCTTTAACTCTCTTCTTTTTCCCTGTCATTCTCCTTTTAAGTCTTTTATTTCGTTCTTCTTCCCTGCTCTCATATTGTCTCTTTCACTTCTTGCTCTCAATTAGTAGGTCGCTCCTTGTTTCACCTTAACTCTCTTCTTTTTCCCTGTCATTCTCTTTTTAAGTCTTTCATTTTTTTCTTCTTCCCTGCTCTCATATTGTCTCTTTCGCTTCTTGCTTTCAATTAGTAGGTCGCTCTTTGATTCACCTCTCCCTGACCCCTTGTTGTGGGCCGTTTCTCTTCTTTTATGTGGTTCTTTCTCTCCCTCTTTCCAGTTCTTTCCTTTTCCACTCTTTTTCTGATTTTTCTTTCCCTTTTCTAAGCCGTTTTAACCTCCTGTTTTGCATTACTTTCTTTTGTGTCTCTCACATCATTCTCGTATCTTTCATGTCGTTTCTCTTGCTCGTTGCTAGAGCTTCGAGGAAGTGCTTCAAGGAGTGCAGTGCAGGTACCCTGTACCAGAGTACCTTCTTGCTTCTGAGAAGTGCTGATGCTCTCCAGTTAAAAGTATCGCATCTCTGCCGGTACTCTCCCTCTCAAGATAAAGAAGTGCAGGTACTCAGTACCTGACCGCAGCGGCCCATTTAAAGCACTGCCCATTTGAGTATGTAATCAGTGCTTAATTTGTGCAGGTGGTGAGCATATGGACTTATTTTGGAGACTTTGCCGCGGACCAAGTGAAAGAGGAACGTAGAAATGGATTAAGAAGGAAAAGAAAAATAGGAAAACGGTGATAAAGGGAGAACATTCGGATGAAAAACAACTTGCAGATATGAAATAAAGACACAGGAAGTGTTGGGGGTAAATGAAAATTGACTGAATTGGAAACAACCAGGAAAGATTTGTACTCGACTGCCCTGGCGCTCTTAAGAAAAGCTTTGCACTCCTGCACTTTAGTTTTTGGTTTTTCTTTACAAAGTACTGCATCTAGTCTTCCCCCTTCTTTGTGATATTCTGTCTTCCTCTACAATGTACTCCTTGCTCCACCTCTTTATTGCTGTTTCCTGTCTATCTTACTCAAGTTATTCTCTCTTCTAGCCGGTGTGTCTTTTTGTCTTTGGCCTACCCTGCTTCTATGTCACTCTTTCCAGACTTCACTCTTTCCCTCTTTCATCTGGTCCTCTCGTTCCTTTTACAAAGTTGGTTGGCACCTCTCTTTTACATCTTTCTATCATCCATGCAGTTTTCTTGTGCTTCTTCCTCAATCTTGAGAGGGCAGGGAATAGCCCTCCCCCCGCTCTTCCTCCTGAGTGTAATCACAGAGCGAAAGGTGTTGCAGCGCTTTGTTAGTGTTTATAGCTCGGATCATATGTAACTCTCACTTCACACTTTGTGTCTGTGTAATTTACAACACTTACACATCTTCTTCACTGCACTATTTGTCACTACTTTGAAGACGTCGCAGGCCGGTCTCTTCCTCTGATATTTACAATCTAACAAGCGGTCGAGAAGGCCCTTTATTGCAATGCAATAGGTCTTGCATTTGCGAGAGTTTAAGCTATTAGTATTGTAACTGACAATGCCTTTTATTTATGTTTTAAAACCCAAAACATAAATAAAAGGCATTGTCATTTACAATGGCAATAGCTCAAACTCGCATGAATGCGAGACCTATGCATTGCAAATGCTTGTTATATTTGTTGCTTACACCCATGAAGGCAAGGAACATAGACAAAGAACCATGTCAGAAAGGTCCTTATTAGGGGTGTGTAAAATCAAGAATATTTTTTTGTAATTTTGTATTAAATACCAACAATGCAGAAAAATAACTGGAAATTTCATGAAATTCGTGTGCCGTTATCTTGCATTAAAAGTGAACGCGAGGGCATATTTCAAGTTCATAAGGTATGTAAAATACTAGCAGTATAATAGGGTCTGATTCAGACTTAGGCTTTCTGAAGGAAATCCTGAATTCAGAGGAAAGTCACCAAGCTACATTTCCTCTTCCACAGGAATAATACAGTAGGTGTCAATCCACCAGTTGACTCTTAACAAAGTTGAGGAGGAAGTAAGATATGTGTTTATTATACAACTTTAAATCTGGTCCCTCAGTACATAGAAAAGGAAGGAGTGAAAAAAAATCCACAATTCCTATAAAATCTATAATTTTGCACTTTTGTAATTTCAGTTACAGTAATGCATTGACCTTAGTTTGAGGTTGTCTTCCAGTAAAAGAAAGGTGTGAGGCAGGAACCCAAACATCTTTCCTTTAGATACAAACAATGCTCTGGAACCTCATGTTCAAAAGTCAAGTTAGATACCAGCAAGAGACAGGCTTCGTACAACCTGCCTACTGGGAGACATTTTCTCCATAAACAAATCTACCCTAGTTAGAAATTATGACATATTTTGCTACTGCTAAAATTTATATTACACGAAAAATCTGTGAGGTGAAATTCGTGAATTTGACAAATTTCACAGAAGTAATAAAAACTGTCAATGGGCCTAATTGAGATGCAATTTACAGGAAAGCCAAGTTAGATTTAAAAATGCACCCAGCAAGCAAGTGTGGCTTTGTTTTGTTCATCTGTTCACTACTCTACAAATGTTCTCGAACTCAGGGTCGGACTGGGACAGAAAATAGGTCTGGGCGCCAAATTAAAAGTTTGCAAATCGAGGCAGTTTGAAGATCGTAAAGACAAGCTGTATAGGCGTTTGGCAAGGTATAGGAGACTACATGCATTTGTGCTTCCTGAAGGGAATTGTTAGTGATATGATAATATCAGAAACCTCTCCCGTAAAAACCGGCTCGCTTGGCAATGAAACAGCACCCCAAACAGCCAATAAACGCCCATATACTAATCTTTCATGCCAGACCTTTGTCACTGCCAAATTGCCTTAGACCCCTTTCCAATCCTCCTCTAGCCACAGTAACACATAGGCCCTTGATTTCTCCGAGGTAACATATTTTTTAGCACTTTGTGCTCATTCAGTGAAGCCCCAGAAAGCAGAAAACTGATGTACTTTAAAATTGCACAGGGCGAATTAATATGCTTCTCACTTTTCAGATTAGACAGTTTTATGCCAAGCCTCCAAGCCTGGAGTCAGCTTGAAAAAGGGGGGTTGTAACAGAATAGGCCACTGAGTTGAACAAACCCAAAGATTAACACTTCTGCGATTATTAACACACAAAAAGGCAGGTACAATTTAAGGAAGAAAATACACAGTAAATTGTGGACTCGGGCCACGAAGAATTTAATGCAAAGAGGATACCGGGTGAAATGGGTTATGTATGCAGGGGTTATCGGGCACCAACTGGTGCTCATGTAAAGCGCTCTGATACCTTCGGGTCGAGTTCGCGCTATATAAAACAAAAAAACTTTTAAAAACTGAACTCATCACATAACAAGGGTCATTATCGAAAGAATTATCGGACACAGCTACCTACCCGTCCGCCTGGACTCAAGCTTCCTGCTACACATATCATATGTATGCCTTACATCACTTCCAAGCGCACAGAAGTATCCCATAAGAGACTTCTAGTGCTTTGTAAAACGACTTCATAAATAAATAAATACATAAATAAATCAGTTGGGTTGCACGCAGACCCTACCCCATGAACATGGATGTGGGATTAACATACGTTATGGCTACACGCTGCTTTAGTCGTTAAAGTGTTTAGTAGAGCACCAAAACGCCAGTCGCGGCTCCTGGAGGGAGTGCTGTGGGTCAGTGGGGCGGGGCGGGGGAGGGGCAGGGTGGGGGGTAGTAAACTCTGGTATATGGCCGAACGGAGGTAAGTACATGAATAAATAAATAAAACGAATTACATTGCGCGCGCTGCAACGCCAAATGGCGATGCGGCGCGCGCAATGTAATTCGTTTTATTTATTTATTTATGTACTTACCTCCGTTCGGCCATATACCGGAGTTTACTACCCCCTACCCTGCCCCTCCCTTCAGGAGCCGCAACTGCAAAACGCTACCCGAAGGCTGCTCAGAGCCCCTTGAGTGACAAAGTCCAAAAAGTACAAACAAAACATGAAAAAACTATAAAAAGTAGAAACTACAGACATTCAAAGAGCACCGTGCATCAAATGGTGTTAGTTGGGAGTTGAGGGTCCTTCTTCTTGCTGCTTAGATGCCCAGTTAACGTATAATATGAAGTGTAGGGAGAGAGGATTCCAGTTCATCATTCTAGTCGACCTATGCCCCCATTTGTTGCAAAACTTTCTGAGTCTCATGACCGCTTTATCAGATAGGGCAGAAAATGGTGAGGGATTTACTGCACCCGGTAAACACCATTCACACCAGGTGAGGCATTTTCCGGGTGGTTAAAAAAAACTCTAATTCAAGGTTTTTCACTTCGAAATGAAGAATAACATGTGGAATCCTACCTCTTGAATAGGGATGGGATTTTTTTTTTTTACTGCTTTTACATTTGCACAGTGATGCTCATATCAACACCTATAATTTTTGGTTTCTTCTACTCTTTTGCCAGAAAGATGTCGATTCACAGGAGGGTTACCCCATTACATGCTCTCCAATGCAGCTTGAACTTTCTTGAAAGAGTACAAACCGCTCCCAGGTTGGCTGTCTCCAGGTTTCAGCTTCTTGCACGAGCTGGGCTGGTGCCCTGGAGGCCTATTGTGTAGTGGTCCACCTACACAGGCAAAAAAACGTGGCAAACACAGCCTCAAACAGGTGTTCGATTGTACAAGGCTCCTTAACATCTCACAAAAAAATGGCCTCTCTGTCATTCTGACAGCTGTAAACAAAAAGCCACTTTATCCTCTCCTCTGCCCATCTGTCCTTTTGACAAGTAATCCATTCCAAGCCTTTGTACCCTGTGTGTTTCTCTTTATTGATAACCTTCGCCTACCATTTATCGCTATGCAGTGCCCAGCTCAGTAGCACGATTCAATCTCTCACCGCGACTTGCCTCGCTCGATACTTACCCAACCTGAGACAAAGTGCCTGCAAAATCTGTCACTATTCAGACTTCTGTCACGTGCCTCGCTTCTGCTGTCACCTGCCTTGCTTCGTATTCTGATCAGGAAATGCTGAAAGGGGCGGAACTTAAACAGGGCTGTCACTCATGGCCCCTATGGAATAGATCACCAATAGCCATCGATCTGCATTCCACTTTCCATCATATTAAAAAGGCGGAGTGATGAGCGATCCATTTTTTAATTACATTTTATCTTTATGGCCTGACTTTTTAATGCGCGCCTTCACCTTTGCGTCCTCGCTCTGTCGCTCACAAGACACTGCGCAAGAAAGCCCCTGAGATGCCCACATGCTCTGCCCTGCAAAACACTCGGGGCTCATTGTCACAGTTAGTAGAAGGGTAATTGTGTTTTTATGGAAATATGGGCCAAGGATAGAACATTTAAGAAACTAAAGATAAGTTCGCTGGGTGCAAAGCTGCACTCTCTTGTACTTCAGCAACTGCTGTGTGCTCCAGGCGATGAAGAGGCTGCTGTAAAGGGGAAACGTCCTTTAGGATGAAGCCAGAATCACGCTGTGCCTTCACAGCGCCGGCAACAGAACAAATGTGTCTTTAGCGCGCAATTGTTCTGCACACAAGTCGTTACAACGACTTGCCCTTAGGGGGGGCGCAATGGTGGAGTGGTGTTGGAATTAAAGTCCAACACATTTCCTACTGTTGCGCAGACTGGAGTTGGAATAGTAAATCAAACTATTCCAATATCCAGCGCCCCTCGTGCTGAACAAATGCGTGCTAAAGACGCCTTCGTTCAAATTACGGAGTTCCTAAGGCATGCGTGAAAATTGCATGCGGAATTCCGTCACACATTCGCTGTAAAGAGCTTACATACAAAGGGGCAGATTTACAAGCCGCCTGCGCCACCAGTACGTCACTTTTCGTGACGTACTGGTGGCGCAGGGGGCTCCTCTATATTTACAAGGAGAGGAAAAGCCACCATGCGTGACTTTTCCTCTCCTTGTAATACTGATCCCTTCACACGCAGCACTTTGCGGTGAAGGGGCGTTCTATGGGTGTTGCAGTGGGTGTTCCCACGCAACACTCATGGAACAGGACTCAACTCCAGAATTACGTGAAATCGTAACTCTGGAGATGCGTCAGTATGCTACGCCATCCTAGAGGTGGCGTAGCGAGACGCAATGAGGAGAAATGTTTTCATTTCTCCTCGTTTTTCCTCTTTCAATACGTGCTGCATTCTACAGCACGCATTGGAAGAGGAAAATGCCTGTAGTGATTGTTTTTGTGCAGGAAGGTGCCCTTCCTGCACAAAAACAATCTCCCACGACATGAGCATCCTTGCACCATGGTGCAAGGGTGCCTGCGCCTGGCACTATGACAGCAGTTTGTGCGCCAGCGCAGGGGAAGCACAGAGATGCGACATATTCTTGTAAATATGTCGCATCCCTGTGCTTTCCAGACTAACGCAGCACGGCGCAGCAAAATGACTTGCTGCACTGTGCTGCGTTAGTTTAACGTAAATCTGCCCCAGAGTATGGAGTCAGGCGTTCAGGTTCTGCTGTGTCAGTATAAGCAGCATTATGTTGAACAAGCCCTTGAGTGGCCTGCACTGCAGCGAGCTGCCACAGACCGAGCAAAACTCTATTCAGAGTCTGCAATCACAATTATGAGGGCATGATATCATCCTGCAAAAATGTTGAGTGCATCTATCGAGTAGCACTATATCGTCATAGTAAGTACGTAGAGCTACGTATAGATTTACTATTCTAAACGCCACCTCTTTGCACTTTGCAAACTAATATTGTATAAATATATACATATGTTTTGTTTCTCATAAAAGGTGCGTTGACGTGAAGTTAAGAAAAGAAAATCTATAGTTACCTAATTGTACTTAGATTGATGATATAGTGGTAGTTGATATCCTGCAACCAATAATTTTCCGGTCCGATATTTTTGCAACCTATATTGTGACATGCAACCCTATTCACTTACGGTAATATATAAATGTCTTCCTCAAAATGAGGCACTTCATCGTCTGTTTCAAAATACCCCTATGCTTTATCTCGTGAGTGGTCAAGCAGCCCACTATTAAGCTTTCTTTTTAACTTCCTGAATCAAAACTCATCTTCCCAGTGTGCTGCAGTAAAGCTCGCTCTCGGGGCGTAATATGTGCAGGTTGTGAGCTTCACGACTTTATAAGGCCCACAACTTATTTTTCTTCATCAGACTTTGACCAAGAGCAGAAAAGACAAAGGCAGAAAGGAGGAGGAAGTGAAAGTTAGGTAATAAGTGACCTATGGAGAATGAAGGGGTGAAAAAGAACCTGCAAGAGTGAGATAAAAGGACAGTAAGTGGAGGGCAGTGGTAGAAAGAGGCATTGTGTGGTATCAATACTATTGGCATTCAGCAACCCCATGATTCAGCAGTGGTGGTGGTGATCTTATAAGAAAAACCTTGGTTGTCTCCACTTATATTTTTCTAAACATTAGGGACTACCAGGGTTAGACTGGCCTATAGGGCAATCAGGAAGTAGCCGATGAGCTGGTGTAACAGATCAGTGCGTGGGACGGTTTTATGGCCAGGTGGGCTAGTTTTTACTATCAATTTACCTGGCATTACCACTTTTTAGCTATCTGTTTCGCTAATAGGGGCCACTTTCATTTTGGTGCTAGTCTGACCCTGGGCACCACTGTTTTCGGTTGGGCTAAAGGTGCAAGATGAGCTTGTGCTAGGAGGTCATGTGGAGTAGAGAAGACTTTGGTATTTTGTCTAAAAGAATTATGATAAATAATGTTCACTACCTAATTCTTTTATAGCATACATGTTGCATTAAACCCATGCATGTTAATTAGCTAGCAGAAGCTTTACAATAAAAATATATATGGTCACTTATTTAGTATAAACATTTGTCCAACGACTTTCTAAAGTCATGCAAGCTTATTCTAGCTTACTTTCTATGCCCCAATCAATAATCTTTGACCTAAATAGAAAGGGTGTGCAAAACTGAGTCAATGAGAAGTTAAAAAAATTATGCAATATTACTCTTTCAGAGAGAATTTTGTAGGTTGGGCAGAAATTTGATTATGCCTAAGTAATTGAAGAATTTCAGTAATTCTGCGTTACTCTGAATCGGAATTACTGATAATTACGTGATTAGTCCTCTTCGCATTATTAACAGTAATTTGGAAGCTAAAACCCTACCCGTAGGGCACATTTCTATTCGTGTTCTGCTGCATTTGACGCTGTTTCTTGACGCAAAATGCACCCTTGCCTTGATTTCGGACACATAAGAAAATAGCGCTAAATGCTGGTAGTAAGTTAGGGAAAGATCCTACCCCAAGGGCACATTTAGCAAGAGCTTGCTATACTCTATTCATGTTCTGTTGCATTTAGCACTATTTCTAAGCGCAAAATGCAGCCCCACTTCCACTACTCTTCTCACGTAATTCAAGTGTAATTTCGCTTAATTTTTAGGTAGTTCCACATGATTACGCTAAACGGAATTAAACGAGTTATACCTACAACCAGAATTTAGTTTTTTCTTATCTCGCTAGTCTTTTTTTAAGTAAGCGCACACCTTGCATGAAAATATTTTGCATGATACTGGCAGGAGACAGATTCAAGCCATAAATATCTCATGGTGAGACACTTTCTGGGCGAAGCAGTCTCCCTCTGAAATCTCATGAGACTTTTTTTGATGCATGTCGGGTGGGTTCTCTCTCTGAAAAAAAAAAGAAATTCCGTGGTGTGAAATTTCTCAAAATTTTGCACATTTCACGAATTCTGAAAATTTCCCTGACATAATTAAAAATTATCTCTCGCATACCTAAATAAGCTGTCTATAATTTCTGAGCTTGTTTTTAACAAAAATGGTGAAGTATTGAGCTCAACAAAAATGTGAGTGGACGAGTGTAAGTTCAGTGAACTGTTTCTAACTCCTAAGCGGAAGTAACATGTTATCGGTTGCCATTAAAAGCTGAAAATATAGAAATATAGAAATATAGGTGTTAGAAATGGGGGTCTCTAGTTGGCAAGGGTTTGCACCTTTGTCCAAGTAGGGACCCTTCTTCCTAGTCAGGGTAAGGGGGATACACTTCTAAAATAACCCCTGCTCACCCCCTTGGTAGCTTGGCACGAGCAGATAGGCTTATCTCAGAGGCAGTGTGTAAAGCATTTGTGCACACATACAGTAATACAGTGAAAACACTACAAATGGACACCACACCAGTTTAGAAAAATAAGTAATTTTATCTAAATCAAACAAGACCAAAATGACAAAAATTCACAATACAGTAATAAAAATATGACTTTCAAAAGGTAGAAACAGTTCTGTTCAAAGCAAATTGCAGATGCGACACTGTTCACACAAAGTACCTTGGATGTGTCAAAATCAAAAGAAAGAACAACCTCAGGGAAGGTAATGCGTCGGTTCCTTACGCACAGAGAAGGTGATGCGTCGGTTCCTTACTCCAGGGGAGGTGATGCATCGGTTCCTTACTGACATGCAGGGGAGGTGATGCATCGGTTCCTTACTGTGCAGGGAGGTGATGCGTCGATTTCTTACTGTGCGGAGAGGTGATGCGTCGATTTCTTACTGCGGTCCCAGTGTCCTTGCAGACTTGGCGCCCCGGTGCAATGCGTGAGGATCGGGGATGCAGCGGTTATCGATGCGGCGGCGGCAACATCGCTGCGTTGATTTCTTCAGCCACGGTCCCACGATGCGTTGATTCTTGCAGCCGCACAGCAGGGCCTGCGTCAGAATCGGTGCGGTGATCTTGGCCTTCGTAGATCGATGCACTCGACGCGGCTTGCGGCAATTTCTCGAGCCGCAGGCAGGCTCTGCGTCGGTTTCTTCGGTGATGCATCAGAAACAGGTACGGATGCATCGCGCTTGTCCTTGTTGCGTTACTTTTCCAGCTCCCAACAGCAGGAACAACGTCCAGAGGCCCAGAACAGCAACAGGCACCTCTTGGCAGGTCAGAACTCTCAGCAAAGGAGTCCTAGGGAGCTGGGGATGAAGTCTTTGTATCCCTGAGACTTCAAAACAGGAGGCAAGCTGTACTTCAAGCCCTTGGAGATCTTCCTCAAGGAGGGGACACAGCAAAGTCCTTGTCCTTTCCTTGGCAGAAACAGCCACTGCAGGCCAACCCCAGACAGCACACAGAAAAGGGGCAGTACTTCTCCTCAGTTTCTCCAGCTCTTCTCCTTGGCAAAGGTTCCTCTTGAATTTCAGAAATGATCTAAATTCAGGGGCCTGGGCCACACTCTTTATAGCACAAAATCCTTTGTTCTCTGGAGGCAGAGAGTGTCTTTGCCCAGCAGAACCAGTTCTGCCCTCTTCAGTGCAGCTCCCTGGCAGGAGGTGGAGACAGCATTGTCCAAGGCAGACCAGGCCCATTCAGCTGTGAAACAAATCTCCTCCCCATACTCTGAATGCAGCCCAGGTCTATTGAGCCCAGCCCTGACTCACCCTGGAAAGGCAGGACACACCTACCCCCCCCCCCCCAAGTGGCTGTCTGAACAGAATGCACATCCCCAGCCCCTGTCACTCCAAAACCAGAAAGTCAATACACAAACCTAGCAGAGGCATTCTGGATGGCTAAGCAAGAAAATACCTACTTTCTAAAAGTAGTAATTTCAAACACAGAATGCAAAAATCATCCTCACTAAAAGATGCATCTTTATATTCTGAGTTCAGGCATACTAAACTCAATTTTCCTATCTTGTTCCCATGGGCAGTCGTGCTTATAAGATGTTATAAACCAACTCCACATTCTATCCTATGGGACAGATAGCCTTACAACAGTTAAAAACGAAATTGGCAGTATTTCAATATCAGGACATGCCACACACCTCAGTTCATGTCCTACCTTTCACATACACTGCACCCTCCCCACAGGGGTACGTTGGGCCTACCTTAGGGGTGACTCATATGTATGAAATGGGAAGATTAGGGACTGGCAAGTGGGTGAACTTGCCAGGTCGACATGGCAGTCACAAATGCGCACAGACACTGCAGTGGCAGGTCTGAGGTACATTTAAAGGCTTCTTATGTGGGTGGCACAATCAGTGCTGCAGGCCCACTAGCAGCATTTGATTTACAGGCCCTAGGCACACACAGTGCACCGTACTAGGGACTGACTAGTAAACCAAATATGCCAATCATGGAATCACTAATCCATGACAACAATTTACAGGGAGCACTTGCACTTTGGCACTGAACAGCAGTGGCAGAGTGCCCAAAGCATCTAGACCAGCAAAAACGAAGTCCCACACACTGTACAAACACAGGAGGTAAAGGCAAAAATACAGGGGAAACTCACGCCATTGATGCCAGGTCTAACAATAGGTAACTGCATCAATACTAGAAACATAAAAAACTGTATCTATAGCACATGTGGAATGAGAGAGGTCAGGTGATTAAGTAAAAGATATTTAATAGACAGATGGCATGAAGAACAGGGATGTTTGCATGGTTTTACACACTGATAGTACCAATAGATGCTATAAGAAACAGCAAAGGATGTATGGTTCTCCAGAGAGGCAGCACTGATAAATGCCTTGAAAAACAGGGCGATTTGAATGGTTCTGCAATGTGGCTGCATCGACCTATGTTATGAAGATTGGGGAAGGCTTGCTTAACACTGTGACTGCTTCAACAAATGACATGTTGATATTTGAAGGCTACATGGTTCTGGACAGTGGTCAAAGTATGAGTTGAAGAACAGAAGAGACTGTTTTATACAAAGGCCACATTAGCAGATGCCATGAAGGATGGGGGAACCATGGGAGCGCCAAAATGTTTAACAGATGGCCATACATCACTGAGTCTAAAAGTCTTTATATTGATATATGGTACAAGACCATAGATTGATTGAGATCTAGGAAGGACTTAACTTCAACTGAGGATGCCCACCATGCATTCCCTGCCCATCCTTAGCCACTCGATGTCTGATGGCAATGGTGGTCCATCCTTCACCCATCAATGAAGAGATGAATGCTAAAAAGTGAGATGAAATTTCCCTTTTCACTTGTATCCACTTAGTTTCTCTGCATTGAGTGACTTCATATCATTTCTAATCAATGCATTGAAAACACCGATAAAGCTATGCTATAGAGAAAGAGGCCATCAAGCATGTTCCTTTAATTCTTATAAGCAAGCTGAACTGAACCAGTCAGACAGTTTGCAAAAAAGAACTCATCTCTGGCCATCTGTCTACATGACAACTAATCAATGTCAAGCTTCAGATTTCTTTGTCCATCTGTATTCATAATTTTGGATTCCAATTATCCTTATGGAACCAATACTCGTGTCCGGCAAAGCTGTCTGTTAGAGACGTGTTCATGAGTTCCTTTGCCATAAGACTCGTCAGCCAATAGCTAATTTGCATATGTGATGTGCTCAGGTTCTCAGTAACTCTGCCAGTATGAGCCAGCTAGAGACCTGTCCTACTGCCATCTGCAGCACTTTGATTGAAGGACTACTTAGCATTCCTGATAACTGTGTCCATGCAGAGATGCCAGACTATTTGCCACTGAAGCCTCGAGGACCTTTGTGTTGACAATCTCAAAACAGCCAGGATGTAGCAGCCAGTCACGTGCATGGACAAGTAAGGTGGAGCAAACACATCCCATTTTAGCTCAATTACACTGGCTTCTCATCATCAGTCATTCAAAAAATTAAGACAGTGATTGTTGTACCTTTTTTTACTCATATTTTTAGCTTAGACACCAAGAAGCTATGGTTTCAGAATATGATTTGCATTACATCGTCCATGAAACAGTTTTGAGCTAAGAACACTCAATTTATCCTTCATACTCTGTTAAGGAAGCAGCCTGTAACTTTGGATTCGCACTGGTTTTCAGCCTAGGTTCACAAAGTTTTTCTGCCAACTTTAAGTTGACAAGATTATCAGCACGTGTTCACAAATTTTTTCAGCTGACGCGTTTTGACACCCCTGGTGGCCATTTAGTCTGGAGCTTTCTCAGGGCATGGAGCATTCTCGGGGCTTGCACTTATGTTCGTGTTATTTTAAAGCCAAAGCTGGTAGAGAAAAGGTCAAGGCGAAGCAAGGGAGATGTGTGGTGTGTTCAAAAACCTTCCTGGATATGTTCGTCCGGTCATGTTTTTTTACCTTGAGCGCTTCTATTTCATTGATATTTGGCAAATATATTACACACAATCACCACTAATCTAATTTTGTCAGCACTTCCTGAAGTACAATGCTAATACCTTATTTTTTTTAATATAGCACACGTCAGCCATTTCTAAACACTGTAAATGACAGTTGCTCATATTATTCATTTACGGTACTCAATTTGCCAACCTAGAAAGAATGGCTCTGCAAAGCTAGGATTCGAACACTTGAGCTCAAAAACACCACATTTTTATAGAAGGGAGCACGAGGCACTCACTCTGGTTCTTCACAGAAAAACGAGTGATCAGCCACCCTATCCAGATAGTTTGACAAAAAACTTTTTTCAACCTACTCATAAAAACCACGGCCGGACTGGGAAGCCAAAGCAACCATGGCAATTTTGAAAGGACCAACCCCGGAGGATGGGGTGGAGCGCAAGTGTGAAGCACTGCTGGTTTTGGTACTGGGGGCCGATATTGCAGCACTGCTGCAAAACTGGCCCCCATTAACAAACAGGCATTTGCAATGGAATAGGTCTCGGATTAACCCTGCCATGACCCCTTACCTATCTCTGTGCTCAAACAACTGGAGACACCTCACTTGTGTGTCATCATGGACCTTCTAAATGCCTCCCTATGGGAATCCTCTGTCCCGTCAGCCTGGAAGCACGCTATGGTGACCCCTCTTCTAAAAAAGCCCAACGCCGACCCAGACACTCCTTCCAACTACAGGCCTATCTCCTTACTTCCGGCCTTCTCGAAAATACTAGAGAAACACATCCACTCCCAACTCTCCAAATTCATAGAAACCAATACAATTCTCCATCCATCTCAATCTGGTTTCCGTTCGGGTTTCTCCACAGAAACTACACTATTAGGGGTCACGGAGCAGCTACGGCATCATTTGGACGCCGGTGATACTGTCGCGCTTATACTATTAGACCTAAGCGCGGCGTTTGACACAGTATCTCATTCAATACTTATAAACACACTGGAGTCTTCTGGCATCTGTGGTACAGCTTTAAAATGGCTAATTTCCTTCTTGGCTAATCGTACCTTCCAAATCTTCTCCGCAACTGCCATCTCTGACAAACACCGCCTACCTCATGGGGTGCCCCAAGGATCCATCCTCAGCCCCTTGCTTTTTAACCTATATGTCAGACCCTTAGCAGACATTGCAGAAGAGGCTGGGCTAACTCTCTTTTCCTACGCCGACGATTCTCAGATTATCTTCTCTCTCTCTAATGCTAATACCTGTGCCTCATCCCCCTTCAGGTTGGATTGGGGAAAATAGCTTCATGGATGCACACCAACTTTTAAAACTAAACGGAGATAAAACTGAGGTCCTGCTACTTGGCAAAAACAAAGATTCATGGAGCCCACGACACTGGCCCTGTGAGATGGGTGCACTTCCCCGGCCGTCTAGCTTCGTCCGGAACTTAGGCGTAACCATTGATGACTCGCTCACCATGCACAATCAGGCAGTCAAAGTTGCGGCCACATGTTTCACCATTCTTAAGTTGCTCAGAAAAATCATCTGGATGCTGCCAGAGCCTACCCAGAGAACAGTAGTCCAAGCCCTTATCACCTCACGGCTGGACTATGGAAATGTTCTTTACCTTGGATCTAACAAGGCTGTGACGCGCAGGTTACAAATGGTACAAAACTCTGCGGCAAGACTTCTCTGCAGGGTCCCCAGAGCCTCTCCCATCTCCATCCACATACGGAATCTTCATTGGCTCAGGGTGGAGAACCGGATCAAGTTCAAAGCCCTGAGCTACATGTTTAAGATTAAGACTGGCAAGGCACCACAGTACCTACAATCTTTGGTCAACCCCTATGTGCCTACCCGTCACCTCCGCTCAGCAACCCATGAGAATTTCATCGTACCCAGATTCAAACTATCCAGGATGGGAGGCAGATCTTTTGCCTACCTCGGCCCCTCTCTTTGGAACTCACTCCCCTCAGTTATCCGGAAAGAAACAGTCTATACCCGTTTCGGTAAAACCGTGAAGACCTGGTTGTTTAATCAATAATTCTCCCCAGGCCTCAAACATTCCAGCCAGTCCACCATGGCGCCTGGAAACCCTTTTTGGGTAGCTGTTGCGCCTTACAAATTTAAATAATAAATAAATAAATAATAAACGAGAGTTTAAGCTATTGGCAATGCGATACCTTAAACTCTTGCAAATGCGAGACCTATTGCATTGCAAATATTTGTTTTACTAGTGCCCATGCGGTGCTTTCACATTTTTGGAGGCCGCACCCCTTTCTTTAGACAAGCCGCGTCTAAACAAATGGCGTGTCCTACATTAAAGTGAAACAGCGGAATGGGGGCTGTGACCAAAAAAAAGCACCTGTTTCTTCAAGTTGACAAACAGATGTTTTTTTTTGGTAAAATCGCCCATGGTGCGCTTTCACTTTAATGTCAGCCACGTACCTTTCTTTAGACGCGGTTTGTGTAAACAAAGGGGCGCGGCCTCCATAAATGTGAAAGCTCCGCATGGGCGCTAGTTAACAAAAGAAATAAATAATCACGGCCGCTAAATGCGGACCGCACTGCTAAAATAAATTAATAAAAATATGCTGCTGCTATAGTTAAAGCAGACTGCCATTAGTAAAAAAAAATAAAAAGCAAGCGGCTGCTGTGAGGGTAGTGGGTGGAATAGGGGAAGAACATTAAATAAAATAGTACTCACCGACCTTTATAGCAGACCATGTAACAACACCAGCAAAAGGTCCAGTCATTATGGGAGGTAACAACTGCAGACAAGGCGGTACCAAAGAGGGACTAACAAGCCTAATAATCACTCAGAAGCCAGCGTTTACAAAGGACAATGACACAAGCCAATTAAAAATATGGGCGGAGAGTAGACAGGGCTTCAAAGCCATACTCCAATACTGCCTGCCTCGCAGCAGCGCATGCGCTGCCCAGGCTCGACCGAAAAAACGGCCCTCACCCTTCCAGCCTCCCAGGAAAACGCCTGATGCCCGCTGCTGCCAGTCCGGCCCTGATCAAAACCTTTATGTGAATTACACATGCAATTCAAAACCAAGTCTAACATTTCAGAGGATTTATTAAACATGTTGACAGCGGAAGCTTTATGGCAGTGCAACTCACTTGTGTGGACGCAGAGCAGACAGGTCAGGCATGACAGGCAAGACATAAGCAGCCTATAGAGAGATTTGTGTGTCCAACGATTTTCAGGGCATAATAACAACTGCGTAATAATGCTGGTGGTTAATGTTAATGCAGTAAAGATCTGTGTTTTGTCTAGTACAGAGTTGACTCATCATAAAGAAGCACAGACGGTTAATGTGCATGATGCAAAGCACAATGTGTAAGTAACATGCAGATCACATATTTGTATTTTGCAACAGCTCAGTGGGTTACTACTTTTATCAGAAAAAAAAATGTTACTTGGAGGTCATAAGTCATAATCCTTCTACTATAGCACAGTGAGCTATGAACTGGCATCACTGAGCTGCAAGCAAAATGCACGTCCTGGGTTTACAAGCTTTTTTTTCATCTCTTTTTTTAAAATTCTAAGTTTGCTAAACAAGGCTCCTTTGCGTAATATTAAATTCTTATTAACATAAACAAACTTAATATGAAATTCGTATTAACATAAACAACCTCAACCAGTGAATTGTGTTATGAGTTTGCGTTTACCTAGATCAAGTACACCTAACATATAATGCCTACTATTATGGATGATATGTGACCTTTTAGCTCTCTCTGTCTCATATAATATATTTCCTATACACCATTTTACACACTTGCATGATTCATTGTCTTTGCATAATATCTGTGTGTGAAATATAGCTCTCTCCGTCACACTACACTAGGAGGAGTAGCGCTATAAAAGAAATAACTGTGGGAGAGGAGCTATGAAAAGGTGACAAGGACAGGGGATGGTGGTATTGAGGAACTCCCTGGAGAAGGAGGCCATGGGGAAGCAGCAACAAAGATTGTCGCACCACCAGCGCTGAAGCTGTCCCTACATGTTGACACAGGAGTAAGGAAGGAAGAATTGTATTATGGAGGTCACATTTAAGCCAGATCTTTAGGACTTACGTAAAATGCTATGTAATTGTATGCAAATGTAAATTGCATATGTTGTATGGACTCAAACAGAGCCTAGCGATAATTTATTCATTGATAAAATAATATCGGTGAGAGCTGCTCAAAAACAAAGGGGGATATTAGCAACAACTTGCGATAATGATCGCAAACCGCGCTTAGCGTGTTTTTTTTTATCGCCGCGTATCGCTGGATTTTATCGCGGAGATAACACGCTATTAGCAACGTTTATCTCCAATGCGATAAAATATCCAGCGATTGCGGCGAAATGCATGAATATCGCTGGAAATCCAGCGATATTCACACATTAACGCCATGGGGGACTTAGCCTGACAATCCACCTCCCATTGAACAAACAGGTAAGTCATGTTTTTAGGAGGTGTTAAATTCTAGCAATAATCGCGCTTAGCGCGAGTTTTTTTATCGCTTCGCCTGCGTTGCTAATAGGGGGAAGTTGTGTTAGCGACTGTTTTTAGTCGCTTTTAGTTGGGAATGCCTACCTTGCATGTCATTAGCGATAATTATCGCTGGCATGCAAGGCGATGGGAAAACCGGCCGCTATCGCCAGAAAGCTGTCGTTAACGCCTGTTAGCGACAGCTTGCTGATAGGGCGATAAAAAAATCGCCGCTTTAGCGGCAGAAAGTGCCGCTAAAGCGGCGATAAAGCCCTTGCTAATATGCCCCAAAGTTACAAATTTACATTTATTGCATGCCAAGATTTCCTTCTGTTTCTGACTATATTTGGTACTTTGAAAATTGGCATGATGAAAATATTTTTTGCCATATTTCAGTGTTGTGCTCAATCATCTTCTTATCTTTAGAAACACTTCAGTTTTGTGGGCAGCCAGCCCTTGCTTCCTACGCAGCATTGTTCAGAGGGGTGCACAAATATTTTCACAGATTCTCGGAGAGTCTGCGGTGTACACATTTCCCTGTATCTTCCAAACAGATGCACTGAAATGCGCAATTTGTGGGGCCTGCTAATTGCTTCGGCCTGCTTGCAGATAATACATACTTCTTGATGCATCCATCTGTTTTCATTTAGCATGAATTAATTATGCGGAACCATTTGGTCAGATTTTCATATTGGCGATACTAGAAATGCGTTTGTTTCTTCAGCCGTGATATGCAAAGCCGAGGGCGCTCTGAAGAGTCTCTCAGGATCCTTTTCCCGATCTCCAGGATCCCAAGGATATTAAAAAATGCTCGCTGTCCCAGCTGAAACCATTTTTAAATGACTTCTGTTCATGTTTTTGTTGTTTAAAGGCTGATACCTGTAATGAGGTGTGTACTTTATGTTCATTCACCCGAGCATAGACGTCCTGGAATAACCAAAGGCCAAGGTTGCTAGATGGGTGGTTCTTGCATAAACGTCAAGAAATTACATTGGGTCAAGAGTCAAATGTGGAATTGAATTAAGTTGCAAAAGACCACAAAAGAGACAACTGAATATTTCAGTCTAACAAACCGACATTCATATTGAGAATTTGACATTTGTCAAAAAAAGTCATATATATTTACTTGTAAGCTGGCTAGGTGAATTTAATGCTCATTGCTACCACATACAGTAGTTTGACTGTAACAGATTTGAAGCATGGCAGGTCTTTCAATCACCAATTACCAAACGGATTACCATTAAACTTCCTAAAAGTAACACCTTTTATTACACTGCTTTGAAATGGCAGAAGTGTGATATGAAGCGCTGTATAACAATATTACATCATGTGCCATGAACATCTCGACAACGTACTGGGAATTTCCAGTATTTCCTTTAGCACTGACGATTAGACATCCTGGTTCTCGGAGCCCTCAATATCTGCAGAAAACTTAGAAGCTCTAGCCATTGGGGCTGATTGACAGCACGTTCTCTGAACAAAAGTGTTGGGAACCTGAAAACTGAACATGAAAACTCTAGATTCTGATCCACAACATTTTTATACACGCAGATGTGCCTTACCAATAGTGAAAATTTGTGAGCTGTGTGTACGTTACAGCTATTGGTAAGAAAATAAACGTTCCAGTGAATGTGGCTAAAGCAGATTTAACTATGCCAAAGTCATCACAATCTCAAAGTCATAAATGTATGGATTTTCGCAAATATTTAGAATATGTTTTCCAAGCGCTTCTTTATGTAAGGTTGATGGTGCAGGCGAATGTGGTGCTGAAAGGGGCTTTTATAATTTATCAGCTGTGATAAACCGCACCTATCATAGGTTTTACCATAAAAATGCAGCAAAAAATTAAAATGTTGGGCAGAGTCCTATATAACAAGATATTGGAGTGGTCTGAGGAAAGTGGTATCTTAGAGCCTTGCCAATTGGGTTTTCGAGGCAAAGTAGGCACCAACGAACAATGCCTAAATCCAAATCTAATTATGGGCAAATACACAATAGCGCAGGCCTCACCAATCTATTTGGCATTTATGGATTTGACCTCTGCTTTTGATCTTGTTAACAGGTCAAAGCTTTGGTCTACCCTTCTTGCCTATGGATTGGATGAGCCCCTGGTGCATTTCTTAGCGTATCTTCACAAAGATCTTAAGGCACGGGTTAGGATTAGTAGTGAGGGCAAGGTTACTGAGGCAATCAAAGTAGGTCGGGGGGTTAGACAGGGCTGCGTTCTAGCTCCCCTCCTCTTTATTATCTACATTAATGAATTGCATAAAGCACTCACATTACTGACCAATGATGTCCCTAAAATAAATGGTAAAACACTCCCTGTACTATTATATGCGGATGACGCAGTCCTTATGGGACACACCCCTAGTTCCTTACGCATTTTGGTGCAGGGATTTGTTGATTATATGGATAGCCTGTATCTAAGAACTAAATTTAAAAAATCGTTTATAATGTCGTGCGGACCAAGGAAACGTCACCTTAATTTTATTTCCGTGGGAGACCAGAAATTGGTAAGCACTAGCACTTTTCCCTATCTCGGGGTGGTCTTTGCTGCAAACGGCTCCTGGACTGAACAAGTCCAGGAGCAAGTTCTCAAAGGCCTCTAACTCGATCCTTAGTCTCCCCCGCCCAAAGAGAACAGGCGCTATCTTAGCTATTTAAAACATTTTTAAAACACAGTGTGTACCGACAGTTACGTATGGTACCGAGGTTTGGGGTATTGCCAATAGCCATTGTATCCAACAAGAAGAGAATAGATTTTGCAGGAAGCTATTAGGCGCACCAATTTCCACAGCTCAATATATTTGTCATAAGGAACTTAATTTAAATTACATGAGGATTTTATTAGGGCTCGCCCAGCCATTTTTTGGCTGTCCCTATGGAAAAACCTGGCAGCATCTTTAACGAGAGAGATTATTAATGACTGGATTAGGTGTGAGAAGGGGAAGGATATCCCTTGGTTGTCAGGAGTGTATCAAAGCCTATGTAGTGTTGATAAAGGAAGTCTTTTTTTAAACCCTGGTACAGTTGAGACTCTGCACAAAAATGTTCTTAGGAATGCACTTTACGCACTTTATAGTACGGAAAGGACCGAAAGGGAATCTAAGAAATCCTCCATCCTTAGATATATGACTATTGAACAGAGTGTGCATCCCTTGGCCAGCTATCTCACCCTGCCTATGAGTAATTGGGAGAGGAGTCTTCTCTTTCGTCTCAGGGCAGGCACTGTAAAATTTGTATTATGCTTTCCCCTTGGTTACCATGCAAATCTCGACTACTCACCTTGCCCGTGTGACGGTCAGAGCAGTCAAACTATTTTAAATTTTTTGTTTTTCTGTAAGTACTATTTAAAGTATTCTAAGTGGCTTTTAATTCCATTTTTTTTTAAATGTATGCCCATTAGTCTGGAGCATGCTTATATAAGTTTATTTACCTTGGCCGATGGAGAGTTGGTTTTTCGCACAGGCACTTTTTTGAGAATCGCCGCGCGAGCACGCCAGTTGATGTCCAATCCTTGAGATCTTATGCTGTTTGCACATGAGTTTTTGCACAAATTTGATGTATTTTTATTACGTGCATTTATGTACATAACTAATGGATTTTATTGCGATCTCCTATTTGTGTATTTTTAAACTGTGATTTCTGTTGTGCTTTTATGGATATGATAGTATCCGAATAAAGTTTTTGAACTGAACTGTAAGGTTGATGGTGCAGGCGAATGTGGTGCTGAAAGGGGCTTTTATAATTTATCAGCTGTAATAAACCGCACCTATCATAGATTTTACCATAAAAATGCAGCAAAAAATTAAAATGTTGGTGCTTTCTGCAAAAAAAAATCCACGTTGTGGTACTTACCGAGCATTTTTTCCCATTTAGTTTTGTCAGGAATGACTTGAATTTATTTGTTTGTGGACCTCGTGACATAGTACCTGGTAATTACTGGTTTAGTTAAACCCTGCACCACTTGTAATTATGATACCCGTGCAAACAGGTGTTTCCGTTAGGATTTTAAAAGACCAGGGCACTTGAAAAAACCAGGACACTTGTAATTGAGGCAATAAAAAGGCTTTCAGCATAAAAGGAAAAAACAAACATAAAATATTTATCAGGCAAAATATATCATGTGACCCTTCTATGCCTCTGGTTTTCTTTTACATTAGGATTTAGTGCAAAATCAGATAACACTACGATAGCAGATCAATCTTTGCATCAAAGTCTATGGTTTTTGCATTGTTCCACCCCAGGCAAGCCCCCTTAGTATAACTAAACAGGGATATGCGGGAAAGCTTGTTATAGTGCTACACAAGGGTCAACATTCACTCCAAAATACCTTTTGCATACAGAAGTTGATAGTCGCTGATGTTTACAACACTTTGCATCAGTTTGAAGTGCATGGGCACCACTGTTAACAATTAGTACATCTTGGACCAAGTGTACAGCCCAAGGTGCATTATGTGCATTTTGCTCATCCACTGGACATGGATTGCAAATGAAGGCTGCATGCAATTTTGTGGATATCAGTGTAGTCACTGGTGAGGTCGTATCTAATGTCAACGATGATGTTGCTACGGTAATTTTTTATTTGATCTGTAATATCATGTGTAGGCTCTCATTTCTTTTTTGTTTCATAATTTTTTATTGAGAAAAAGTTAAAGATGCATGAACAACAGGAATACATATAAAATATCATAGAATAACATGAATTCATACAAAGTAACAATAATAAGTGAATTATTCAAAATTATAGGGAATGAAAATTATGAAGAGGGATTACAGAAGATAGAGATTATATAATAAAAGAGAGGGTGTCCCGTACAGCGTATTTTATAAGTTCATAGACCTCAGTATACGAAGAGTTACAGAGGAATTTTAAATGAAATGGGTACAGAGATATAGCTATGAATAAAAGAAAAGAAAAGGATTTAAAATGAAAAAGAGAAGCAGGGGAAAAATTAAGGAAGGGGAATGAGTTTAGTCCATAGATTAGAGAATGAATGACATGAATTGCAGATTAAACGAGGAAGGGGAATGTGATAGAGAATTCCTAAATGTATAAACAAGAATTAAAGAAATAACAAAATATATTTATAAATGTATATAGTTAAAAGCGAAGGGATATGGAGATGACAGAAAACAGTAGACTCTTTACCTAGATAAAATAGGAATATAGGGTAAAGAAAAAAGAAGAAGGCACAGATATTGGGTTACAGGGTATGATAGGAGTGGGAGGAATTCAGGGAACATGGAGAAAAGGAGCCCACACTTAGTGGAAAACTTCCTCTTGATCCTGCAGCCTATATATAATACGTTCATGGGAAGCCGTTTGAATCATTGCTACCATCCATTCTTCCTGCAAAGGAGGAATAGACGATTTCCAATGCCTTAGGATGCAGATTTTAGGTGTGGAAAGTGCAGTGTGCAGAAGACGACACTGTGGACGCGTAATGGTAAGAAGACTTCTAAAATCATGTAATAAAATGATGGAAGGGGTAAGAGGAGTGCTGAGGGAAGAGATTAAACCCTTCAGAGTGTTCCCTACATATGCCCAAAAACCCTGCATGGAGGGGCAATCACAGAGAATATGAGGGAGGTCACAATTAACTCCAGAACATCTCCAACATTTAGAGTGTGGTAGTAGTCCTGCTCTTTGTAATTTTAGAGGTGTCCAGTGCCAATCTTGCAAAGTCTTGAAAAGGCAGAACTTCAAACGTGCCTCTTGGGTACCTTTGTCAAGGGCTTCTAACATATCTGACCAGTCATCTTCTTCGATAGTGATGTGGAGACGCTCTTGCCATTTCTCCTGGAGAGTTTTAAGAAGTGGTTGTGAGTATAGGTGATGAATCAAAACACCATAAAGACCTGATAACACCCCTTTATGTCCACCCCAAGTAAGAAGATAATCTAAAATGGGTGAAGAGTTCAAAGACCAGGGAGGAGAGCCGAGACATCTTTTGAGACAGTGCTGCAATTGCAAGTGGCGCGTGGCCTGGTGTGATGGAAGACCAAACTCTTCACTAAGTGAATCAAGGGATTTTAATTCTCCATTTAGGATAACTTGATTAAGTGTTTGGATTCCTCTTGATTTCCAACTAGACCATTGGAGCGCTTGACCATTTGTACGGATACTCTCATTGCCCCAAAGTGGAGCTTTATAGTGTAAGCAATGGGCGACTCAGAGAATTTGATGTGCACGTTGCCACATTTGATAAGTAGCTTGCATCACTGGATGAGGAACGTGGAATAAGGGGTCCATAAAGGAAATCAAGGCTATTGCTTCGGTTAAGTAAGGAGTGTTCTGTTGTAACCCACTGCGGAGGATCAGTCATACCCGGAAGTAAATGAACTAGCTGTGAGAGGTGTAAAGCTAAAGAATAATGTTCTAAGGATGGTATTCCCAAACCACCATAAGAGCGGTGAGCCAATAATTTAGAAGCAGCTAGTCAAGGCCGTGTGGATCCCCAGACAAAAGATCAGATTCGGGCGTCTACTCTGCGAAGTATAGATAGGGGAACAAGAATTGGGAGCATACCAAGTATGTAGCTAAAGCGAGGTAAGGTAACCATCCTAACGGCCTGTACCCTTCCCCACATGGAAAAACCCAAGAGAGACCATTTTGCAAAATCAGTTTCCATTTGTGTTATAAGGGGTGAGATATTGTCTGCAATCATACTTGACAAACCTCTATTGACCAGAACTCCCAAATATTTTAATTGGGATGATTTCCAACAAAAGGGATATCCATCAATTGACGCTTTAGTGGTACCAGGAGAAAGTGGAAGAGACTCACTTTTATCCCAGTTCACTTTGTACCCAGAGTGGGTTGCAAAACCATCAATGATCTTAAGTAAAGCTGGCAAAGAGTGAGGGAGATCTTTTAACGTAAGGAGAATATCATCGGCATATAAGTATAGTTTAGAAGTACCTCCTGCTATAGGTATACCTTGAATGTGTGGTGAATGCCGAATGAGTGAGGCAAGAGGCTCTATCGCTAGTAAGAATAAAAGGGGGAAAGAGGGCAACCTTGGCGGGTACCCTGGTGGATTGGAAAAGGATCGGAAAGAAACCCACCGCAATTGACTTGGGCTTTCGGAGTATCATATAAGAGACGGACTTTGGAGATAAACTGATCACCTAGGCCAAAGCATTTCATAGCTGCAAAAGGTATTTCCAGTCAATACGGTTGAATGTTTTTTTTGCATCCAGTGAGAGGGCCACAGCATCTTCTGTCATCTTATTTGCAAACCATAAAGTGTGAGCTAGAGTACGGAGATGATTCCTGGAGGAGCGACCTGGGACAAAAGCAACCTGTGAGTGATGTATGAGAGAGAAAATAACTTCCCGAAGACGTGTCGCTAAGATACTTGCTAAAATTTTGACGTCACTATTTATGAGTGAGATGGGCCGGTACCTACTACAAACAAGCGGGTCCTTACCGGGTTTGGGAATAACCGCGATCAACGCTTTGTTAGAAATAGGGCCAAGCGACTGTATTTGAACCGTCTCATGAAAGGCAGAAAATAAAGTATTAACCGTTTCTGTCCCGGTCCATTTGTAAAATTCCGCAGGGAAGCCGTCTTCTCCTGAGATTTGTGATAAGGCAGTTTGGTGATGGCTGCAGCAATTTCTTCTTTGCTAATATCACCGCCAAGCAGGGCTCTACCTTCATCCATGAGGTAAGGGAGGTTGATATCAGCTAAATATGAAACTATTTGGTCCTCAGTTACTGACGTTTCAGGGGTATAGAGTTTTTATAAAAGGATGCAAAAGTGTCTACGATAGAATCTCACCCCTTTCTGAACGTAATGCAGGAATGGCAATAGCTGCCTCAAGTTGTTTCAATTGTGCTGCCAGTAAACGACCTGCTTTCTCTCCCTGTTCATAATGTCTGCCCTTTAGGCGTTGAAGAGCGTACTCAGCTTTGGAGGTGTATAAGTTATTAAGCACCAATTTAGCAAGTTCAAGTTTTCGACGGTTGGGTATGGTGGGATGAGATGTGTATAAATGTGTGAGGGAAGTAATTTGAGTCTCTAATTCAGTACGACGTAGGTAGGCAGACTTATTGGCCTCAGCAGCATCCCTCATCAATTGACCACAAATAGTTGCTTTAGCGGCTTCCCAAACAATTCTGCCGGAAGTAACAGATGACTTGTTGACAGCTAAATAATCAGAAATGTGCGAACGGAGTAGAATTTTACCTTTGGGAGGGCGGTACCTTCGGATATTCATACACCATGGTTTACGGCCAGGGGAAGTTAAACATATTTCTAGAGTAATAAGGATAGGGGCATGGTCTGATATTGCAGCCTCTAGAATACAAGATTCAGTAGTGATTGCAACCACTGAACGCAAAATGAGAAAATAGTCTATCCTAGATTGTGTGCCGTGGGTAGAGGAGAGAAAGGTGTACTTCTGATCAGAAGGGTGGCAAAGACGCCAATGGTCCACTAATCCATGATCTGATGTTATGTCTCCCAGCAAGGCTCTGTCTCCCTCATTACACCTATCCAGGGGACCCGTTCTGTCAGTTATAGCATCCCTTGCAAGGTTCATATCACCGCCAATAATATAACTGGATGCACCAATTTCTACAAGCAAACGATTCAGAGTGAGAAAGAAAGTACGTTTGGCCCCTGTTGGAGCATAAACTGAGCCCACACAGAGGATCTTATCTCCTACTTTCAGTTTTGCAAAAATATATCTACCATCTGGATCAGTCCAAGTCTTGATTATAGTAACAGGTAAGTATTTGTGAATTAGGATAGCTACACCACACTTCCGTGGATGATTCTCGTTAGGAGAAAGTTGTGTCATTAGCCCATAGTGAATGACGTTTACCACCCAATCTCGTCGTAATTTAGAGGATTCTAGAGCATCCAAATGAGTTTCTTGCAGAAGAGCAATATCAGTTTTTTCGCTTGTAAGTAGGAAAGTATTTTCTTACGCTTAATAAAGTGTATAAGACCATGAACATTTCACGAGATAATGTGTAGTGGATGGGAAGCAGAGGAAATATTCACAGCCATGTGTAGGTTAGTAGACAGGATATCAAGTTAGGTGTGAAGGAGTGACGAGTTGGAAAAGAATCAGTATAGGGGATAAAAATGGTGAAAGAAGTAAAGAAAAAGGTTCCGGGTAAAAGAGGAGAATGAGGGTGAGTTACTTAGGAATGTATAAGAGAATTAACCAAGAAACCAAAATAGAAAAAATAAAATAATAAAAGGACTGGGGAGAAAGAAAAGAAAGAAAAGAGAAATAAGGGTAGATATACTGCACAAGGAAAAAGTGCAGTATAAGGGAGCAGAAATGTTCTCTGCGGGTCCTAGCTTTCGGGCTTTGCGCGCCGGGGGAGCCCCCCACAGTGAGAAGCGTGAAAAGAGTGCATAGGTATGACAAATGATAAACAGTATTAGATGAATTTGAGAATTATGGAAATGAGCAAATAATCAGATATTATAATATAAGATATAATATAAGAAGAGAAGGAAGAGAAAGAAGAGAAAGGGGGTAATATTGAAGTAAGTATTAAATACAACTGTTATGAGACTTAAGGACAATTAAATAGTATGAGAATTAAATAATTAAATATTGACACAGTTAAATCTTATCGGAATTAATTAATGTAAATACAGTGTATCAAAGCAATCCATACAGTTTTGAATAATTTTACTTAAATATAAATAGAACGAAGAGTAAGGAAAGATGAAAAGGATATAAGGAATAATGAAAGAAAAGAAGAACAATGCATATCAGCTTCCAAGTATTGTGCTTCAGAGAAATCTGAAGAAGTAAAGAAGAGAATCTGAAGTGTTTGAAATTTGAGATATAACCTACATTAAGGGCAATGAAACAGCACCTAAGTAACATTAACAGTAATTTAAACCTTAGTCTAGTTGCAGAGCATAATATCTAAATAATAAAATATGTATACAGTATCATAAGGAAATGATAGCAAAAATACTTATGAGAAATAGGGAGAAGAGAGAAAATATAAAAGGAAAGTATAAGAAAGTACCATAAAGAATACAATGCACAACCTTGAGGCAGTAATTCATATGGAGTGAACAAGTCTGCATAAAGAACAATTAAACAGCATTTATATATCATTAATAATCGTTTAAATATTGATATATTTGAAAAACATTGTATCTAAATAATATAAATATTAGACATTGTGATGAAAAAGTACTATCAAAAATATTTATCAGAAAGGAGAAAAGAAGAAAAATGTAAGAGGAGAGTAAAAGAAAAAGTATAGAGAATATAATGTACAATATTAAAGCAGTAATTCATATATATAGTACAATTCTTAATTTATAGTATTTCAGAATATAGTAGCATATAAGCAATATAAACAGTATAAACAGTACCATCAGATAAAGGATGTCATAACACTATAAAAATAAACACAAGTAAACTATAATATGTATAAATACTAAAGAGAGAGGAGGAGGAGAGATCAAAAATGAATTAGACGATATTGGAATATAGTACGGATATTGTATAGCAAATAATGCACAACTGAGTAAATAGATATGTAAATACTCATCAGGTTGCGACTTCAGCAGGTAGTAGTACAAATCTCTTCCATCTATTCTTCAAGGTTTGGCAGTTAAGTAGTAAAACAAAGTTCAAGGAACATCGTCTTCGGATGGTGGAGGAGGCTTAAGAGGAGAGCGTGATTTGTCTCTGTCTCTCTCCTGCATAAGAGCAACTGCCTGAAGAACTTGAGTTTGATCGCCAAGTGAGCGCATATGTCTAGCTGGATCTCTTCCTCTACTTTGGGAACGACCTGGGTGACGCTGAAGATCAGGAGTATTTTTGGAGGTTGGTGAAGAAAATGAAGATTGGAGCTCAGGTCGGGATTCAGTATATTCCATATGTTGAGGAGAAATGCTGTCTAGAAAGCGTCGAAGGTCATCTGGATTGAAAAAGTCTTTGGATATGCCATCCATAGTAATTCGTAGACGTGCTGGTTCAAAAAGGCATATTAGATGTCTAGCTGACGTAAGCGAGGTCGAAAAGAGAGAAAAGCTTTGCGACGGTCATTTGATTCTCTTGAAAAGTCTGCAGATACTCGTATCTCATGACTCTCAAATATATATGGACCATGTGTACGGGCCGCAGTGATTAACTGTCGAGCTTGTTCGTGTCGCTGAAAACAAACAATAAGTGTACATGGTTGTATGTTCCTCCCTCCTTTAGGAGGACCAATGCGGTGTGCTCTCTGCATTTCTAATGGCGGGTCAAAAGTGAGACCTGTAATCTTTGGGAGAGTTGCTTTAAGAAAGGATTTAGCATCTGCTCCTTCTGCTCCTACCGGAAAACCAAAGAAGCACACATTGTCTCGACGATTTCGATCTTCCAAATCAATCACTTTGCTTCTTAGGAAGAGAAGTTCTTGTTCTCGGTCCGATATATTGTGAAGACAATTCTCAACTATAACTACACGTTCTGTGAGACCATCAAGTCGATTTTGGAATCCCGCAATATCAGCACGTATGGATTTAGTCTCAGTTGTAAGATTAGAGATAGACATCTCTATTCCCTTCAGGCGTCGTCCAGTAGTCTCTTGGAGTATTCGTTCCATAGTGGAGTCAGGTGCAGACGCCATCATAAGGTTAGATGATTTTTGAGCTGAAGAGGTGGTATTGCAGGTTTCTGAGGTGGAGCGGCTCTGGCTCAGGATTTCAGAGTAGGAGGGTTGTTTTGCAGATTTATTAGTCGCTTTTCCGGAAGGCATTCCAGGTCGCTGTTGTGTAAAGGTCTTTAATAGGTAAATGGTTACTTTGCAGATAGATGGATATCTGAACTAAGGTCTTTCGTACTATAATAAGAGCGTCTAATCTGTACCAGTTATTTTATAATGAAGGATATAAATCACCTCAGAGCAGCGTCAAAAGGAGTACATGTGCCGGTAACTTTGCTCTAGAAGCATGGGCCAGTATGGTATAAGGAGAAAACAGGCCTGTAAACTGAAAGAAGAGTGGAAAAAGTCTAGACCAATAAATTCACCTCAGTACTGTTCGTTACCTCCTGACGAATAAAGAGGTCGTTTCTAGTGCACCAGTCACTTGAGAACAAAATATACCACTTCCTTCCAAATGATATCAGGCAGTAATAATTAGATCAAGCTCATGAAGCTACATATGACACACTTCAAATTATTAAATCAGCACATTTCTGCCATTTAATACAGGAGCAGAGCACACTGAAAAAGGAGCATTGTAGAATAATAATGTCATTGTAAATTACCTATTTTTATTTCGGTAAATCTTTTCAGGTGCTTTTTCCCAATAGGTAACATTAGCTCATCAAGTTTAAGGGCAGCTCAGTTTCAGACAGCTCCACTTCCAAAATGCAGCAGACATACAGGAGAGCTTGGCCATAAAGGAAGTCACCCAGGAAATGAGCACTAGAGAGTAACAAAGTTACCACAAGTTGTCTGCCTCTCCAAATGAGCAACAGTCAAATGCGTCCCTGCTCCAGATAGTCAACAATGTAGCAGACGTCCAGAAAAAGCCTCAACTATAAAGAATATTGCTCAGGAGAGGGGCGCCACAGAGCAACAATGTTGCAACAGATTGTCTGCTCTCACTCACCAAATATATATTAGGTGGTAGCCAAAGGAACAAAATCGCCTCATTCACCTCAGGACAGTAGCGCGGCAAATGTATTCAGGTAGTCCTCCTCCTTTTTTCACCACAGCCGCGTATGTCCTCTCTCACCCAATTCAGGTGTTCTAGTTGTCAGAGAGCCGCGCACTCTGTGAGGGAGAGCGCGAGCCCAGTCAGCTGCTTCAACTTGGTGTCGGAGCATTGCGGCTGGGAACAAACACATCTCCGCCCCTGAAGAGAAAAGCACTCCTCAGCCTAAACGAACGTCACGTCGCGTAGCACCCTCATTTACACGACGTATTCCTCCAAGGGTGTACCACAGGGATTAAAGGCTCTTCACCACCGTCCGGGGCGCCCAAAGCGCAGAGCTCCGGAATCAGGCGGCCATCTTGCGCCGTGGCCAGACCACGCCCCTTATTAAAGGCTCTTCACCGCCGTCCGGGCCTCCCCTAGTGCGGATGGCAACATTAGTTCATAACAGTATTCATTTGAAAAGCTCTGTATTGAAAACAGAAACGGACTGCCTACTAATAACTGTCTTAGAGGATAGCAGACAAAAAGGAATTTTAATAGTAAATGTGTATTTTTCACCATCAATAGTGAAGAACAAAAATGACAGATGAACTGGAATCAATTTGAGACCAAAATTCCTCAATGTTGGCAATTATAACAGGGGACTGTAATAATAATGTATTTTTTAACCGTCGGTCTTCTCCCCTGGAATGGTGTAGAGTGGCATATAGTGCAGTGGCATAGAGTATTGCAGAATAGAGTATGGTGGCGTAGAGTGCAGTGGCATAGAGTGCACTGATTTCGAGTAAAGTGGTGTATAGTGCATTGGCGTAGAGTGCAGTGGCATAGAGTGCAATGATGCAGAGTGCAGTGGTGCAGAGTAGAGCTGCGTAGATTGTAGTGCTGCAGTGTAGATTGCAGTTGCGCAGCATAGATTGCAGTGGCACAGAGTAGAGTGGCGCAGATTGGAATGGCGCAGAGTGTAGTCGTTTAAAGTAGAGTGGCCCCAAGTACAGTGGCATAGAGTGGAGTGGCAAAGCATAGATTGCAGTGGTGTAGAGTGGAGTGGCATAGAGTGCAGTAAGGTGGCTATAGAGTGCAGTGGCATGGAGTAGATTGTTTCAGAGTAGAGTGAAGTGATGTAGAGCATAGTGGTGTAGGGTAGAGTGCAGTGGTGTAGAGTGAGTGGCGTAGAGTGCAGTGGCATACACTAGAGTGCAGTGGGATAGAGGGATGTAGAGAAGATTTGAGTGGCTTAGAGTGGATTGTCCTAGAGTGCAGTGGTGTAGAGTTCAGTGGCGTAGATTGGAGTGATGCAGAGTAGAGTGGCATAGAGTGTAGTGGCGTATAGTGCATTGGTGTAGAGTGACAGAGTAGAGTGGTTCAGAGTAGAGTGGCATACAGTGGACTGGCATAGAGTCAGTGGCGTAGAGTGGTGCTGAGTAGAGCAGAGTGGCATAGAGCACAGTGGTGTAGAGTAGAATAGAATGGTGTAGAGTGCAATGGTGTAGAGTAGAGTGGCACAGAGTGCATTGGAATACAGTAGAGTGTTGCAGAGTAGAGTATAGTGGCATAGAGTACAGTGGTGTGGAGTAGACTGGCCTAGTGTGCAGTGTCGTAGAGCGCATTGATTTTGAGTAAAGTGGCGTAGAATGCACTGGCATAGAGTGCAATGGCGTAGAGTGCAGTGGTTAGAGTAGAGTGATGCAGAGTGCAGTGGTATAGAGTAGATTGTTTCAGAGTAGAGTGGAGTGGCGTAGAGTGGCATAGAGTGCAGTGGCATAGTTTGCAGTTGTGCAGAGTAGATTAGAGTGGCGGAGAGTGGATTGGCATAGAGTGCATTGGCATAGAGTGGAGTGGTACAGAGTAGAGTGCATTGGTGTAGAGTGCAGCGGCATAGAGTGCAGTGTTGCAGAGTAGAGTGGCATAGAGTGGAGTGGTTTAGAGTAGAGTAGAGTGGCCTAGGCCGGAGTGGTATAGAGTGTAATGGCAAAGAGTGCAGTGGTGCAAAGCAGAGTAGAGTGGCATAGAGTGGATTGGCATAGAGTGCATTGGTGTAGAGTGGAGTGGTACACAGTAGAGTGCAGTAACACAGAGTGGAGTTGTGTAAAGTGGAGTGGTGCAGAGTAGAATGCAGTGGGGTGGAGTGCTGCAGAGTAGAGTGGAGTGGCGAAAAATGGAGTATGCATGGTGGGGTAGTGCACTGCCATTATAGACAACACATTTTCAACTGAAATACCCTTTACATTTGCACAGACATACAGTTTTACTGATAAAACTATACAGTGCGCAAACGATAACGTGTGGAAATGTCTTCGCCTATTGTATTGATTTGGTTTATTCATATTAAAATATTTATTTACCGCACTTCAGAATTATCAAAACAAATTTGCTTCATTTGTGTTTTCCTAATTTGGATATATTCTGAATTATCTGCACAGACATTTACATTTTGTTGTGTGCTAGAAAAAAATTACATCGTACTCTCTTCCTCCAGCACACCACCACTAGCCAGCATGATTGTCACATAAATCCTCTCACTTTGAACTCTGAGAAAGAAAAGTAAACACCAAGCTCCCTCAGAAAACAGAACCTGCCATTTGACCTCTGTCTCTGAATGCCCAGCAAATGTGACAAGATAAGAACAAGATGTAAAGGCCTGTTTACATAAAGGAGCACTGGTGGAAGAATACAAGGGGCCCTTGTAAACAGGCTGTGCTCCATAGAAGGAATGAACTCAAGCTGGGCTGCCTAAAATAAATTATTAGGCAAAATGAACGCAAGCAAATGTGAGCTACGAACCACAAAGTTAACGGTAAGCAATAGGCGGAATGCATTTTCAGGGAAGTTTTCCGAATGTCCCTAAGATGTCTTTAGCAAACCAGCCAGATGCGCTATTGGGTAGGCTTCGACCCAAAAAGGGGGAAAGCCAACTGGTCAGTGCACAGTATCAAGGGTGAGATCTACAGGCTTTGCCAATAAATGTTCATTTTGGAACCACACATGCAGGTAACGTATTGCTGTCTCTATTAAAGTGCTCTACAACACACTGGCTCCAACTCTACTGTCAGTAACTATTCCTTAAATATTTTTTTTAAATGACATTTGTCGTATCTTTTTTGATTTTGTCTAGGACATCAAGAGTCAAATTATCAGATGTAAACAAGGGAGGAGGGGTGTTAACATTGGAGAGCTAGCGTAACTCGCAAAGTTTCAGAGTTGTGACAGAAGCTTACGTGACAACAAAAATCTTTCTGGGAATTTGTAATATTGTTTTATTCTAAATACAGTTTGAGATCTATCTCTGCTTCACAGATAACCTTTATTAAGATCAACAAAATATTTTTCGGTGAATTTAGTTTTTTCATGATATACTCCAACTGTGTCCTGCATGTACCCTGTACACAGTATATATGTCAAAAGCACATTGCCTGAATCGATATCCCCTGAATGAAATGCATGCATGCCATAACCTTCAACTATCCCTTCTGAAATATATACTGAATAAAACTAAGGCACCAAACAGCTTCAAGATACGGTGTAATTGAAAAATACTGCATTTTTTTAAAAACTCTGATCCACTGTGTAACATGACATTCCTTAAGTGTGCAGTATACTGTTCGTTGTACAAACTGCACTTAGCCTGCCTCTATAGATGTCAGAGCATAAATGATAAAAAAGACTGTAGCTAAAACATATGACATATACTCTTAAGATATTATAGTGCCCAACAACTCCAGCATTAAAAAATATCATACAATCTTCAACCAATTACTGCTGCACTAAAATGGAACACGACCCAACGTTCCAAAATGAATAGATCATTATTGTGACTGATTTCTTCTACAAAGTTATATTCTGAACGCTATTTTTGCTCTAATAATGGCACAGTTAAATAACAAAATAGCCAGTTAATATTTTCAGTGAAAAAAATAATTTACTCTCTGAAAACACAATGCTGTTAATGTTACTTATAGTAGTGTCTAATTTATCGCCATACTTTGAATTCATGGTGGTGAAGACTAACATTTGAACGTCATTATCCACCCACCAAACATCACATGTCAATGCAAACCAAGGGATGGAGTCTGTTTCTCTAGTCCACACAACAGAAATCTATGATGTTTCCATTTCTCTACCCATGATCCTAGCATCATTTCAGTTCCAACTCAATTTACAGGCAGATTCCGAGCTGGAAGGAATGACATCTCTGAGTGGGGATACCACTCAGCCCAATTATAAGTGGACGGCATTCCTGCATCTGGATTTACTGGGAGCGGGAACATCGGATTTTAACATTTGGACAATCCAGCTGGTAAAACCACTTTAAGCCCTTAAACATCCCCTCCTAACCCCTCCTAATGCTGAGTTGAAGCATCTAATGTGCATCTTTCCAGCCAACATTCTTATCTTCCCCCTGCAGGCAGGTGGTAAATCAAGGAGGTGATAAATGTGAGTGTTAATCCCCATAGAATTGGGTATTCCAAGTAGAATTCCAGCCATTGTTACGCCCATTCCATGTGTATTAACTCAGAAAAAGCAGATTTAGATGCGGAGATGCCACCCAGAATCATAAATTCTGGTCATGCTTAAATCCTCTCTAATTGAAACTTGTGGCTAAGAGTTTTCTCATTGTCTTGACTAACAAATTCAGAGATACCACAAATATCTCCATACAAGAAAGCATCACAATGCACTTTTAGAAACTCACAATTCATTCCTCCAGGTAGTCATTCACCCATCGTTGAAGCAGTGCTTTTACCCTTGTGGTCCTACATCCAGGTTTTTTTTTTATCCATCCAGTTATTCATTCACTTAAACACCATGTATTGAGCACATGTTTCATTTTTCAAAGTGTTCTTCACCATTTTTTTTATTTTACCCACGCATCTATGTATTGATCCATCCCTCATTTTAAGGAGAGACCAAAAACAAAACCAACATCTCTGTTGCAACCTTGGGTGGGATCCTTCGGATGCCATGAGCATTGCCATTTCAGAGTCATTGACAGGCTTTTCTTGGTCTGTCAGTCTTTCATTATTATACCAGACAATACATACTTATGCACTTACCTTTCACGATTAATTCGGCATAGTTTGAGACTCCTGATCCCCCATCTGAGCGAAGGACGCATCTGTATTTGCTGATGCTCCGCTGGGAGGTGTCCGCCACGCTGACGGTTGCAGAAAAGCGTCGGTGGTTGACCACCCTGGTGACCATGAGTGCTGTGTCCTTCCCGTTCCATTGCTACAGGGAACAGAAGAAAATAGACAAGTCTATCCGGGTACAGATGGGGGGAGTTCTAAGGCAACAAAAACCCACTCTCTCAAAAAATAGCTCCTCGACCAACCTTCTTCCTAAGCTGGATTCTCTTTTGCACTTGTACCAATTTTTCAGCCTGCTTAATATCACAAAAATGTTTTTTATGTATCGCTATTTCTAAATATTGATCCCACAAATGCCATTTGAGAGTGCGCCCCCAAATATGGGAGAGGATTAATGAATGAGCAAATGCATGAATGAAAGAGATAAGTATAATCTCATAGTGCAATAAGTCTCATGTATGTGACAAAATGATTTATGTGGCTGTGTGTGCAAGCTCCTGACGTGCGAAAAGAGACCATTTATTATAAACAAAGACCTCACCTTTTGTGGATACTCATGTTATCTTATTTTGTGTATGCATGCGTACTAAATGTCACATCCTATCAGGAGATCTTCTCTATGTGGGGAAGATGTATGTCAAGAAAATTCACATGTTCATGGGGTTTTGTTAAGATTGTGTTCAGGAAGATGAAAACAAGTTACTTACCTGTAACTTTGGTTCTCCAGTATTGGAAGCTTTCATAGATTCCCATGCTTGGAATCATTCCCCGTCGTTGAGATGGGAGCCTCGGTAAATATAAAACAGTAGTAAATAACCATTACAAAGAGAAACAGGCGTAGGCCTAATCCCATTTTGTAACCAGACCATGTCTTTTTGTAAAAGAGACCAAAAAGAACCATCAACCAATCAGAGCAGCCTCACCCTCTAGAACCTTGGTGAAAGAACCTCAGCTCCTCAGATTTTACGTATACGTTGTGAAAAATAACACAGAGAGAGGCTGAGCTTTCCCAGGGGAGGAGGGTGGGTCGCATGGGAATCTAAGAAGCTTCAATACTGGAGAACCAAAGTTACAGGTAAGTAACTTGTTTTCTTACTCCAGTATTGGAGCTTTCATAGATTCCCATGCTTGGAATCAGAGTAGCTAGCAGTAAACATACACATTTTCCATAAAATATTACTTGTTTGAGAAACATTGTTTAAATGCATTTTAAAACCAGCAAAAAGCAGAGATGTGAAAAACAAATAAACAGCTAGTACCCAAAGGGTAGGATGATAAGCTAATGCATCTAGAAACAAGAGAAAATGTGTATAAAGCACAGAAAGAAGGAAGGAAGGAGGGTAGCAAGGAAAGCTCACCACTCATTGGAAGAGGTTCCTCAGGACTGCCTGGCCCACCGCTGCGTCGTCTTGGAGTGATGCATCCAGGCAGTAGTGCTTCAGTAAAGTGTGAGTGCTGCTCCAAGTTGCAGCCCTACAAATGTATTTGATCTGGACACCAGCAAACAAGGCGGCTGAAGATGCCATAGATCTTGTCGAATGTGCCCGGACACTACCCTCCAGGGGTTTTGCCCGCTGCTGCGTGACAATATCGAATAGCGCTCACAATCCACCGAGATATCCCCTGCTTGGAAAGGGAAACCCCTTACGGGGAGCGCTGTATGATACAAAAGTTGCGAAGACTTGCGGAAGGACTTTGTTCGGTCCAGGTAGAACTTCAAACATCTTTGGAGATCCAGAGAGTGAAGAGCTCTCTCAGCCGGCGAAGTAGGCTGAGGAAAAAGGCTTTAAGGATCACTGGTTCGTTGAGATGAAAAGAAGAAGGTACTTTAGGAATAAACTTAGGATTAGTTCTCATGATGACGGTATTTTTCTTGAACTGAAGGAAGGGTTCCTGAATTGAAAGCGCCTGTAATTCTCCTATTCTCCTGGCTGAAGTGAGGGCTAGCAACAAAGCCACCTTCCAGGAGAGGAACTTGAGATCTGCTCGATGAATGGGTTCGAATGGATGTCTCATAAGTTGAGAAAGAACCAAGTTCAAATGCCACGTAGGCGGTGGAGGCTTCACTGGCGGGAACACTCTGAAGAGGCCCTTAAGAAATTTTTGACAATTCTGGCTGACCAAAGAGAAGGCCCAGAGGATGTACGTCGAAAATGAGAAATCGCTGCTAAGTGTACCTTAATGGAAGAATGAGCCAAACCTGCCTTAGCCAAGGACAGGAAATAAGGAAGGACCTGGTGCGGTTGCGATAAGAAAGGATCCAAACCCTTGCCTTGACACCAGATGGAGAAACGCTTCCATTTCAAGCGGTAGGTCTTGTTAGTGGAAGGAGCTCTCGCCTGCGAAAGAACATCCTTAATCTCTTCTGGAAGATCTAAGTGAAGAAATTCTCGCTGCTCAGGAGCCATGCTGAGAGCTGCAACGGCGAGGATCTGGGTGCCATACCTGGCCCTGAGACATTGTGAGGAGGTGTGGAATCGGTTGTAGTGGAAGAGGATGGTCCAAGGAGAGAAGGTGGAGTTCGGTGAACCAAAACTGTCTCGGCCAGGCTGGAGCTACCAGGATCATTTTGCACCGTTCCGTCTTGATCTTCTTGAGCAACCTGGGAATTAGCGGAATGGGGAAAAGCGTAAACAAATGCGCCTGACCAGGCTATCGAAGCGCATTCCCAGCGACCCTCGATGGTGTAGCTTGCTGGCGTAAAACTGGCATTTCCTGTTTTCTGGTGTGGCAAACAGGTCTATGGAGGGTCTGCCCCACCGGCGAAAGACCCCTTCCAGCGTTGTCTGATCCAGTTCCCACTCGTGGGTGACCGACTTCAGCCTGCTGAGCCTGTCTGCTTTGTCGTTGAGCACTCCTGGCAAATGTTCTGCCTTCAGAGAAATTCCATGAAAGATCGCCCATTCCCAGATCGCTTGGGCTTCTTGTGACAAGGGTAGGGACCTGGTGCCGCCTTCCTTGTTGATGTAGTGCATGGCTGTGGTGTTGTCCGTCCGGACAAGAACCGACAAACCTTGCAACCTTGGAAGAAAAGCTTGAAGAGCTAGGCAGATCGCTCTTAGTTCCAAGAGGTTGATGTGAAGGAGCGATGTTCCGGAAGCCAACGACCACTGACCTGCAGATCCTGCAACACTGCGCCCCAGCCCTCTAGCGAAGCATCTGTAGTCACCACCTGAGGTGCTGGAGGGCTTACGAGAGGATAGACCTCGGGACAAATGCTTTTCTCTTGTCCACCATAGAATGGCTTGGCGCATGTCCTGAGTGATCAGAAGCTTGTCGTCGAAGGACCCGCTCACCTGCTTCCACTGCGAGTCCAGGTGCTCCTGCAGGGCGCATTCGCAATCTGCAGTGAGGTATCAAGGGTATGCAGGAGGACATCATCCCCAGCAGGGATTTGTAGCAGCGAACAGAAAGATACTTTTTTCTTCGCACCAGATGGGCCATGGAGATTAGATTTCTTTGTCACTCCAGAGATGGAAATACCTTGCTGAGAGATGTGTTTAAAATCGCTCCAAGAAACTGAACCTTCCTGGACAGGCGGAGAGAAGACTTGGTGCTGTTGAGAGTCAAGCCCAGATTGGAGAAGAGACAGGTGCAAGCGGCGACCGCATCTGCTGCTGCCTCCCTGGACGGGGCCTTTAGTAACCAGTCGTCCAGGTAGGGAAAGACCTGGAAATGATGCTTCCTGAGGAAAGCTGCTACTGGTGCTAGCACCTTGGAGAAGACTCTCGGAGCTGAGCGAAGGCCAAACGGCAGCACTTTGAACTGGAAATGGCTCTTGGCGACTGTAAACCGAAGAAATCTCCTGTGGGCCGGATGGATGGGTATGTGGAAATACGCATCCTCGAGATCGAGAGTGGCCATAAAATCTCCAGTGTTGAGAAGACGCAGGATGTCCTGGAGAGACACCATCTGAAAGGATTGCTTTGTGAGATAAGTGTTGAGCTCCCTGAGGTCGAGAATGGGACGCCATTTCTCCAACGTCTTTTTTACCAGGAAAAACCTGGAATAGAATCCCCTGCCCCTCTGGGATAGAGGGACTGGCTCTACTGCTCCCTTGATCAGCAGCTGATGAACTTCGAGCCGAAGGAGACGCAGATGTTTCATGGAGGTGGCGGCAGGGGCTTTGGATGGTGGAAGATGCATGAACTCCAGGGTGTGGCCACTCTGAATGATGTTCAGAACCCAACGGTCTGTTGTAATCCGTTGCCAGTTGCGGAGGTAACGAGACACCCTGCCTCCTACAGATGTTTTGGAGGAGGAGGAGGGCACAGCGCAAAGAGCCAGGACGCCGCTATTGCCTCTTGGAGGCGTCTCGCCCCTGACGATTCTGTTTTCCCCTAGAGTTCGATCTGGAGAAAGACGATGCCTGGCCTTGCTTCTGGTTGTAAGAAGGACGGTAAGATTGGGATGAGGAAGCATAAGAGGAATACTGCTGCTGTTGATAGGATCCTCTGTATGAAGGAGCACCCCTGCCTCTAGCTCCACGGAAAGGGACTTTCCGATATTGAAGGGTCCCCAAGGACCGAGCAGTTTCAGTATCCTTTTTAATGTCTTGGAGGGCATCATCTATGTGTTTGCCGAACAACGCCTCACCATCAAAGGGGAGGTCCAGGATCTTGTTCTGAACCTCTGGCCGGAACCACGTTGCACTTAACCAACCCTGTCGACGAAGTACAGCTGCCCCTGCCAGGGAGCGGAAAGCTGTGGTAGCGATGTCCATCGCACAGTCGATGATCTCCGCTGATGTAATTTCCCCCTCTTGTAGGATCTTCTTTGCCTCAGACTTGGAAGTATCGGGCAACTGGTCAAGATAAGGCGAAAGGTCGCACCACATCAGGCGGTTGTATCTTCCAAGGATCGCTAATGCGTTCGCCGCTCTAATCACCAGACTCGCCATGGAGGAAAATCGTTTCCCTGCATTGTCTAGGCGCCTGCCCTCCTTGTCCGGTTGGTGTAGTCAGAGGTGCTGAAGGATTCTTCGATTTCCTCTGAGCTGCCTGGGAAATGACCGAATCTGGCTTCGGTTGACCAGTCAAAGAAGCTGGGCTGTCGTCTGGGGCTTTATACTTCTTGTCTAGTCGTGGTAAGACTGGAACTACTGTGGCAGGATTTTCATGGTCTTTATCCCTTCTTCCCACACATGAGCTACTATAGGAATGGAGCGCACCATCTTCTTACTCGGCTCCTTAAAATCATAGAGAAAGCACTCTGTCTGAACTGAGGGCACAGGAAGTTCGAAACGGAGTGAGGCCCTCTCCATTAACTTGTGAAAACCCCCAATGTCAGCAGGTGGGGAATCCACCGGGGCAGGAGCTGGAGAGGTGGGATCAGGGATCACGTAATCATCCCATTCTTCTCCATGATCCGGCTGTACAAGTTCACCTTCTTCTTCGTCTGTGGAATTATCCAGGTGTTGAGGAACTGCCTGAGGAAGAACTTCCTCCGGTGGAAATTGGGTAAGTGGCTGAGCTGATGGAGGTGGTGAAACCATCACGGTAACTTGAGGAGCAGGCACAGGCTGCACCAAGAGAGAAGGTTGCGGAGGATGAGGAGGATGTGAAGAAAACCTCCGTCGATAGTCCAGAAGCATCCCCTGCAAATCCGCTAAAAGCGAGGTGGGGACAGACACCATCTGTTGCTGAACGTTCTCCTGGTGTGGAAATTGTTGTTCATACGCCTGCTCATGATAGTAATCACCCTCAGAATCAGTGTCCTGACACTTGACCAGAAGTTGAGAGGGGCTGTTAGCATAGCCAAAACGACTGTCATTACCATCAGAGTCCTCTTCCTCCTCCAACAATAATGCAGGTGGCAAAGAATGCACCCTCCTGGGAGACGTCATCTCCGGCAAAATCTGCTTCCTTTTAATGGAAATTGAAATCTTCCCCGTCGACGTGGAGGAAAAAACCGTCGTCGACGACATCGTCGACGGAAGCACCGTCGACGAGAATGTAGCTGAACCAACGTCGACGGAAGCACAGTCGACGAGTTGATCGTCGTCGAAACGATGGGCGTCGTCGAACCTGTCGTCGACGAGATAAGCAGCACCCCTGCTGACGTCGTCGTCACTGTCGTGGCCGTCGTCGTCGACATCTCGTCGTCGAGCGCCACAGTCGTCGACGGCACCGTAGATGAGATCTTCGTCGACGCCATCGTCGGCGTTGCTGTAGAAGTGCTCGTCGACGAGCCCGTCGACACTGGAATAGGAAACGACGTCGACACTGGAGCACCTTTCGCCTGCGATTTTGAAGCTTTCGTCGACGAGGGCTTGTGCAGCGTCGACGACGAATGATTACTTCTGTCAGAAGATTGCGAAGAGGGCTTTTAAACGATTTTTCTTTGCTTGGGACAGTCGCAGGTGGTGATAATAGTCCTTCCCTCTCCTTTTCACCGCAGTGAGGAGATTTGATAGCACTCAGGTCCTCAGACTCCTTCGGGGTCTTTTGGAGGCCTTAGAGGGGTGACCTAGAGATGGTGAAGGGGAACCCCTACCCCTTTGACTGACCTTCTGGATGAGGTGGCGGAAGACGACTCCTCACTGTCACTGGACAGTGTCTCCTTTCTCGACTTTAGCTTGTGAAGCCAGGTGAGCAGACGACCCTCACGGTCCCGGAGAGTCTTGGTCGAGAAGGTGCGGCAAATCTTGCACTCCGCAGCCTTGTGGTCCGGGTATAGGCAATATATGCAGTCCTTATGCCTATCCTCCACATAGAGCCTCTTCTTGCCACAAGTGGCACAAGACTTAAACAAAGCCTTCTTTTCCTTGTCAGACATCTCAGAGAATTCTCCAAGAAAAACTGAAGAAAGCAGTTGAAAAATATTTGAGGAAAAACAGTTGTAAAGAGTTGAAAAAGAGCAAAGCTCGAGGAGACTCCCTTCTGCACAACGTGCAGTAGAAAATCTGAGGAGCTGAGGTTCTTTCACCAAGGTTCTAGAGGGTGAGGCTGCTCTGATTGGTTGATGGTTCTTTTTGGTCTCTTTTACAAAAAGACATGGTCTGGTTACAAAATGGGATTAGGCCTACGCCTGTTTCTCTTTTGTAATGGTTATTTACTACTGTTTTATATTTACCGAGGCTCCCATCTCGACGACGGGGAATGATTCCAAGCATGGGAATCTATGAAAGCTCCAATACTGGAGTAATGTCCACAATGAATGTACATGTATGGTGAAAGACCACATGCCACTTGATTCAAACCATACATCACAGACAAGCTTACAAATAAAGCTGAAACCACTCTGGGGTTGCTTGTGTTGCCTTCTTGAGGAGGCCACTCCAAGCAGCTTGGGATAAAGCCAGTGGCAGCTCGCTCAGAACTGGGGTCGTGGGGAGGAGGACGAGATTAAACAAAAAATAAAAGATAAAAAACTTACCTTCTCCCCCGCACGCCTCTCACACCGCCGCACGTCTCTCCTCCTCTGCTGGAAGCACCGGAAGCACTCAGGCTTCCGGGCTCTCCCAGCCAATCACGACGCTGCAGGAGCAGCATCGTGATTGGCCTGAGTGTTCTGTTTGGACTCTCAGGCAGTGTCCGGGGAGGCTGGGCATGTTCTCCACGGGGCTGTGCAACACAGCCCAATGGAGAACATGCCAAGTGCGCATGCCAGTTTGGTCCCAAACTGTCATGTGCACTTAGAGGAGTGCAAACCACCAGTAGCGGTCGGTGGTGGGATTGCCGCCGGGCGCTGACGTGGGGCGGGGGAGGGGGAGGGTGGGGGATAGTAAACTACGGTTACGGGCGATTACAGGTAAGTACACATATAAATAAATAAAACAAATTTCGTTTCTCGCGCTGCATCACATTTGGCGATGCAGCGCGGCTGAAATCGTCTTGATTTATTTATATGTGTACTTACCTGTAATCGCCCGTAATCCGTAGCTTACTACCCCCACCCTGCCTCCCCCGCCCACGTCCAGCGCCGGCGGCCTACCCCGACCGCTACTGCAAACCACTCCTCCCCTGCTCTGACGTCAGGGAGCCAGCCCCGCCCGACTCCCAAAAGAAAATGATAATAACGTCTTGTTATTATCATTTTCTTTTTCTTTTTTTCTTTTTTTCACTGCTGCAATAGCAGTGGGGCGACGCTCCTCCGCCGGAGGAGCCGCCACTGGATAAGGCATGGTGGGCCTTTGTCTAGAATGGCTCAGCAGGAAAAAATAGATGGGTTGGAATGCTCCATAGAGCAACTGCCCATGGTTTAGAATATATACAAGCATTTGCCCAATCACCTATTATGCGTCTGAGTGTCAGGGATGAACTCTTGTTGGCGATGAAATCTTGTCGGTGAAAATTAATATTTCAGGGCATGTCCCATGCTTTGGTGGAATACAGCCTGTATCTAAGATGGCAGACAGAATGGTGTAACTCATTTTGTGCCAAATAAAATCGAAATAGGTATGAAGACCTCAATGTAGAGAGCCATTCGGGCTCTCTTGGACAATGTTGCCACTTACACGCATCCCCACACCCCTTGGGGCGGGCTCGCCCCGAGGGGATAAAATAAACGGCCGGAAAACGCTCGGGGTCTTCCGGCCACGATAGTGAAACCTCCTGTGTCGTGTGACTTTCCTGCGCTGCCGCGGCCTAGCTATAACCAGGCCCCGGCGCGCTACATTTGCGACGAGGCTGGTAGCACCCCTCGCGTGTTTTGGCCTACCCTCAGGAGCCCTGCTGGGAGCGTGCGGAGCCCACCCGTGCTGCCCTGCTCCTTCTGCTGCTGTGCGGCGTACTTCGACGAGGGTGCAGTGCCCACCCGCGCCGCTCAGGTTCACCGGTCACCTGCTGCTCCTGGTGCCCCTCATCGTCTGCGGCCTCTGCCCAAGTCAGCGCCTGCCCGCCTCAGCGGAGATCTGGCCTGCGCCCGCCCACTCGTCTCCCTGCCCAACGGGAGCACGTTCAGCTGGCGGCGCCTTTCAAGTGGCCTGCATCTTGCGGGTAAGTGCGGGGGCGCTCTGAGCGCCTCGCTGTGTCCAGCCTGCCCCTCCTGCACGGGGCTGCTCCGAGGATCACGTCTGCCTGCGCCCCCCTGGGACTATCCAAAGCGTCTGGGCCCGCCGGCCCGCATCGGTGCTGCAAGGCCCCGGGAGTGGGCTGCCCCCTCTGCTGCCTGTGCCTGAAGCTGCGTGCCCCCTACAGGGTCATGAGGGAACCACAGTCTGCAAGCCCTGATTCTTCAGAGGAGGGCCTTGTGCACTTCAGCGTGTGGGGTCAAGTTGTCCTTGAAGTGAAGGAAGCTGGCTGTTCTGGGACACATGAAGCAGGCACCACTGGCAGGACTGCACCGCTGCAGCTAAAAGAAAAAGAAAAGAAAAAAAAAAAAAGGAAAAGGGGAGAGACAGCAAAAGACACAGGGAAAAGGAGAACCGCGCCACGGCAAAGCAAAGCACAGGCCTGCCTCAATCACACGCCATCTCCACCACAAAGCTGCGCCAGAGGGCGAACTGCCTTCTCCCCACGTCCCGTGACGCAAGACCGCGTACTACGATGCACGCCCAGGCGAAAACAACCAGCAAGCAGGTCACGCCTCCGTGTCCACGCTTCATCACACAGACGCAATGAGCAACCCACCGGCGGCCGGTGCTGCCGCCCAGAAAGATGGAGGGCGTAACCCAGTCGTTGTCGCCAATCAGCCCCCACCGGTTGCACCCCTACCCCCCTTCAGTGAGGCCTCGGACCCCGCCACTGCCGCGCCCAGATGGAAGGAATGGGTCGGACGACTCAACCACTACTTTAAGGGGATGAGGGAAACAGATGGCACCGTGAAACGGTCACTCCTCATCTACTACGGGGGTGCGGAGATCTATGACCTGTTCGAGACGCTTCCCAACACCGGAGATGAAGACGACTACGAGGCGGCGGTCGCCGCGCTCAATAGACATTTTGACCCACAGCTCAACCACGATTTCGAGAAATTCAAGTTCAAGAGTGCGTGGCAGACCGACTCAGAGTCCGTCGATATGTTCTATGAGCGGCTACGCCGGCTGGCTAACACGTGCCCCTTCACAGACCAGCGGGAGGAAATCCGTGATCAAATCATCCTGGGTTGCCGCTCAAAACTCCTGCGGAAACTAATCCTCCGGCAACCTGGAATCTCGCTGGACGAGATCCTGGTCCTAGCCCGCTCCCATGAACTGTCGGACGTCAGGGCAGAAGAGATGGAAGCCGCCCTACACACCCCGGTTGCCGCCTCACATGCGCCCAGACACCCGCCAATCAAGGAAGAAAGGGTGGATGTAATCCAGAGATGCCCCACGACGACTCGCCAGGCGCCCAGACCGCCACCAGGAGGACCGGGTGGATACTGTGGTGAGGATCACCACGCGACGGCCGTCTGCGGGGCGAAAGGGAAAACGTGCTCCCGCTGCGGAAGGCTAAATCATTATGCCAGAGTGTGCCATGGTGGGCGATTCCGACAAACATCGCCGAGGCCCAGAAGCATGTCCCAGCGTGTTTGCCAAATCTCCCTCGACGACCCACCGCTAGTGCCGGATGACCAGCCACAGGACAGACGCCCTATGTATGAGGACGAGGACGAGGAAGTATTTGTGGTGTCGTACATCAGCAGGACAGGTACCCGTCGGAGACCACCTCCCATGTGCTCAGTCTCCATCGAAGGCACGGACGTACAAGCTCTCATTGACACTGGTGCATCTGTCAATGTGATGGACTCAGACCAATATGACCGCCTGTCGCCGCGACCCCCTCTTGCACCGTCCACAGCCCGAATCTACACGTACGGAGGGACGGACCCACTTCCTCTCCGTGGTGTCATTCAGACCACAGTCGCCAGCGGAAGCTACTCCACCGAGGCGAGGTTCCACATCACCGAGGGTAAAAAGGGAACTTTACTCAGCTGCCACACGGCCAAGGACCTAGGACTTGTCTTCTTCGCCAATCAGATCCATGACTCCCATGCGGAAGCGATGCTGAAGGAGTTTCCGGCTCTCTTCAAAGGACTTGGGAAACTCAAAGGCAAGAGGTTCAAGCTCCACATTGACCCCTCGGTACGACCTGTGGCCCTTAGGCACCGGCGGGTGCCCTTCAACCTACGCCCGCAAGTGGAGGAGGAGCTGAGAAAGCTCGAAGAGCTAGATGTGATCGAGAAGGTCTCTGGCCCCACTCCGTGGGTGTCCCCGCTGGTCGTGGCGCCCAAACCCAAACAACCCGGAGCCATTCGACTCTGTGTCGACATGAGACTGCCAAATACCGCTGTGAAGAGAGAACGTCACATCACCCCCACAATGGACGATATTGTGGCGGACCTAAATGGAGCGAAGTGGTTCTCCAAGCTAGACCTGAACGCCGGCTAACATCAGCTGGAACTGGAGCCCAGAGCCGGTATATTACCACCTTCTCGACGCACGTTGGCCTCCGAAGGTACAAGAGGCTCAGCTCGGAGTATCGTCAGCCGCGAAGTCTTCCAAAATGCCATCCGAGAAGCACTGTCGGGGCTGCAAGGGGTGATCAACCTCAGCGATGATATCCTTGTGTTCTCCAACACGCTCGAGGAACACCACTCTCACCTCCGAGCCACTCTGAAGAGGTTGGCAGACTGTGGGCTGACTCTGCACAAATCCAAATGTTCATTTTATCAAGAGAGCGTCGATTTCTTTGGGTACACGTTCACCCGAGAAGGACTCCTGGTGGACCCGAAGAAGGCCGAAGCTATCAGAGCGGCCAGCACCCCTCGAAACCCCACCGAAGTGAGGAGTTTCCTCGGCATGGCCACGTACTGTAGACGCTTCATCCCCAATCTTGCAGCCATGTCTGAGCCACTGCGTGTCCTTACGCGCCACGATCACAAGTGGGAGTGGACGCTGGCGGCCAACAAAGCATTCCAAGATATCAAAGCAGGGTTGCTGGACAAGACCGTAATGGCCTACTTCCACCCAAGACGAAGAACGGAACTGGTCATCAACACCAGCCCGGTGGGCCTAGGAGCGGTCCTCCTTCAAGAACACGGCCCGGAGGTGTGGAAGCCAGTCGCCTATGCCAGCAAAGCCCTCACTGACACTGAGACCAGATGTGAGAAGTTGGCCTGGCATATGCTGTCCACTAATTATAGTGGGCACCTTGCACCAGTCCAAACAACCCCTTATTGGAGATAGGTTAAAGACAACCTTATTGAAAGCTATCCTAGTGGTAGCTATGGAGAGCAGCCTTCAGGCTAAGTCTTGAAGGAATGTAAAGCAGCTTGTTTTACCAGTCTATAATCTCTTGAGTGACCAAGTGGAAAAGCACCACAACAGGTATATATTCAAAATATATGTATTTATTGCTAAACACACCCCTCTAGTCTCTTTATGAGGCTAGAGTTCAAAGTACATAAGTTATAAGTTATTTAAACACAGTAATAGCACAAATACACGTTTGGGCCCTAGGGGCGTACCAAACCATATACCAATAAAGTGGTATAAGAACCACGACTGAGCTAGACACTAGGCCTAGAGCCTCTAGAAGTGCTTGGACCACAAGGAACCACCCAAGGTAGTGACACAGGGGACCCACGGGGGACGCGTGCAGTGTAAATACACAGCCGCGAAGCGCCGTTAACTTCTATGGAGAAAGTCGCGATTGGGAAATTAAAGAAAAGGGACACTTAAAGAAGGACTTGGAGCAAACCCTTTGAGAACTAGGTCGTTCTAGAGTCTCTACCCACGGGAGCACCGGAGTACTCTTGTTACCTCACCCAGGGAAGCCGGGTGCATAGGTGCCTTTCGGGGTCGGGTTTCGTCGTCGATTTGAATGGCGATCTGCTGCAAAGTGCTGCTGGCGACCAAGTGGAAAGTGTCCGGGTGGATCCAAGGTTGGATCGGAGATCTGAGGAACCTGAAAGCAGAGGGGACAGAGTCTGGGTCACTAGCCAGTGACCAGGAAGGTGATGAGCAGATGCCCACCGATGTTGAGTGCTTCAGGTAGGTTGACGGTCGTCTTGACTCTTCAGCCACGAGGTCCAGGAGGCGTTGTCGGTGACCAGGAGCAGGATTCGGGCTGGTACACAATGTTTGTCGAGTGCTGAGGTGTCGGCGACCAGATTGGACCCAACAAGCCTTGGCAACAGCAAGTCTCTATGAAGTTGAAGATTGACGATGATGCAGACCAGCAAGGTCTGTGGAACTCACCCAGCAAGGGTAAGTGAGGGCAAGCCTGGAGCAACCAGGGAGCCCAAGAAGAAAAGGATTGGCCTTCGTGAAGGGCTACTAGCCAACGGGCTAGCAACCGTGAAGGAGCCTCAAGACGGTGCACGTGGAGCTGGCTCACAGGACACTCGTGGAGTGGAGGCCAGTGATCTTCAGTGTAGTTGGTGCTGGAGGCTAGGGCTACTCGGAGCCCAAAGCACGACTTCGTGGGAGACCCAGAAGAGGATTCACTTGCAAATGTGTGCGGTGTCCAGGGGTCACGGTTCCACGTTACCCACGACAGCTATGGGCCTCAGCTTTGCTGGGGACTCAGGACAGCCTCTGGGAAGTCTGGAAATCTATCTCTGGTGATGCAAAGACTTCGGCGTCCGACGGGAGCTTAGGCGATGCAGACCGGACAATTGCTTCTTTGGTGCCTGCCAAGCAGGGGAGTCACTCCTTGACCCCAAGGGAGATTCTTCTGTCCTCTAGTCTTGAGTAGAGCGTCGAAGGTCCAGGATTCTGTGTCAGAGTTTCGTCCAGGGATAATCTAAAGTCCTAAGGACTGGGTTCCTATACTTATACTAAGGGCAGAGGGGTGGCTACACCCCTTTCCCTTTGTCCAGTTCGCGCCAAAGCAGGGGCTGCAAGCCCCTGATCCGGTTTGAACTGGGGTATGCACAGGGACACCAAACGTGCCCCCAGTGCAGGACTTCAAAGCACCCGAAAGTGCTCCCGCCCAGCCCCAATACACACTATCCTGTCTGGGGAGGTGGTCACACCTCCCTGGGACAGGAAACCTATTGTCCAGGCCTCCCCTGCCGGAGTTTCATCCAGCAGCAGGAGGCCAGACTTGTGTCTGTGGCAGCAGCATCCATTTTGTGATGCCAGGGCTTTAGAAAGAAGTTACCGGCCAGGTCAGGGTTAACATGTCTCTCCCTCTAGAAGGGTGGAATGCTACCCCGCTGCCAGAATTGGCGGGGGGTAGTATTCCAAGATGTTTGACACCAAACACGACATGTTTCGGTGCAGCCATTCCAAAGTTAGCATTTAACGCGAGGTTATAATGCGCTAAGAGTATATGGTCAGGCTGCACTACAAACAGCATCAGAGAAGGGTCTCCGAACGCTGCAGAGGGGCCCTGCTCATGCAGGGGCACCCTCTCACATAGGAACCACGCACTCTGCCTTTAGGATTGATAAGGCATGCCATAGGAGTGACTTATAGGTTTATATGTGTGTATGTATATAGTGATATAGGTAACCTATATCACAGTAAGGAAGTGCATGCACCACCTTACCCAGGCTGCAGTAGCAGACCTGTGGTGTCAGTTTGGATGGCCTTCCAGGGGTGGCACAATACATGCTGCAGCCCCTGGTAGGCCTCTGAGGTACCTATGCCCTTGGTACATAGTATACCATATACTAGGGACTTATAAGGGCACTCCAGATTCCAATCAGAGATGTGCCTAAGACACATGGAAACCATTTTAGAGAGGAGCAGCTAGGCTGGGGTTCTGATTAGCAGGGCCCCAGCCAGACTAAGGTCGAAAAACAGTGAAGCATCAGCAAAAGTGGGGGTACCCATGTGAAGCAGATCCTACTCTCCTACACAACCCCCCAAACGTAGGGACATTAAACTAACCTTGCCCAGTTAAGTCTTCATGTTCTAAGTGGAAGTACCTAGAGAGTCCATCTGCATTGGCATGGTTACTCCCAGGTCTATGTTCCACTGTGAAGTCCATCCCCTGTAGGGAAATGGACCACCTAAGCAGTTTGGGGTTTTCACCCTTCATTTGTTTTAGCCATAAGAGGGGCTTATGGTCGGTTTGAACAAGGAAGTGAGTACCAAACAAGTATGGCCTCAACTTCTTCAGAGCCCAGACCACAGCAAAGGCCTCCCTCTCAATGGCTGACCAACGTTTCTCTCTAGGGGTCAGCCTTCTGCTAATGAAAGCTACTGGCTGATCCTGACCTTCTTCATTCAATTGTGACAGTACAGCCCCTACCCCCAATTCAGATGCATCAGTTTGAACAATGAATTTCTTGGAGTAATCAGGACTCTGTAGAATGGGAGCAGTGCACCTGGCATGCTTCAGGTCATCAAATGCCTTTTGACAGCTAACTGTCCACTGAACCTTTTTGGGCATTTTCTTGGACGTTAAGTCATTCAGGGGTGCCACTATTGATCCATACCCCTTGACAAATCTCCTATAGTACCCAGTCAGGCCTAAGAAGGCTCTCACCTGAGTCTGGGTAGTTGGAGCAGTCCAGTCCATGATAGTCTGGATCTTGCTCTGCAAAGGTTGAACCTGGCCTCCACCCACAAGGTGGCCCAGGTACACAACCTGACTCTGCCCTATCTGGCACTTGGTGGCCTTGATAGTCAGGCCTGCCTTTTGCAGGGCCTGTAAAACATTCCTGAGGTGGACCAGGTGATCCTCCCAGGTGGAGCTAAAGACAGCAATATCATCTAGATATGCTGCACTATAGGCTTCCAGACCTGTGAGAACTGTATTCACCAACCTCTGGAAAGTGGCAGGTGCATTCTTCAGACCAAAGGGCATCACCACAAATTGATAATGCCCACTAGGGGTTGAGAATGCTGTTTTTGGCTTTGCAGCATCAGCTAGTCTGATCTGCCAGTAGCCAGCTGTCAAGTCAAATGTGCTTAGATACTTGGCTGAGGCCAAAGTGTCTATTAGCTCATCTGCCCTTGGTATTGGATGGGCATCAGTCCTAGTGACTGCATTGAGACCCCTGTAGTCCACACAAAACCTCATCTCTCTTTTTCCACCACTGGTGTGAGGTTTTGGCACAAGGACCACTGGACTAGCCCAAGGGCTATCTGAGGGTTCAATAACTCCCATTTCCAACATTTTCTGGACTTCAGTCCTGATACAGTCCCTGACATGGTCAGGTTGCCTATAAATCTTATTTTTAATAGGCAGACTGTCCCCAGTGTCCACTTCATGAGTGCACCAGGTGGTCTGACTGGGTGTCAGTGAAAACATGTGTCTAAACTGATTGAGCACCTGTCTACAATCAGTTTGCTGTTGGGTAGTGAGGCTGCCTGCCAAGGCTACACCATCTACTGACCCATCGTCAGGGTTCTGTGAGAGCAGGTCAGGGAGTGGGTCACTCTCTTCCTCCTGCCCTTCATCAGTAGCCATGAGCAAGCCCATGTCTGCCCTGTCCACATATGGTTTTAACCTGTTGACATGGAGAACCCTGTGGGGACTCCTGGGTGTTCCTAGGTCTACTAAGTAGGTAACCTCACCCTTCTGCTCAACAATAGTGTGGGGTCCACTCCATTTGTCTTGGAGAGCTGCTGGGGCCACTGGCTCCAACACCCACACCTTCTGTCCTGGCTGGTAAACAGTCAGAACAGCCTTTTGGTCATGCCAGGCCTTTTGAAGTTCCTGGCTAGCCTCAAGGTTTTTAGTTGCCTTTTTCATATACTCAGCCATCCGGGAGCGGAGACCAAGTACATAGTCCACTATGTCTTGCTTTGGGAGCTTGAGAGGTAACTCCCATCCTTCCTTCACCAAGCACAGTGGACCCCTGACAGGGTGGCCAAACAAAAGTTCAAAAGGGCTGTAACCAACCCCCTTCTGAGGCACCTCCCTATATGCAAATAAAAGGCAGGGCAAGAGTATGTCCCATCTTCGCCTAAGCTTTTCTGGGAGCCCTTTAATCATGCCCTTCAAGGTTTTGTTGAATCTCTCAACTAAACCATTGCATTGTGGGTGATAGGGTGTGGTGAACTTGTAAGTCACTCCACACTCCTTCCACATTGCTTTTAAGTATCCAGACATAAAGTTAGCACCCCTGTCTGATACTACCTCCTTAGGAAAGCCCACTCTGGAGAAAATTCCCAGGAGGGCCCTTGCCACCACAGGTGCTGTAGTGGTCCTAAGGGGAATAGCCTCTGGGTACCTGGTGGCATGATCCACTACCACCAGGATAAACCTGTGCCCAGATGCTGTTTGGGGATCCATGGGACCAACAATGTCAATCCCCACCCTTTCAAAGGGCACCCCCACCACAGGTAGTGGTATCAGGGGGGCCTTTGTAGTGCCACCTGCCTTGCCACTGGCCTGGCAGGTTACACAGGAGCGACAAAACTCCTTGGTGTCTTCAGACATGTGGGGCCAGTGAAAGTGAGGGACAGTTCTGTCCTAAGTCTTGTTCTGGCCCAGGTGACCTGCCAAGGGAATATCATGGGCTAGGGTCAATAGGAAGCCCCTGAACTTCAGAGGTATAACCTCTGGTAGCACCAGGCTTGGGGTCTCTACACTCTGAGTACAAGAGTCCATCATCCCAATACACAGTATGGGGACCACTAGCTTTCCCAGCAGCCTCAGCAGAAGCTTGCTGTCTGAGGGGTTCAAGAGAGGGGCAGCTCTGCTGCTCCTGGCTCAGATCTGCCCTGGAAGGTCCCCCTGTCCCCAAGAACTCAACCTGGTCAGGTTCAAGCTCCTCTGGGACAGTTCCTTCCTCAGGACTGAGATCATCCCCCTCAAGGGACTGATCTTCCTTCTGAGCCAAGGGGGAAGGCACTGCCTTTACCCTACTACTCCTCCTCTTGGAAGTCACTTGGTCCATTATTCCAGAATCCAAGGCCTGTTCAGTGCTAGACATTTTGGCTTGTGACCTGGTCACAGCAAACACATCTGCAGGGATCCCCAGCATTTCTGCATGGGTCCTGAGCTCCACTTCTGCCCAAGCTGAAGTTTCTAAGTCATTGCCAAGCAAGCATTCGACTGGTAGGTTTGCACTCACCACAACCTTCTTAAGGCCAGTTACCCCTCCCCAGGAGAAGTTAACAACTGCCAGAGTATGGTCTGTTCTGACGTTGCTAGCATTGGTCACTAGGTACATCTCACCAAGTATAACTTGCCCAGGATTCACAAGGTCTTGTGTCACCATGGTGACACTTGCCCCTGTGTCCCTAAATGCCAAAGCCTCTCGTCCATTGATTAAAGGCTGTTGTCTGTACTTGCCTAGATTACTGGGACTCACAGAGGAGGTCACATCCATGCCTCCATCACAGACTAACACAGCCTGAGTGAGTTCTCTGACTAGGTCAGAGCCCAACTCAGTACCCAGGGTCAACCCTACTAAACCCTTGGCTGTAGTACTCCCACCACCAACTGTAACTGTACTAGGGGGAACAGGTGCCTTAGGGGCATTGGTGGGGGCTGGACTTGAGTCTTTGGACTTGGTGCAATCACTGGTCCAGTGGGTCTTTTGCTTACAGACCTTGCACCATGGTTTTCTTTGGCCTTTCCCTTTTGTAGACTGTGAATCCCCACCTGAAGAAGATTTTTGGGGGCCTTGTGAAGACTTTTGATCTTTACCCTTCTCCCCACCCTTATCAGAATTCTTAGAATCTTGCTTCTTAGGGTCACCACCTTGGTTCTGTACCTTCTGCCTCACCCTGGTTCTGACCCATTTGTCTGCCTTCTTTCCCAATTCTTGGGGAGAGGTCAGATCAGAGACCACCAGGTACTGATGCAACAGCTGATTTTGACAGTTATTAAGAATCTGCTCCCTCATTATCAGATTGTACAATCCTGTGAAGTCACACACCTTACTGCCCATCAACCAGCCTTCCAGAGCCTTAGCAGAACAATCCACATAGTCTACCCAGTCTTGAGTCTGTGCTTTTTGGGTATCTCTGAACTTCAACCTGTATTGTTCAGTTGTTAGGCCAAACCCATCAATAAGAGCACTCTTCAAGACCTTGTAATCATCAGCATCCTCTTCTCTTACAGTGAGGAGCTTGTCTCTACCTTTGTCTGCAAAGGAGAGCCACAAGATTGCTGCCCACTGCTCCTGAGGGACCTTCTGTACTTTACAGGCCCTCTCTAGAGCAGTTATCCATTTGTGGATGTCATCCCCACTCTGGTAGGGAGGGACAATCTTGCTCAGGTTTCTATGGTCATAAGACCGTTCCCTATCTCTAGGGACATGGGTGCCACCATGGGACTCTAGTCCCAACTTTCTTCTCTCTCTGTAGAGATCTAGGGACTCCCTGTCTATAGCCAGTTGCTGTTTTCTGAGTTCAAGCTGAGCTTCCTCATATTGAATCAGCCTCTTTCTCCTCTCATGAGAGGATTCCCTCCTATGAGAGGAGACAGAGGTCCCTATTGAGGTGCCAGAGTGGTTAGACTCCTGAGAAGGAGACCTAGACCTTCTGGGCACACTCACAATCCTTCCTGGGGGGACAAAGTGGAGGTGATCTTGAGCCTCCTCCTCATCCACAGGAGGAATTGGGTTATCCAGGTCAGGGTCATTGTCACCCTCCTGGTCAGTTCCAGAGGGGGGGCTGGGGGTGTTGCTACCCCTGGCCCCATCCTCATCTTCTGCCCCACCCTCTGCTCCTACCCCTTCAGTCCCTAAGGGCCGGCTGAGGTCATAAGCCTCTAACATCTCTCTCAGATGTTGGGTGGTGGGGCTTTGGCCTGTCTTCAGTTTCCTCAAATTGCATAATGCTCTCAATTCCAAGAATGGGAGTGTATCATACTTGGAGGGAAGAAGCCCAGGGGCTTCTGGCAAGGACTCACTGGGTCCTGGCTTTGAAGACATCCCTAGTGAGGTGTGGTGTATGCACTACCTACTCTAGTGTGGCCTACTAAACTCTCTTGAGTTGTAGAAAGGGTGTGCTATCCCTTAACACACAACTCTAAGTTCAGTAGAACTTACTGTATTCTAAGCTTAATTTATATGTACCTTAGAGTACCTTTAGTGGTTTTCAGTTGATCAATTCAATTGAGATTATCTGGTAAAACAATAGCAAGCTGGAATCCCACACGCTGCACACCAATGTGAGAAGTTGTCCTGGCATATGCTGTCCACTAATTATAGTGGGCACCTTGCACCAGTCCAAACAACCCCTTATTGGAGATAGGTTAAAGACAACCTTATTGAAAGCTATCCTAGTGGTAGCTATGGAGAGCAGCCTTCAGGCTAAGTCTTGAAGGAATGTAAAGCAGCTTGTTTTACCAGTCTATAATCTCTTGAGTGACCAAGTGGAAAAGCACCACACCAGGTATATATTCAAAATATATGTATTTATTGCTAAACACACCCCTCTAGTCTCTTTATGAGGCTAGAGTTCGAAGTACATAAGTTATAAGTTATTTAAACACAGTAATAGCACAAATACACGTTTGGGCCCTAGGGGCGTACCAAACCATATACCAATAAAGTGGTATAAGAACCACGACTGAGCTAGACACTAGGCCTAGAGCCTCTAGAAGTGCTTGGACCACAAGGAACCACCCAAGGTAGTGACACAGGGAACCCACGGGGACGCGTGCAGTGTAAATACACAGCCGCGAAACGCCGTTAACTTCTATGGAGAAAGTCGCGATTGGGAAATTAAAGAAAAGGGACACTTAAAGAAGGACTTGGAGCAAACCCTTTGAGAACTAGGTCATTCTAGAGTCTCTACCCACGGGAGCACCGGAGTACTCTTGTTACCTCACCCAGGGAAGCTGGGTGCATAGGTGCCTTTCGGGGTCGGGTTTCGTCGTCGATTTGAATGGCGATCTGCTGCAAAGAGCTGCTGGCGACCAAGTGGAAAGTGTCCGGGTGGATCCAAGGTTGGATCGGAGATCTGAAGAACCTGAAAGCAGAGGGGACAGAGTCTGGGTCACTAGCCAGTGACCAGGAAGGCGATGAGCAGATGCCCACTGATGTCGAGTGCTTCAGGTAGGTTGATGGTCGTCTTGACTCTTCAGCCACGAGGTTCAGGAGGCGTTGTCGGCAACCAGGAGCAGGATTCGGGCTGGTACACGATGTCTGTCGAGTGCTGAGGTATCGGCGACCGGATTGGACCCAACAAGCCTTGGCAACAGCAAGTCTCGATGACGTTAAAGATTGATGATGATGCAGACCAGCAAGGTCTGTGGAACTCACCCAGCAAGGGTAAGTGAGGGCAAGCCTGGAGCAACCAGGGAGCCCAAGAAGAAAAGGATTGGCCTTCGTGAAGGGCTACTAGCCAACGGGCTAGCGACCGCGAAGGAGCCTCAAGACGGTGCACGTGGAGCTGGCTCACAGGACACTCGTGGAGTGGAGGCCAGTGATCTTCGGTGCAGTTGGTGCTGAAGGCTAGGGCTACTCAGAGCCCAAAGCACGACTTCGTGGGAGACCCAGAAGAGGATGCACTTGCAAATGCGTGCGGTGTCCAGGGGTCACGGTTCCACGTTACCCACGACAGCTATGGACCTCAGCTTTGCTGGGGACTCAGGGCAGCCTCGGCGAAGTCTGGAAATCCACCTCTGGTGATGCAAAGACTTTGGCGTCCGACGCGAGCTTAGGCGTTGCAGACCAGACAATTGCTTCTTTGGTGCCTGCCAAGCAGGGGAGTCACTCCTTGACCCCAAGGGAGATTCTTCTGTCCTCTAGTCTTGAGTAGAGCGTCGAAGGTCCAGGATTCTGTGTCAGAGTTTCGTCCAGGGATAATCTAAAGTCCTAAGGACTGGGTTCCTATACTTATACTAAGTTTAGGGGTTGGACTACTCTGTGGCCCCACCTATGGGTGGGTCAGGGCAGAGGGGTGGCTACACCCCTTTCTCTTTGTCCAGTTCACGCCAAAGCAGGGGCTGTAAGCCCCTGATCCGGTTTGAACTGGGGTATGCACAGGGACACCAAACGTGCCCCCAGTGCAGGACTTCAAAGCACCCGAAAGTGCTCCCGCCCAGCCCCAATACACACTATCCTGTCTGGGGAGGTGGTCACACCTCCCTGGGACAGGAAACCTATTGTCCAGGCCTCCCCTGCCGGAGTTTCGTCCAGCAGCAGGAGGCCAGACTTGTGTCTGTGGCAGCAGCATCCATTTTGTGATGCCAGGGCTTTAGAAAGAAGTTACCGGCCAGGCCAGGGTTAACATGTCTCTCCCTCTAGAAGGGTGGAATGCTACCCCGCCGCCAGAATTGGCGGCGGGGTAGTATTCCAAGATGTTTGACACCAAACACGACATGTTTCGGTACAGCCATTCCAAAGTTAGCATTTAACGCGAGGTTATAATGCGCTTAAGAGTATATGGTCAGGCTGCACTACAAACAGCATCAGAGAAGGGTCTCCGAACGCTGCAGAGGGGCCCTGCTCATGCAGGAGCACCCTCTCACATAGGAACCACGCACTCTGCCTTCAGGATTGATAAGGCCTGCCATAGGAGTGACTTATAGGTTTATATGTGTGTATGTATATAGTGATATAGGTAACCTATATCACAGTAAAGGGTGCATGCACCACCTTACCCAGGCTGCAGTAGCAGACCTGTGGTGTCAGTTTGGATGGCCTTCCAGGGGTGGCACAATACATGCTGCAGCCCCTGGTAGGCCTCTGAGGTACCTATGCCCTTGGTACATAGTATACCATATACTAGGGACTTATAAGGGCACTCCAGATTCCAATCAGAGATGTGCCTAAGACACATGGAAACCATTTTAGAGAGGAAGCAGCTAGGCTGGGGTTCTGATTAGCAGGGCCCCAGCCAGACTAAGGTCGAAAAACAGTGAAGCATCAGCAAAAAGTGGGGGTACCCATGTGAAGCAGATCCTACTCTCCTACACCAGATACGCCCAAATCGAGAGGGAGGCGTTGGCTATCAAATGGGCGTGCCAGCACTTCCACCTGTATCTGTGCAGCCAGGAGTTCCATGTCGTGACTGACCACAAACCGCTGCTCCCACTGTTTGCTGGCTCATCCCGGCTAGCACCCCCGAGGATCGAACAATGGGCGGTGCAGTTGCAAGCCTACAACTTCAGAGTGATCTACCGTCCAGGGGCCCACAACCCTGCCGATTATCGTCGGCGGATGCCTGCAGCACCGAAGCGTTTGTCAACATGGTGTCGCAAGGGGCGTGTCCCAAGGCCATGACACTTGAAGAGATTGGCCAAGCCACTCAAGAAGACCCCACCCTCTCCCGAGTCCGAGGAGCACTGGAGAATAATGGATGGGCCCATTTCATGGACGGCACCCGCATCCTCCAGCCGGAGGTCAGCCATGCCCGCCAACAACTGTGGCAAGTCCGTAGCAAACTCAGTGTGGGGGAAGAAGGAGTTGTCCTGAGGGGACACCTGATAGTGGTTCCGGAGAGTCTTCAGAAAAGGATCCTTGCGTTGGCACACGTTGGCCATCAAGGAATGGCGAAGACCAAAGCCAGGTTACGGGACAAGGTCTGGTTCCCGGCGATGGACTCCATGGTGGAGGAGATGGTAAGGCAGTGCCATGCCTGCACGATCACCGGAGGGGACCCAGCGCCAGCACCTGTGATCACGGAAGAACCAAGCAAGACTCCTTGGACACATCTCAGCGTGGATTTTGGGAGCTTCCCAGATGGACGTCACATGCTGGTCATTGATGACTCATTCTCGAAATTCCCCATCATTGAAGTGGTATCGTCGACAGCTTTTCCCCATGTGAAGAGAGTCCTGGACAGAACCTTCGCAATGATGGGATTACCGGAAGAGGTCAAGTCCGACAATGGACCCCCTTTTCAGGGGCGAGAGTTCCAGGAGTACCTCGAAAGTCTAGCAGTTCGCCACAGGAAGATCACCCCGCTATGGCCCCAAGCGAACGGGGAAGTAGAACGTCTAATGAGGACAATCAACCGCGCGTTGCGCATCGCAGTGGAGAATGGAGAGGACCCTGAAACAGCTCTTGACCAGTTCCTCGGTGCGTACCGACAGACCCCTCATAGCACCACCAAGTGTGCTCCGGCTCATCTCCTGTTCAAGCGAGCCTCACGAGACAGTATCCCGTCAGACCCGATGTGGGTGCCCGTGGAGCGGGATGATGCAGCCGTCCAAGCGAGGAGGGAGACAACGAACCAGAAGGCCAGTGAGACCCGAAGAGCCCAAGAACCGCAACTAAGAGTGGGAGACCGGGTGGTGATCAAAGACCGACACCCGGGTGGAAGTTCCGGACGCCCTATGAGCCAGAAGTATGGATCGTTGTAAGTGTTCAAGGGACCATGGTCACTGCTCAAAAGGGACTACAATCCATCACGAGGAATGTGTCCAGCTTCAAGAAGACAGCTGAGGCGAAGGCGGACCAAGGAGCATCCGACTACCAGGACTCACTTCCGAACTTCTCTCCTCCTGCCTCACCCAGCGTGAGGAACACGCCGCCGGAGACACCCAGGCAAGTCAGCCAAGGCTGTGCTGATAGTGCCCGGTTGACATGTCCGAACACCGCCATCGAGTCGGCTGGGGGTATCCCGTCCAGTGCTTCGACAGCTCACGGTTCCCGGAGCCAGAAGTATGGTCTCCGGCCGAATCCTGCGCCGAGTCAACAACTGAAGGACTTTGTATATACGTCCCCTTGAACTGGGACAACCTGATGGTCCAGAACCAAAAGAAAGGAGGGATGTAGAGAGCCATCCGGGCTCTCTTGGACAATGTTGCCACTTACACGCATCCCCACACCCCTTGGAGCGGGCTCGTCCCGAGGGAATAAAATAAACGGCCGGAAACCGCTCGGGGTCTTCCGGCCACGATAGTGAAACCTCCTGTGTCGTGTGACTTTCCTGCGCTGCCGCGGCCTAGCTATAACCAGGCCCCACCGCGCTACACTCAAGTCAAGTCAAAACCTCCAATGCCACATAAATGTGCCACCTGAAGGAGCTCAATGATACACCCGAGACTACTGGAGAAGTTAAACTCCTTATCCCAGAACAAAAGGTCAAAAAAATGACATATGCAATACTACTCTTAACCCTGAACTATTTGCTTATGCTAAATAAAATGCTGATAGGCAACTAAGTAAATTTAGTGAGGGTAAATATATAAGTTTGAGAAAATATATCTGCATGCGGAGGGGACAACTTTATGTGAAGTGCAAAACCATGATTTGCCAAACACATACAAGGAAGACTGCATTTAATTTGTGAAATAGCACGTGTGGTGCAGATAATGATGAAAAGGAAGATTTTCTGTTCGAGTGCTAGTTGTATTTATGAAAGACTTCTATGTGAAAAGGTTGGGTAGGCCTTCTATTTCGAGGAATTCTGGAGAAGGGAGGGAGTTCCCTTGGGATGGTAGATCTCCACTTGGGGAGCAACTTGGAGTACGAATAAAGTAGCTCTTTGGAATTGACTGTGCTGATTTGAAAAAGAACACTTTGTGCGGCAGAACATCTGTTGCATAGGGGTGCGCTTAATTTTATTTATGGAAGAGCATTTTCACCTAAATTTGGGTTATATGCATAATTTCTCCTTATGCTTACGCTGATCGTGTAATTGTTGATCATAAGAGACTTGGTTTGGACAGAAATTGTCTTCTGGTAATTGTAAAACTGGATGGGTGATCTAGGCACATGCACTGCGGTTGCAACTGTCACCTCATGACTTCAGAGTCCATTCATAGGACAATGCATTTAACATAACATAACATGTTTATTTGTAAAGCGCACGTTCACCCAGAAGGATATCTTGGAGCTGAACAACAGATGTTTAAAGTTACCGAAATCAATGGTACTCATTTTATCGACCTCAGAAGAATGAAAGTCTGAGTGGACCCACCAGGATTTGAACCTGTAACCACGAGGTCAAACACAGGCCCCTACAGTGGACGCATTGGCCCAATAAGCCACTACACCCGGCATTTAGCTGGTCCCTCACATCAGTATCGCAACGCAAAATGATGGGCCCCTCATTCAGAATGTGAAGAGGGACCCCAGAGTCTCCTATATGTCATAGATAATAATTGCCCCTGATTTGAATGGGGACCTCCAGAAGGCTTTGTCGCTCGCTGAAGTGCTGGGGACCCCCCTGCACTGCACAGGTTGCAGGGGCCTGTGATCAGGCAGACATCCACCTCTGTATAACACAAATAAAATGTAATTTTTGCAAGAATTATAAGTGCTATGCGTGGTAAACTATATTTAATTAAACTCCCAGATCTTGAGGGCAGTTGGTAACTGGGCACGATTCCTAGCTGATAATGATAAACATTTCCCTTTAACGCAACAAGCTTAGCCACTGCACCCCTCCTCGTTGAAGCCCAGCAATGATTCTCTTTGCTCAGATGTTAAAGAGCTACAGGTTGTTGTTCCCCCTAAGAAATGTCGCGCAAACCTGGAACCAGACTCCAGAGCTGTTCTAGAGTAGAAGAATGACCTACGCTTCTTGAAGCTATATGTAAGATCCCAGTTCAAACTCTGGGCCTTAACTCAGCTCTTTCACTCTGCCCTTTCTTCATTTTGATATTTCAGCTTCGAATAGGCTTCTATTCGGGTGACTCATTGACTATGTGGGCTTTCTTGAACCACTTGTTGGAAGCTCACATATGACATCTATTATATTCAGTTTTCCTTACATATGAAAAGGACCTCTAATTATCTCATTACCAGACCTTTGTAATCAACCACTGACATTTTACCAACACCAAATAAAGTAACAGCGAGGAGGAACACTTTTGGGTAAAGGTCTGGAATATTGATAAATAACACATGAAATAATGGTCTAATACTGCTCCCCTTAAAAAAAGCAAAAAAATATTGTTTCTTAATCATAAATAGTGCTCATCATTTATTAACCTAAAAATAAAGCACATTATGCAGATGCTCCCACCTTTGAGTTATCTACACAGAAAGCAACTACTAGAAACACTTGATACCTCACTTCGATGTCCATGGAGTTGGACCGGTACCACTGCACCCTTAAAGTACCCAATACAGGCATGGGCGTCACTTATGGGTCGCCAGGGGTCGCAGCTGCGACCCCTGGCTTGCCCCTTGCTGCCCCTGGCACTGCTTTTGCGACCATTGTTCTCAGAGGTGGCAAAATCAGTGCCTTGAACACAGGGGCAGCTCTTCCTAATGGACGCTGGTTGGAGCTCCACTTGCCTGGTTTCTGTTTTATTATTATACAAATAGTGAACAATATTATACACTATTAGTGTAATAAAAAATGGAGTACATCAGCTGGAATATTACCCTATCTGGAAGATAAGGTAAGTAGAAAAATGCTGTTAAATGTATGTTGTATGCATACTTGCGGGTGAAAATGTGTTTATGTGAGCGAGAGTGTGTGAATGTGTTAGTATGTGTAAGCATGTATGTTTGAGTCAAAGTAAAGGTTAAATGGCATGTACTGTCACTTCCGCTACTCCTGGTATTATAGTGAATTGAAGTTAATGAATACTGGGGGCATCAATTACACTGGGGGGGGAATTACTGGATATTAGGATTGTGAGTCTGAGGGTACCCTCGGAATTTAGTTACTATTGGGGAACCAAGCTTCTCCTAGAAATGTGATGATGTAATGTTACAAGAAGTCAATAATACAACCACCCCCTCACCCCCCAGTGATATTGAAAATGTAATAAAATTGGCTTATGGACTAAAACTTAGGTTGAAAAAATGTGATAACTTGATTGAAACTAATGTGGGGGTGAATAGGTCAACAGAGAAATCAGCCTTCCACCACCAGGTCTCGTGTTGTACTTGTGCATTAGGCTTGTGGTCATAATAAATGCTGCTGAAGCTTTGTGCAGAGGAGTGTACACTAACAGAAACCACTATTGGTCTATGATAAAGAAAGACATGAGAAGTTCACTGTACCTGGACCCACAGTTTGTCGTGTTGGGACCACTTTCCCCCGGCGGTGCACTGAAAAGTGGCATTTTGTCCCACGTTCACTTCCACATTTTGAAGCCGCAGGAAATGGGGAGCTTTCCCTAAAGAGAAAGAAGAAAAAAGTCAGTGATGAAAGCCAATTTGTGATCCAATTAAATTATACATGGAAAAGGCGTCAGTAATTGTGCCAGACAGACTATATTGTAATGTCACACCTTTTGGTTCCTCTTACAGATGTGTTACTACAAAACTCCATCAGCTCTCTTCAAAATACTTTTTAAAAGCTATTTTGAATTGCCTTGTTTTTCTCAAGCTGTTTCTTCACATTTCACTGGGCTGGAGCGGCCTATTGTGAAATTAGTAAAGGTTTACTCACCATAGTGACTCCTGTGTGGTGGTCTGTAGGGTCCCTTACATCCAGGCCCATGGGATATCTCGACAGTGACACCGACCTTCCACCCGCACACAGTATTCAAGGAAAGATTATATTTTTGTGAGCAGATTCATGTAGATCTAAGGATGCACCCCCTTTACACAATCTTGATCCCAGACTTTAGTTCGTTTATCTCTACCTAGACCTAGGGAAACAGACCCAGAGGATAATAGAGCCAGCTCTTTTGGAAAAATAGTGAACGATGGACTACTATTTGAAGGAAGGAAATCATATTTTCAGAAGAGCAACAGGTGAGCTGATTAACCCCTACTGTATAGTTAAACAAGTTATTTTAGAGGCCTTGACCAGGCTTGGAATCAGACAATACCACGTCCCCAGGATATCTCATGCAGAAGGTTTGTGGCACAGCCATGGGAAGGCCTTGAAAATGTCCTTCTGGATGTAGTACTGGAAAGCGACAAAATGTAACCTTCACTTCCAAAATAGGCACATGAATGGCATCTGGAGTATGGAGGGTAGCAACTTTGTAGGACTCTGCGATTCAGGAGATTATGGAAAGAATAAGGAAAGTGTGCAAGTCCATCAACCAAAGGTCCCTGCCCCTCTCCTCACAAACCACCCAGAAGAGGGGACAAGCAGAGAGCTTTGTCCACACACCTAACCCTAAGAGGCGCATACAAGTAGCTGTATTGATAGTGGTGCTAGAAGTAGTAATAGGAGCAGGAGTAGTAGCAGAAGTAGTAGTCGATGTATTGGTAGTAGTAGTAATAGTAGCATTAGTAGTTGTAGTCGACGGAGTGCTAGGATTAGTATTAGTAGTAATAGGAATAAAAGTAGGAACAGTAGTCGAAGTAGTGGTAGAAGTTGTAGATGTAGAAGAAGCAATAGAAGGCAGTAACAGCTGCTACCGATTGGAGGGTGGTGGGGCGGGGCAGGTGGGGTAGGGGGGCAGGGCGGTAAGGGGGGAAAAAAACACTTACCTGTGCCGGCTGGCCGCCACCCGTCCTCTTCTTCCTGTCTTCTTTTTGGGAGGGCCGGCCAAGCAATCATGCACACTTAAGGAGTGCAAACCACTCCTCCCCCTGCTCTGGCCAGCCCCGCCCCGCCCGAGAGCCACTGACTTCAACAGGAAAAATAAAATGATAATAACGATAGTTATTATCATTTTGTTTTTCCTTTTGAGCAGTTGGGCGATGCTCCTCCGCCTAAGCAGAGGAGCGCCTACTGATAGTAGGACTACTAGAGTAGTATTAGGAGTAGTAGTAGTAGAAGATGCAATAGTAGGAGTACCAGAGGAGGAGTAGTAGAGGCATCAGCAGTAGTAGTAGTAGCAATGCTGTTATCATTCCTCTATGTTTGCTTATTTCTTTATTTCAAACAGGTACATTTTGCTCCACTTTCTATTTTCCTTTTGAAAGGTATAGGATTTTCTCTGTGCAATTAATGTGGACAAGAGGACTGTTTCCTATACTGACGCCATCCTTAGGTCAGGCATGCATGTACGAACAGAAGACTCAGAGCCAGATATTGGCTCTAACCAAACTTTATTTTGGGAGCCCACTCGAGTACACATTTCCTTTACTTTGGCGGGACCGTGACTCCCCACCCAGGCAGCCCCGTGGCTGCCCTATAAAATACTCTTCTCTTCTCCACATTTAGGGTCCACTCCCTGGGATAGGAAGTGGCGTTTAGTATCTTGGGAGGATTATGTCCTGCACAGGATCCAGATATGACATACCCCATGGTCCAGCCAGTAATGACTGCTTGGGCACTGCAGTCATCAGAAACGTTAACCAGGTTATTTTGCACTCCTTGATAACTAGCGAGACAGACCGCTGTGCAACCTTTCCTTCAGGTTATATCTGAGATGAGATTTTGCAAGGAAACGAATACTTGCTATCAGCTACTGACATCATTAACGTACTTGGCCCTGAAGGAAGTCCAGCCTTGCATGTCAACTGCCTTACAGAACAATTAAAAGCCATTCCAATCATTTTCAGGCGCAGCTGTCAAATTTGCATCGCCCAACCCTTAGCAGGAGCCGTACCCCATAGCACAGCTCCTTAGCGGGCGGCTAATTACTCGAACGCTCGCGGAACAAAGGGGGGGAGGGGTGTGCAGCTGAAAGACGACGCACAACAGGGCTCCAGACTCTACTCTTTCCATTATTACTCAATTAACTTAATTGGAAAACACATGGGCCCAAGTGAGTCATTTATGGGCACGCCTTCAGCTTACTGGGTGCCCCCTACAGCCTGTGACGGCAAATATGTTAATGCACCACCGAGTAGGCCTTAGAAACATGAACTTGGCTTTCTGTTGAGAAAATCTATTTGCATACCCATTACTTCAGCCTGTGCAGGGTCTTCTGGGTAAACTCTATAAGGGGAGGGGGAAAGGGTTGCAGTGCATGGATTTAACTCTTCTAATGTACATCAATGACGATATGTTTCCCATTATCCAACCCAACATGTCTTAGTGGAGCGTAGTATTAAAATCTGAAAACATGAGAGTATTTGATCAGGATACAGGAAACGCACCTTTAGGGGCATGCAGTTAGCACTTTCCAAGGACCTGTCAGACTTCGATCCGAATCCCCTTCATTATCGCCCAACATCATTATATCTCCGAATTCGCTAGCATAGGTGACCTTAGCACCAGACGTGGGAGGTGATAAATCACATGTCTATGTAAAACAGCGAGAGAGTATTTTTTTTAATAAGAAAGAGGCCCCTATATGCTAGTCTAAAATGATTGGATCATGTAAGAGGTTATAAAAAAAAAAAAATAATAATCTTGATTCTTTGTGATATGTTTATCAGGACTCGCCTTCGGTCTCTATGTTTTGAAAAACATTTATATTTGCACAGGGAAAGCTCTACAGTATTGTAGCACTCCACTAAAATATGAGGGGCCAAAAATAAAGCTGTTTTTATGCTCGATCTTTGACAGCACATTATTGTACCTGTCGTGGTTTCTGTTCATACGAAAAAAAATGAAATATTAAGGTAGTGTTGTAGATTTCACAGTTTAGTCGATTGTGATAACTCGAGACGACTTGCAAAACAGTTGTAATATGTAAAACATTTTCAAGTCTTTTATCGCCTGTGAAGTCCATATCAACGTGACTTATAGTCCATTTCTACTGCACTACGCTGTAGTTTTCAGAAGAACTGCACAGTTATCTTCAAAAGGCTCAGCTTAAATGTAACAGAAACAGGGAGATCATTGCAATAAGGGGAGGTTAGGAAATGGAACAGACTAAAGACACTGAAGAAGGACAAGATGATAGAACTCGTCATGGACGCTGTCGGCCAACAGTGATGGCACACAGAGACAAAAAAAGAACTACACATTGACATTGCACTATGTGATCGACCAGATGATAGTAAGACAACAAAATAAAGTGTTTCTGCACGTCGGTACATTTCAGAAACCTTGGTGTACTCAAAAGAAAAGATAACAGAGATATTACGTAGACCCATGTTGCACGGGAGTAACTCAATTTGTCTGGTTTACTTTGAATTCTGGGACTAGTAGTCCAGCATTTGTAACAATAAAAGCAAAACTACAAATACCAAAAAGCGAAGGATTAATACAGGACTGGATAAGATTCAATGTTTTTCTGCAAGACATGGGTGAGGGTGATGGAGAGATGCATAAGGAATGCTGCACAACAACAAAATGGAGGAAATTAGACCTGCATAGTGGTGAACATGATCAGATTGGCTTTTAGGGCAATCTGGCGGGTGCCAGAATGGATAGTTTGCCAGGCCTTTGTGTGGGTCGGTTTTGTGACTGCCTGTGCGCCGGTTTGTGGTCTGATGGGTCAGTTTTGTGGCTCTATGTGGGTTGGTGTTGCAAACATCTTTAAGTAAAGACTAGGATGCAGTAGCATGCAACTCTTTGCAGGCTGTGGAAACCATCGCAGCAGCATGGAAGGACCAATTGAACTTGGTTGGTAAAAGAGCAGGGACATGGCAATGTTTTTATCTTTTGTTTTTTGATAGGGAAGAACATAGTGACTTTCACAACCACATTTCTCGAACATTACAACACATACTGCCCACAGCAGAAGCCAATGTATGTGGTTCCACACCTCTGAGGGACTGCCCAGAAAGGATGTCTTAAAAACTCGAGAGTTTCTGTAGTTACAAATGCGGGCCATTTATTTTCTATCCCGTTCTTAAATCTGAGTCACATTTATTTTGGTGCTTGAACCTATTTGTGGATGCAATACATAATTTATTATAAGAGTAATCAGAGTAATTTAGAGACTTCAGTGTAATTACCAATATTAACATGATTATGCCGCTCACGTAATTAAGAGTAATTTTGAGGGGAAAAATCCAACCACAAGAGCAAATTTATAGAGCTGCTCGGGCTGCTGTTTATGTTCTGTTGCATTTAGTGCTATTTTCTTAACGCAAAATGCATCCTTGCGTCCATTTTGTCAATGTTTTTTATGGTAGATGAAGTAAGCCTGCTGTTTCTCATGTAGTTTGTGATTGTGTTTTGTTTGCGTGGGCGACTAGGGAATCTTGTATTTTCACACTACACCAGCCAAACTTTACTTGTTCTATGTGTGGTAGATTCTCACCCTGCTACCTCCTGCACTTCACTTGTGATGCGTTTGAGGGAAGCTTACTCTGTTACTGCTGCCCATAATGTTATCTGTTCTGTGTGTGAGTGTAATGTCCCTACTGCTTTTTCTGTTTTGCCTGCCCTATTTGCAAATGGGATTTGCCTAATGCTTGTAATGTTGTACTTATTCTGTGGATGAAGGAATGTCACCATGGTGCTGTCTGTGTGCTTAATAGAAGATTGTACAAATTTTTCCTGTACTGTACATGTTCTATGTGAGTGCAGTTCTGAGCTCCTAAGCATGCACTGCCAGGTCTGTGTGTGTGTGTATGTGTAAACATGGTTCCTACTTCTTTAACATACCCTGTCATTGCCTCTTTCCATCATGTGCCTGATCCACTCCCAATCACTGCTCTCTCTCTTTCCATGTCCCTTCTCTGACTATTGCCATCATTACTGTCACAGCTTCATCCCTGTCATGCCCCCTCTTGCATCATCGCTCTGCAGTCGATATCCCTGAAAAAGAGGCAGTGCTTGGGATGAGGCAATGTACCACACAACTGACCTTCTTCTACCTCACTTCAAGGACCTGGAACTCCCTTCCTCTGCATCTCAGGCAATCACCATCTATGCCTCAATTCAGGAAGGACCTCAAGACCTGGCCCTTGTACTGAACAGCAGACCCCCCCTCCCCCTCTCCACAGCACCTTGAGACCCTTACTGGTGAGTAGTCGCACTCTACAAACACTGATTGATTGATTGAATCTTCTCCAGCATGTCTGGCCTTGCAAAGGTCTGGGAAGGAAGAGTGATTCATGTACAATCCCCTTGGTGCTCTAATGACACTTTCTGTTTAAACTGAATTCTGCTGCCACTGAGCTCCCCCACCCCCATCTCTTCTTAACTGACCCAGGGATCTTCTCTGAGAGAAAGGGAATGATTCCCTTGGAGGAATCCATCTGTCAGTGAAAATAAAACCAAACTAAGGTTAAACGACCCAATAGAAGGGATGTACCTATCACCATCATTTTATGCATTTGTTGTACTTTAGAATTCTTTTTACTGGTAGTTGTGTTTGCTTACAGTCTACCACTGGTACTGTGTGCAGCCCATGAATGCAACAGTTTGAATCGCACCCTCTGGGCATGCTGTCATACTGAGATCTACAGTATATAGAACTTTGCACTCACTTGTACCTACTAAAACCAAAAAAAACATATTTTGACTCCCACCCCTTATGTCTGTATCCTTCGCCCACAATTGCTGCCTTCTCAGATGCTTTCAAGGCCCTGCCTGAAACTCTGCCTTGGGATAGACATTCAAAATGAAAGTAATACAAGTTTCTGCTCGTGTTGGACTTGGCCCTTTTTGCAGGGTCAACCCAGGACTTTTTGCCTTCCTCCTGTATTTTTTCTGACCTGTTGTTGGTGGTTTTATGACTCTGCGCACTTTACCACTGCTGATCAGTGCTAAAGTGCATATGCTCTCCTTTGTAAATTGTGTAATGGATTAGTGATTCCATGATTGGCTGATTTGATTTACTTGTCAGACCCTAGTATAGTGCGCCATGTGTGCCCAGGGCCTGTAAATCAAATGCTGGTGGTTGGCTTGCAGCACTGATTGTGCCACCCACAGAAGCAGCTGGTAAAATGTGGCTCAGGCCTGCCATTGCAGAGCCTGTGTGTAGTCTGGGACTGCCATGTCGACTTGGCAAGGGCACACATTTTCCAGTCCCTAAACCTTCCCTTTTCTAAATGTTAGTCACCTCTAAGGTATGGCCCAAGGTACCCCTGTGGGCAGGGTACATTGTATGTAAAAGGTAGGACATGCCCTGATGTGTGTGGCATGTCCTGATAGTGAAATACTGCGAATTTCGTTTTTCACGATTGCAAGGCTATCTGTTCCCATAGGCCAGAATAGGCAGTTAGTTTATAACATCTTATGAACATAACTGGCCCTAGGAACCAGATAGGAAAATAAAGTTTAGTATGCCTGAACTCAGAATGTTAAAGTGCATCTTTTAGTGTGGGTGATTTTTACATTCTGTGTTTGAAAATACCACTTTTAAAAAGTGGGTATTTTCTTGCCTAACCATCCAGTGTGCCTCTGCTAGGTTTGTGTATTGCATGTCTGGCTTGTGAGTGACAGGAGCTGGGAGAGGGTAGTGGCTCCGGCAGTCTGATGAGTCAGGGCTGGGCTGAATGGGACCTGGGTTGAATTTAGAGTAGGGGGAGGAGATTTCCTTTCACCTGCCTGGGCCAAGTCTGCTTTAAACAATGCTGTCTCCACCTCCTGCCAGGAAACTGCACCAGTGAAGACAGAACTGGTTTTGGCTGGGTACAGACACTCTCTGCCTTCAGAGAACAAAGAATTTGTGTGTATAAAAAGGGGGACCCAGACCGCAGATCTTTAGATCACTTCTGGAAAATCAAGAGGAACCTTTGCCGAGGAGAAGAGCCGGAGAAGCTGAGGAAGATTACTGCCCCTGTGCTGTTTGCTGTTTGGGGTTGGCCTGCAGTGGCTACTTGTTGCCAAGGAAAGGAGAAAAGGACTTTGCTGTTTGCTTTGTCATCTTGAGGAAGATCTCCAAGGGCTTGAAATTGAGCTTGCCTCCTGTTCTGAAGTCTCAGGGACACAAAGACTTCACCACCAGCTCCCCTGAATTCCCTTGCTGGGAATTCTAACCTGCAGAGAGGTGCCTGCTGTTGTTTAGGACCTCTAGAGACTGTTTGTCGCTGGGAGCTGGAAGATCGACGCAACGAGAAGAAGCATGTCGCATCCGCACCGATTCCCGACGCATCGCCGAGCCACAGGGAAGAAGCGTGCCGCATCCGTACTTGGTTCCGACGCCTCGCCGAGCAACCAGGAAGAAGCGCGCCGCATCCACACCGGGTCCCGACGCATCGCCGAGAAGACCGTCGCAGCACCTGCTGTGCTGCTGCTGAAGATCACGCATCGTACCGGACCGTCGCATCGCATTAAGCCGCCATTTTGTCGCATCGCACCGGTTCGTCACCACGCATCAAGGCGCCATCTTGTCGCATCGTAACCGGAACGCAGTAGGAAACAGACTCATCCTCTCCTCTCCGGTAAGGAACAGACGCATCGCCTCCCCTGCGCTGCAGTAAGGAACAGACGCATTGCCTCCCCGAAGGAAGGAACTGACGCATCACCTTCCCTGCGACCCTTTTGTTTGTTTTGCGTGATGCATCTAAGGTACTTTGTGAGAAAAGTGTTGCATTGATAACTTGCATTGAACTGAACTATTTCTACCATTTAAGAGCCTAATTTTTGATACTGTATTGTGGATTTTTGTCGTCTGGTCTTGTGTTAGTTTAGATAAAGATTACTTATTTTTCTAAACTGGTGTGGTGTCCATTTGTAGTGTTTTCACTGTGTTACTGTATGTGTTCACAAATGCTTTACACACTGCCTCTGAGATAAGCCTGTCTGCTCGTGCCAAGCTACCAAGGGGGTGAGCAGGGGTTATTTTAGGACTGTATCCCCCTTACTCTGACTAGAAGCAAGGGTCCCTATTTGGACAAAGGTACCTACCTCTGCCAACTAGAGACCCCCATTTCTAACAGCTCGCTTTCATATTGTGCCCACCAACATCCCTGGAAAACGGATGCCTGCGGTCCGCTTAGCCATAAACTTGTTTGTGCTTCTGTTTTTGCATGTGCCCACAGGTAAAGACATATGTCACTGATATGTGTTAAAGGACACTGTTTGACATGCTGATGAGTGGAGAAGCCCCAGCCCCATGTGAAGGAGGAGGAGCCCAAGCTGCACAGGTTTCTAAGAGAGGATATTTTGGATGTGAGGAGCACTGTTCTGTTCTGGGTTACACTTGTTAAGACAAGATAACACAAAGTGTTTCTTCATCTTCCTGCCATTGAATGAGACACATTACATTAAAAATTGATCCCTCTGACAGCATGCTTCAGATAGAGAAAATCACAAAAACGTCATAACATACATTGACAATTCTTGTCTGGCATGCCATGACAAGAAATTATTTTACATTGCATGGTGTTTATTTGCAAAAGTTAGCACCACCTATTTTATGCCAAAGTCCCACTAGTAAAAGTAAATTGATCCTGCGCACAGATGTGCAATTATTCAATATCCAGGAATAAATTGGGCAGGGCTCTGCGATATGTAAGTGTCTAAAACGAACTCCCAAATGTGCTCTCCAGTCCTTAACAAGCTAAGATCACTCTGGACTCCACAGAACAGCAAGCCAGGAAATCTAGTGAAAGGGCGGGAAAACCAAAAACCCAGTACACACAAAACTAGTACAGGTAAGTGCTGGGAGTTTGTACTGAGCTCCTCGTGGGGAATTCCTCTGCATAGGCTAATAGCTCCTTTTTCTCATAAGTCAGAGTAACCTGATGAACAAAGATCCTCGCATCTCTCCACCTCTAACCCTCCAGCAGTGGACCGACAGGTAGATACGTGTATTAGGAAGCTGCTTGAATTAGAGATATGGCTGTGACAATGAACTTAGGGGCATATTATCAAGAACGGTGTTAAAATTATCGCCGCTTTAGCTGCAGAAAACTGCCGCTAAAGCGGCGATAATGGGCTTGATAATATGCCCTTGAGAATTCAATAGAAGCCCATGTTGACACCAGAACATGGGCTTCTATTGGAATTCTCAAGGGCATATTATCAAGCCCATTATCGCCGCTTTAGCGGCAGTTTTCTGCCGCTAAAGCGGCGATAATTTTAACGCCGTTTCTTGATAATATGCCCCTTAGTGGTGACAAGTATATCTCTGTAAAGAAGAGGTCTCCTGCAGGCCCCATTTAATACTGTAGACCAGTGGCAGCTGGTGTAGTTTGATAGTGGTGAGGCGTAAGATTAATTAATTAAATTTGGTGTGTGAGCATAGCCAGCAATCTGATCTTTTCCCAGGGGCATATGGTGGTATTTACACCCCAAAAAACTTGATGTAAAATGATGGCATTTTCCAGCACAATTTCTATAACAAATTGACAAAAAATGTTGTTACAGGTTTTCTTAAAGAAAAATTTAAAAAATATTACATACAATTTTTAGTTTGAAAATCTAAATTGACCTACCCAAATGTGGGAACACCAGGCAAGAGGGTTTGGGATCTCCCCCTTTAGGGCAAAATGCGAATAAGACAGAGATTGACTGATTGATTGAGAAACTCATCTACTGGCAGAATTGCGCAACATGAAATCGGGATACTTGGGGCAATCCCAGCTTTCCAACGTGTCCAAATTGTGTGTTCCTAGCGAACTGAGGGGCATATTAGCAAGGAATAGCGATATTTATCGTTAAACGCGCTTAGCGCGAATCCTGTTAACGCCGCCTATCGCTGGAAAATATCGCTGAGATAACACCCTATTAGTAAGGTTTATCTCCATAGCGATAATATTTCCAGCGATAGCGGCAAAATGCGAGAATATCGCTGGAAAACCAGCGATATTCTTGCATTAACGCTAAGGTGGATTCAGCATTAGAATCCACCTCCTATACCTTAAACAGGTAAGTCATAGTCAGTAGCAGGTGTTAAAATATAGCGATAAACGCGCTTAGCGCGATTTATTTTATCGCTTCGCCTGCCTTGATAATAGGGGTTAGTGGTGTTAGCGACTGTTTACAGTCGCTTTTAGTGAGAACGCCTACCTTGCATGTCATTAGCGATAAATATCGCTGACATGCAAGCGATGTAATTTCCGGCCTCTAACGCCTGTAAGCTGTCGCTAACGCCTGTTAGCGACAGCTTGCTAATAGGGCGTTAAAAATATCGCCGATTTAGCGGCAAAAAGTGCCGCTAAATCGGCGATAAAGCCCTTGATAATATGCCCCTGACTTCCTTCACTGTCCCTCCTTGTACTTTATTATCACATTTCAGAAAACTTTGACATACTTCAGTTCAAGGTGTGCACTATTAAAAAATCTCTCTTGTAGATATTGTTCTAGACTATAATGTTGCTTCATGTATGATTACAACCTAGGAGACATAAGGTGCACGTGATAATTAACTTGTCTCTACATGTATTACTGGCCTCATTGTGAGGGAGGTGGGGGAGTGGGTCACGATTGTTTTATATTTGAAAATATCCATCTAGTGGCTCTATTGCACAATATTAAACCAGGAAACCAGTCATCAATCCCAGCTTCCTCCCCTGACCAAACTGTGTTATCCTAGGTAATTGCCTTCTTTGACTCTCCCGCATGGCTAAGGACTCGATGCTCGGACCGGGTCAGGTGATGGTTCCTCACTTGTAGCTGGTCACTTCAGACCTAGAGTTGCCACCAGCCGCGGCTCGTGCAGGTACGAGCGGTAGGGCGGTGGGGCCGGGTGGGGGGATTCCGACAGACGACCACAAGACAAAATTAAATAAATAATTAATTTTCTCTTGTGGTCGTCTGTCGAAATCCCACCCCACCCAGCCCCACCGCCCTACCGCTCCTACCTGCATGAGCCGCGGCTGGTTGCCACGTGGGAAATGGAGATGCTTAGGCAGGCAACAACAGCTAGTGTAATCAAGTACTGAAATCACCAAAGTTGGTGAGATTAGTTTAGGAAGTAAGGAGTTGTGGAACAGAGTCCGAGATATCATATTTAAGGGTAGCCGATAAGTCGACAGGGCAGTAAATAATTTAAAGATGCAGTGGCTTCAGCAATGAAAAAACATAAAGCTACAGCACAACTCGATCATGCGCAGTAAGATCGTTTACGTCACAAGGCAGCATGACTGGTGTGAGAAGTTGGCCTGGTATATGCTGTCCACTAATTAAAGTGGGCACTTTGCACCAGTCCAAACGACCCTTATTGATGATTAGGTTAAAGACAACCTTTATAGAAAGCTATCCTAGTGGTAGCTGTGGAGAGCAGCCTTCAGGCTAAGTCCTGAAGGAATGTAAAGCAGCTTGTTTTACCAGTACATAACCCCTTGAATGACCAAATGAAAGGAGAACCACACCAGGTATATATAAAATATATATATTTATTACTAAACACTCTCTACTAACCTCTTTATGAGATTAGAGAACAAGGCACACAATACTACAGTACTGGAACGACAGTAAATAGCACAATACACAGTGGGCTCCAGGGGGAGACCAAACCATATATTAAGAAAGTGGTAACATAACAACCACGACTTGACTAGACACAGTGCCTAGAGCACGTAGAATCGCTGGGACCCCAAGGAACCACCCAAGATAGTGACACAGGGGACCCATGGAGGACGGGTGCAGTGTGGGAACACAGACGCGAGCTCCGTACAACTCTATGGGAAAGTCGCGGTTGGAATTGTAAAGTTTAAGGACACTTAGGAGACGACTTCAAGCAAACCCAGCTAAACATAGAAGGTTCAAAGGCCAGCACCCTTGAGAGTACCGAGGTACCCGTGTTACCTATCCCAGAGGAGCAGGGTGCATAAGGGTCAAGTGGTGTCGGAAACCCTCGTCGTTTTCAATGGCGTGATGCGAGAAAGTACTGCTGCCGTGGAGAAGAAAAGTGTCCAGTGTGATCCAAGCCTGGATCAGAGATGTGAAGAACCTGAAAGCAGAGGGGACAAAGTCTGGGTCACTTCACGTGACCAGGAGCGGAGCAATCGAATGCCCACCGATGTTGGGTGCTTCAGGTGCAAAGAGGTGAAGCTTGACTCTGCAGCCCCGGGGACCAGGAGACATCAACGACAACCATATTCCGCAGGCGAGCTGTCCCACAAAGGATGTCGTGTTCTGGGGGGTCAGTTCCTGGATTGGAGACCAACAAGCCTTGGCAACTGCAACCCACGCGGTCAAAGAAAAGATGCTTCTGTGAGGACCAGCAAGGCTCTGGGGACTCTCCAAGCAATGGAGAGTCAGGGCACGTCTGGAGCAATCAGGGAAGCCCACTGAAAGTTAAAGTTGCCTTCTCAGGGACCCACAGGTCAATGGACCAGGGATCGCGAAGGGACCTCAAGAGGAATCACTCAATACCAGCCCACGGAACACTTGTGGAGTGTAGGCCAGTAATCTTCAGTGGAAACACTGCTTGGGGCTTGGACTACTAATAACCCAAAGCACAGCCTCAGGGATTTCCTAAAAGCATATGCTGCTGCAAATGTGCACGGTGTCCAGGGGTTCGGGTTGCACGGTCCCCACGAGGGCTGAGGGTCTCAGGTTTGCTGAGAGCACTAGTTGGCCTCGGGGAAGCTTGAGCACCCACCTCCTGTGTTACAAAATCTTCGGAGTCCGTCGGGAGCTGCGTAGATGCAAACCGGTCAGATGCATTGAGGTGCCTGCGTTGCAGGGGAGTAACTCCTTTACTCCAAGGGAGATTCTTCAGTCGTCCAGCAAAGCGTAGATCGTCGAAGGTTACTTGGTTTCTGTAGCAGAGTTTAGTCCAGGTAATATCTAAAGTCCTGTAGTCAGGGTTCCTACTCTATACCCAAGGAAGGGGTGGGACAAACTCTGGGGACCCACCTATGGGAGGGTCAGGACAGAGGGGTGGCTACACCCATGTCCTTTGTCCAGTTTCACGCCAGAGCAGGGGCTGGTAGCCCCTGCAACCGGTTTGAGCTGGACTATGCACAGGGACACCAAATGTGCCCCCAGTGCAGACATCAAAGCACTCTGAGAGTGCACCCACCCAGCCCCAATACACTAAAAGCCTGTCTGGGAGGTGGTCACACCTCCCTGTGACAGGAAACCTATTGTCAAGCCTTCCCCTGCCGGAGTTTCGTCCAGCAGCAGGAGGGCAGACTCGTGTCTGTGGCTGGCAGCATCCATTTTGTGATGCCAGGGCTCTGTGAAGCTGGTACCGGGTGTACCAGTGCTGTCATATTTCTCCCTCTAGGAGGGAGGAATCATACCGCCCACACCAGTTACTGGTGAGGAGGTATGATTCCAAGGTTTTTGACACCAAACACGACATAATTCCTTGCAGCCATTTTAAAGTTAGCATTTACCGCGAGGTTATAATGCACTTAAGAGTATATGGTTGGCTGCATCACAGACAACCCCGGAATAGTGGTTCCGAAGGCAGCAGAGGGGCTCTGCTCATGCATAGGCACCCTCTCACATAAAACCCAGCACCCTGCCTTCAGGATTGATAAGGCCTGCCATAGGGGTGACTGATAGGCTTATATGTGCAGTGATCAGGATAGATATAGTGAACCTATATCTAAGTAAGGGGTGCATGCACCACCTTACACAGGCTGCAGTAGCAGACCTGTGGTGTCATTTTAAATGGTCTCTCAGAGGTGGCATAATACATGCTGCAGCCCCTGGGAGGCCTCTGGGGTACCTATGCCCTGGGTACATAGTATACCATATACTAGGGACTTATAAGGGTACCCCAGAATCCAATCTGGAGTGTACCTAAAGTACATGCAATCAATTTAGAGGAGAAAGCAGATAGACTGGGGTCCTGAATAGCAGGATCCCAGTCAGACTAAGTCAAAAACAGTGAAACATCAGCAAAAAGTGGGGGTAACTATAAGAAGCAGATCCTACTCTCCTACAACTGGCATACTGCCTGAGCTGCATATGGTTTAATCCTAAAGCGCCCGGGGTGCTGTAAAAAGTGACACTCCTGTGCGTCATCAAAGGGTGGTTCCTGGAGACATTTAAATTGGCAGGTCGGGGCTGAATGCATGTAAGCCCTGAGCTTGCTTAAATTGCGTACATGAAGCCAAATACATGCGCACTAGCGCAAGTGCTTTTAAATAGTCTGTGGCTGCCTGGATCTCGCTAAGGGACGGCTCAGGAACTGGTATTGTATTTCTATCTTTAACAATAATTTTAAAAGTGCTCCTTTAAAAATTAGTATTAAGGAGAGCAATACAATGATAAGTACAATGTTCCAGAAAGTAAGAAGGGTGTAGCCCTGGAGCCCGAGGAAAGCGGCCACCCCTGCTGTAGGCATTGGTTGGGTAGTTTCTCACCTCCCTTGGGCTCCCCTGATCTGCGCTTGTATCTCTGTCACAGCATACCTGCCATCCAACACTCTCAGTGCTTCACTTCTCTGTCAACAACTCTTCTGGCTTCCGCCTCTTCCCTCCCTCGTTTCCTTGTGCTTTTTCATTCCACCTCCAGTGGCGGCGGCCGCCTATGTAAAGTGGTGGAGAAAGGGGGTGGTGGGAAGTGGGGGGTTGGAGGAGACAGGGAAGGGAGGGGCTGGGTAATAAAAATAAAAATATAAAAAAAGTTACCTGCCACTCCACTCCTGCTGGCGCTGCCGACCGCCTCGTTGCTCCTCGGAAGTGGGTGTGCCTCAAAGCACAGGCTCCCCACCCAATCCTGACTCTGCTCTCATGCTATGAGAGCAGCACCAGGATTGGTCTGAGCGGCTTCGTTTGACAGTGCCTAGGAATCTGTGCTCTTTCTCCAACCCTGCCAAACAGACATGCGCGCTTATAAGCGCACACTGCTCCTCCTCCCTGCCATGCACGGCCCAGAACCGCTCTATACTTATTACGCGGCTCAGGACAGCGATAAATAAAATGATAATACCATTGTGTTACTATCATTGTATTTATCCTCTGCTGGCTCTGGGCAGTGGGGCGACGCTCCTCTGCCACTACGGAGGAACTGCCAATGTAAAACTACCTCCTTCATTTCACATCGGCTCTCGCCTTTGCTACTTCTCAGATGCCCAAGATTGGCTGCTCAAATTGCAATAACCCGCCAGCTGGTTTAGGGGAAGGCCATTCTATCATCAAGGCTGCCTTCTTTACCCCATTTGTCCCTTCCTTTGCCTCTTCTTCCACAGGAAAAAGAACGTGTCTATTCCTTTGTTTTTCCTTAAACGGTGTTTTCTGCAGAGCATACATTAGCATTGAAAATCTACATGCTAACATGTAAACTGCAGATACCCCAGGTCAGAAAGATGGAGAGACTATTACGGCCGTGTATTTTTGAACTTTGCTGTCTGCTCTACTTTGGAGATTTTCCGAGTTAATTTATGCACTGCACACACAGCAATTTTGGGAAAAAACACAAAGCCATGGAGACGTACTGCGGTCTGGAGCACAAAACTAGGATCATGATACGACCCCTTGAGGGGAAAATCTGTTGGCAGCTGGGTTTTTGTCCATGATGGGTAGAGAAACAGATTTAGCATTTATGAGAGATAATATTAGATCCAGTGATAATTTTAGATCTCTCCCTGCCTTTGAAACTGTGGGCCATACCTGCTTGCTTGTGAGACTCGCAGAGATGTGACTCCAAGGGACCACTTCGGTGTGTTATGTCATATCTGGAAAAGAGCTATCAGATCCACGACATTCATTTCAAAGTGCCCCATTCAGTGTGTGGCACCTCAGGGATCATCGCAGTCTCTGATGTTGTTCAACATATATGTTCAGCCTCCCTCTAGTCTGATTAGAGCTTCTGGCTGTCAGGCACTGTCTTATGCTGGGAAATCAATGCTCCCAGCTCTGCGACCAATCAGAGAGATTGTCTAACAGTTATCCAGCAATCAATGGTCCAAACTTGTTTGAAACTGTATGCTGAAAAGACAGATTTCTTTCTACTGGGTAACTATAAGATTGTTTGGAGTGACAGTCTGTGGCTGACCATTATGGTCGATCAACCCACCCTATCTTCCAAAGCCTTGTGGGATAGATTTATTGATATTGTCCAGAATGTCAACTTAAGGATTCTTGGTGCCCCGGGCTAAATATATTATGGGACCCCCTTTTCGGAACAACTTTGAATTTGAAATCTTGAATCTTGAATCTAAAAATGAGAGATAGAGTTAGAAGTAAAGGTAGGAGTGAGAAGGAGAGGATGGCGAGAGGTTCTGATTGAAAACTCAAGAGTGAAAGAAAGATCACATTACCAGGGGGGCCCTTGCAAGGCAATAGCCCACTTTGCCCATGCATTAAAACATCTCTGCAGTCCAAACTCTACTATTGCAACTTACTATGTTTTAGGCCTTCCTGCTTACCAACTTTTTAGGCCTCAGCATGAGTCAGGATGCCAATTAAACTGAATTTGTTTGGTCAAGTTATCCTCGCAAGGAGAAGTCCCCTCTGGTAGTTGGTGAAGCATAGACTCCTGTTGAAGACTAGGCCTGAGCGGAACTCACAGAGTTTAACTCTGCAGAATTCTGCAGAGGTACAAAAAAACTCCACACGACTCCGCGGAATTCAGCGAATGGGCAGAGATAGGCACCTCGCCGGGTGCCTTACTCGTGACTGAAAATTGCACTAGGGGACGCAAAATCTAGCTAGCGCTCACCAACTTAACATTGGTGAGCCGCATGCCAGAAAAACTCTGCCACGCAGCGGTTGGCGGAATTTGACCAGAACAAGGGTAACGCAAAGTGGCCAAAACTCCACCAGCTCCAATGGCAGAGCAGAATATATCGCCCACCCCTATTGAAGACCCCCATATCCTCCTATGGTTTTGACAGGTCTGGCTTGGTTAATCGTGCTACACTATCAATCACTGAGGTTCCCAAGGGTGATTACAGCAGCCCAGAATCAAAATATCTCACTGTAGAGGGGTGCGCCTTTTGCTTCCTTGCCCCTAAACTATGGGACCACCTTCTTAGAGGCCACTGGGTGGTGTGTGTGAACTTTATAAATCAATAATTCAATCAATACATCAATTAATTACTGAGAGAGGATTAGTGTTGCTGGAAGAGCTTCATATATGACCAAGGCACATTCCAGTAATAGTGGAGATGTTTTGATAATAGTGTGTAGAGAAAAAAATGTCTGGTAACCAAATTAACTTTTTTCTCACACGTTGCCTGCAGATTTGTAATCATAAGTGCCAGAGCTTGCAACCTTTCAGCTGCAGAACAAACACTAACAGGCTGAGTAAACTTGCCAAATAAAGACACGAAAAAATCCTAACCATTTACCTAGTGTCTCCAAAAAACTGTAAATTGCCTCTTAGATTTCGTTTACAATAGATGTCATTGATAAATTAAATTAATGAAATTCTCTTAAACTTGGAGCTATGAAAAGCGAGAAGTCCTGTGAGGGCTTCTTAACAGACACAAACACATACACACACCCCTCCCCCACCAACAACCTCTCCCATTGTAATGTGCATTATCCACTCATTGCTCTTAGGGGGACTAGAACCCTGTAGCAGTTGTATTTATCCAACAAGCCATCTTAGAAGCATTGTAGCTTGCATGCCACATGCATATATTATCCACAAGTATTTTAACGCTCTGATCTATCTAGTTGGAATTGGACTTTGTATCCTGCAGGTTACACACTGATCTCTACAGTGACTGTATTAATGTAAAGAGTTGTTATACTACGGTAGGACATGTGGCCTGCATCTACATATAAATTAACCTACAGTGGTTTCATTAACCCACATGTGACCTGCATCTACATATAAATTAACCTACAGTGGTTTCATTAACCCACTGAATTATCTCACTAGGAATACACCCTGTGATTGTAGTTCGAATATACCTATCTGCAGCCGTTGCATTCGCCCAAGGAGCTGCATTTTCATCTAAGGGGAACCTGTGAATTCAACGGAGTGCTGAGATGTTGAGGCAAATCAGTGCCTGCAATCTAAGCTGGCTGAGCCCCGAAGGGAGCAGAGGGCAACGCAATGGTAGGGATCGTATCGTACTCAGAGCAAAAGTTACCATAGCAACGGTAGAGAACACTCAGTAAATGTACGACCCCATTCAATAATAAAAAAATGGCAATAGCAAGTGCACCGCCCTCTTTAAAAAAAAGAAATCTCACAATTGTCGAAAGTGCGTAACCGCGTTTTACACAAAGTCACACAAAAACGTCACAAACGTCACAAACCAATCGTCCCAAGTGTAACACTCCTCAAAATGTGTCCTTGTGCTGATAGGCGTCAGCGTAATAGCAGGCTCAGGCTGGGGTTTAAGTGGGCTGGGTCTTGCCGGTGCTTAGCACCTGCAGTTCTATAAAGCAGATGCTGAGACGGGTTCCTATAGGGCTCGCCATTTTTGCCCTCACCCTCAGGGTGAAATAACAAATTTTAATTCTGCAGCAGTACCACCCTTCACTGCCTTTGATGTAGCTTCAAAGAGACTGGTTATAGTTCTTTCACGGTCTCATCATTTCAGAACTGAAGCATTTCCAATATTCTACATAAGGAAGACAAAGTTGTTGCTTATTTATCTTATGCAAACAACATCCATTGGCAAAGCCAGTAGTCCTGGCTTGTTGTAGGTGTAATGTTACTTGCTGTATTGTATATCTGGATGCAATGACAGAAGCAGCAAAATACCAGTCGGGCGGCACACTAAGCAAAGCATAGATTTTCAGCTTACGTGCTTTTAAGCCATGCCCTTAATTACATTGGCCCGCCCCTCCGAGAGACCCCCAGTTTTTTCATCCCACTTAAAGCCCTGGGATCAGGCACATTGCACATTGCACCTAAGCCTTAAAGCCTCATGGGAACCCACTTCTCACCTAGTCCTCGCTGCCACTGATGGCTCTCCAAGACTTACCCAACTGAATGGCTTCATCTTGATAATAGACAGCAGTTCATTTTGCTTTTATTTCATCATTGATTAAAAGGCTACAGAATATTGAAAGTGAAGCAACTGGCAGAATGCAATTTCTGTAAAGTTGCCCATCTTTCTGCCACAGAAATGACACTGCCGTCTTCATCAGCAAGTACATCACAATTCAACTCCTTTTTTTAGAAGGCGATGCAAATACAATGCTGCTGGCTGGTTTTGTCTCTTTTGGAGTGTTTTGTCAGGTGGTATTTCCCAGAGCGGTATTTCAGACGAAAGAGACAATTTTGTTACGTTTTTGATTTTTAATTATTCAAAAGAAAACACTCTTTTCCCGCTCTGAAGCCATTTCTCATCAGCCAGACTGCATTCCATCTGTTTCAGAAGGCATTTCATAGCTTTGTTTTTGAGTTTAGAATTGTTTTTCTTGCTGGCCCTGTAACTCAAGGCACCTGCAGTAGAACACCTCAGACACTCAGACATCAAGTGTCATCTTCTTTCAGAAGTGCTGAATGCTGCAGGCTGGCTTAACATTTGTATCCTCCCTACTTCTCTAGGCTGCATCTGCTGAGCCTGTCCATCAGGGTCTTCTGTAAGTAAGCAACAACCCGTGTTTTAGAAAAACATGCCTCGCACCTCAAGTTCAGAGTGCACCAAAGAGGACTGATATTACAGGACCGAGGAGTGAGCTCAAGGCAGCTTCGGAGACAACACAGGAACTCCTTTCGACTTTCTGCAATGGCAATGTCTAATTACTGCCTGGAAATATGTAGAATGTAGTATGTGCATAAACAACACACTTGTTATCATCTGTATTGCGAATACTTGTAGTACTTTATTTGTTCTTACAAATCATAGGGCAGATTTATCACTGAGTTGCGTCGCCCTTGAGCCACACAAAGGGGCGCAAGGGTGACGCAACTACTAAGTCAGATTTGACAAGCCACGCAAGGCCACCTTCCGTGGTACTGCGTGGCTTGATAAATCTAGAGTAACGCAGCACAAATCGCTCCATTGCATTACTCTGCCCCAGGGAGGCGTTCCATGGGTGGAGAAGTGTGGCTCAATGGTTAGAGCGGCAGACCCTGATGCAGAGATCTGGCCCGGGACCAGGGTTCAATTCCAGCCTCGGCGGGTCTTGGGCTCAATTTCCTCGGACCTGATAATTCTCGCCTCGGTGCCTATTCTAATCATGGGTCCCACTCTGCAACTCTGGGCAATAGCTTGCTTAATCTCCACAACGGCCCCAACAGCGCTGGGATGCCTGGCTTCACCTTGGGGGTGCCCAGGAGTGGACATTTCACAGGGAAAAGCCAGGAAGGGTTCCACAGCGGTATGCGTACAGCGCCGGGACACCCCTTTGGGGGTATAAGTGCGCTTTACAAGTACAAATTTCATTTCATTTCAAATTTCATTTCACACATCCACCCATGGACTTTGACATCTTCCCAGATTTACCATTACTGGTAGACCTGTGAATGTGTCAGAATGCTACGCCTCCCGATGTGAGACATAACGAGGAGAAATATCTTTATTTCTCCTCGGTTTACCTCTTTCTATGTGTGCTGAATTCTGCAGTACACATAAAAAGAGGAAATTGCCTCAGAGGACTTTTTTTGTGCAGAAAGATGTCCCTTCCTGCACCCAAAAATCATGTCTGCAGCGCAGGCACCCTTGGGTCTCTTGGCAGAAACCGTATGGGAAACCTCAACACCAGAACTACAATGCTTGGGGATAATGAGAGTTGTTGTTGATCATCAAAAGTATCTTATATCAAGAGGGCACCACAGACACTTGTGCAGTAACGTCACAGTGCTCATGTGACCATACATGTGGATTACATTGTATATTTGTTGAAAGTACACAAATAACAACTTCACTCAGACTCCGAGATTTTGTTTGAATACATATATCGAAAGGTAACATTTCCTTTTTGCATTCATGCACAGTTTTTTTAATTTTCTATTGAATATTGCCAATGCAAATTGAAAGCAATTCATTTGTACTACTTATCTAATTGAATACATCTATGCACACATTTTTTTAGGGATCTTGGTACTAGACTTTGAGCACTATCTTTCTTAATACATTGAAACAGTGTTGTAAATTAAAGGGAACCACTGTATTGCTTCACACTATTAATGACCAAATAATAGATGGCGCCCTCCTTTTCTTGGTAGTAAAACCAACCAAGATGGCAAATTATGCTGCACCTCCTTGTGCGTTTACACTCACTAATGATTAAGTCGTTGAAGAACTTGTGAGAGTGAGATAAAGAGACAGGAAGTGTAGGGTAACAGAAGATAGAGGCATGAGGTGCAATCAAAACTAGACAGCCTTGTCGGGGCGTAGGGACCCCCACTTTAGCAGCTTAGGCTGGGGTTCCCACTGGACCTGATAAGATGGTGAACTGGATCCTCATAAACATTAATTAGTTGTTTTTGGACCTTTTATGTCTGCAGGTTTGCAGACAAAATGCTGATAAATAGCACTGTTAGGAAATACCATGAGAGAAGTTTGTGAAGTTTCAGCTGACATGCACAGGAAAGGAAATACATAAAGAAAAGCATTAATAGAGGAAGATGCAGAGAGAGAGAAACACATTGGAAAACAATGAGCATAACAGAGAAAGATATGAAAGAAAAAGTAAGGATGAGAGAAAAAAGATGGTTAGATACAAAGGGAGAGAAGAATGGAAGGAGAAAGGAAGGGTGACAGGAAGAAAGAAAACAAATGGAAAGATGGAAGAAAGGCGAAAGGTACAATGAAAAGGTGAAAGGATGACTGGATGGAAACGTGAAAGGATTAACTGGTGAAAGTGTGAATGGATGGAAGTATAGAAGAATGCACAGATGAAGAAGAGTGAATGGCTGGATGGTTAAAACACTGATTGATACATGAACATATTGATGGGTGGATGGATGGATTGATGGGTGAAAAGATGGAAGGATAAATGGATGGATAGATGGAAGGAGAGTAAAAGGAACTCTCTTTAGGAGGGTCACATTTGCTCACTTAACACGCACGGTCTGATTAAAGGTATGTTTCAAGTGGGGGTATTTACATTTTCTGGCTACTCTCTTGCAGCCTTGGTATTTGGCAGAGACAGTATTCAGTAGCATCAGCAGTGGGGTTCTAAAATAACTATGAGCCCCTACCCTAATTGTTTCATAATTAATCTCTGAATATATCTGCTTATAAATAAATATGATGGAATCATATTGTTCAGAGCCACAGGATATCTCTTTCTCACTATACACATCTACCATACACCAAAACGCTCACATTGCCTTAGAGGCTGAGTTGCTACAAGAAACTGCAGGGTTACATTATCAAGGTAAGGGTCTAAGTAGAAGACAGAAGGGTGTTACTTACTGCATGGGTGCGCAAGGACATGGATTTCATCCACTGCAACATAACCCGGATGTCCCTTCACTGAAACTGCCTCAATTATCACCTGAAATAAAAAAAAAACACAATCACCAACCATATTGGGTGCACTTTTCAAATGGCTGATCTAGGTCTGACCTACCTATGTATCTTGCCTACGAGACACCTAGTTGTGAAGTTTCACGTTAGCCTCACTGTTTCTTACCTTCTTGCTCACCTAATGTTCTGAAGTTACCAAAAGTTGATCAGTCACAATATTATGTGAGTGAAGTTCAAAAAGTTGGCCTAGACACACTGTCAACGTTAGTTTTCAGGTAAGGCAAGTGTGGGAAGCAGCCTTTGTTTAGCTGATGTGTTACTAATAGTGGATGGGCAATGTAGCGAGTGGAGACCATGTCTGGAGATTAGACATTCTAAACACGTTTCAACCTTATACTCAGTTTGCATTCTTCAATAGGCGTCCATGCTGAGGTGACCAAAATCTATAACGCACTCTCAGTTGAATGCCTCTCATCTTTCACCATTTAATTCTGTATCTTTTCTTCATTGGTTTTGAATGAATGAATGGATGGCCTATTGATTTAAAGGTCGAAGCCTACTATTACCTCCGACCCCAAAATGTCATGCTCCAGTGATTTCCAGTAGGTAAATTCTTTTGGGTTATTAGGACACAACATCTCATGATGTAGGTGCGTGAAAACTATGTGCGTTTCTCAGTCTGAGAAGCTTCTGGAAACTTGTTGTTTTGACTGGAAAACCAACATTTCTCAAAGAACGTTCACATGCCAAGAAGGACTCCCACAGTGATGCGGCCTCATTTAGTGAATCATTCAAATCTGGACATATTGGCCCAGAAGGATGTTTCCGTAAGTTTATGGCAAATATGTCCCTGTTTTTTTAAAATATTTATTTATTCATGTATTTATTTATTTATTTGGTTAGTTAGTTAGTTAGTTAGTTAGTTAGTTAGTTAGTTAGTTACCTGTCAGCTTTTGTTGTTTTGAAATACTCCACTGGTGAATGTATAATTCACTAAAACATTTTAAAGGTGAATTTGAAAAGGACACAATGTGCTAATTTGATTAGATTTTTTTAAAGACAACATACTTTTCACACACTGATTCTGACCATCTGATGAGGTCGGTATTGTCATGAATAAACAATTACTTAGTGGCCTGCTGCTCAACCTTGTGTATTACCAGAAAGAAGGACATAACAATAACTCAAGGGCAATGGATTTTAAAAAGTAGCATCCAAACCTTTTCGGTTTTGGCCAAGAGTTTAGATTATAGAAGTACCATAGAGGGTGTGAGAAGTCGTTAAGTTTTGATTGTAACCTTCAAATATTTCTTGCCAAAACTACACAAAAAACACAAGTGTCAAATGTTCTACATCAGCTGAGCTTTTGCATGAAAATGTGGACTTCCTCATTGCTTTACCTCATACTCCCAATATTCAACATTTTGTTCACAAGCATAACTTGACGCATCTTTTCTTCATACATTTTAAATCACCCAGACGTAAAACCTAAGAAAAGTATGCGGCCCTGTACAGAATAGTCGTATGTTAGCTTCGCCACGTGGTTTCACAGCACTGACATTCAAAAGGCATCCACTAACTCTTGAAAGAGAAATAGTGGGGCTTATTTATGAGCCGTTTCCGCTGTGTGTGCGTCACGTTGCGTCACGCACTGACGGCGCAACCTGCTGCGTGAAATTTACAAGCACACGTAAACCCACCCTGCGTGGCTTTACGTGTCCTCATAAATCTCGCCCCATTTCACGCAACACGTTGCGTGCTAGGGGCGTGACATGGGTGTTGCTGCGGGTGTTCCCACACAACACCCATGTCCACTGATACATTTCCAGATTTGCGAGCAATCGTAAACCTGGAAATGCATCAGGATGCTACGTTAATTTCGATCCAGACTAGATTAGCCAGGGTGTTTTCAGCTGTTGCTCGCAGGTTATGACAAAGCTTTACGAACGCCGCCTGTCTAGCAAGTGTCTGTTTTGTAAGCAGGAATTCTAGCCGGATCTGCGCAGGAGAGGCCGACCTGGGGAGCCTAAAGGTTTGTTTATAGGCTCTTATCATCAGTTTATCTAACAGAAGAGCATTGTCACCCAGCATGATCTCCAATCCGTGTGCAAGGGTTGGCAACAGTTTGGCTTTCATAACAGATCCCATGGGCTTTAGATCATGGCCTCGAATGGATCTGGCCAGTGACGAGAAGCCATAATTAATGGCCTGCGCTTTCGCCCTTATCGCCTTCTTCTGGAAACCAAAGGCGTCATTTGCGTCTATTTTCACTCCTAGGTATTTGTAGAGTTTGACCTCGTCAATTTTGTTTCCCTTGATAAGCCATGTTTGATTGGTCTTAGAAGGACAATTGCACACCATCAGACTTGTTTTCGAAAAATTTATTTCCAGGCCATTCTTTTTGGTGTAAGCTCCAAGAGTGTTAAGCAGCCTTTGAAGGCCTATTCGAGTGTTGCTAAACAGCACCAGGTCCTCAGCATAGAGGATATGTGACATTTGTTGTCCTCCAACGCTCGGTGCTTGAGCCTTCTGTTCGTCTAGCTCAGTAGAGAGATCTGCCAAAAATAAATTAAAAAGGAAGGGGCTAGGACACATCCCTGTTTAACGCCAGAAGTTGTTTGCACCTTCCATTATACGCACGAGCCATCTCCAATTTTAATCTTGACCCAGGTTCGGTGGGATACCCCATCGCTGAAGCTTGGCCCATAGTTTGTCCCAAGGGAAACCATCAAAAGCTGCTTTAAAATCAACAAAGCACATTTAAAGGGGTGTTCTAGTTGCTTTTGCTCTGTTCCTGATTAGGCTCAGGGTCATAAAATTGGTTGAAGTACCTTGGCGCCTTAGGAAGCCAGTTTGGTTTAAGGGGATTCTTCCTTTGTCGTGCGACCAGGATTCCAGATCATGCAGTAACACCTCAAGTGATTGTTTTTGTGAAGGATGGGGCCCCTTCCTGCACAAAAACAATCTCCCCATGACGCAGGCACCCATGTACCATGGGGCAAGAGTGCCTGCGACGGCGCATGGCAGCAGTTTGTGCACCAGCGCAGGGAAAGGCACAGAGATGCAACATGTTGCTGTAAATATGTCGCATCCCTGTGCCTGGAAACTAACACAGTGTGGCGTAGCAAAATAACTTGCGGCACCGCGCTGCGTTAGTTTCCCATGTATAAGCCCCAGTATGTCAGGGCTTAGGGAAATCAGGCATCCCCTCGAACTACGTAAAGGCCAATAATCAGAAACTACACAGAACCTTTCTTAATGCTTAAAGCTTCACACCTCTCTAGTGAAGTGATATATTATCTGACTGATTGGAGAAAATGAAATGGTGGATGTAGGAAGGTGGAATCTGACTATATGGTTGCCCCCACTTTTTTTCTGGTGTTTTGCTGGTTTATGACTTAGTTGGACTGGGATCCTGCTATTCAGGGCCCCAGTCTATCTGCTTTCTCTGTAAAAAGGTTTCCATGTGCCTTAGGCACATCTCTGATTGGAATCTGGAGTGCCCTTATAAGTCCCTAGTATATGGTATACTATGTACCCAGGGCATAGGTACCTCAGAGGCCTACCAGGGGCTGCAGCATGTATTGTGCCACCCCTGGAAGGCCATCCAAACTGACACCACAGGTCTGCTACTGCAGCCTGGGTAAGGTGGTGCATGCACCCCTTACTGTGATATAGGTTACCTATATCACTAAATACATACACACATATAAACCTATAAGTCACTCCTATGGCAGGCCTTATCAATCCTGAAGGCAGAGTGCGTGGTTCCTATGTGAGAGGGTGCCCCTGCATGAGCAGGGCCCCTCTGCAGCGTTCGGAGACCCTTCTCTGTTGCTGTTTGTAGTGCAGCCTGACCATATACTCTTAAGCGCATTATAACCTCGCGTTAAATGCTAACTTTGGAATGGCTGCACCGAAACATGTCGTGTTTGGTGTCAAACATCTTGGAATACTACCCCCCACCAATTCTGGCGGCGGGGGTAGCATTCCACCCTTCTAGAGGGAGAGACATGTTAACCCTAGCCTGGCCGGTAACTTCTTTCTAAAGCCCTGGCATCACAAAATGGATGCTGCTGCCACAGACACAAGTCTGGCCTCCTGCTGCTGGACGAAACTCCGGCAGGGGAGGCCTGGACAATAGGTTTCCTGTCCCAGGGAGGTGTGACCACCTCCCCAGACAGGATAGTGTGTATTGGGGCTGGGCGGGAGCACTTTCGGGTGCTTTGAAGTCCTGCACTGGGGGCACACTTGGTGTCCCTGTGCATACCCCAGTTCAAACCGGATCAGGGGCTTGCAGCCCCTGCTTTGGCGCGAACTGGACAAAGGGAAAGGGGTGTAGCCACCCCTCTGCCCTGACCCACCCATAGGTGGGGCCACAGAGTAGTCAACCCCTAAACTTAGTATAAGTATAGGAACCCAGTCCTTAGGACTTTAGATTATCCCTGGATGAAACTCTGACACTGAATCCTGGACCTTCGACGCTCTATTCAAGACTAGAGGACAGAAGAATCTCCCTTGGGGTCAAGGAGTGACTCCCCTGCTTGGCAGGCACCAAAGAAGCAATTGTCCGGTCTGCATCGCCTAAGCTCCCGTCGGACGCCGAAGTCTTTGCATCACCAGAGGTGGATTTCCAAACTTCGCTGAGGCTGCCCTGAGTCCCCAGCAAAGCTGAGGCCCGTAGCTGTCGTGGGTAACGTAGAACCGTGACCCCTGGACACTGCACGCATTTGCTAGTGCATCCTCTTCTGGGTCTCCCACGAAGTCGTACTTTGGGCTCCGAGTAGCCCTAGCCTCCAGCACCAACTGCACTGAAGATCACTGGCCTCCACTCCACGAGTGTCCTATGAGCCAGCTCCACGTGCAACGTCTCGTGGCTCCTTCGCGGTCGATAGCCCGTTGGCTAGTAGCCCTTCACGAAGGCCAATCCTTTTCTTCTTGGGCTCCCTGATTGCTCCAGGCTTCCCCTCACTTACCCTTGCTGGGTGAGTTCCTCAGACCTTGCTGATCTGCATCATCGTCATTCTTCATCTACATCGAGACTTGCCGTTGCCAAGGCTTGTTGGGTCCAATCCGGTCGCCGACACGTCAGCACTCGACAAACATCGTGTACCAGCCCGAATCCTGCTCCTGGTTGCCGACAATGCCTCCTGGACCTTGTGGCTGAAGAGTCAAGACGACTGTCAACCTACCTGAAGCACTCGACATCGGTGGGCATCTGCTCATCGCCTTCCTGGTCACTGGCTAGTGACCCAGACTCTGTCCCCTCTGCTTTCAGGTTCTTCAGATCTCCGATCCACTCTTGGATCCACCCGGACACTTTCCACTTGGTCGCCAGCAGCACTTTGCAGCAGATCGCCATTCAAATCGACGACGAAACCCGACCCCGAAAGGCACCTATGCACCCGGCTTCCCTGGGTGAGGTAACAAGAGTACTCTGGTGCTCCCGTGGGTAGAGACTCTAGAACGACCTAGTTCTCAAAGGGTTTGCTCCAAGTCCTCCTTTAAGTGTCCCTTTTCTTTAATTTCCTGATCGCGACTTTCTCCATAGAAGTTAACGGCGTTTTGCGGTTGTGTATTTACACTGCACGCGTCCCCCGTGGGTCCCCTGTGTCACTACCTTGGGTGGTTCCTTGTGGTCCAAGCACTTCTAGAGGCTCTAGGCCTAGTGTCTAGCTCAGTCGTGGTTCTTATACCACTTTATTGGTATATGGTTTGGTACGCCCCTAGGGCCCAAACGTGTATTTGTGCTATTACTGTGTTTAAATAACTTATAACTTATGTACTTCGAACTCTAGCCTCATAAAGAGACTAGAGGGGTGTGTTTAGCAATAAATACATATATTTTGAATATATACCTGGTGTGGTGCTCTTTCATTTGATCACTCAAGAGATTATAGACTGGTAAAACAAGCTGCTTTACATTCCTTCAAGACTTAGCCTGAAGGCTGCTCTCCATAGCTACCACTAGGATAGCTTTCAATAAGGTTGTCTTTAACCTACCTCCAATAAGGGGTTGTTTGGACTGGTGCATTAGTGGACAGCATATGCCAGGCCAACTTCTCACATTGGTGTGCAGCGTGTGGGATTCCAGCTTGCTATTGTTTTACCAGATAATCTCAATTGAATTGATCAACTGAAAACCACTAAAGGTACCTAAGGTACATATAAATTAAGCTTAGTATACAGTAAGTTCTACTGAACTTAGAGTTGTGTGTCAAGGGATAGCACACCCTTTCTACAACTCAAGAGAGTTTAGTAGGCCACACTAGAGTAGGTAGTGCATACACCACACCTCACTAGTGATTTCTTCAAAGCCAGGACCCAGTGAGTCCTTGCCAGAAGCCCCTGGGCTTCTTCTCTCCAAGTATGATACACTCCCATTCTTGGAATTGAGAGCATTATGCAATTTGAGGAAACTGAAGACAGGCCAAAGCCTCACCACCCAACATCTGAGAGAGATGTTAGAGGCTTATGATCTCAGCAGGCCCTTAGGGACTGAAGGGGTAGGTGCAGAGGGTGGGGCAGAAGATGAGGATGGGGCCAGGGGTAGCAACACCCCAAGCCCCCCCTCTGGAACTGACCAGGAGGGTGACAATGACCCTGACCTGGAAAACCCAATTCCTCATGTGGATGAGGAGGAGGATCAGAATGACCTCCACTTTGTCCCCCCAGGAAGGATTGTGAGTGTGCCTAGAAGGTCTAGATCTCCTTCTCAGGAGTCTAACCACTCTAGCACCTCAGTAGGGACCGCTGTCTCCTCTCAAAGGAGGGAATCCTCTCATGAGAGGAGAAAAAGACTGATTCAGTATGAGCAAGCTCAGCTTGAACTCAGAAAACAGCAGTTGGCTATAGACAGGGAGTCCCTAGATCTCTACAAAGAGAGAAAAAAGTTGGGACTAGAGTCCCATGGTGGCAGCAATATCCCTAAAGATAGGGAAAGGTCTTATGACCATAGAAACCTAAAGAAGATTGTCCCTCCCTACCAGAGTGGGGATGACATCCACAAATGGATAACTGCACTGGAGAGGGCCTGTAAAGTTCAGAGGGTCCCCCAGAAGCAGTGGGCAGCAATCTTGTGGCTCTCCTTTGCAGACAAAGGTAGAGACAAGCTCCTCACTGTAAGAGAAGAGGATGCTGACAGTTACACAGTCTTGAAGAGTGCTCTGATAGATGGGTTTGGCCTAACCACTGAACAGTATAGGTTGAAGTTCAGAGACACCCAAAAAGCTCAGACTCAAGACTGGGTTGATTTTGTAGATTGTGCTACTAAGGCTCTGGAAGGTTGGATACATGGCAACAAAGTGCAGGACTTTTAGGATTGTACAATTTGATTATGAGGGAGCAGATCCTTAATAATTGTCAAAACCAGCTTTTGCACCAGTATCTGGTGGACTCTGATCTGACCTCTCCCCAAGAATTGGGAAAGAAGGCAGACAAATGGGTCAGAACCAGAGTAAAAACTAAAAATCAGGGTGGTGACCAGAAGAAAGATTCTACTAAGTCCCAAGAGAAAGGTGGGGATAAATCTAAGGATAAGTCCCCTACAGGGCCCCAAAATTCCTCTTCTGGGGGTGGGTCCCAAACTCCTTCTTCTCCTGAAAAGAAACCATATTGCCATGTCTGTAAAAAGCCTGGGCACTGGAAAACTGATCCCAGTTGCCGCAGGATTGGCAATAAAGAAAATGTTCCTCCCACAACTACTACCACCCCTCCTGGTACTACCAGTAGTAATCCTCCAGTTGGGAGTAGTGCACCCAAAAAGTTAGGTGCTTTTGCAAGAGGAACAGAGGTGGGCCCTAGTTTAGACAGGGACCCCTCAACAGACTCCTCTGACTCTGATGGTGGTATAGGATTTGCCACCTTTACCATGGGTCCCACAGCATTGGGCAGGTACAGATTGGAGCCAATAATTAATGGTCAGAAAGCTGTGGCATTTAGGGACACAGGGGCTAGTGTCACCATGGTGGCAGGGAAACTAGTCCCCCTCACCAGCTTTTACCTGAGTTTAAATACCAGGTGACCAACATTGATGGTGTCAGAACAGATCACCCCATGGCCATAGTCAATCTCAGCTGGGAGGGGGTCACAGGCCCAAAAGAGTGGCAGTGTCCCCAACCCTACCTGTAGATTGCCTGATGGGCAATGATCTGGAAATTTCAGCCTGGGCTGAAGTTGAACACCAAACCCATCTCAGGATGCTGGGCGTCCCTGTAAAGGTTAGTGGGGCTGTGATGGCCACAGTCCCAGCCCAAGATTTTGGAGAGATGGAGCCTGGAAGAATGGCCCACTCTCCCCCAAAAGAGAGCACAAGGGTTGAAGAAAAGTCTTCTTCCCTCCAGACAGTAGGTAAGGGTCAGCCTCCTCAGGGAACTGACCCTACCCCTAGTGAAGGAACTGCCCCAGAGGTAGTCAGGCCTGGCCTGGCCACACCCCTGATGGCAGAGGACCCTTCCAAGGTGGTACCCAGTCTGGAGCAGGTAACCTGCCCCTCTCTACCCTGCCTCAGCCAGCCCAGGGCTGCAGAGGTCAGGGAGGTCAGTGGACCCCCAGGGCCCCCTGTCCAGAGGAACCCCCCATCAGCAGATTAGGGGCACCCAGTCTAGTAGCCCTAGCCAGGTGAAAATTCCTCTACACACTGAGGGATCCCCCATACCTTTATGTAGGGACCTCCCCCAGAAGGACTCTGGTCGGCAAGGGCAAACCTGGGACCAGAAGGTTCCAAACCTGCCATGTACCTCCAGTAGTCCATCCAAAGGGACCCAACCCCCAGCTGTAGGCAGCCAAAGGTTGACCCTTAGAGCAAAGTGCAACTCAGTCATGGAAAGACAGGCATACATGGTGACGAGTGATCTGAGGAAGCTGAGGCCAACATTCCTAGGGCCTCACTTCCCTACTCAGACACCTCACCAGCCTTGTACTTTACCTAAGCACACCACAGGTAGTGATTCCCCATGGTGGAGACCCTCTCATACCCTTAGGGTGAGGGATTGCTTAGTGGACCATAAGACAGGGGGCAACCATGCTAGTGCAGGTGCTTCCTTATATGGCCACTTAGTCAATAAAGGCTCAACTGGCCAAAGTTAGCCTTATCTCCGTTCGTTTGGGGGGGTTATGTAGGAAGGTGGAATCTGACTATATGGTTGCCCCCACTTTTTTCCTGGTGTTTTGCTGGTTTATGACTTAGTTGGACTGGGATCCTGCTATTCAGGGCCCCAGTCTATCTGCTTTCTCTGTAAAAGGTTTCCATGTGCCTTAGGCACATCTCTGATTGGAATCTGGAGTGCCCTTATAAGTCCCTAGTATATGGTATACTATGTACCCAGGGCATAGGTACCTCAGAGGCCTACCAGGGGCTGCAGCATGTATTGTGCCACCCCTGGAAGGCCATCCAAACTGACACCACAGGTCTGCTACTGCAGCCTGGGTAAGGTGGTGCATGCACCCCTTACTGTGATATAGGTTACCTATATCACTAAATACATACACACATATAAACCTATAAGTCACTCCTATGGCAGGCCTTATCAATCCTGAAGGCAGAGTGCGTGGTTCCTATGTGAGAGGGTGCCCCTGCATGAGCAGGGCCCCTCTGCAGCGTTCGGAGACCCTTCTCTGATGCTGTTTGTAGTGCAGCCTGACCATATACTCTTAAGCGCATTATAACCTCACGTTAAATGCTAACTTTGGAATGGCTGCACCGAAACATGTCGTGTTTGGTGTCAAACATCTTGGAATACTACCCCCCGCCAATTCTGGCGGCGGGGGTAGCATTCCACCCTTCTAGAGGAGAGACATGTTAACCCTGGCCTGGCCGGTAACTTCTTTCTAAAGCCCTGGCATCACAAAATGGATGCTGCTGCCACAGACACAAGTCTGGCCTCCTGCTGCTGGACGAAACTCCGGCAGGGGAGGCCTGGACAATAGGTTTCCTGTCCCAGGGAGGTGTGACCACCTCCCCAGACAGGATAGTGTGTATTGGGGCTGGGCGGGAGCACTTTCGGGTGCTTTGAAGTCCTGCACTGGGGGCACACTTGGTGTCCCTGTGCATACCCCAGTTCAAACCGGATCAGGGGCTTGCAGCCCCTGCTTTGGCGGGAACTGGACAAAGGGAAAGGGGTGTAGCCACCCCTCTGCCCTGACCCACCCATAGGTGGGGCCACAGAGTAGTCCAACCCCTAAACTTAGTATAAGTATAGGAACCCAGTCCTTAGGACTTTAGATTATCCCTGGACGAAACTCTGACACTGAATCCTGGACCTTCGACGCTCTACTCAAGACTAGAGGACAGAAGAATCTCCCTTGGGGTCAAGGAGTGACTCCCTGCTTGGCAGGCACCAAAGAAGCAATTGTCCGGTCTGCATCGCCTAAGCTCCCGTCGGACGCCGAAGTCTTTGCATCACCAGAGGTGGATTTCCAGACTTCCCCGAGGCTGCCCTGAGTCCCCAGCAAAGCTGAGGCCCGTAGCTGTCGTGGGTAACGTGGAACCGTGACCCCTGGACACTGCACGCATTTGCTAGTGCATCCTCTTCTGGGTCTCCCACGAAGTCGTGCTTTGGGCTCCGAGTATCCCTAGCCTCCAGCACCAACTGCACTGAAGATCATTGGCCTCCACTCCACGAGTGTCCTGTGAGCCAGCTCCACGTGCGACATCTCGAGGCTCCTTCGCGGTCGCTAGCCCATTGGCTAGTAGCCCTTCATGAAGGCCAATCCTTTTCTTCGTAGGCTCCCTGGTTGCTCCAGGCTTGCCCTCACTTACCCTTGCTGGGTGAGTTCCTCAGATCTTGCTGGTCTGCATCATCGTCATTCTTTATCTACATCAAGACTTGCCGTTGCCAAGGCTTGTTGGGTCCAATCCGGTCGCCGACACCTTAGCACTCGACAGACATCGTGTACCAGCCCGAATCCTGCTCCTGGTCACCGACAACGCCTCCTGGACCTCGTGGCTGAAGAGTCAAGACGACCGTCAACCTACCTGAAGCACTCAACATCGGTGGGCATCTGCTCATCGCCTTCCTGGTCACTGGCTAGTGACCCAGACTCTGTCCCCTCTGCTTTCAGGTTCTTCAGATCTCCGATCCACTCTTGGATCCACCCGGACACTTTCCACTTGGTCGCCAGCAGCACTTTGCAGCAGATCGCCATTCAAATCGACGACGAAACCTCGACCCCGAAAGGCACCTATGCACCCGGCTTCCCTGGGTGAGGTAACAAGAGTACTCCGGTGCTCCCGTGGGTAGAGACTCTAGAACAACCTAGTTCTCAAAGGGTTTGCTCCAAGTCCTCCTTTAAGTGTCCCTTTTCTTTAATTTCCTGATCGCGACTTTCTCCATAGAAGTTAACGGCGTTTCGCGGTTGTGTATTTACACTGCACGCGTCCCCCGTGGGTCCCCTGTGTCACTACCTTGGGTGGTTCCTTGTGGTCCAAGCACTTCTAGAGGCTCTAGGCCTAGTGTCTAGCTCAGTCGTGGTTCTTATACCACTTTATTGGTATATGGTTTGGTACGCCCCTAGGGCCCAAACTTGTATTTGTGCTATTACTGTGTTTAAATAACTTATAACTTATGTACTTTGAACTCTAGCCTCATAAAGAGACTAGAGGGGTGTGTTTAGCAATAAATACATATATTTTGAATATATACCTGGTGTGGTGCTCTTTCATTTGATCACTCAAGAGATTATAGACTGGTAAAACAAGCTGCTTTACATTCCTTCAAGACTTAGCCTGAAGGCTGCTCTCCATAGCTACCACTAGGATAGCTTTCAATAAGGTTGTCTTTAACCTACCTCCAATAAGGGGTTGTTTGGACTGGTGCAAGGTGCCCACTATAATTAGTGGACAGCATATGCCAGGTCAACTTCTCACAGTGGAGATGGCAAATTTTGCATTTCCGGAATTCTCAGTTCAACAAAAGCTAGGGTAGCATAAATGAAATTGCACATCATTTGATATCTGATTATATCACTGGGTTAAGCCCATGTCCAACCATTTGACCTTGAAAACCCAGGAGAAAGTACAAGCGGTGTAAACTGAAGACAGTTAGCATGACACCGGTGGCCTTTATCATTTTGAACAGGTGCAGCACCGAGCCTGTGCAAGTGTGCATTTAGAATCTTTCCCAAGAGGTTGGCACCTCTCTACCTGTCTAGAACATAGTTAATTACTCTGAAGCAAGGCTGCTCCTCATAACAATGGACTACCAGGTGACGCCTACTTCTCAATACATGGCACACTAAAGAATCGACACAAACAGCAGGTTCCAGGAGGCAGCAGAAGGACTTTTAGGATGCTGACTTGCAATATCACGTACGTGAGAATGAAGTAAGAAATCTCATAGTCACAAACCCATCCATCTATATATCCATCACAGTAGCTTGAGCTGAGAGAGAGAGGGAAGTTTGCTCGGCTACTGCCATGCTATCCCTGTTCTATGAGGAAGCAAAACTAGCACTGTCACTGCCCCATTTGTACCTGTCCTGTGATGGGAAAAGTGTGTACTGATGCCACCCTACCTGTACTAGGAAATTTGGAAGCTAGAAGAATTTCTGCCGAAGGTTTACCTGTTTTATGCAGACAGGTGTTTCCACTGCTGCTGCACTATCTTATAAAATTACAAAGGATATTTTGAATGCATTTGCATGCCATGTCAAGACCAGTTAGAAGATTCTTTCGACCCGGGGAAAAGCTTGTTGCTGGGCCTTGACCTAGAGAGCCTAATTTCAATCAGAGCTCCCAAGCATGACCAAACAGTGTGACCCTGGGCAATTATTTTCTTGGCTCTGCCTCCTTTTCAGTGATCTTCACATTTGAGAGCACCTTGAAATAATTCAGCTCAGGATGTTCACTGCACAAAATCGCTCTTGTATATGGTTTAATAGACCAAATGTTACCCCATCAATAACAACAATAAAAGCCTTGTACAGAAAGCACAAGCTAACTTGCCTCTTGGGTCACTGATAAAACTGTAATCGGAGCAGAAGAGGGACGAATGTGATACCCATCAGGATCTGAATTGCACAATGTCTAATCGGGAAACCTGGTTTCAATCCTGGCTTCCAAGCTTGACCAAAGAGTGTGACCTTAGGATATTACTTTTCATCACTGTGCCTCATTTTCCATGTTCATTACACCTGAGAACACCTTTGAAAAATTCAGTTGAGGATGTACACTGTACAACAATCTTTCTCATGTATGGTTTAATCGACCATAACTTTGCTCCATCAATAAAAAAAAGGCTTATAGGAGAAACAAGACAAATAAATTGCCTCTTGAGCCATTAATGCAATCGTCACAGCAGAAAGGGTTTGGCTCACTAATTCTAATAAAGGCCACCCAGTGCAGTGATATAATCTCAGTTGCTGAAGTGAAACAATCCAAAGTACACTTTTTATGTAAAAGTTCATACTTCAACTATAATTAAAGTGGGAGTCAGAGACTCTTGCAGCAGGGCAGGAAGTCCTGAGTGAGCCGTTCTCCTCAGCCCTTGCTCCACTTTTTTCCCGAAGAGAATACAACACAGACGAGGCCACCGAAAATTATGGGATCCAGCCATCGCTGCTTCACTATTACTGCCCAACTGACAGAGGTAGTGAGGAAGGAGATGCTTTGGTGTTGGGCCCGTGGTTCCCGGTCTCAAGGTCTATGCACTCCCATTCCACATAAGCAATCAGTTGAGAAAGTGTCTTTTCATCGTGGGCATAGACTGGCTCATATTGCAGGCTACGATTACAGTGACTCGCCCTGTGAAACTTGCTGCTTGTGCCGACAGCCTCTTCAATAGTAATTTGCGAGGCGTGGGCCCTTCAGAAATTTAGCCCATCAACCCCTTTGTCCTCTTTTGAGACCGGGGAACATGCCCTATGAAGCAGGTATTGTTTTACAATATGTGATGTAAGATACCTATATTCCTGGGGAAGTCACCTGATCCCACAATGGCAATATTTGAACACCAAAATCGGTAAATGAAAAAGCGAAGTAGGATTCATTGCTCGGCCCCCCATTTTTATTCTTGTGGAAGGAGCACACCAGTAAAAACATTTTAGCTCACTCAGATGCAATGTTAATATAGGTTTCTCAGTTTAACAAAGCGAAACATTAATGTCAACAAAACTGACATAACTGCACCCACACTTGGTCTGTTTGTGGAGAGCGTACAACAGTCCTTTAAATGCTCTCACTCTGTCTTTCGTGTGTTAGCTACGTGTATTGTGCCGGTCTCATATGTAGGAGAGAAATAAGTGATTAGTACACAAAATTAAAGAGTTGCAGCCAGACGAGGTGTAGGAGTCACATATTGTACTCAGTGGTGGGTTCTGTAAGTTAAGAGTGTATGGTTAACAGAAACACAAAGTCAGGATTTAAAACACAACACAGTGTTTGGGGTTGTGAGTAAAAATAAAAAGGTTATTACTACCTAAAGGAAATTGTTTTAGCACCTTAGAATAATGACACTTTGAGAAAGAAAATAAGGTTCTCAACTCAAATTACATTCAGCTCCTTGATGCCTGCTCATAGCTCACTGTGCTGTAGGAGAAGGATTGCAGCTTATGAAAGTAAAAACAAAGCCTCTCTGCATCAAAGGTAGAAACCCACTTAAAATATCTTCATGAAATACAAATCTCTGATCTGTATGTAACACAATGTTCTGTGCAGCAGGCAGATAAATCCTCTATGCTACTTTTTTGTCAACATATTGACTGGTCAAAACACACATCTCTTCAGCCAGTGCCTTATCCACCAGAGTTATTATCCCTGATAATTGCTACTCATTCAAAGATATCTGTAGCAGGAGCCTTAACCCTGTAAGATAATGTAAAATGCAGCATCTTTGTGACCAGTTAAGAAGGCCAGAACAGATGCATTCTCACTGCTGTCTTTGTTGCCAATTTATTTGATGCAGTGTTTTAAAAAATAAATGTATAATTTGACTCAGACTTCGTTTATCATGACTGTTTCACATGTGACTCCACTCCCTTTCTGTTGCCATCTTCACCCTCAATTTATGGGTTCTCAGAGTAAGCATTTTACAATTTCAGCACTGTGTGTGATGTTTATTCTGGTAAACAGCCATTTCAACGAGTTTTTTACTTCGCGATACCATTACAACGCATGCATTACCACGCATGCGTTGTACATCGCGAAGTCATTACTACGCATTTTTTTAGAACGCATGGTCATTTACCACGCATGCCTTTACAACGAATTTCGTTGTAAAGGTATGTATAGTAAATGACCATGCGTTCTAAAAATGTAGACGATCCACGTCGTTGTAAGGAAACAGAGGCTGTTCCGTTTCCTCATAACGACGTGCACCGCCCTCAGAGACGACGTGAAGCAGGAACCAGGAGGAGAGAGGAACCACGAGGAGAGAGAGGTAAGGGGGATTGGGCATGGGGTGGGGGTTACTTTTTTAGGGTTTAGGGGGGACATGCTGGGGGTAGTGTTTTAGGGTTTAGGGTAGTGTTGTGGTGTTTGTGTAGTGTAGGGTAGTGTTTTAGGGTTTAGGGTAGTGTCGGGGGGTCGTGCAGGGTAGTGTTTCAGTGTAGGGACCGGACTGGGGGTCGGGGGGTCGTGCTGGGGGTAGTGTTTTAGGGTTTAGGGTAGTGTTGTGGTGTTTGTGTAGTGTAGGGGGTCGTGCTGGGGGTAGTGTTTTAGGGCTTAGGGTAGTGTTGTGGTGTTTGTGTAGTGTAGGGTAGTGTTTTAGTGTTTAGGGTAGTGTCGGGGGGTCGTGCAGGGTAGTGTTTGAGTGTAGGGACCGGACTGGAGGTCGGGGGGGGTCATGCAGGGGGTAGTGTTTTAGGGTTTAGGGTAGTGTTATGGTGTTTGTGTAGTGTAGGGGGTCGTGCTGGGGGTAGTGTTTAAGGGTTTAGGGTAGTGTTGTGGTGTATGTGTAGTGTAGGGTAGTGTTTTAGGGTTTAGGGTAGTGTCGGGGGTCGTGCTGGGTAGTGTAAATGTAGTGAGAGGACTGTCACTTACCTTAGAAACTTTTACCACGACTATATCTTTACCACGCATGTTTTTGCGTTGTAATGGCATGCGTGGTAAAGGCATAGTCGGGGTAAAAGTTTGCGTTGTAATGGTATCTCGTTGTAATTGACAACGCGTACTAATACCCGCGTTGTAATGGTACGCGTTGTATTGGTACGCATTGTAACAAGTGCTATTCGTTTCTTCTACTACCGCCACCTGAACATATCTTATTATTTGAGTCAGTGAAGGTTGCTCTGCTGATGACCCTGTTTAACCTTTGTAAAGCTCTACATACTAATAAAAGACAAAACAGTTCATTGTGCCAATGCTTATTTCAACATATGATGTAGTAAATGAGTGTACGCTTATGCAATATGTGATCAGAGTTTACTTTATTTGGTTTTATCAATCAATCAATCAATCAATCAATCACGCATTTGTTAGACAACAAGCAGTTTTTGAAATGAGTAGATGAGTTTGTAAAATTTTAAAACAGCTGACAAATGACTTCATGTCATGTAGACCACCACCATACTATCCTGCCATGTAGCCCAAAAACATATTGTATGCTGATGTTTTGAGCTTGTTAGACCTGTCATCCTTAGGGTGGTCATTCCCCCAACTTTTTGCCTTTTGCCTCTACGTTTTGCTGATTCTTTTTGTTGGCCTTAGGACTCTGAGCATGTTACCACTACTAACCAATGTTAAAGTGCATGTGCTTCTCCCCTAAACATGATGACATTGGTGTATACCTGATTGGCATATTTGTAGTACTGGTAATTCCCTTGTGAAGTGGTATACCATATACCCAGGGCCTGTATTCTTCAAATGCTAGTAGTGGACTGCAGCACCAATTGTGCCACCCACAGAAGTAGCCTTTTAATCTTGTCTCAGGCCTGCCACTGCAGTGCTTGAGTGTGCAGTTTACTGCCACTTCGACTTGGCATTTAAGACAACTTTCCAAGCATTAAACTCCCCTTTTATTACATATAAACCACCCCTAAGGAAGGCCCTAAGTAACCCTAAAGGCAGGGTGCCATGTAAGTAAAAGGTAGGACATGTACTTGTATGTTTTACATGTCCTGATAGTGACAAACAGCCTATTTAATTTTTCGCTCTTGTGAGGCCTACCTCCTCTCATAGGCCAGCACCGGGAATTCATTGATATACTTTTAAGCTGTAATTCTTGATCAGAGAGGAGCAGCTTTTTCATTTTTCATATGTTTGGAATGGTAATTACTGGTGAAGTTGGATTTAAAATTACTGTTTTAGAAATGGCAGTTTTAGAAAGTTGACATTTCTCTGTACTTACTGCTATTTGTGCCTGACAGCCTGTCTCCAATACACATCTGGGTTGGGTGACAGCTACACTTTATGCATTCCCTCTAGACAGTCACAAACACAAGAAAGTGAGGCTCATCTGCATTCTGATGGGTCTTTCTGAGCATGGAGGAATGGGAGGGCTTGACACTTACACTTCAATAGGTCATCACGCAAAGCACTGACTTACCCCCCCACAGATAGTCTGACAGGCAGGACTGGTTGGAAGGGATCCTTGAGCCCTTCAGAGAGTTCTTTAAAGTCACCCCCTACATCAAAGGCACTTTTGGGTATACGTACAAGGTCTCTGACCCCATAAAATAAGACACTACTGGATCTTGAACTGAACCTCTTTTAGAAGGACTGCTGTGCTGCTTAAATGACTCAACTGGACTGGTTTTCTGGAAGGACTGCTTTTCTGCTTGTTGCCCTACTGCCCCCTGAATCTGCTGAAGAAGAGCTGGACTCTACCTTCCCTCCGAGTTATATACAATGACTAGCTAGCTTGCCTCCTGTTTTCTGAAGTCTCAGGGATACAAAAATCTTCCTGCAATTCTGTTGGTGCTGCTGGACTATGCCTTTTGTGAGCCCTAGCCTTGCCTGAGGTGCCCCCTCCAAATTCTGGGCCTCAGAAGTGGGTTCTGCAGCTGTTTTGCTACAAAATTGATGCATCGTCACCACTGCGCCAATCAGAACCGAAGCAGTGCCTTTCAATGCTGACGCACTGCCAATCTGAGGTCCCAACTGTGAGGCTCAGGTTTGACGCATTGACCCGACTGCGAGGTTCGACGATGATGCAGCGCCGATCCAAGATCCTGACCATGAGGCTCAACTTCAGAAAGGTACTTTGTTCACCGGGGCCTGCATGGGTTCTGCAGCAGGCTTGCACATCCCTAAGGTTGGCCCAAACTTTGACTTTGTCCCGGTCCAGCATGACCTAAGGTAACCCTTTTAGCGCTACTTGCATCTAATAGCTTTACTGCATTTTTTCATTTAAAATTCAATTTTCTGACTTCTATAAATTGGATTTTTGTCATTTTGGTCTTGTTTTCTTTATAATATAATAATCTATTTTTCTAAATCTGTGTTGAGATTTTTGTGGTTGATTCATTGTGCTACTATGTGTGTGTTGCACAAATACTTTATACATTGCCTCTTTAGATAAGCCTGACTGCTCTGTGCTATGCTACCAGAGGGTGAGCACAGGTTATCTTTTAGTATGTATTTAGATTACCCTGACTAGAGTGGTGATTCATGTCTGCCATGGGTGTACTCCTCAAACAACAAAGAATCCCATTTCTAACAGAGCCTATGATGTAATTGTTAAAATCAAAACCAGAAGCCTATGTTGGAGTGCCAAAGAGCAAAGTTGTGAAATGCACAATACAATTTAGTTCCTCGCTTCCAGTCTTTTTTCTTGTAGGCTATTATGTGATAACAGCCAGTGGGTAAGAAGGCAGAGATAGCATTTTAAATGCAAATTCCAGCTAATGGATTATAATTAACACTCCCTGTACACGTTCATTATTTACCAGAACAATGCAAACAGTAGCAGTTTGATGTGTCTAAGGAAAAATAACGGCATGTCACCCCCTCTCCCAGAGCAAATCCTTGGTCTAGAAATTGGTGCAATTCAGGCAGCATGCATACAATACTACTGTAAAGCACTGTGCGTTGGACAAGTGCAGCACATGCTGCAGGTGCTGCCCCACGAGTGCCGCCAGTGTTTGGTAAACAGATGTCCCGGTTTCTCCAAAGATTTTCCCAGCATTCTGACAATGTTTGCTAAATACATATATTTTTTTTTGAGAAAGGGTCATGTGAGCATGCACATGAATAAAAATCCTGTGTATGCTCACATTTCCATCATCCCTCTGATCACACCATGGACAAAAGTTCAGTTTCTTAAAGTGTTGCCTGCTGTGCTGCCTCTCACCCATCATGCAGCACAACAGGTTGTAATGAGGGGTGAATCTGTGTCAGCTGAACCAGTCAGCCATTGCCTAGTCTTACCTGCCTGTCTCTGTGACTAATCACAGCAATCGGTAGTTAATGATATTATTAGGTCAGTTGTAACAGAGACTGCACACGCCTTTGTAACAAGTAAGAAAAGAAGCCCTCCATATTTTTTGATTCATTGTGCAGAAGGTAAATAATTCCCTTTATGGATCCTTGGACATCTGTCTACCACCTTCCAATCCCTCTCATAGAAACACAAATTGAAGCTTATCCAGTCCTATGTTTTTCATTTGCTTTCTGGTCCTTGTAGTCTTGCTGCATCCATCTAAAATATTGATCATTTCTGTAGGGCTTCTATTGTTTGCATAAATAGAAGAAAACTCATAAATAACACTTTATGGGAAAACATGAAAGTGGTGAGTGGTGTGGGCAGTGGTCTGTCAAATGAGACAAGACACTGCTGGGAATTTGTTAGACCTGTCAGCCTTAGAGTGATCTTCCTCCAAACCTTTTGCCTTCACTCCTCCTGTTTTCCTGGATTCGTTTTGTAGGCCTTAGGGCTAAACACACTTTTCCATTGCTAACCAGTAATAAAGTGCTTGTGCTCTCACCTTTAAACATGGTGAAATTGGCTTACAGTCAATTGGCACATTTAATGTATTTGTAATTCCTTAGTAAAGTGGTACAACACGTACCCAGGGCCAGTAAATTCAGTGCTACTAGTGGACCTGCAGCACTAATTGTGGCACTCACTTAAGTAGCCTTTTAAACATGCCTCAGGCCTACCATTGCAGCCTGTGTGTGCAATTTTAAACTGCCATTTCGACCTGGCAAAAAAACCTTTTTCCAGGCCTAAACCTGCCTTTTTAATACGTATAAGTCACCCCTAAGGTAAGTCTTAAACAGCCCATAGGGAGGGGTTCCTTATATTTTTTAAAAGTTTGACATGTACTTTTACGTTTTACATGTCCTGGCAGTCAAAAACTCCTAAATTTGTTTATCACTACTGCAAGGCCTACCTCTCCCATAGGATAACATTGGGTTACCTTATTACATTTAATAAGTGATAACTTCTGATTGGGAGGAGGAAGGAAAGTCATGTTAGGTATCCGAGGAATTGTAATTTAAAACTCCCTTTAATGCGAAAGTTGGATTTTACGTCACAGTTCTGAAAATGCCACTTTTAGAACTTTGCCATTTTCTTGACCTAACCATTTGGTGCCTACAGCCTGTTCCTGGGTCACATGAGTAGGTCTAAATGGTCTTTGTGTATTTATCCTAGACAGTATCACAATGGTGGGTCTGAGCGTTAAGAGGATGGGTCATCCTGGCTTGATGAGGGGGTAAAGATGTGACCTCCCACACTTGCACTTCAAAGGCACTGGCCCAGCTTACACCAAAGGACTTCAAACCAGCCTATTCTGCCCCCAGATAGACTGGCACCAGGAAAGGGAGGCAGAAAATTCCAGACACTTCTGCAGGGAAAAAACTCCATAAGCTTCTCCCACTTCAAAGTGGAAACGAAGTATAAAAAGTGGACCCTCTGACCCATGCTTCAGTAGACTCCTGGACCTCTGGATACTACAGAAGAAGGATGCCTTGCTGCCCTGCTGATTGAGGCCTGTCCTGTTTTCAGAGAAGGAAGACTAGACCTGCTCCCTTCATTCTAGGCTGAGTGACTACAAGGGTCAGCTGACTAACCTCTTGTCTTATTACAGGGACATAACAAGCTCCAGAGGCCTCTCTGCAACTGCACAGCTCACCTGCTGGTCTGGACCTGCCTGGACCTGCAACTGGACCTGCCTGAGCCCTACTAGCCTTTGCTGGAGTTAGTTCCTGACCCCCAAATTGTACCTCCCCAGGTCCTAGGCACTTGGCTTCTATCAGAGAGAGCTTCTTCTATCCTAACTGAAGGTTCTCCCTAATCCGGTGTGAAGTAACTTGAAGCCCGGCAAACCCTCACCGCACAGCTGCCAGCTTCATCAGAATTGACGCCCAGTGAGTGAAGCCCCGCAAAACCTCGCCGCACAGTTTCATCGGAACCAACACAGTATGACGCAACTCGATGCAGAAGTTAGCATTGCACCTCTCGCAGCTCCTCATCGAAACCGATGCAATGTAACACACCTTGATGCATCGCATTGCAGCCCTTTCAGCTCCTCAGAACCATCACCGGACAACACAAAGTCTTACAAGTAGTGCTGCGCAGAACCTGCACCATGAACATAAGTTACAATCCTCAGTGAGTCAAACTTGGTCCTGTGCCCGGCCTGCGCTCTCTCGTGGTCGGCCTGAACATGCGACTTCGTCCTGGTCCTGTGTGACCAGATACCCTCAGTTGGCGCTTAGCGTCTTATGGCGCTACTTTTATCTAAATCTTTAAAACTGCATATCTCCAGCTCTACTGATTGGATTTTTGTTGTTTTGGTCTGAAATAATTTATTTAATTTTACTCTATTTTTCTAAATTGGTTTGGGATTTTTCTTGTGTAGAATTTTCACTTTATTTCTGTTTGTGTGCCACAGAAATACTTTACACATTGCCTCTAAGTTAAGCCTGACTGCTTTTGTGCTGGCTACCAGAGGGTTAAGCAGGGTTTATTTAGTGATTTTTGTGGCTCACACTGACAAGGACTGTGGCTGTTGCTTGAGTAGTGTTTCACCCCCCCTCAAACAACAACCCAATTTCTCACAGACATAGAAAGAAAATTATGAATAAGGAAAAAATGGACAGTGTGAAGCAAATAGAAAGAGTGAGGGACAAAGAGAAAGGAAATAAAAAAGTATTTAACCAGAAAAAGATAGCTACCAAAAACACGGAGAGGGAAGGAAGGTTTGAAAGAAGCATGCAAGGAAGAAATGATGAAAAGAATGAAACGTGAAATGATTGAGAGAAATGTAGTAGGAAGAGGAAAATGAAAGAAAGGTGGATGTAAGATTGATGAAAGAGAAGGATAAAAACAAGTGAGCTTGAGCAAATTGGGACATAATGGGTTTTCCTTTGGTTTTTAGCCATGCTGCACAGCATCCCCAATGCTGTGCAACATAACTAAAGAACATGGCCTTCCGCATCATTTTGTAGGTGGTGTAACATGCATGTGCGCACCTACAAAATGATGCAGGTGCTTTTTTTTAAATTTTGTTAGTGATTCATATTGTATCAGAAATGAAAAAAAAAAGTGTGAAAGTGTTTTTTAAAAGTGGATGGGGGAAGCAAATCGGCATGGGCAGAAGCAAAACAGAGGGTGCAGGTTTGGGGAGGAGAAGCAACAGCCAAGAGAGCAATGTGGAGTGGGCTGGGGAGAAGCACATGGGTGAACAGGTAAAGGGGGAGTATGGGGATGGAAAGGAGAAGCAACGCGTGAGGGAGGAGGGAGGAGGGAGGAGGGAGGAGGGAGGAGGGAGGAGGTCAGGATGAGATGCGACAGGAAAGAGAACAACTTGGATAGGGCAGTTGAGAAGCACACCTACGAGAAAGCAATGAGGAAGTAAATTAGGGTGAGTTCAACATGGAGGGGGCGGAGAAAAGCACACAGATGACAGAGCAAAACAGAGTGCAGGTGGAGAGAAATATACAAGGGAGACAGCTGCAAAAAACATGCACTCATACAGTACTTAAGAAAAAAGTAGTTCTTGAAAAGCAAGCAGTGGTAGCATGGAAGCCTGTCAGTCAAAGGAGAGGGTAAACAGGCTATGCTCCATGGAGAAACAACCACAAGATTGACTAGCTAGGAAACGAATGAGAAGCAGGCAAATGAGAGTAATGGCAAATGGTAAGTATTGTGTGGGCTCCAAGCCCCTGTATGTCCTTCATAACCTCAAATAGGTCTTGCAAAAGACATGGCTTGCGTTGCCTAGTAGGCAAGACCTAAAAAGGGTAAAAGAAAAGGGGAAATGATGGGATAATGAAAGGATGAACAGATTGAAAACACAAAGAATTGATGGATGGTAGGGTGAAAATATGGGAAGAAGTAAGGATGATTGAAGTGTAAAATGGTAGATTTGTGAAAGGATGGGTGGGAATTTGAAAGGATGGCGTGATAAATCTACAGAAGGAAGAATTTTAAGTTGAAGGGAACTTTTCCAGACAATTTCATCATGCTTGCTTACTGGCTTGGGTTCGTTGCGGGTGGGGGGCATTTATAATTTGTAGCTACTCCCCTTGCTCCAACAGTGGATGCAAATGTCAGAAAGCAGTACAATCCGGAATAACAGAGTTAAGTGCAGTAATCACACAGAGGGTACCATCTACTCTTCCATCCGCATCCAAATCCTTGGCATTTGAATGGATTTCCAGGCAGTAAATGTGGCAAGTTAGAAATAATGTCTACAAGAAGGGAGGGACCGAGGGCTTTTTAACCAGGTCCAGCATAAAGGCCCAATAACAGTACAAAACAGAAAGGTATGCTGTTCCTACAAGACAGTACAGGTTTGTGTGAGTGAGGAGAACTACACTACTCGCTAGATGCAGGAGAAAATTTCCTCCTTTCGGAAAAAGACCTTCACACACCCAGCCAGCTAGGTGTCTTGCATCATCATTGGGTCTGCTCCTCGTCGGGTCGGCGCTGCAATACCCGATCAGCACCCATGGTGGGGCCCTTTGGCGGAGATCTTTTTTCCTGGCCGTTGGGTGCAGTGCGTGTGAGGGGCCTAGTGAGAGTAGATGTGAAAATTGTGAAGTTAAAACAGGAGGTAGAGGTCCACTCAGAACTAATTTAATGAATGTGGCCCCTCTCCTGATTAAAACGAGGTGTGGCGCACCCCTGCTCTAAGGTAACAGGGTACCGCGCTTTGAGGTCAGGTCAACATGTTTCTTGCCATTATGTCATATAGACGGCAATTCTTCAGGACCGATTCAAAATCTATCTACACTTTTTGGTGGTGGTCCAATGTAGTGAAGGTAAACGACCACCCATACAGCACCCTAAAAAGTGGTACCTGTCGATCTAGACCATCAACCTGTAAGGAGAGAGAGATTATAAAAAGTAAATGTATACAACTAGTTCGGCATTCGTCGCATAATTTAAATTAATGGTGCAACACTCAAATTGTGAGAAAAGCATGCATCACGCTGGGGTGTTGTGACCATGCGTATGGCGGCTGAATTAAAAACAAGTGGAATGATACTATAAAAATCCCAGTGTGGTGAACACGAATAAAGACTCACCCCTCTGGGGTCAACAATTCGTAACAACGTGTTCCGGCAGGTGTAGACACTGAATAGTGCAGTGTCTTACAGGGTAAAAATAAGGCATGGGATACATGAAAGGTGAAAGGCAGTTGGTATCCCCACCTTATACAACGGCCCGGGAACCAGCGGTGAAGTTTAAGAGCAAGTCCCGGAACGTGGAGTACAGGAGAGCGCTGAGTCAGAGTACTCAGGCAGTGCGGTATGGTGCGGACAAGCTCAGCAACCCCAAGACCCGGACCGCGTGCACCGTGAAGGGAATGCCTTACAGGTGATGCTCGCTGGGGCCGTGGTGGGAGCGTCGATCTCAGCACCTCACCGCCATGTCGGTCGACTCATGGACGAACCAGCCCGCGGTCCATAAGCTCGCAAGCATTGAGGGCTCACCTAAAGCGACACAGCCTGTGTCTTCCCATAATCTGGAAGTCAGAAACTTACTCGTCTTCTCCTTTAAATGTCGGCGGACCTACCCCTCACTCTGCCGGGACCGGGAGGTAACTGCCAGCGTTGGCGTGGCGTTGTTATACTTACGGTCAGCAGCAGAAGCGGGGCGGGTCTTCCAGCTCCATCGGGGAATGCGCTAGAGCGCTGGCCTCACTATTACAATGGGCGCCATGTTGGAAAAGTTGGTCGGGGCCATTAGACATGTAGTAATAGCCTAATGGGACTCGCCGTCAGTGTGTCAGCCATGAGTGAGTGTCGGCTCAAAAAAAGAGGTCACTAAATACTCAGGAGATGATAGTCTATCTTGTCAACAGACTCCAAGGAATATCTTCGTTCAGTCCCTCTTTATCTGAGGCAAGTCTCAGCACCCATCTTTGTTCAATGCGGAACAGTGTGTCCTTGTTCATCCTAGGGTGCGCTTCTAAAACGACCCACCGTAGTGAATCACGTGAGTGCTTGTAGTGCTCAAAATGTGTTGTCATCTTAGTGTTGGTTTTATGGCATCTAACAATGCTCCTATGTTCCGTGATGCGTGTTCTAACGGATCTGGTGGTCATCCCTATGTATCGGATTCCACAGGGACAGGTTAGCATGTAGATGCAATTAGCCGTATTACAGTTAGTGTGTTTCTTGAGTTGCCATTTAAACCCATTGGTGAATGTTATGTCTTTTGTTGTTTTCGTAAATGGACAAACTGCACAGGACCCGCACGGGTGGTGTCCCACAACTGGTGGTAAGTCCCACAAAGATCTTTGTATAGTGGTGTTGTGGACTCTGGGCCTCGTGTGTATAAGCATATCTTTGAGGTTGCGTGTACGTTTAAATGCAAACCTCGGAGTGGGAAGGTTTAAAGTTCCTGTGTTGAGAATGCCCCAGTGTTTTTTAATGATGCCCCTCAATCGATTTGAGTCCGGGGTAAATGTGGTGACACATGTAAGAGCATCGCTGGAGTCTTTTGGTCTCGTTTCCAGGAGTGCCTCTCGGTTGTTGTTCCTGGCCCTTTTAAGTGAGGGCGCAATATTGCGTTTAGGGTACTCTCTTTTGCGGAGATCTTCTGCTAGGGTATTAGCCTCCTTTCTAAAATCAGCCACAGAGCTACAGTTCCTTTTAATACGAAGGAACTGGCCGAAAGGTAGGTTCTCTTTTAGGGCTCTCGTGTGGTGGCTGCTGAATAACAACAGACTGTTCCTGTCAGTGGGCTTCCTATATAGAGTAGTGGTGATAAGCCCCCTCTCCAACCTGATCATGAGGTCAAGGAAAGGTATGTTAGTATCTGAGATGGTGCTTGTGAATTTTAGGTAGGGGTTTAAGGTGTTTATCCACTGGCAAAACTCCTCACATCTAGAATGATCCCCTTTCCACAAATTGAGGATGTCATCAATGAACCTCTTCCATAGCAACACATTAGCCAGGTAAGGGTTAGTAGGACTGTGGATCTCCCTCTCCTCGAACGCAGACATGTACAGACATGCAACGCTCGGCACAAAGGTGCTGCCCATCGAAGTGCCCTGTGTCTGATGGTAGAGCTGTTTATCATACTCAAAAATGTTTTCTGTCAGTGCCAGGGTGGCATACTCGAGTATAAAGGGCACAGGAGTAGGCGAGTCCCATTCTGTCCTGCTTAGAGCATCCTCTATGACACTTAAAGTAGCCCTCTGTGGGATGTTAGTATAGAGGGCCTCAACATCCATGGTTACTAGGAGGTTAACTTCCTCTAGATGCTGGACCCCCTCAATCAAGCGAAGGACATCAGTGGTGTCTTTCAAGAATGATGGGATGGCTCTCACCAGGGGTTGTAGAAAATAGTCGCAAAACCTCGACAGTGGTTCGAGAATGGACCCGATACCCGAGACGATGGGTCTCCTGGGAACCGGAGTGACCCCCTTGTGAATTTTTGGCAAGATGTAAAAGTATGGGGTCTTAGGGTCCTTAGTAGCGAGGAAATCTGCTTCCTTTTTGGTGATCCAGCCCTCCGTCTCAGCAGAGAAAACCATGGTGGAGATAATGGTGGCTAGTCGTGGGGTGGGGTCGTCTCTTATGGGGGTATAATACCTCCGGTTGCTCAGTTGTCGGGTGCATTCCGCAACATAGTCAACAGTTGACATGATGACCGTAGCCCCACCCTTGTCACCCTGCTTGATGGTGATGTCTGGGTCATCCGCCAGAGCCCTGACGGCCGTCAGTTCAGTTGAGGATAAGTTATGGAAAGAGGCAGGTATGGTCTCACTGTTAAGATCTTTCAATACAGCCTGCTCGAAAGTTAGCACCTCGTTCGGTACCATACCACTGTTAGGTGTGAAAGTGGAAGGTTTAGGAAGCCCCGAGTCTTCGTTGGGGATCATAAGTTTGTCTTGAAAAAAGGCTTTCAGGCGTATTTTGTGGAAGAAGCCTTGGATCTCGCAGGTGTCACGGAATTGATCAGTTTTGGGGGTGGGCACAAAACCCAACCCCTTCTGTAATACACTCTCTTCCGAGGGCGTCAATGTCCTAGAGGAGAGATTGAAAATGAATTTCTCTTCCCTCTTGTCTGGCTCCTTGTCTCCACTGAGCGAGTTGGCTGCTCCTGCCACTGTACTCTCTTTTGATGCCTTCTTCTCCACCCTCTTCCTCTGCCCCAGCCTCTGTCTAAAAAAGGAAGGTCATTACCCTGTTGGAAGAAGGGCGGATGCCCCTGATGGTACATAGGGAACTGCCAAAATGGGGGTCCCTGGTATGGTGGTATATTGTATGCTGGATACATTGGGCGTGCGTTGCGTCTCGAGTTGTTACTGTCCCAGCTCCTGTTATTAGAAATAATCCAATATGTTGATAGGTTAGTCATTAACAGAACTGGATTTTACGCTCCGTTTCTACGTTTGATCACACTGTGTAGCCTTGGGCAAATAACGTTGTAGCACTGTTTCCAAGTCCATTTATTTGCCGGGAATTTTTTGAAAATGGTTCAACATTGTAATTGGGCACTATATAAAAATTAATTTACACAACAACAGGTATTTTGTATTTTTTCATTGCCTTAACATTATTCTCTCCTCTTTTGGACTTGCACTTGGAGAAAGAAGGATGAGGAACAAAGGCCTGTTGGATGAAGAGGGCCAAGAAACCAGTCTCCCTCAAACCTAGCCCTGGAACAAATGAACACATGCAAATTGGCAGAACAGAGTACTTTATACTGGTGCACTCCAGGGGCCGTATTCTGATGGGCTGCGCTGCCTCAGCGCAGAGCTGAATGCATGCTTTTTCGTATTAGCCTGCAGGAGTTGGAGCTTGATTTTCAGACAGCAGGGGCGGCTCCTCCGTAATTGCGTAGGAGCGTCGCCCCCAGCACGTGCCAGCAAACAAATCATAAAATGATAATAAGACAATGTTATTGTCATTTTATTAATGCTGAGCCCCACAATACAATATGTATAGGCCGGGGCTGGGCCGAGGTAGGGAGGAGTACTGTGCACTCATATGTGCGCATGTGTTCTTAGCCGGCGGTCCTAGGCCGGCCAAACACACATGCGTACTTTTGTTTCTCCAACCCTGCTGTGTTACACAGCAGGGTTGGAGAAATAGCACAGGCTCCAATGCACTGTCTGAACGGTAAACGAGGCCGCTCAGACTAATCCTGGCACTGCTCTCATCTGGATTGGCTGTGGAGCCTGTGCCCTGAGGATCCATCCCCTTCCGGCCCGAGAGCGACGATGGTAGCAGCAAGGCGGCACCAGGAGCGGAGCAGAGCAGCAGGTAAGTCATTTTTTTTTATAACGTAGATTTTATTTCACCCCCCCTCCCCTCGCCACCCACCACCGTCTCCACCCGCCGCCTACCTACCACTTTAGGCGACCAAGGTTTGTCTGTTTCTTGGCTGTGCTGTCTAAAATAATGAGCTAACTCAGAGAAATATCAGGTTAAATTAATTCACTTAACACACTGCAGGGATATAAAAACAGGTGCTCGGCTCTGTGCTGAGCCAGCGCAGCCCTTCATGATTTTGCCCCTGGTCTGTCACACGCTACAAGCTTTATTCCTTCGATAATTCAAGGCCAACTTCTCCCACCCACAGATTGTGAATCTGAGAGCAGTGCAGCGCCTCCTCTACACAGTGAGGTTCTGCACTATGTAGATTTGTGAACTTGATACTGCGTCTGCCGTCTGACGCTAGGTATTTAGGGATTATTAAAAAACAGTCCCCTCTGGCTTCGCTCCTCATTCGGCGCGCGCCAGCTGCTCGCTGCTACAATGTGTTGATGATCCCAGGTTCGCAATAAGGATGGTGATTTGATGCTGCGTGAGTCTATGTGCTAGCGCGAGGACAGATTAACCGGAAACAACAGAAACGCTGCTAAAATTGGCCGTGTTTTCTGCTGTGTTTACTTTCTCAGGTCAGATAACGTATGTAGGAAAGAAAGCTGTTGTACTAACGGGTGGAGGCCGAATTATGCATCAAAAAGAAATTAGCTCTTGCGACGATGAAGGACCTTATATTTAAAAACGTATACTGGTAGCAACTTTCAATAGTAATAAGGGCTTGTGGGACTAGGGCCCCTCCAGTAATTTATAGTGCTAAAGCATTGGGCCAGGAGCTTACATATTGTTTACTGGCTGGATTTGGGTGTGGCTCATGTACTGCCAGGCACCTTCTTCCAGAAAGACAAGGGGGGATATGTACAATGAAGTGGCGGGGCGTGTCGTTAGCCCCCTGGGCTTAACGACACGCTCCGCCACTTCGGAACCGCAAGGCTGCACCATATTTACAAGAATGTGGTGCAGCCTTGCGTTTCCCCCTGCGATGGTGCCAAGTTTAACAACTTAGCGCCAACGCAGGCACCTGTGCACCAGAGTGCAAGGGTGTCTGTGTGCAGGGGAGGATTGGTTATGTGTAGGAAGGTGTCCCTTCCTGCACATAAACAATCCTAAAATGCCATTTTGTAACTTTCATATGTGCTGCTTCATGTAGCACACTTGAAAGTTACAAAATGGCATTTTTTTAAAAGGTTTGTTTATGTACAGGAAGGGTCACCTTCCTGTACATAAACAAACCATGGCATGTTGCTTTTTCCATGTGTGCTGCACAAGGCAGCACACATGGAAAAAGCAAAAACGAGGAGAAATAATGCATTTCTCCTCGTTTCGCCAACTTAAGACCAATTTTGGCGCTGCCTCCTATGTACGCCACCCTTGTACATAGGGGGCAGAGTCAAATACAATGTGTGTTGCGGTGGAACGCCCACCGCAACACCCACTGCACGCCCCTTTCACACTAACCATAGCGTGAAAGGGTGCCTTGTACATAAGGCAAGGCCCCTATTGCCATGGGAACGTCACAAAACGTGACGCTCCCGTGGCGATAGGGGCTTGTACATATGCCCCAAGTTGTGAAAGGGTGATCAGTATTTCTAAAGGGGTTAAGCTGGGGTGTCAGAGACAAATAAGGCTGCAAATCAAAGCCATCTCTCCTTTCTGATACCTTTAGCACCCACACATTATAACATTCAAGGCATAACATTTACTTTACTTGTTGACAATCTTTGGCCTGCCCTTTGAAAATGCACCAAACAAGTGTAACCCTTGTTTTAAAATGCCATTTTGGAAAATATGCATGCTATTTACATCAGTAAAATGTTCTTTTTAGACTTGCATTTGGAATAATTTCTATTTTTATTTTTTATAGTGCTCAAATAGTCAAGGTACAGTTTCAGGGAACTATTAAAAACAAAGCATGATCATAAGCCTCTTAGACCCCTGCATATTGTTTATATATGGACATATGAAATGTGTATTGGAAATGTACATGCATATATAATAAACATTACTACGTTTTTACCTCACCTACTACTGTAAAAAAGTGTAGCGATAAGGTTGTAATAGCCCTTCGTATGATGAATATCGTATGAAAATATAAGAGCGGGAAAAAGTAGAATAGACAGTGTGCATTGATGCACACTGTCTATTCTACTTTTTCCCGCTCTTATATTTTTAGGACATGGACCCTGCTTTGTGTTCAAGGTTTGAAGCTTGGGCGTCCAGCCCTAGTTGCTAGGTTGGCACATTTTATTTTTTTATTTTTCATAATTGTTCTTCTGTTAGAGTGCGTTCTTTCATTCCGTAGACCATCATGCATGCTAATAAGGCTACCCTGCGGGCAATGCTCGTCATTTCTCCTCCCCGTGGAACTGCTTGCATGAGCTGAGACCCACCAACCATTTTGTGAACCTGGCTCCTTTTGTCTCAAACTTCTAACCAGCAACGTAGCTATCAGTAGTGCAGTGGCAGGAATGGCACTGGGGCCAGTGGTGTAAGGCCCCCCTTTCCCCTGTGTTATGTCTATTATACCCTCTAGGAGAGTAGGATGCATTTTCCTTGCTTACATTAGGACACCAGGACCCTTGCTGCAGCGCTCCGAAACAGAGTGGGAGAATGACCCCCATCTGGAAGAAATTGTTGGAAATATACTGCAACAACATTAATGATACAGGCAGTCATGGAAATCCAAGTGTTAACAAAAACAGAAATACAAAAGCTGGGTTGTGCTCAATTGGACACACACATTTACTGTTGTTGAGTCAGCTATCGACAAATGCTAACATGCCTATCAATCTGACTGCTGCTGAAACACTCACACAAGTACGCAAAGACATATATATGTCTTTTGTTTCTATGAATTACAGATGCAGACACTCTTACCTACAAATTTGCATATATCTATCTATCTATATCTATCTATCTATATATTCACTGAAAAAACCATAGGTTTCAGGGACGTTATAGTTACAAATTAGCATTTAAAAAACCTTTGAAATTCACTGAAAAAACCATAGGTTTTAGGGACAGTTATAGTTAGTTGGACATTGCACTCGTACAAAACCCGTGAAATTCCCCCGTTATAGTTAGTCCAGCTAACTATAACTCGCGACCCCGCAATGCACTGCTGATGACGTCACATATTACATCACTCATGACATGGTCAGTGACATCACTGATGACATCACTGATGACATCTCAAATGACATCATCCAGTGACTGTGTGTTTCTGTAAAGTTTATATATTTTTAATATATATAGGAAAAGACGTATTGAAGAATGAGTGGGTGTGTAAGTGTCTGTATGGATGATTTAGTAGGTGCGTGACTGACTCTATAAGTGAGTGATTTAACGTATCTTACTGAATGCATGGGTTAGTGACTAAACTGGGTGAATGTCTGTATCCGTCTGTCTGTTGCTGTGTAAGTGGCTGCATGTGTTTGTGAATAGCTACATGAGTGTCTATATGAGTTATTGAATGCTTGTCTGAGTATCTGTATGGGTGCCTGAGTGTTTGTGTGGGAGGGGTGTGTGCAACTCTGTGCATAGATGTGTGAGTGGGTGATTCACTGGGTGGATGGTTTCAAGAGTGCAACTGTGATAGACTGTATGGGTGGGTAAGTGTGTGTAAGAGTGTGTTAGTGAGTGAATGTATGTCCCAGTGGTACATGTGTGAGTAACTACATATGTGAAAGGCAGTATATATGTGTGTTGGAGTATATAAATAGCTATAAGCGAGAGTGAGTGATTGTGATAGTGGCTGTATGGATGAGTGTGTGCTTGTATCAGTGATTGTATAAGAGCGTAAGAATGTGCTACTATTTGTATGAGTAAGTGAGCTGGTGTGTGTATAACTGTATAGGTGAGTAAATGGTAGTGTGTTTAATTATTTGCATGACTGACTAGGTGTGTGAGTACCTCTATGGATGAGTGGCGGTGTTTGAGTGTCTATATAGGAGTATGAGTGCATATGATAGTCCTGTACTGAGTGACCGTAAGTATGAGTGACTGTACGGGTGAGTGAGTGGATGAGTGCGTAGACCTAAGAATCAGTGAGTGGGTGTGTAGTTATTGGTGTTGGAGTGTCTATGGTTTTGCGAATGGCAGTCTGTAATTTAGAGTGGGTGTATCAAAGGTTATATTAGGGTGTGAGGAGGTGCATCAGATTATCACGTAGATGATGTCATCAGTGATGTCATTTGAGATGTCATCAGTGATGTCATCAGTGATGTCACTGACCATGTCATGAGTGATGTAATATGTGACGTCATCAGCAGTGCATTGCGGGGCGCGAGTTATAGTTAGCTGGACTAACTATAACGGGGGAATTTCACGGGTTTTGTACGAGTGCAATGTCCAACTAACTATAACTGTCCCTAAAACCTATGGTTTTTTCAGTGAATTTCAAAGGTTTTTTAAATGCTAATTTGTAACTATAACGTCCCTGAAACCTATGGTTTTTTCAGTGAATTTCAAAGGTTTTTTAAATGCTAATTTGTAACTATAACATGTCTGAAACCTACAGTTTTTTCAGTGAATTTCAAAGGTTTTGTAAATGACAATTTTTAAATGTATTAATTGTTATATAAATTTTTTTCATACTGATTTCCAAATTTTTTAGAAACCATTTTTTTTTACATATTTTATTTTTTAAATTACATTGTAATTACATTATACATTACATTACAAAAAATACTTTCTCAGAATGAATTACTTTAGTTTAATTACTTTGCACATAGGCAATAGACTTTTAAGTACAGTAGTTACAGTTGTTACAATGGGCAACATATTTTCAAACACAATGCAACATTCAGCTCAATGTGAATTTCTAGTTAAATGCAATTAGTTACTTTATGGATTACTTTTCTAACCACATTACTGGATCCTAGATTCAGTCCTGGGACATCTCCTGTAAACAGTTGAGTAAAAGCGTTTTGGTTACAGTCGTGATTTTTAAGGAATATTATTGTACTTTAAAAGTTCACACTTAGAAACTTTTTCTCATAGAATCACCAATGTTATCCTATGGAAGGAAATTCACTTAGAAGTTAAAAACTGTTATCGTTACTTTTTCTTACTCAGTGTTGGATCCTGGATCCAGCACTGGTGCATCTCCTGTAAACAGTTGAAAGAATGCGTTTAAGTCATACAGGCGATTTTTTAGGAATATTTGTAGTTTGTGAAAATCGACACTTTGAAACTTTTCTGCTGAAAACCAGACAATGGATTCCTATGGAAGGAAATTCAAGTTACTGGTAAGTACGGTTAAAATTACTTTTGAGGATCAGTACTGGGCTGAAAGATGCAGCACTGAGGTCTCTCCTGATAACAGGTGAGTAAATCGGAATTCGTATTTCGGCTGATTTTAGAGGAATATTTTAAAGTTCCAAAACTCCACACTTAGAAGAATTTCCAAGTGAAACCAGTCAATGTTAGCCTATGGAAGGAAATTCAAGTTACTGGTAAGTACGGTTAAAATTACTTTTCAGGACCAGTACTGGGCTGAAAGATGCAGCACTGAGGTCTCTCCTGATAACAGGTGAGTAAATCAGAATTTGGATTTCGGCTGATTTTAGAGGAATATTTGTATGTTTCAAAAATCAACACTTAGAAACTTTTTCAGCAAAAAGCAGGCAATGATATCCTACGGAAGGAAATTCAAGTTACTGGTAAGTACGGTTAAAATTACTTTTGAGGATCAGTACTGGGCTAAAAGATGCAGCACTGGGTTCTCTCCTGATAACAGGTGAGTAAATCGGAATTCGTATTTCGGCTGATTTTAGAGGAATATTTTAAAGTTCCAAAACTCCACACCTAGAAGAATTTCCAAGTGAAACCAGTCAATGTTAGCCTATGAAGGAAATTCAAGTTACCGGTAAGTACGGTTAAAATTACTTTTCAGGATCAGTACTGGGCTGAAAGATGCAGCACTGAGGTCTCTCCTGATAACAGGTGAGTAAATCGGAATTCGTATTTCGGCTGATTTTAGAGGAATATTTTAAAGTTCCAAAACTCCACACTTAGAAGAATTTCCAAGTGAAACCAGTCAATGTTAGCCTATGAAGGAAATTCAAGTTACCGGTAAGTACGGTTAAAATTACTTTTGAGGATCAGTACTGGGCTGAAAGATGCAGCACTGAGGTCTCTCCTGATAACAGGTGAGTAAATCGGAATTCGTATTTCGGCTGATTTTAGAGGAATATTTTAAAGTTCCAAAACTCCACACTTAGAAGAATTTCCAAGTGAAACCAGTCAATGTTAGCCTATGAAGGAAATTCAAGTTACCGGTAAGTACGGTTAAAATTACTTTTCAGGACCAGTACTGGGCTGAAAGATGCAGCACTGAGGTCTCTCCTGATAACAGGTGAGTAAATCAGAATTCGGATTTCGGCTGATTTTAGAGGAATATTTGTATGTTTCAAAAATCAACACTTAGAAACTTTTTCAGCAAAAAGCAGGCAATGATATCCTATGGAAGGAAATTCAAGTTACTGGTAAGTACGGTTAAAATTACTTTTGAGGATCAGTACTGGGCTGAAAGATGCAGCACTGAGGTCTCTCCTGATAACAGGTGAGTAAATCGGAATTCGTATTTCGGCTGATTTTAGAGGAATATTTTAAAGTTCCAAAACTCCACACTTAGAAGAATTTCCAAGTGAAACCAGTCAATGTTAGCCTATGGAAGGAAATTCAAGTTACTGGTAAGTATGGTTAAAATTACTTTTAAGGATTAGTACTGGGCTGAAAGATGCAGCACTGAGGTCTCTCCTGATAACAGGTGAGTAAATCAGAATTCGTATTTCGGCTGATTTTAGAGGAATATTTGCACAATGGTGAAGGGAGGGGCGGGGCCTAAGGTGACATCTGTGCAAACGCACCCCGTGGCGCGTTTTAAGTTGGGGGATTAAGTCCCCTTGAATCATGAGGGTCCCTACGGGCCAACTAGCCCACCAGGAACCTCCAGTATGCGCCAGGGGCTGCGTTGCAGAGACATTTACAGAGGCCACACCCCTTTTACACCTCTCTGCAACGCAGCTCTGTGGCGCTTTCTGGACGTACCTGTTGGGCTAGTTGGCCCCCAGGGACCCTCAGGATTGAAGAGGATTTAATTCCCCATCTTAAAACGCGCCACGGGGCCTGTTTGCACACATGTCACCTGAAGCCCCGCCCCTCCCTTCACCACTGTGCAAACGCGCCCCGTGGCGCGTTTTAAGTCGGGGGATTAACTCCCCTTGAATCCTGAGGGTCCCTGGGGTGCAACTAGCCCACCATATACCTCCAAAAGCGCCATAGAGCTGCGTTGCAGAGAGGTGTAAAGGGGCGTGGCCTCTGTACACCTCTCTGCAAGGCAGCCCCTGGCGCATACTGGAGGTTCCTGGTGGGCTAGTTGGCCCCAGGGACCCCCAGTATTCAAGGGGAATTGTTCTCCTCTGCAAACGCGCCAGGGGCGCGTTTGCAGAGTGGTGAAGGAAGGGGCGGAGCCTACGGCCCGATCGTTTTTTTTTTGTTTGTTTTTTTTTCCCCTGAAAGGGGGCTGTGTGGCCCCCTTCCTTTTTCCTATTTTTAGGCCCTGGGGACCCCATCCCCCAGGGCCTTTCCCCTTTTTTTAATTAAAATAAAAAAAAACGGGAAGTGGGCCGCGTGGCCCCCTTCCCTGGGCCTGTATTGGCCCCGGGGACCCCATCCCCGGGGCATGGCCTCTTTTTTTTATTTGGAGGGGGGCTGCGTGGCCCCCTCCTCAGGCCATTTAAGGCCCCGGGGACCCCATCTCCCGGGGCCAACCTTGCACTTTTTTTTTTTTTTAAATTTTTTTTCCTTTGGGGAGGGGGCTGCGTGGCCCCCTCCCGGGCCACTTATGGCCCCGGGGACCCCATCCCCGGGGCCTGGCCTCTCGTTGGGGACTGTGGGGGTCCCCAAGCCCCCCACAGTCCCGCCGGCTCCCCGTGTCCTACCCTACGGGAGCCGGCATTGCTTTTACACATGGGGAGCAGCTAACATGCTGCTCCCCATGTGGAAAAGCAATCGGCTTTGGATATTGGAAGAGAGAGCAGGTTTCCTGCTCTCTCTTCCAATATCCAAAGCAAGTTTGCAATGACAGGACGGGAGCCGCGAGGCTCCGTCCTGTCATTGCAAACAGCAGTGTCCCGGGGGTAGGCACCCCGGGACACTGCAGGAGCCGGCCCTGGGGGGTGGCGGTCCCCAGGGCCACCACAGGCTCCAGGAGGGGGCCGCGCGGCCCCCTCCCTACATTTTGAAAGCCCCGGGAGGTGGTGGTCCTCGGGGCTTGGGGTCCAAAACGGACCCCCATTTAAATTTTTCTTAGTGCCCCGGGGAGGTGGTGGTCCCGGGCGTGTGGGGGGCTGGAGCCCACCCACACAGGTTTTTTAAATAAAAAAGAAGCCCCGGGAGGTGGCGGTCCCGGGGCTGTGGAGGGCTCAGAGCCCTCCCGCACCATTATACAAAAAGCCCCGGGGGTGGTGGTCCCCGGGCTCTGGGGGTCCAAAACGGACCCCCATTTAAATTTTTCTTAGTGCCCCGGGAGGTGGTGGTCCCGGGCGTGTGGGGGCTGGAGCCCCCCACACAGGTTTTTTTAAATAAAAAAGAAGCCCCGGGAGGTGGCGGTCCTCGGGGCTGCGGGAGGGCTCAGAGCCCTCCCGCACCATTATACATAAAGCCCCGGGGGTGGTGGTCCCCGGGCTTGGGGGCCCTTAGAGGCCCCCACACATAAAATTAACCCCCCAGCATGCCCCCGGGACTTGGCCCACCCAGGGGCCAATTGCATCGAAGCGCGGGAGACCGCGCTTCGATTTTTTTTTCGGCAGGGTTCGCGCTCCCTGAGCGCATCCTGCCGATTTTATAAAAAAAAAAAAAAAAAAATTTTTGCCCAGGGGGTCCTTGTGGGACCCCCTGAGCAGACCTAGGGGATCAGGGTGTTTCTACCCTGCCCCCTTTGTGCGCTTTGCGCACTTGTTTCTGTCGGCTGCCAACACTTCCTGGTTTGGAGTGTTGACAGCCAATTAACATAAAGCTCGTGCTCGGGAGGATCTGCGGCCCTAGATATCACTATCTTTTTACTTTTGATTTTCTCAGCAACTACTGAACGGATTTACACCATTTAACAAAAAGGGTTCTTTCTGAACCAAGAACTACCTCTTTGCCAAATTTGGTGTAATTCCGTTCAGCAGTTCGGGCTGTAGCCGTGTCTAAAGTTTCCTGTGGAAATTGCATGGGGAAAACGCGTTTTGGGACCCCCTTTTTCTCAGCCCCCGCTGACGAATCCCCGAGACTTTCAGGGTAGGAGCAGACCGGAGCGGGCCATA